>OX104066.1:91813427-91944033 GCA_944474145.2 Dicrocoelium dendriticum | reverse complement strand
AGTGCCTGTAAAATGCAACCGGAACATAAGTTTTACGAATGCAATCAATCACTATTAATGAATAAGTGCATTTTCACCTCACAGTTCCTTACTAGAAAACCAGCAGCCGTAACAGGAAGCAGTTACTTGTGACTGCTATTTCGATAGAATCGAACACGTGTGCCTGTTGAAACGAACCAAATGCATCATCTGCTCACCACTTCCAGAGATTCACCAAAAGGAAACTTGGCTACAGTGGCTTCAGAAAATACTCGATATGCGTTCCAATATTTAACCGAAGCCAGGCCAGAAAACATATTTAAATGAATATGTATATATGAATGGTGTACGTCTCGACAACGCCAGGCACGGTCCAATTCAATGGCCTGCTCAAATATGTACAACGGGATCGCAAATAACAGGTGACTACTCGTTTTTCAAAGTGGTTTACAGTGAAATTTGGAGTAGCTGAAGTTGTAGATATCAGAACGATTGAGGAATTGGCAATAATAACCAACGGATACGTAGCCAACTTTCCAAGTGAATTAATGAGACCATCCGCGGGACTGTCCCCAGGGGACTTGTTTCAATGCAGGATATTCTCTAGATTTCAGTTGCACTTTCATGCTCCACCTGGCAGTGTGTCAGTGTGGCGTTAAAACGTGTATGCCAACACCCCTACAACAAATCTCGAAAGCACTTTAGGTGCATAACTTATAGACAATCAAGCCATCCAGTCAGTTCCATGTCTTTTCATTTCGAACATGACACCTTTTTGTAACGCCAATAAGCTAGCGGCAATAACAGCACGTAAATCTGGATGGAGTTAGAAAGTAACTGACAGCAAATATATAAGTTGGCCCTTCGTACTAACTGGTGAACTTCATGCCCTAACTCACACTTGAGCTACACTCATTGTATATGCTTCGCGGTGAGAAACATCATGCATATATGGATGACGAATCATAACCAAAAACTGATTGCCACAAAACGTATTGTTTACCATTCTCTTAATGTTACCAGTACCGTCACACATATTGGCGGCCCACCGTAGTCGTGTTCCTCGACATCAAAGGTGCCTTCGATTCGGTTGATCGATGTGCCCTTTGGAATTGTCTACTCAGGAAAGGTGTGCCCGAGAAATATGTAAATATTATCCAAGCATTATATGCGCGTAGCACGGGCAGAGTGAGGGCTTACAGCAGGCTGTCGCCACCCTTCAATATCTCCAGCGGTGTGAGACAAGGATGCCCGCTGTCACCTTTCCTCTTCAACTTCGCTATTGACGAAGTCATGGAGATTGCATTTACAGGACATGACTTGGAAGGTGTGGAGCTACTCCCAGAAGAACGACTTCTTGACTTAGAGTATGCAGACGACATTGCCCTCATCTGTGACAGCTCCCAGACGTGTCAATCCGCGCTGGACAGATTAGCACTGGCTGTCAGTCGCTTCGGGCTTTGCTTTGCACCACCGAAGTGCAAAGCGTTCCTCCAGGATTGGCAGGGTTCGCCCCCTGTGCTGACCCTTGGTGGGGATCAGCTAGAAGTCGTTCAGAAATTCAATTACCTGGGAAGTTGTATCAGCGCCCTTGGGATCGAAGACGAGATCACGAACCGCATAGCGAAAGCTCGAAGTGCTTTTGCTAACCTTCGCCACCTATGGCGACGGCGCGACATTACTCTCGCCCTGAAGGGTAAAGTGTACAATGCAGCGGTACTTTCGACCTTACTGTACGGTTGCGAAACCTGGCGGACATGAAGAGGCTACTTACGTTCGACCATCGGTGCCTTCGCAGTTTGGCTCACAACTGGTGGGAACACCGCGTGAGTAACGAGCGTGTTCGACGCCTTGTTTACGGCCTAGGAAAAGGGAATGAACCGCTCAGCACCGTCATTTCACTCACCAGGCTCCGATGGCTGGGCCACGTGTTGCGCATGCCAGCCCATCGACTCCCTCGACGTCCGTTGTTTGCTCACCGGGGATGTGGGTGGAAGAAGAGGAGAGGTGGCCAAGCGATGACTTGGTCCAGAGGAATGAAGGCCCTCACTTCGGAGCTGGCCTCAGTTGGAGCTTCACGGCTCCCTGTTTGGGGTCCAAAAGACGGTGAACACGTTTGGCTGGATACACTTGCTGACATGGCAAGGAGCCGACCTCAGTGGCGTTCCTGCTGTGAGTTTCTTTGTCCCTCCCCATCCCTTTAGCCTCCCCCTCCATCTACGATCTTATTTCGTAGGGTAAAACGTAATTAAATTTTTTGGTTTTGCCTAGTAGCCGGCTAGTAGCTTACCGGAACGATGCGTATCCGTTGCTGGTAGCTCAGCTGGCATCCAACTGTCATTCAACTGTCGTATTTATTTTTCCTTTATGTATTTTATGTATGTATGTATTTCCTTTATGTATTGCGGTACAATAGCAGAGGTGTTTTACCATCTCTAGCTGACATGTATAATGATGATGATGATGAATGTTACCAGTATTTTGTCGCTTAGTGCCATTTTAATGGGATAGGCCCACGCGCTGAAGCAAGTGCTTACACTACAACGCGATAGCTGCAATGTGGATAGGCGCAGATATCATTAGCAATAATTAAAACATCCCCTACAGTATGTCCCTAATCGATATCATTTCATAATCTGGCAATGGATCAAAAAAATTTCAAAGTTCATATATACTCTAGTGTAATCCGTAGCATATTTAACAATATGAAAAGCAACTCATACACTAGTATAATTTTAATGAGAACAATCGTTTTTGCGCAGCAGCTCCTAACTCAGACATTACAGCACATGCTCGTTTCTTCCTGTTGCGACTGGGCAGTATCGCGCATCCACCAGCTCCATCCGTACTCGTAAGCATATCAACTTCTCTGCCATAATATTTTCTAAAGGTTATGTTGCATTTACATACGGTCGTCGAAAGGCTCGTTCCCCGGGTCCAGCCTTGCCCCCCGCAACTTTCGGAACTTGCGTAGCAATGTTAGCAAGGGCGTGCTATCTCGCAATTAAATTGCAAATCCTGACGCACAACCGCTGCGCTTTGGCTCAGAGGCATAAGCTGCTGAATGGCGCTGCAAGCCGCTAGAAGTCAGGGTTTCGGATCTTATTGAATCCTTTGGATGTGCACTACTGACGAGTCCCGTTAGGCGGACACGGTCGTCTGGTGCATTTCCGGGTATGTGGCACTCTGTCTGATTTGGATGCTCCAAGCGGAATAACTTTCAGAATCCGGCTACATTTACAAAAACCACACACACTACGGTGGACACTGGTGTATTTGAATTGCGTAGACATTTAGTTTCGTAAACTCCTCTTCAATATTTACACGCATTACTGCGACAAATCATGAGACCGCTGTTGGTGTGTATCCTGGAACATTAACAGTGTATTTCCTGTTCATAGAGGAATGCACCGGGATACATCGTTTTCTAATGGATCTGGTAGAAGCGGTGTAAGATACATGTTTCGAAAATGTCATGATCATCAGGAAAGAATTGTAAGCAATTACTGAGGCAGTAAACTCGCCGAAACCCGCAAATCCGAGATGTGCCGGCACTCTTAATGACATGGTGGCTGGTCAACTTTCCGCCAGTTTGACAAGCGTCAGGTATGGGTTTCTTGCCAAATCCTACAGGGTTTCCAGCCATACGTGTTCTTGATCCTTGAGCTCCCAGGCAGGGAGTCGACAGCGCCAGACCACAGCTAACCTTCTTGTTAGCTCCTTCAGGCACCTGGCCCAGTTCATTTGTTGGCCACTTTTCTTTCGCTTCCAGTAGACTTCTGCGTGCGCGAACAGAGCAAGACGACGTAAACGATGAATAGGCATGCGAAGGATATGCCCTAGCCACTGAAGTCTACGCAGTGAAATTTTGCTGCTCAGTGGCCGCCGTCTGTCTAACTTGAAAATTCCCCTTCGAACATCCACATTAATAGTGTGAGGTGATCGTACACTAGCAATACTTCGAAGGCAGCGATGATCAAAAGCAGACCCTCTCTCAACATCCTTTGCGCAAACAGGCCATGCCCAGCAGCCATGGAGCAGGATTGCTCTCACCGTGGCATTCTAAAATCAGCTCTTCAGAGAGATATTCAGGTCGGCGTGATGCCACAGATGGCGAAAATTAGGAAAAACTAACAAAGCCTTGGAGACGCGCAAAGAGAGTTCATCCGTTAAATCAATAGCGCTGAGGCAGCTACCGAGTCAAAGGAACTCGTCTACTACTTCCAACTGATGATCAGAAAGGGTAAGGATAGGAGCAGCGCCCAGCCAGTCTTTGGTTCATTAATTAGATCCATTAAGATATTAGAAACATAACACTTGCCAGTCGTGCGAACTTCATTTCAAACTGCGAAACGGACAGCTGCAAACTACACGGGACATTTTGGACGGCCTCTGAGGAATCTCAGATTACGGCGATGTCTTCTGCATATTCCAAATCGCGAAGCTGGTCCCCCGAAGCAGCTGGACGCCCGTGGGTTGACACTTCTCTAGAGAACTCACCGAGATTTCGTCCTTAGCGAATCGAACACGAAGGGGATACTGGGCAACCCTGTCTCACATCATTGGTGAAATTAAAGCAAGGCAAAAGGCTGCCGTACACTGGCGCCCATTCCGAGGATTGAGAGATGGCTAGAAGTAAGGTGACATACTTCTCAGGCACGTTTTTTCTCAGCAGGCCACTACAGAGAGCAGCTTGGTCAGCAGAGTCAAACGAGGCGTATGTGTCCAAAAAATGATGATCATTGAATGACCAACTGTTGGAAGACGCTGGAGTATTTATCGGTGTAAAGATGTGATCGATGCAGCTCAGACCTGAGAGGAACCTGGCTTGCCCTTCACTATGGTTTGCTCGCATACCAGGCTGAGCCTCCGTAAAGCAGAATGGGGAGCAATTTGGAAACAACGCAGACCAGACTAATCCATCTGTGGTTGGCGCAGTCATCTCGGGTACCATTTTAAATACGGGCACGATATTCTTTAGGCTCCAATCAGATGGGATACTTTCAGTGACCTAAATCTCCTGGAGGAGGGAAGCTAACTCCCGGACAAGTGATGAGCCTCCATCATTGAAAAGAACCGGAGGGAGTTCACCTGGACCAAGGGCTTCTTGGTGCTTTAAGAGGTAAAACTCATGGGCGACCTCAGCCTCAGATGGTCGGGAAGAGACTACACACCAGGGGTGCTCAAGATTCCAGAATGGGAACTCCTCGGTGCTACTGAGCAATTAAACTGTTAAAGTTATCGTTTCTGGCAGTGAATTGGCTCACTATTGTTTGCGCATAAAACTTCGCTCATGGTCGGCCATTTGCCGCAAGTGGATAGAATCAGGAGGAAAAGCTCACGAAAATTTCCCGAGATGGCCTTTTGCTCCATCTCAGTGACCCGCTGCGTCCACCAGGCTTCGCGATCTTCCCCGAGAAACTGTTTGAGCTCAGCAGTAGCATTCATGCGCAGTGAATGCTATTTAACGCCAACAGGAATTGCTTGACGGGCCTCGAGAAGTTGGAGAGACGGCGCAGAGAGCCAGTGATTGACAGAACTACTGTTGAAGCCACAAGGTTGCACAGTTGTACATGGCGCCACGGATGTGTATACAATACGCTTCAAACGCTGTGCATGCAACAGTCTTCAGTCTTTAGCAAGACCATAGCGATGAGAGTGAACCCCCAGTCCACAGCTTATCAAGCCGCTTGAAACGATAGTCAGGGCACTTTGAAAACCAGTTTACTCGATCAGTTACAACCTTTCTTTCGGCCAATGTTTGCCCTTCACCCTAGGCAGTCCTCTTTGATCTACCTTCATGTGCCGAAGTAAACATGAGATCGTACTTTAGAAATTCTTTGGTGCCTCAGGAGCAGGTAGTCACCCTCCAGTCGTTTCCCACTTCGGGAACTAGGATCATGTGGGTATTTTGCCCAAATTGTGAATATGTGGGAGTAAAAGACTGTTCCAACCGAGTAGAGCCGGTCCGTTAGAGTCGCAATTTTCTGGACTGACTCATGGTTGGACTGAAGCAATCATAATGGGTCAGTCTGACCTCCATCGTCCGTGTCTTTCTCCATGGACTGACTGGTACCCATAAAGGCCAGACTCTCAAGGATCAACCTGCGTCCCGTGAAAGTCGAAGCTGCACTAATCACATCAGCATGTTATTTCAGTTACTAGAGCACCGTCATATTTGTTGCCTACCCACCGTAGTCATGTTCATTGGCAAGAAAGTTGCTTCCAATGAAGGGGATTGATGTGTTCATAAGGACTGTCTGTCCAGGAAACATGTGCCCGATAAATATACAAATGCCATAAGTGCCTTATGCGCGCATAGTTCTGTCAGAGTGGCCTTAGGGTAAATTGTCAGCGCCCTCTGATATCCAGCGGTGTGACTCAAGGTTGCCTGCCGTCACGTTTTCTTTTTAACTTCGTCATAGACGAAATCATGGAAAATGCGTTCACTGGATGCGACCTACAATGTGGGGAGCTGCTCCTAGGCGATCGAGCTCATGACTTGGAGTACACCGACTACATTGCCCTCGTCCGTGACAGCACCAACACGCGCCAAGTAGATCTAGACAAATTATGGAGGAGGATTGAACCCGTGTTTGGTAAATGAACAAAGGAAAGTTGTATGGACTGCACTGTCGGTTACAGGCTCCTAACTGGGATGTATTGACTCTAGTTGTAGGCATATTATTTTTCCCAATGCTAGGGGTTGCGCCCTATAATCTCATCCTATTTCGGCTTAGGTAACAAAAGAGCATCGCGTCCTCCGTCAAAAACAGGGTTACTTAGGTGCTGTGTTTCGTTTTCTTACTACAGTGACTTTGCCTACCATTGATTGCCGTAGTTTTGCTGGCTTCTTATCTGGTTATAGTTCATATATATATATATATATATATATAGCAAACAAAGAAATAGGAAAATCGGGCAATGGATGGCCCGAGCCATCTCACTAAAATGTGACGAGGCTTGTGGGAGTTACAAACTAAGATCCGTTTGACACCCCACTAGAAAACGGAGGTGATGACTGCAAGTATTTTCAGTGAAACTTGACAAGTTCGATAGAAAATCGGATTCAATACTTACCACCCTCGTTTTTGTAACAAAGGTATGGAAACCGCCACACATTTCCAAGACCGACCGATAGAGCAATGCTCGCAAATAAGAAATCAAAACGATTCTTCCATTTCTCACGCTTTGTTTGACCATCTGTTGAGATAATTAATAACGCGAGTATGCTCGCCTCTTCCTGCCATTGAGGTTCCTTCCAGAAAGCATGTAGGCCTTGGGGAAGTGGAGTTCATAAAGTCGAAACGGATATATCAGTGAACTGAATATGTAAATCTCAACTGATCACATTCATTGTTTCTGTATTATTTCCATGCTGGAGTATTGAATGTATTAAGAATCTGGGCCCTTCCTTTTTGTGACAGTCGGTGAATTGTTGTTCATTTTGACCACTGGTTCTCTTATGTATTTACTGTCCCATAGCGAAGGGTTATCAAACGAGTCTTTGTTCTAGGAAACTGTCAGCATGTTGTAAAAGCTCATAAACGCTAAATTGATCTCCCCAGATTGAACCCACTTAAATCGATCGAATCACATGAGCTAGCTTAGCACGCGGGTCACTCTAACTAGTAATGTGTTTAGCAGTTGTCAGGTAATGCAAACATCCCCGGTGTTGGAGCATTTGCTATACCGCATTCAGCCTTATCAATATGAACCATGGGTTCAGCTATCATAAATAATGCTGCGTGTTCCCACCGAGGAAAGTAAAGTGTTTACCCTCATAGACGTCCGGGATGCATTTGACTCAGTTGCTGAATTGGTTCCACGACACCAGTCTGGCGTCTTAGGGAAGCCACCCATCGCAGTAAAGATAAGGGTTTACAACCCCTCCATTAAAGCGGTCCTGTTGTATTGAAGCGAGTGTTGGACAGTTCGCTTGGATTATATGCGGCGGTTATCGGCCTTTGACAACGGGCATTCGAGGATGGGCGCTAGTGTGATGACAACACGGACTTTTTAACCACATGCTTGTGAACGCGAGCATTCGCTTCAACAAGCTCAATACGCAACGCCAATAAACCCTTCTTCCGACAATTTCATGATACTCTGGCTGTCACAGAGGATACTCAAAGGCGTCTTATCTGCGTCATCGAGCAGCGTGGGTAGGGGTTGGGATGCTACTGCTCAGGCCTTCCCGTTTTCTTTTCTTCTTCTTGCGCTTTTTCATCCTTACCATCCCGCTCCAAATTCAGCTAATGTGCCGTGATGCTGGTACGATGTTCAGCCTGTCTTCTTTCAATGATTTCCATGGTTATGGTTGGTTCTACGTCTAGTTGATAGACTGCTGACTATACTGTTACTACTGCTCCAACTTTACTTTTATCCCCCATTTTCAACACCACAATTCTTGGCGCGCCCCCACCTTGCTTCAATAGTCGCTTGTCTTCTAGTTTCAGCCCACACACAATCGCAGGGTGTTGTTCCAGTCCAGCCAATGATTCCATGTTTAACCAAGCAGACAACGTCAGTTCATCCGCTTATTTTTGGAGTCCTCGATCATCATTAAGACTAGCATGGCTGGCTTGCCAAACTACCGCCTCGTGGTGTCGGCTGGGTGGTTCGGGTGTACCCCGTTCCAGCAAGGTGTTCGGCGACAATGATCCACCTCGGTGGGACATTGTATTCCAGCAGGTGTGCTGACTTCATGAGGAGTATTGGGCCCCTGTTTGGTAAGCTACCAAACAAAGGCACATGAACTGAACATTCAGTCAAAGCCTCCCAATGGGGGCGATTCCCTAAATTCGCCCCGCTGCCTTTCGGGTAGGTTATTTAGCCAAAGGCTCGGGGTGGAGTCCCCTAAGTCAACTCGCTACTTCGGCTTGGGCAACCGGGTAGTATCATGCCCTCTTGAAAAACCATGGACTGTATTACAACGCGCTCATCAGCTGCTATTTCTGCTAGTCACTTTCACGCGACTTCATCACACGCCAATTGTTCGTTTGTTAACAATCCTCACTTTCCGTTACCCGATTCATGTACTTAACAATCTGGCTGCGATTCCGGTTGCGCCGCAGACCAAGCAGTTCAACCTATGGCTCTCCTTCGTCCCCGACCCTCGTTCCGTCTGGCGTGCTTCAACGTTCGGACACTCATGCAGATTGTACAGCAAGTCGGTCTAGCGCGCACCCTAGATTCCCTAGACATTGATGTCTGCTGGCTTTCAGAAACCCGATTGCAAGATCCCAGCACTGTGCTTACATTGACATCCCCCACTGACCACGAAGCCGGATATCACCTGCATCTTTCTGGAGATCCAGAAGCAGCCTCAGCGGGTCTGGCTGGTGTAGGTATAGCACTAAGTGACAAGGCCGAGACGGCACTACTGGACTGGTTCCCTATTAACAGCGGACTATGTGCAGTTCGACTTCGGGGTTCATGTAGAATCAACAGGCACCGCGAAGAGAGACACAACTTGTTTGTGATCTCCGTGCAAGCCCCAACTGACTGCAGTGGCGACGCGGTCAAGGACGAATGCTACCGTCATCTACAACAGTTCTTGACTAATGCTAAAAAGTCGGATTTCGTTCACCTCGCTGGGGATTTTTATGCACGGGTTGGCCGCCTGTTACCATACGAACGCCACCTTGGTGGTCATCACTCGCTCGATGAGAACCGCTCTGATAACCGAGAGAGGCTTCTCACATTGTGCGAAGACAATCGTCTGTTTCTTTCGAGCACTAACTTCAGGCGTACGAAGAAGCGTTCCGCCACGTAGCGTCCCCCTTCTTCAACACAACCGTGGTCTCAAATTGATCACATTGCAATTAGCTTTAGATGGCGCGGCAGCGTACTGGACTGCAGGTCCGTTCGGTCCACTTTCGTTGACTCAGATCATGCCCTGCTCTGCGCGAAAATCTGTATGTGTTTTGGAGGATCCCGAAACACGAAGCACCGCAAGATTGATGTAAACAGATTAACTGATCCCTCTGTCCAGACGAGCTATCAGTCTTCATTGGTATATGCACTCAGTTGCAATGCACCGCAAGAAGTGGAACAACACTGGACTTGTATACGGAAGGCAATGACCATTTCCGGACAGTCATGCTGCGGCCTAACTCGACGCCCCTTGAAGGCTTGGATCTCTGCTCGTTCTCTGGAGCTGTTCGAACGCCGCAAAGATATCCCCTCGGAATCAGATTGCAACAAGCGGCGCCGTTCTGCCAACCGGCTGCTCAAGTAAAGCCTACGCAAGGATGGCGGGACATGGTGTTCTGAGCGTGCTTTAGTGATGGAGACCGCTGCTTTCTCTGGAAACACTCGCAGGCTTTTCCAACTCATTCGGTCCACTGGTCTCAGGAAGCCTGGCAACAGTGAGGTCATTTGTGAGGTGGATGAGTCTCCGATCAGCAACCACCAGAGGCGTATGGACCGCTGGGCCGAGCACTTTCACTCGCAGTTCAACTGGCCTCCATCATCCATCAGTACAGGCTGTACACCTTGTTGTCCACCCTGGCTCGTCCCTCTGAATCCACCCAGCGAAGCGGAAGTCTGCCTCGAGATTCAACGCTTGAAGCGCTTCAAGGCTGCCGGCTTAGACAGACTTCCTCCGGAACTATTCAAGTACGGTAGTGTGGCGATCATTAACCAGCTGACCGCGCTGTTCGCAAAAATTTGGCATGAAGAGAAAGTGCCTTCCCCTTGGGGCGAATCAGTTATTGTCCCGATTTTCAAGAATGGCGCTCGCACTTCATGTGCAAATCATCGCGGGATTAGTCTTATTTCTGTTGCCTCTAAGCTATTGGCATCCATTCTGCTTCGCAGGCTATCTCCAGTACGTGAATCATACAACCGTGAAGAACAAGCTTGTTTCCGTCCTGGCCGCGGATGTGTGGATCAAATCTTCACGCTCCGCCAGCTCCTCGAACATCGCCACATTTATCACAGGCCCACTATCATTGCATTCCTAGACGTAAGTGCCGCTTTTGACTCCATTGATCGACCGGCTTTATGGCGCTGCTTACTAAAGAACGGGGTGCCAGAGAAATATACCGCCATCTTACGATCACTTTACCTTCATACATCCGGCAGAGTGAGGGTCTATGGCAAGCTTTCCTCGCAATTCGCTGTCAATAGCGGTGTGCGACAGGGCTGCCTTATGTCCCCATTCCTCTTCAACTTCGCAGTCGAAGACGTTCTGTCGAATGCTCTAGAAGGTTTCCAACATTTTGGCTTAGAGCTTCTACCGGGTGAGCGCGCGAACGACCTAGATTATGCCGATGATATCGCCTTACTTGGTGACGATCCTCAGAGTATGCAACTCATTCTGGATCGTTTGGCGGTTGAAGCATCTAAGTATGGCATGAGCTTTGCCCCATCGAAGTGTAGAGTACTGCTCAAGGATTGGCTTTCATCTGCTCCCGTACTCACTCTCGAAGGTGCACAACTTGAACAGGTAGATAGTTTCGTCTACCTTGGGAGCTGTGTTTCTGCTGACGGCACTATCAGTAAAGAAGTTTCACTTCGTATCGCTAAAGCTCGATCAGCATTTGTCAATCTGAGGCATTTGTGGCGTCGTCGCGATGTCCCATTCTCACTAAAGGGCCGCGTTTACAGCGCATTAGTTCGCTCAGTATTGTTGTATGGGTGCGAGTCCTGGCAGATTCGCGTGGAAGACATGCGTCGTCTTTCTGCGTTCGATAACGGTTGCTTATGGAGGATCGCTCGTGTTTGGTGGCAACATTGAGTTAATAGTAATGACGTTCGACGTCGCATCTTGGGGAATGGGAGTATTCCCTTCAACAAACTGGTTTTGTTGCGCCAGTTAAGATGGCTCGGTCACGTCCTACGCATGGCACCTGAGCGTCTACTGGGTCGCGCTCTATTCGCTCGTCAAGGACCTGGCTGGAGGCGACCGCGTGGTGGTCAGCCTTCCACTTGGCGGCAGCACATGAAATCGCTGACGTCGTGTCTATCCGCTGTTGGATCCCTACGTCTTCCAGGATGGGGACCCAAAGATGAGGAGTGCCAATGGCTTAGCACTCTTGAAGATATGGCCAGCAACCGGAATCATTGGAAGAATTGTGTTCAGTATTGTATTGATTCACATGTTTAATACTACAAAGATTAAAATGACAAAAAAGAGCAAAAGCGGCGTGTATGCTACTTTTTATCAAAACGTTTCATTCTTTCTACGGCATATTAGTTGAAGGGTGTTGCTCACCTTCAACTAGCATGCCACGATGGTTATGACGCGAAGAACCTTGCTTATCTGTTGATCTCCATGGTTTTATGCTGGCTCTATGTCTAGTTAGTGGACGGTTGAGATTACATTACAAGACTAGCATGCCTCAACGTGCACACTGCTGCAGATTGGCCAACAAGCAACACTTGCCCGAACACTATAGACCCTATAGATCAATATTTGCTGTTTACCAGAAACCCGCTTTCACGATTAGAGCTCCGTGCTTATTCTGCAAACCCCACCTACGACACTGGCAACACATTCTCATTGCGCCTCTCTGGCGTTGATGCAGCTTCAAATGCCGGTCAAGCTGGCGTCGGCATTGTTTTGAGGCTTTGGCTGAACCTGCCCTTATCGATGGGATCCCAGTCAACAGTCGGATGTGTGCCGTTAGATTAGCTGGTTCGTTCCATGTTTCAAGTCGTGCGGGGACAAACGGTGCCTGTTTGTCATTGCGGCCTACGCCCAAACAAACGGTAGCACTGATTCGGTTAAAGAGGATTTCTATCAGCAACATAACGAACTCCTTCTTTACAGAAGAAGCGCGGATACTGTGGTGTTCGTTGGTAATCTAAACATCAAGTCGGAAAGTTATCCTCTGATGACCTTCATCTGGGCGGCCAACATGGTGTAGGCTCCTGTAATGATAACGGTGAGCGATTGCTACCCCTGTATGAAGATACTCGTCTTTTCTCGCGAGCACAATCTTTCTACGCAACACCCGCAGAAGAGTGACCTGGCGCCCACCAGCATCGCATCAGCCATGGACGCACATCGACCATATTGCGATCAGTTACCACTGGAGAGGCAGTGTCCAAAACTGTCGCTTGATTTGGAGCACGAGCGTGGACTCCGATCACACTGTCCTGTGTGCCGACCTTTGGGTGCGTTTCTGTGGACGTCCACAACGCCGCTCTGAGCGTCTTGACACCAGTCAGCTGGCGAAGCCAGGTGTTCTGCTTGTGTATCACACTGTGCTTGCATCCGGGCTAACTAAGCACTCACTGAACACCGTGGAAAATCCCTGGATGCATGTTGGCAGGCATGTCTTTAGGTAGCAAATCAAATTTCCAACCTGGACATTAGGTCTCTACACCGTCTCTGGAACTTATGGATGCTCGTCGAGATATTCCGGCTGGAGGCGAGCACAATGAGACGCGCAACAACCTCAGAGCAATGCTGCGTGCTAACCTGAAGAGAGACCACGAAGGCTGGTGGTCTCATTGTGCCCCGGAGATGAAAACAGCTGCTGCCGTTGGTAATCATCGTAAGTTATTTCATCTGCTACGGGAAACAGGCAGCAGGAGAACTTGTGTTAGCGAGGTCATACGCGAAGACAGGGGACGGCCGATCCACAGCCGGTCCACATGTTTGGAGCGTTGGACCGAACATTTTGCAAGACTATTTAACTAATCTGAGTTATCGCTTATTTTTTCGGGCATGGAGCGCCTTTCTTCCTAGGCCGTCTCCTTGGATCCGCCCTCACGCGCAGAACTCGAATGTAAGATTAGGCGGTTAAAATTGCATAAGGCTGTAGTGGCGGATAGAATTCTCACAGCCTTCTTCAAATTCGGGGGACCTGCTCTAGTAGATGATTAACGCGAGTTGCTAGTGAAATATTGGGAGCTGGAGACTGTCCCGACAGACTGGAGCTACTCCGTCATAGTCCCATTTTTCAAAGGAGGCTTCCGTTCGGGATGCGGCAATCATCGAGGGATCAGTTTGATCTCAATCGCCTCTAACTTGCTTGCGTCTGGCGATCTCCACAGTCTGATTGACACTCGTCAAAGCCAGTTCCGTGAAGAGCAAGCCGGGTTTCGTCGACGTCGGGGCTGCATCGACCACATCTTCACCTTGCGCCAATTTTGGGAGCAGCGTCATGTCTAGTAGCGACCCAAGGTTTTCTTGTTTCTTAACACTAAAGTTGCTGTGGACTCAGTCGATCGATGTACAATTTGAGGCTCTTTGTTCAGGAAAGGTGTTTGATAAATACGTAAACATTATCAAAGCGCTGAACGCGCATAGTTCGGGCAGAGTGAGGGTTTATGGTAAACTGTCGCCGACCTTCAGTATCACTAGCGGCGTGAGATAAGGTTGTCAGCTGTCATCTTTCCTCTTTAACTTCGCTATTGGTGAAGTCATGGAAACAGCGTTTCTTGGACACGACCTAGAATGTGTGGAGCTACTTCCTGGTGAGCGACTTCTTGACTTAGAGTATGCGGACGATATTACCCTAATCTGTGACAGTTCCCAGACATGCCAAGCAGCACTGGACCGATTAGCACTAGCTGTCAATCGTTTTGGGCTATGCTTTGCTCTATCGAAATGCGTAGTCCTTCTACAAGATTGGCAGGGACCCACCACTGCGCGGACGCTTGGTGGTGAGCAGCTAGAAGTCGTTCAGGAATTCAAGTACCTGGGTAGCCATATTAGCACCTGTGGGATCGAATATGGCTTCCGAACGGTACAGCAAAAGATCGATGTGCTTTGGCCAATCTTCACCATCTGTGGCGCTGACGCGAGATCCCTAAAGCCGTGAAGAGCGGTGTCTCTAATGAAGCGGTCCATTCAACCCTCTTTAAAAAAGGAAATGCCTAAACGTACATGTCACAAACTTCACTGATGTTACGCTACTGTATACCTACTTTTGCACACTTATATATATAATCACAATCTGTGTAGAGGTATTTTGCCGTCGGAACCATGGCAGAATAGAAAAGTATGCGGAAGAAAGAAACCAAACAATTTTTGTCCATTATCCCGCTCAGCTTTTGAGATGTTTGGGTGCTTTTTCATTGGGGAGGGAAGGGGAATCACAGCAACAAGCAGAGATACACGACCTTCACTGAGTTCGGTTTTAAGCCATGAGTTACAATATTTCCGACCTGCGGCACTCAGCATTTTTGGAACCCCATCCAAAGGGTCCAGAAGAACCATCATCATCATCATCATTATACATGCCAGCTAGAGGTGGTGAAACACCTCCGCTATTGTACCGCAATACATAAAGGAAATACATACATACATACAATACATAAAGGAAAAATAAATACAACAGTTGCATGCCAGCTGAGCTACCAGCAACGGATAGGCATCGTTCCGGGAAGCTATCAGCCAGCTACTAGGCAAAATAAATTATGTTTTACCCTACGAAATGTGATCGTGGATGAAGGGGGAGGCTAAAAGGGATGGGGTGGGACAAAGAAACTCACAGCAGGAACGCCACTGAGGTCGGCTCCTTGCCATGTCAGCAAGTGTATCCAGCCAAACGTGTTCACCGTCTTTTGGACCCCAACCAGGGAGCCGTGAAGCTCCAACTGAAGCTAGCTCCGAAGTGAGGGACTTCATTCCTCTGGACCAAGTCATCGCTTGGCCACCTCTCCTCTTCTTCCACCCACATCCCCGGTGAGCAAACAACGCACGTCGAGGGAGTCGGTGGACTGGCATGGGCAACACGTGGCCCAGCCATCGGAGCCTGGTGCGGGGAATAATTGTGCTGAGCGGTTTACTTCCTTTTCCTGTGCCGTTAGCAATGCGTCGAACACGCTCGTTACTCACGCGGTGTTCCCACCAAATGTGAGCCAAATTGCGAAGGCACCGGTGGTCGAATATAGCTAGCCTCTTCATGTCCGCCGATCTTAGGGGCCAGGTTTCGCAACCGTACAGTAAGCAGAACCAACCGAGACCAGCTTTGTTTCAATTTTTCACCCTGCTTCTTTAAGTTGTAAGCTGTCCACCACCTCGGCTTCTTCAGCCCTGTCCAGTGACCGTGGACAAGACACTACGCGGAAGATGCTAAACGGGCATACGCAGTACGTGTCCTAGCCGTCATATTTGGCGCAGGGAGACAAGCGTATCGATGGAATGGCAGCCTTTACCTAAGCCAAGCTGTCTGACTTCAACGGTGGTTACGTGATGCCGCCACCACACACCAGCGCACTACCGCAAGCAACGGTTCACGAAGACAGACAGTCAACGTAGGTCATCGGTACGAGCAGGCCAAGTCTCGCAACCGTACAACAGTACAGCGCGGACAGTGGCACTATAAACCCGTCCTTTGATGGAGAGACGGATGTCATGGCGGCGCCAAAAGTGCCTTAGCCTGGAGAAGGCGAGACGTGCTCTTGAGATGAGCATCGAAGTCTCGTTTCCAACAGCTCCACAGGGGTGATGCAGCTTCCCAGGTAGACAAAACTCTGTACAAGCTTCAGCGTCTCATCAGCGATAGTGAGTGCAGGTAGGGACGTATACCAGTCTCGAAAAAGCGCTTTGCGCTTGACTGGTGAAAAGTGCATGCCACATTTCGTTGCTTCAAACACCAGGCTGTTACGTGCAAGTTGCACGATTCGCGGACTGTCAACCAACAACAAGATATCATCTGGGTAATCCTAATCAACCACCCGACTACCTGGGAGGAGCTCAATGCCAGCGTTCAATAAGTCTTCTAGTGAATTTTTGAGGATATCTTCAATTTCAAAATTGAAGAGGAATGGAGAGATGGGCCATCCTTGTCGAACCGAACTAGTGCTAACAAAGGAAGGCGAAGGCTTGCCATAAATCCTAACTCTACCCGTAGTCAGACTATACAGAGCACGCATAGTGGTAAGGAACTTCCCGGGAATGCCACTCCACAACAGACGGTGCCACAATGCAGTCTTTTCGACAGAGTGGAAAGCAGCGCGGTATCTAGGATCACAACCATCGTTGGCCTTTGAGGCACATAGCGGAGCTGGAGCATTTGGCTTAGTGTGAAAAACTGATCGATGCAGCCGCGATCAGGGCGGAACCCAGCTTCTTCTACTTGCAGTAGTGATTTAAGCGTTAAGGATAACTTGCGAAGAATGATGGCCACCAGAATCTTACAGGCGACGAGAACCAAACTTATGCTTCTCTAATTGGAGCGCATTGCGCGCAGGCCATTTTTGAAGATAGGGGCCACTATCGACTCACTCCTGGATGATGGCACCTCTTTTGCCCAGACTTCTGAGAAGAAAGCGGTGAGTTCTCGAACCTGTGAATAACTCCCACCTTTAACTATAGCAAGAGGTAGAAAATCAGGGCCGGGTGCCTTATTACGTTTTATGCAGCAGAGTACCCGCCAGATTTCCCTGTGAGATGGAGGATCATTTAGGATTGTCCACTCATCACCAGTTCGCGCCCCAGGGGCAACAGATGAGGCTGGCGGCCAGGAAAACTGCCAGCGATAATGTACGGCACATCGCTCCAACTGTCGTTGATTAGTGACTAGGGTGCCATCCACTTCATTTAGCGGAATTCTTCGTTGACTCGGATGAAGTGGAACGGTTTTCTGGTGTCAGTAGAGAGAGTAGCATGTTCCATTTCTCTAACACGTTCACACCACCAGGTCTCACAGACCTTCTGTAAGCTCCTAAGCAACGCTCGATGCAGGGATCAAGGTTCTTCATTACAGGTGGTGCCGGCTAGGACCCAGCGGCATTTGTCTATCAGCGACAAGGTGGCAGTAATGATCTAGCTTTTCGACCTGTGACAACCGACTCCACGACCGACAGCACTGGCAGAAATTAAGGCGTCTTTGCTGCGCATCCATCACGGATTCACACCATCCTCAGAGGAAGAAGCAATCAGTGGTGAGAGCAAAGTCTGTTACTTGTCTAACGTCGCAGGCTGTCTTAGGTTTCGACTTTTGGTTGGTATTGCGTACGTCTTGCTGATCCTCCGAAACGCCAGCAAAACTTGGAGTGAACCAGTGCGTGATCAGATTCCAGACAAGTTGACCAGTACGATCGGCGTTCTGTTGCGCTTTCGGGCTACCGTGCAACCGTGCAGTGTTAATATACACCAGAACGCCTTGTGTTTTGCGCAAGTTACATCATTGTTTGAAGAAAACTTCAATCTTTGTTTCTTTCTCATATCACACGTAACCGAAACTCGCTCAGCATAAGTCACACAACTCAACATGCTTGAACATTGTTCCATAGAAAATGACTGAAGTTACACTAAAAGATGCTTGCTATCAATCTCTTATGGGGTTTCTGTGGTTCCCACATCAGCTTCAGTTAATTCTTGCTTATCATCAGGCGCTTCTTGTTGGGTCCCTTAGTCAGTATCTGTTTGAAAAAAACATCTCGGTCTGGTTCATTGTAGATTGCGAAGTTATCATCCATTCCAATAAGCTTGAAAAACTATTCTCTTAAATTCCGTAATGGGAGAAGGAATGTTTATGAAATCAATAGTGCCCTGCTCGAGAGTTGGAATGAATCCAGCTTTCTTGTAGCGCTTCGTTATTATTCCTGGCTGAACTTTGTGCCAAGCGGAACTTAGCCAACACACAACATCCAGAGCATTACCTGAAGCAAAGGATGAAGTTCCTGCCGCGTGCAGATCATTTGAATTCATTTTTGCTTTAACTCATTGCATGGGCTGGACTCGGTAATGCGTTTTGAATATATTAATACTTCCTTGGACCAGAGGTTGCATTTTGTAAGTTATATTTGGAGGCAGAACTCTTAGTGTAATGTTCTTGACATCGTCGACATGGATATGACTGGAACATCTATCCACTATCAGTAGAATGAAACGTTTCTTTTTCTCAATAGATTTTGCTTATCCATTCGTCAAATATGCTGGCAGTCATCTATGCAGTTTTGTTTGATCTCCAGGTGACTGGAAGGTTTAGAAGATTCAGAATTTTGAACACATGTGGTCTAGCTATCTTACCAGCGACCAAAGGCTTTAGCTTCTCTCCAGTTGAGTTAGCGCACAAAATTACTGTGAAACCATTTTTGAATGACTTTCCGCTCTTACATTTAGCCCCCTTTATAACAAGGCACGGATTGATAACAGAGATCGCACTCTTCGGCGATATAAATACCACCATCGATGAAACCCTTGCTGAACATGGGAAATTTTTGATGAATGCTTGGACAAACTCCTTAGAAACTTCATTTGGTTCACTAAACAAGACTGGTAAATGTTACACCACTTTTAAATTTCTATGGTCAACTATTGGATGCCTGAAATTCTGCAACCTCAAATTCTTGCGCAAATTTCTTAACCATTTCTTGAATCATCAGCCTAGAGATTCGGGTATTAATTGCGCTCATTTGCTTGAACCAGCGTAACGTATCTTCGTTGACTTCATTGGGTGAACTTATCCGCCTGTTCCTTCGTAGATCTCCTCTCTTACCGTATCTTCCAAAGTACTCATGATAATGCTATTTGATGTCACTAACAGTTATCTTACTAACACTAAACTGTTCTGACCTTTTTTCTTTCGCTGCAGCTTTCCAAAAAATCTAGCGGATTAATTATCTCCTCCCGCCTTAACTCCATAAGGTCTTTACTTTGGGTCGGTTTAGCGACGCATGGCGCACAGCTCGCTGCCTTTCGGGTGTACATTTTATCGAATGATTTGTCTGAAGACCCGAAGCCTTCTCCTCTTCAGATATGAAGGTTCTAGGCAGTATCCAGTCCAAAACTTAATGAGGAATTGCGCCTATACAGAAATTTCAAGCTGCTTCGGCTGTGATACATTGGCTTTAGAAAACGGATAGCCTTTTCTACTGTATACAGCGGGGTGAATAAACGAAAACATGCTGCCACTGACGCTGTCCTTCTTCTTCTTCACCTGCACACGCACTCCCCATCCACAATTCACTTAACCAACTCCTTCCTCCAATACAGATCACCGCACAAGACATTGTCCTCCAAAGCAATCGTATGCCTCCGCACAGTGCTCAACATCGGGTGCTTGAACATATGCACCCTATTCGACCGGCACACGAGTGAGAGATGCACTGCACTGGCCGCGATGGAACTCGCGCGCCACGGTATCGATATTTTCTCACTCAGCGAGACCGATCACTGACCAAAGTATGCTGTATGAAGCTGGTGCTGGTTAAACATGCTACTGGCTGGGCAATGCCACCACAGCACGGCTTGAACATGGGGTCAGATTTGCTTTGTCCGACCGCCTAGATGGTTAGCTGGTGCTACTACCGACTGGCATCAGCCCATGAGTGATGACACTGAGCCTGCGACTTGGAAGATGTAAGTTTGCCACTTCTGTTAGCACCTATGGTCCCATCATATGTTATCCTGATAACATAAAGTATCAGGTTTACACGCAGTCGTCCTACATGATACAGTAAGTGCTTAACAGCGAACCGCTACTCTAACTACGTGATTACAACGCACTCGTTGGGCGTGATGCGGCGGTGTGGACAGATGTAATCGGTGCGTATGGCATTGGCACACATAGTGGGAACGGTGTTTGCTGCTCTCACTTTGCGTCATTGACGGTGTGATAATCACAAACACAAGGTTTGTGCTGGGTGCAATGAGTCTGGAATCACCCAAGGCGTGGTCAAGCTCACCTGCTCGACTATGTCATCGTGCGCCAGCGTGACATGCGTAAAGTGCGCATGACACAAGTACTGTGTGGGCCTGGGTGTGGCCATGGTCACGAGTTAGCGCGGACCAATTGGTACAGATATTTTCTTATGTCTGTGTGTTGCTCACCTGCGGTGAACCGGCGCAAATTTAGTGTTATCTCACTAGCTACTGTAGCGAAAAGGATGAAACTGGAGAAAGCGAAAACTACTCGACTTGGCGATGTCGAATCAATTGACTCAGCGAGTGATCTGTGACACGAAATCAGAGAAAAGGGTGACGGCTGCTGCCGAGCGAACGATCGAAACCCCAAACTGCAAAAGGCCCGACTGGTTTGATTAGAACTGTGAGACCGCTGGGGCAATGGAGTCGGAGATGAATGCAGCGTTCGTTGCACATGCGGATGACCCAGCAAATGCAGAGAAGGAGAGTCATTTTCGCAATCTTCGGAGGCATGCACCAAGAATGAATAGAGGACGGCGAAGGCGAAAAAGATAGAATGCTATGCCGAATGCCGTTAATATACGGAATTCTTTGACACTTTGAAGGCAGGGTATGAAATCAACTTGCAGCTGTTAAGGATGCTGCTCGATGCTACTTCAGGCTCTGCCTGTACACAGACTATAAACGTATTGAAGAGTTAGCAAACGCACTTTCTTTGTCTCTTGAACAACTGTTCAGGTTTGGCTTAGCTGTGCTGCACCGGCTGCAACAACAAGAGATAAAGGTGTGTCTTGCCGACACAGTGACAGTGAATGGGACGCAAATAGCAATTGCTCAGCTGCGAAACGGCAAGTGTGCCAGTGCCAACGGGATCCCGCCTAAAGTATTGAATGACGGCGGACGCGCATGTGGAATGAAGAGAAACTGCCGGCTGACATAAAAGATGCCCTTGTGCTACCCCTGTACAGGGGCGAAGGGAGCAAGCAACGCTGCATTATTGTGGTATCATCTTGCTGGGATCAGCATTTATCAAGCTGAAGCACTTGTGGCGTCGTCGCGAAGTCTTATTCTCGCTAAAGTACCGTGTTTGCAGCGCGTCTGTGTTTTCAGTATCATAATTTGGGAGCGAGTCCTGGCCAATTCGCGTAGCAGACATGCGTCGGCATGCTGCTTTCGACAACCTTTGCTTGAGGAGGATCGCTCGGGTTCGGTGGCAACATCATGTTCATAGTGATGACGTTTGACGGCACTTGTTGGGGAATGCGAGTATACCCTTCAAAATACTGGTTTTGTTGCGCCAGTTGAGATGACTAGGTCAAGTCCCACGCATGGCACCTGAACATCCACCGTGTCGTGCTCTATTCGGTCCTCAAGGACCTGGCTGGAGGCGACCGCGTGGTTCTCAGCCCTCTACATGGCGACAGCCAATGAACTCGCTGACATCGTGTTCAGCTGCCGCTGGACTCGTACGTCCTCTAAGATGGGGATTCAAGGAATTGGAATGCCAACGGTTTAACACGCTTGAAGACAAGGCCAGCAGCCGGAACCAGTGGAAGGATTGTGTACAGAATTTTATTGATTCACATGTTTAATACTTCAAACATGGAAAATGACAAAGAAAGGGAAACCGGGCGTGTGAATAATAAAATACAAATGCTTTTTTCTATTTTTGGCCAAGGTTCCTTTCTTCCTGCGGCACAGTAGCTGAAGTGTGTTGCCCACCGTCAACTATGTGTCACAATGAATATGATGTGGCGACTCTGTCACTTATTTACCACTCTCCATGGTTTTTCTAAGTTCGATGTCTATTTACCAGACTGTTGAGCTTACCACTACAACTATTACAACTACTACTACTACTACTACTACTACTACGTATATATAGTTATATATTTTGCAACAGTCTATGAATAGAGTTTGAGCCATTGGAAACCATGGAAATCAAAAGTAGGTACAGAAGTAGTAAAAGAAAACACAACACAACACATAAAGTCCATGGTTTTGTCAGAGGGCGAGATACTACCCGGTTGCCCAAGCCGAAGTAGGATGTTGACTTAGGGGACACCACCCCGAGCCTTTAGCTGAATAGCCTGCTCGCAAGGCAGCGGAGCGAAATCAGGGAATCGCGCACATTTGGAGCCCGTGACTGGTTACTCAGTTTATACGCGTTTCGTTTGTTCCTTTGCCAAACAGGGGCCCAATGCTCCCCATAATTATAGCGCAAACTTTCTGGAATACAATGCTTCCCCAGGACGAAGCATAGGGCAGTGACTTTATTTAGTGGAAAGTCACGTCCGCCACATCACAACTACGGCTAGACTTCAACTACTACTAGTACTAGCACTACTACTACTACTACTACTACTACTGCTCCTCCTCGTCCTCGTCCTCGTCCTCCTCCTCCTCGTCCTCCTCCTCCTCCTCCTCCTCGTCCTCCTCCTCCTCCTCCTCCTCCTCCTCCTACTACTACTACTACTTGCTGGGTCATGTTGGGTATCTGGTCGCACGAATCCTGCTCCACCGCCGCCACACTCAGGTCGTTGGAGCGAACCTGGTGGAAGAGCAATGTGGATTCCGTTCAGGTCACAGCCCCATTGATATGGTGTTGGCGGCACGTCACTTATACGAAAAGTGCAGTTAGCGACACCACCCGTTGTACTTGCTGTTTGTTGATTACACCAAATCATTTGATACGGTGAACTGCGAAGCATTGTGACTGGCTGCGTGTGTTTGTTTGTCCGAGTAAGATTGCAAGTTTGATCGAATATCTGCACAGTGGTATATGGGCGACGGTGCAGCTGAGTGGACAAACCTCGGATGATGTTGCTGTTGTCTCTGGTGTGAAGCAAGGCTGCGTCTTAGCCCCCTATTCCGTTTAATATTTACCGTCATGCAGTGATGTCTTGCACTGTTAATGAGGATTGTGATTATCGTGTCCGTGTGGAGCGCCACACTGCTGTTGAGTTGCTAACTATCCGTAGTTTCGGAGATAGAACTACGCTGTGACGCATTCGTACTTTGTAGTTTGCCGACGACTGTGCGTTGTTTGCGCACAGCGCAGGTGAGTTGCAGCGCATGGCTAGTGCTCTCGCTTCGACAGCGGCCAAGTTCAGGCTAACCACCAACACAAGCAAGATTATTATTGTTCGTCGCAATCAGCCGATAATTCAGATAAGTCACATAACTATCCGGAAAAATTGCTTTTCCGGATAGATAGTTGAGTTATATGAATTATCAATTGATTGCGACGAACAATAATAATCGCCAAATCCTTATACCCATAAGCAATATAAGCAGGATTGTTTGCTTTTCAAGCATTCCAAAGGAATGCATTCTATGTGCCCACCCAAGTCCTGGTTTTCGATGTGTTTTAACGCTGTACCCGCAATCGACCGGTTGATTCACGACTGCTGGTCAATCGGCGCCCCTACGCCTGTTCTGCTTGACGCCTTGGCAAACCCGACAGGAAGGAAGACAGAAGAAGACTCAGCGGACCAGAGTTGTACTAGCGGCGATAACGCTCATATTTATATGTCCATCTCACCAATCCTCTAAACATCGCCTGGCGGATTTGGCTGTACGCGCACGCTCCACACTTGATTATTCACACCGTCTGGCCAGTTCACCGTCTTGCTCGGGCACGCCAGTCTTCATCCGCCTACCCGGGGCATGGCAACGTACGTGATGTCTGACGCGCGATTTCATCAGCTTCCGGTCAAACCTTGGCAACACGCATGTTGTGTGATGCGCGATTTCATGCGCTTTCTGTCGGCCCTGGCAACACGCTCGCAGGGTCTGTCCCAAGCATGATGTGTGGCGAACACGCGCGCGTTGGTAATCAGCTTTCCCACCCAGCTGTCACGATTTCTTGTTGGAAACAGCGCCAAACGTTTGCTACTTTTGGTGTGTGATATCGAGCGAGCAGTAGATGTCGAACCGTCTGCGCATCCGCGTACCGAATTCGGCTTCTGCGTTTGGTAAACTTGAGTAATGTGTGAGGAACAACCACTGGCTTACGGTTGGAACAAATCTGCTGGTATAAATTTTGCCAGTGCTTTCCTTTTTTATGCAGCAGCGAAAGCTATACGACGTACCAGAGGGAGGTCAGATACGTGGAGAGGTTTCATTAACATTGTATGGCGACGGATTCTGCACATATGTTGGTGCGACGGAATTTCAGCAACTGAAGTGCTGCGCCAAAGTGGCATATGTACAGTGAACTGCTACTTCTTCTGCGATACCTGAGGGGGCCTTAGCATGTTCTCCACATGGACTCTACTCGGACACGGATACAGTTCGCATATGGTCAGCTGAGTGCAAGAAAGCAGCACGCAGGAAAACTGAAGTTATATTGTTAAGAGGTGATCAAGGTGAGTTTATCATGAACCAAATTTGAGTTCAGATGTTGGGAAGCGATGGCCGTGGATCATCACGAATGGCGTGAGTTAATCAAGGGGAGGTTTTCTCAGGTACATTAGAAGCACTATTGCATGCGAAGAGTGAATTCCTGGTGCGGAAACTACAGATCCTTCGACGTCGAGCGTACGGTTTTCCGGCGCATACAGTTGCGCGCGCTGTGGCCGAGCCGGCTTGGGGAGCCACTGGCGTGGACAAGTGGTGCCAAAGTATAAGGGAATGCGAATAAGCTGAATTTGTAATCATCTGCAGCTCAGCTCTTGGTAAGCGCGCTTCCTCTGATTAAATGTATTGACTCAGGCCATTTATGCCCTCGATGTGGTACGTGTGCTACATCAGCTCTGCACTTGGCCCGTAGGTGTGTGTGCCTGCGTGTTGAGATAATTGCATTTCAGATGTTTGCTGTTGCGGAATGTCCCAATGTGACTGCGCTTGCCATGAAGGTTTTCTAGGTTGCTACCTCTCGTCAGAAAATTTCTACAGGTGACTGTGCAGGCTTGTCGGGGGGAGGGGTGCACGGTCCTCATGAAGGTGCTAGGCTCAAAGATGGGTTCCATGCAACCAGTGTAGAGCCAAGTACCGTCGCTTGCGTAGGTCTGGTAAGCAGGATCCAAAAACTAGATAGACAGGAATGTTACTGATGTGCAGGCTGCTGAAAGGGGATTTCTATGTGAATGTCTGCCGATCATATTTCTTTCGGTTTACCCTACATATAACGTGTTTGATAGGACCAATATGTGGTGCAGCGTAAGCCACCCATGAGGAATCCTCCCTATTATTTCGTGCGATGCAGTTAACAATAAGCATGGAGTCATGACTAGCAAAGGCGCATTTATTTTACCATGAACATTTACTTTATACGGGTAAAGAAACACTGTTTTACAAACATAGTTGTGTAGCCTAGTGGGTTATCAAAAAAAGCTAATACAAATTGCTTCCATGACTTCTACTTTTAAAGGAACAGACTTATCATTTTTATTGCCATTGTCCTGCATTCCACGTAGTTTCACAGATCAGATAGACAACAAATACAAAATCTAAGGAATTTTCTGAAAATTAGGAAGGATATATAGTGCTGAATAATAAAAAGGCAGTCGCTGAGTACGTCGTCCAACCGAATTTGTACTGTGGATAGTGTTGGTGCAGGGAAGACTGATTCAGGGAGAGCATTCCACGGGTGATATACACCAACGGAGTAGAAATTCATGTTGCAATCGTGACGAATAAACGCTTCTGTGCATTCTGGGGAGTGACTTCTGAATTTTGTGTTATAATTGAGTTGCAGTAAAGATTGACACACAAGTTTTGGATTGTGTACCAGCAAGTGTGCCATTATCAAGTCACCCGTAATCCGCAATATCGTCCGCTGGATACCCCCAATCGTTTCAGCCTCCCCTCGCATGGAAGATTACGCATTTCATTGACCTATCTGGATGCGTGACGATAATGCTACTCCAGTGCATTAAGGTCGCGTTTCAGCCAAGGATGCAAGACTGGAATTGTATATTCAACATGCGGACCAACATATTCACTTGGCATCTATCGAAAACTAGTGGGGTCCATTGGTCCGAACACTCGTCACAACAGCCTAACGTGTTGGTTTCCAGCTTTCGAAGAGTTTTCTGATTGCCCAGAGCAAATTAAGTTGTCCTGATCCGGCACACCCAGAACACGTTTGGTGGACCATTGCTGTTGTAGTACATGCGTTCCGAGACTGTATGAGTAGTTGTTCTCGTATCGTATGGAAAGTGCCTTGCATTTACTCACGTTGAAATGTTATAAATATTTGATTGACCAACGATGTATCTAGTCTAATTCGCTCTGAACAACATGTTGGCTAACATTCCCCGGAATCCTGCTTAAAATCTTATTGTCATCGGCGAACAGTAAGAAGTTTGAAGAAATGGTCTGTGCGATGTCATTACCAAATGGAAAAAACCATTATGTACCTAGAACCGAGCATTGTAGCACACGACATTGGACTTGTATGCGGTCAGATAAAGAGCTCAGAACTCTGAGCACTAGTTGCTATTGAAGGAGACAGTTGGTGATCCAGCTCAGGAGAGGATCAACGATCTCGCACTACTGGAGCTTAGAGAGGGTTATCCCGTGATCTAGACGGTCGAATGCCTTCGAAGGATACAGGTCATCATCATCATCATCATCATCATACACGTTAGCTAGAGGTGGGAAACACCTCAGCTACTGTGCCGCAATACAAAGAAAAAAGGAGAGACAAAAACTGGTGAAAGCTGGCTGAGCTACCGGTAACGGATGGGCATCGGTCCGGTAAGCTACCAGCCGGCTGCTGTGCACCCAAGAAAACTTATTATGCAACATTTTGATAAGGCTAAGTAATAAGATCGTGGTTGGAGGGGGAGGCTAAGAGGGATGGGGTGGGACAAAGAAACTCACAGCACGAACGCCACTGAGGTCGGCTCCTAGCCATATCAGCAAGTGTGTCCAACCAAACGTGTTCATCGTCTTTCGGACCCCAACCAGGGAGCCGAGACGCTCCAATCGAGGCCAGCTTCGAGGTGAGGGTCTTCATTCCTCTGGACCAAGTCATCGCTTGGCCACCCCTCCTCTTCTTCCATCCACACCCCCGGCGCGCAAACAACAAACGTCGCGGAAGTCGGTGGGCTGGCATGCGTAACACGTGGCCGAGCCATCGGAGCCTGATGCGTGAAATAACGGTGCTGAGCGGTTCAGTTCCTTTTCCTGTGCCATAAACAAGGCGTCGAACACGCTCGTTACTCACGCGGTGTTCCCACCAAACGTGAGCTAAATTAAGAAGGCACCGGTGGTCTAACGTAACTAGCCTCTTCAGGTCCGCTGCTTTAAGCGGCCAGGTTTCACAACCGTACAATAGGGTCGAACGTACTGCTGCATTGTACACTCTACCCTTCAGGGCAAGTGGCGAAGGTTAACAAAAGCGCCCCGAGCTTTTGCTATACGATTGGTGATTTCATGTTCAATCCCACAGGCACTGATACAACTTCCCAGGTAGTTGAATTTTTGAACGACTTCTAGCTGATCCCCACCAAGGGTCAGCGTAGGAGGCGGTCCAGACCAATCTTGGAGAAACGCTTTGCACTTCGAGGGTGCGAGGGAAAGCGCGAAGTGACGGACAGCTAGTGCTAATCTGTCTAGTGACGCTTGACACGTTTCTGAGCTGTCACAGATCAGGGCAATATCATCAGCATACACTAAGTCAAGAAGTCGTTCTCCTGGGTGCAGATCCACATCTTCTAAGTCGTGTCCTGTGAACGCGATTTCCATGACTTCGTCAACAGCGAAGTTGAAGAGGAAAGGTGACAGCGAGCATTCTTGTCTCACACCGCTGGATATATTAAATGGCGACGACAACTTGCCGTAAGCCCTCACTCTGCCCGAGCTACGCGCATATAATGCTCAGATGATATTCACTTATTTCTCAGGTACATCATTCCGGAGTAGACAGTCCCAAAGTGCATGTCTATCCACTGAATCAAATGCATCTTTGATATCGAGGAACACGGTGGGCCGCCAATATATGTGACGGTGCTCCAACAACTGACGCAAGGTGAAGATGTGGTCAATGCAGCTACGACCTCGACAAAATCCAGCTTGCTCTTCACGAATCTGGCTTTCACGAGTGCCAGTCAGTCTGTGAAAGATGACAGAGGCAAGCAATTTGGAGGCGATGGAGATCAGACTGATTCCTCTATGGCTGCCGCATTCCGATCGTGAGCCTCCTTTGAAAATCGGGACCATGATGGAGCGGCTCCAATCGGTTGGGACAGTTTCCTGCTCCCACAGTCTCACTAGTAACTCGTGTAAATCATCCACAAGAGCAGGTCCCCCGAATTTGAAGAGGGCTAGAGGAAGGTCATCAGGTCCCGCGGCGATGAACCTCTTCTCCAATGTCGATTGACTCCGTCCAGCTATTTCGTGCAACTAATAAATTCGTTGTCCACCATTACTGTTGACGGAAACCGTGCTGCTCGGGAATAATAATGTTGCAGTTTTTCAGATAACACACCAGCGTCTGGGCGACGATGGATTCCATGATCTTGGGCAGCATAGATAGAAGGGATACTGGGCAGTAGTTTGACTGTTCTGTTCTGCTTCCGCCTTCGTGAATCGAAATTATTATTCCAGATAGTAGGAACCTGGTTTTGGCGTAGACAACGCTGGAACAACTGAGCCAAGGCTTCTGCTACTTGTCTTGCTGATGCTCCCAGTGACTCTGTACGAATGTTACCGACACCCGGGGACCTGTGATTATGCAGCGACGTCAGCTTTTACAATACAGCTTCAGGGGGCTGGTTTTAAATTACGCACCAGTACATTCAGATGAAACCTGCTGTAGGCATCCTTGCCGCTATATTACGGAATGGGCTGGTAAGCAACTAGTTTGATTTAGTTATTTTGGTCCTCTGATTGAAACCGTTTATACCACGTTATGAAAGCGGGAGGTTGTGTTGTCAATGGCTGTTTTAGAAAAGTGTTAATGGTGGGGGCCAAATGGATGTGATTTGGAAGAGTATTCCATGTACTTTAAATCCGGAGGGAGTAAAGATTTCGCCGACTACCATTTCGACTGTAGCTCGTCACTACTTTGAGCTGGTGATTTCTTAGGTTGGTATTGTGGTACCGGTCCATCAATTCGCTTCAGGTGTGATTTGGTTTTGTTAGTAGTAGATAAACCATGATGAGGTCTCCTCGCTGACGCCAACCATCACCGCTGTAGGATTCCAGAGGTTGCATTCGTTATTAGCACGGAGTTGGAGAAATCCGCAACGAATTTCGTCACTCTACGTTTTGGAGCTTTAAGCGCATCTACATCATGTTTGTACCAGGGACGCCAGGCTTGGATGGTATACTGCACTTGCGGTCTCTTGTAGGCGTTTATTACTTAAGGAAAGATAGATAGCTCGAATTTTACGAAATGCATCAATAAGCGTCCATTCCGATGACTGGATATTTTCGAAGCTTTTTCAGCCTGTTTCCAGCAGCCAAGGTCATCTCGTACGATCACCCCCAAAGTCACTCTCCTGGAAGGCACATTACACCTGATGGCTCTTAAGTAGATTTGCGTAGGCACTTTGATGGCAAATGATCGCATCTTTGTATTTCGCCATTTTAAACTGCGGTTGGTTTTCCAATGGTTACATACAATCGCTGTCCAAATGTCTTTGCAGTGGATTCGAATCGGCCGTGCTAATGGTAGATGATCCACACACATACGAAATGGTCTGTTGGTCGAGACGATTTACGTCATCTCTTTTAGTCTAGCTGAAACTAACTGTGTTGTCTAAAAGGAGGATACTTGTTCGTAACCGCATATTTTAAGATGAAATGCGTACTACTGACAAGAACCGGTGAGATGAGACGGTACTGGACTAATTTTCGGATATGTGTAGGTTATCTGGTAACTTTTATTAAATTCCATCTTAAGTTACACCTAAAAATGAAAAGATGGTACATAGTTCTGCTGAGCAGTGACAAAGCAGTAAGGGATATCCTGTCTCCCGTGGCTAATCCCGTCCTCCGCGTGTTGGAAATACGCATGGAAGCAAAGAAGGAGTAGACAATAGCCGCAGTACTTGGTCACAGTGGCTGTAGTTATTCTACGATGAAGTAGGGCTTTTAATCGCTGACTGGGAAGTGAAAGGTTGGTTGCACCATGAGAGGTGGAATAGATACTGTTGATATTTTCCGATAGGATGAACCGGCCACCTTGTAGTTTGCTAGAATTGCGGTGGATACCTGCTTGAGTGTAGATGGAATAACTGTTCATTGAAATAGTAGAGAATATCAGTAGCTCGGAAAGCAAATGTGAGATTTGCACGGCTCTCCGAGCTGAATGAATGTTTTGCAGACGTTTCGCTGTCGATTGGGAAAGCTGACTCCTTAGATCAACGGACCGAAAGAGGCTAGTTACGTTCAACCACCGGTGCCTTCGCAATTTAGCACATATCTGGTGGGAACACCGAGTATGCAACGAGCGTGTTCGGCGCTTTGTTTAAGGGGCACAGGAAGAGGAAATGAAACGCTCAGCACCGTTATTTCACGCACCAGGCTCCGATGGCTCAGCCACGTGTTACGCATGTCAGCCTACCGACTCCTGCGACGTGCGTTGTTTGCGTGCCGGGGGTGTGGATGGAAGAAGAGGAGGGGCGGCCAAGCGATGACTTGGTCGCGAGGAATGAAGGCCCTCACTTCTGAGCTGGTCTCGGTTGGAGCACCTCGGATCCCTGGTTGGGATCCGAAAGATGATGAACACGTTTGGCTGGATACACTTGCTGATATGGCTAGGAGCCGACCTCAGTGTCGTTCGTGCTGTGAGTTTCTTTGTCCCACTTCATCCTTCATAACCTCCGCCTCCAACCACGATCTCATTATTTAGCCGTATATAATTTTGCATAGTAATTTTTTGCTGCATAGTAGCCGACTGGTAGCTTACCGGACCGATGCCCATTTGTTACCGGTAGCTCAGCTGGCTTGCACCAATTGCTTTCTTTTCTCCTTTTTGCTATGTATTGCGGCACAGTAGCTGAGGTGTTTCCCACCTCTAGCTAACGTGTATAGATGACGATGATAATGATGCTGTCAGATTAGGCCACATCATCAGTGCGGATTTAAGGTCCTGCTTCGCAGAGCCTCGTAAGCGACTTCCAGATCTAAGTGCACTTAGATAATTGCTCTAATTGTGCTTTGTTCTTTACATGAACTGACTGTCTGACAGACGCCTTCAATGCCTTCGGTAAGAGGTTGGGACTAAAGTAAGTTGGTGGCTGTGTTCGGTGTTAAGGTTTATGGCACTCAGTCGTGTTCTACCTATCAGATTCACAGCTAAAGGGACAACCGAAAACGAACGGCAAAACAGTGGATAATAAGCTGGGAAAAGTTTATCGAAAAGACGCACAACTAGCTGAGGCTAAACGGAGGCAGCAGGAAGATGTGGGTGTGTGCTGAGTCCGAGGACGAGCGCCAGTTGCAGGTCGCGTCCGATTAGTAGCGCCGCGGATGCGCATGTGTGTGATTCAAACAAACGTAGGCGGCATTCAAACAAGCAAATCGCCCAAATTCATAATAAGTCAAAAAGTATAATTTTACAATATTTTGGGATAACTTTCACAGATTAGTTTTACACAAGCTATGCTTCTCGGCTTCCTCTATGAAGCAACTTAAGCTAATTTCACCCGCCCCTATTAGTTTTGACTTTATCATCACTTAATCAATGCAAAAATTTCAGACCTTGTTTTAGTTCTATTTTTGAAATTCCACATTATGATGGTCAATTGCGAGGTGTGATTCCCAATAATTGCCACTGCGCCATTGGTGGATATCTGGCCCCGTAGTTTGAGCTATTCTTTAGTAAACGTGGATGGTGCACGTACATTGACTTAAGTTACGTCACTCGTGCATTCATAAGCTGCAGCACGGAGTCATCCAGTAGTGGTTCGTAATAATTATTAAGGTGCGAGCACCTGTGTCCAAACAGTGTGCCCCAGAAAAGCTGTCAGCATTTGAAGCACAGTCTGATAAGTTAACATGAAGCGTCACACGGATATTGGATGTTACCCATACAAAAACCCTGCAATCCTCGACCGCTTTCAAAATTAATTGGTAAAATCAGATAGAGTAACAAGCACTCTAACCTGGAACCATTGGGAAGTTGGTCACTGCATGTGGTCATACTAAAACCATGCTCTTCTACTTTTGGATCTAACACTCGCAGTTCTCGACGCACATTTCTGAACTTACATATATCCAACTCGGTTTCACCAGCGCTATCCAGTGGATCTACCACTGCAGTATTATTTAGCACACACCACCTTTTTATCCGGTACCACCATTTCAGCAGCAGCTTCACCTGTCTCCAGGCGTGCCTCAACCTTATTTTCGTGGGCATCCCATCCTCTATACCATCACTTGACAGAGTGCTTTTGGCGTTATCCAACAACTCCTTTTCCACAAGAATCCGACACTTCGCTTGATAGTTGCATCTTGTTTAGCAGTCAACATCCTAACACTCGCTAAACTAGCGTGAATTCGTAGCCGAATGGTGTTCTTAGGTAGCCTGCGAATAATTCAACAACAGATGAAGCAAGCTCGTAGCAAGTACATAGGAAACCAAAATCCACCGGCCTAAAAAGGTGAAGTCATTCGTAAGGAACAGAACTCGTAGTTGCACGGCGTTCAGAGACTTGACATAGCTCACCTACATAGCCCATCCGAGCAAGGACACCTGGGATGTCTACACAACACAAGGATTCACTGTGCCAAAGTTGTTCGAGAGAATAAACTAGAGAACTAACAAGACCTAATGGAAAATTGTTGCTCTAATCCCAGGTTGCTACCCAGACACATACACAAACTTCGCCGCGTTAAGCGCAGAATTCCGGCTCTGCACACAGCATGCGATTTAGCACAAACCGCACAAGAGGCGGCCAGCTTTCTTGGACAACAATTTGGCCATACGTTCCAAAGCGTGCAATCATCTTACATCCTGCCTGCGTAGATCATACCCCCATCAGGACTTAATCATGTATCTTTTACCTCCGCAGCTGTACTAAAGAGGCTGGTGTCTCTGCGCGAGTTCAACTCTCCGGGTGCGGACGGCATTCGCCGAAAGACGTTGAAAGTTGCTGCCATGAGTTTGGCGACGCCACTAGCAATTTTCTTTCACCGATGTCTGAACGTGATACACGCCCCCACGATGTGGAAGCACGGAATCATCACGCCAGTCTACAAAAGTGGCAGCCGTGCTGAACCAACAGCTTATCGCCCGATAACACTACTTCCGGTGATCTCCAAGGTTATGGAGTCCACTGAAGCTAAGGCATTAACGGGGTACCTGGAGAACAACAAATTCTCGTTCGGGAGCAACACGGATTTCGGCAAAATCGGTCCTGTACGACTAATCTGTTGATAGCCGGTGCAAGCTGGACGGAATCTGTGAAGATGGTGTAGGCGTGGCTGTGATCTATCTGGACTTCTTAAAGGCATTCAACCGTCTAGGTCATTGCATACTACTGCACAAATTTGGAATTGGTGATCTCGTCCTGGACTGGATAAGTCACTTTCTTTCAAAGACACCTGAATGTGAGTGTTCACAGCACCTTACCTGAAGCAATCGAAGTTTAGTGCGGCTTAGGGTTCGGTACTCGGACCCCGCCCGTTCCTGGTCTTCAGAAATGATCTAGCGAGCGTGCTACCTTCAAACCCTGTGCTATTTGCCGATGACCTAGAGACATCGCTTGTTATGGCTATCCCACACAGCGTTACAGGATGACCTGGACAAGGCATACACACGGTCCATCGAGAACACGCTGCGTTTTAACACCACATAATGTAAAATTCTCAGCATACGACATCAGAGTGTACACAACTACCGATTAGGACCACAAACACTATAGTGGACTTCTCATGAGTGCGATCACGGCGTGCTATTCAGGAAAACCTCGGTTGTTTGTGGCCGACTGACAATGCATCAAAGGAAGCAAACCAACACTTTGGCCTTCTTCGTAGAGCGTTCGGGAACTTTGACACCTCAGTCTTTCCCAAAGTGCTTGGTGTGTACGTGAGGCTGCACGCGGAATACGCTATTCAAGCGTAGCAACCCTCAGTGTAGCACCTTCTCACCGCGCTCGATACTGCACAACGTGGGGCAACGCAGAGCGTCAGAGGTTTGACCAGCCTCCCCTACCCACTCAGGCTGAAGACTCCCAAAATATACAGCGGACGTTATCGGCGTCAGGGGCGATCTCACAACGGTGTACCAGATCTTAAGAAACCGCAACCACACATGCCATTCTTTCTTGAAACTCAGTCAAAACACATCGCTAAGGGGGCATTAGTTTAAGCTGGTCGCGCAATGCAGCCGGCTAGAATGTCGGCGAAATTTTTTCTCTCTCCGAGTGTCACAACAATGGAACGCCCTTCCAGCACACGTAATTGAAGTCGTTACCCTATACGTTTTCAACAAATGCCTTGACGATACTTTGACTCATTTACGCTACGTCCTATAACCCATGACCATCATAGGCTGGCATTAATGCACAACAAACAGTGAACGGTGTCATAACCCTACTCGCACACGAGTTAATCCAAACTCCTTGGTGAGTCCTGTCTTTCACGCATTCTTTTACCGACATGGTCATTTGATTTTACCATTATCGCCCTAATTATCCTACGGGCCATGTCAAGTATTTGCTTTTAGACGTGTCATAAGCCATTGGTCCATTGTTCTAGCTGCCCAGTCACAATGGGCAACGCTTTTCATTACTGTTACTGACTGATTGGAGGGTCGTTTTGTAGCATTTATTGTGTGAATGCATTATGACGCGCAGGTCTTGGTGTTGCAGTGTGAAATCTTACCATTAAGTAGAGGGGACCTAAACTAAATTGCCCACTGTTTAAGTGCGGGAAACTCGCCGACGACAATGTAAAGCTCAGTGGTATTCCTGCGAATTAGGTCCTCTGTAGCACCTACAGCTATGGTGTTTCTTATTTGTCTGACCTCAGCATGTTGTATCCCCCAAGACTTGTAAGATACTCTTGAAACAGCTGATTTCTGGGCGTTATCCGCCCGGCAACACTGCACTCCACGACGTACTTCAACTTTATTTGACCTCCTCAAGTTGAGATAGCATGCAGCGAACCCGGGATCATTGGGATATAAGCCGAAAGCTCTACCGCTTTATCCACCGAGTCACGACGGGCAACGCTTTTCACAACAGTTAATGACTGACTGGAGAGTCGCTTTGAAGCACGCTTTGTGTGAATGGATTGCGACGTGCAATTCGCATTGGAATGAAGCTTGGTTATCTCGATCGCTGGGGCCGTAAGTCCTCATTCCAAAATTGTTCGAAGTACTGGGATGTAGCTGCCAATTGGAGTAACAACGCATCTTGAACCTAGGTAGACACCGACTACTAGATGCAAAGATTTTCTGCTTACATTAACAAAAGCGCCAGCTAAGTACGCTGTGGTCACTATATAGGGAAACTCCACATACAACGACTGTTAGACAGCAACAGACTCGCCCTCTACCGAGGTTTATCTAGTGAACAGAATGGAACTACAAAAACTCTCTAACGAGTGAAACTAAGTAGTCGGAAAGCTAATGACAGCTTTTGTTCGAGTCCATGCTAAATGAGCATACATGCGTGGCTGAAGTGTGGTGTGCGTCACAACAACACAGCAGCTCACTGATGTATGGAGTATGAGCTATTCGAGTACGAATTAATAGTACGAGTCGTTGAAATAGTCTACACAAAGCATCGTGTGGACCACCATCCTCAAAGTTGCTCCAGGATTTGAAGTAGTCTCATCTGAGTTGGCAATAATCGGCTGCGGACATTTAAACTGACTACAGTGTGCCGGCTCTAACATAGCATAATCGATGGTCTGACGCTATATTCACACAATTAACACCCCTTTGAAAAAAGTAAAAAAGCAAATAAATTCGGCGATGTATACCTTTATTATAGAAACGTATACTCCCGCTTCACTTTCAGGCAACCAACGAAACCTAGGGAGAGAGTAGAAATTATGTCCCAGACGCGTCGAAGGGTGTGTTCTGGTCATGTTCCGTGCATGCTGCAGGCAAGCTGCCTACTTATTCTGTGCACAAAATGAGGCTAATTTTACACTATTTTACACATCATACGACAATCTCTAGCCGCGACCCCGCCCCCGTCCTGTAAGGGAACCGTGAGTGACCCTCGATATATGTGGGAACCGTCCCTCCTCGTCCAATATTTTGCGAGACCAGCAGCTAAGGCCTGAAGTAGCCGCTGGGAGTCCCAATTACGATGGGATTCCATCGGGCTCCCACCGTGTCCTTCCGGGTGCCAACAAGAGAAAAAGTTTGCAGTGTACTATCACACATCATTGGTCTACTTAATGCCTGGCAATGCTTTAGCGTTCGAAGGTTGATGAAATGGAAGGGAAGTGAAATGCGGGAGGCCAAGAACGAGCAAGTTACCAGACTAAACGGATAGTCACAGAATTTGCTGAGTGCGACAGGGGATAAAATAAGAAGTCATCCTACGTTAGCAAAAGGATTTGTCATTTTTGCATTGCACAACATGTTTCTGTCTTTGGCTTTTCGATCTTGCCAAGAGAAATGAAAGGCGGAAAATAGGAAAAGGCCGCCAATTTCTTAGACATGCAGATCGGTAAACTGGTGTACCGGATCTAGTGGACTTTTGCGCTTCGACTTTGGTTGCGGTCGATTTCGGAAATGCGTCGGTTGTCGAATTGCAATCCATCAAATGCAAGCTCATACGGCTGGGCCGACAAGTGCTAAATAGAAGTGTGAGTATGATAAGCGAACTGAGGGAAAGAACAAAGCAAAGTATTTGAGCACGACACGGTGTTTCGTCTTCTTTGGTCGATCACTTGAACTCTTCATCTGCTACGATATGTCCAAACGGGAGCAACGGTTACCACTGTGAGAGGGCTGAACGTCGCACGATTAGTCAGTTATGTCCGGCCACGAATGAAATTTTTCGGAACCATTGCAAATTCGAATAATTTGCTGGAGTCGATCGTTCCAGCATAACCTCACGCGTTTGCCCTCTACAAGTGACTTTTATGCCTATCGGCCAAAGTAAAACAGACAATCTTTCACATTTGAATGGGTAAATATTCCATTCCTTGTTCGGATGAGTAGCGAACATTGCCTTTCCCAGGTGTTTGCACTGTATTTTTTGGAGTGTATAAGATAAATATTCGTTAGGATATGGATTTAGATTCTGCGTCAGCAAGTACAGTAGTTCCATACGGTTTTCACGTGCCGTTTTACTATCATCTACCTGTGCAACATTTAGCGTACAAGTACAGTAGCTACTCTAATAGTATTGTACAAATTCTGAGCTTTATTACTGTTTCAGTATTTCGTAGCGACAATAGAAAGCGTGCAGTTTTAGCGTACGTTTCTAAGATCGGCAGTACGCCCCTGTTAAGGCGGAAAGTCATGGTTTCACTAAATGCATCCCTCAAGGTCAAACGAATGAGAATTGCCAATATGGATCAAAATTCACTTCATTTTAGTAACACAAAACTTTTACGTTTGGATATTGGCAAAATCCAGAAGCGGGTGCTTTACATTCCCATGAAGGCAGATTACAGGCCGTTCACTATTTCGCAAGCTAGGCCTTACCTTTGTGTAATGCCAGTACATACATTAACTAATAATTGATTACCGTTATTCTTCTCCACCAATGGACTTGTAATATCTACTCACGAAATTCGAATTCGGGTGTTCTTGCCACGAATCGAGACTAGTTTGGTGGCGGCCTAATTCGATTTTCATCCCGAACCTATTAAAATTGATTTTGCAGTCGGTGTTTATTCCAAACATGAATAAAACTATTGAATCCTTGAAAGTAAATGCATCGCCTCGGGAGTTAGAAGAAGATGGTGGCTCACTGAGGGGGACATTTGCGAAAACTGTAGTGCATTTGCAGCATTTACCCTTTAAGTAATTCGTGACAATGGGTTTGGTTCTTGTTTGTATCTTTCAATCGTCCATTTATTTTATTGTTGGCATCTCTCGTGCGCTTTCCATTTCGCTGTAAGTCGTGTGATTCATCAAGGGATTTCTGCTGACGCCAGCACTGCTAATGAATTGGATGCCAGGGCCGCAGCGCAAGTCAGTGATCCTGCGTTTGATCTACTACGTAGGTCTCACACACTGGACATACGACCAGTTCCGCTGACATCATCAGACGGAAGTAATCTTTGCGGTTCATCTGTTGACACGCCGCGCCCAGGCGTCCAACACGAGTTTCGACAGACCATGTTCGACACGTTGCACGGCTTGTCTCACCCAGGCATCCATGCATCGGTCAAACTCATAAGCGCACAATGAGTTTGGCGCAGTATCAATAGTGACTTTCATATTTGGACAGCTGCTTGCCTTCCGTATCAATTTGCGAAGGTGCGAAAGCATACGAACAGCCTAGTAGGCACGTTTCCACCGCCAGAGGCACGTTTTCACCACGTGAAAGTCGACCTCGTAGGTGCACTGACGCCTTCAATAGGTTCTGTATATCTGCTAACCTGTGTCGATCTATTCACTAGGTGCCGGAAACTATTCCCAAACCTACATACTACTTGGAAACAGTAGGGAAATCATTTCTGGTGCGCTGGGTAGTTCAGCACAGCTGTACCGCCATCGTGACCACCGATCGATACTCACGTTTCTCATCGACTTATGATATGTTTAAGAATTTGGACTGGCGCCAAGGCCAGGTGAAGTTGTATCATCCGAAATCTAACGTTACGGTAGAGCGATTTCATCACTAACTGAAGACAGCACTTCCAGCGCACGCAGAACTTTCATAGTGCGAAGCGCGTCTCCTTATCCTCCATAGCCTTAGGAACAAGATTAAACCGACTTTTAAAGCAACACCCGCGCACCTAATCCACGGCGGCACGCTACGTTTGCACGAGCAGTTGGTAAAACTCGCATCCTTTACATTATCCTACGAATACGTTTACACTGATCGGTTTACGCACCAGATGCGTGAACTACGCCTGCCTGCTGATATGTTGTAGAAGACACTGGTGTACGTGCCCGAAAAACTGTCTACAAACTTCTTTGTTCCACTCCGCGTAGACGGTGTTCGACAGCCTTTGCAGTCGCCGTATATCGACCCTACAAATTAATCTGCCTAGCAGTAAATATGTTTGAGAGTGACCGCGGTGTCCGACGCGAAATCGTCGCCATCAGCAGTCTAAAACCAGCATTTATGGAGGAAGCCACCTCACCTACTTTGTCTAGCTATGTTTTGTAAGACGGTACAACTAATCGCACCAATTTGCACCACTCTATTTTCATCGAACCACACTGCAATTCTGGTCTACAAACATCGAACGTCTCGACATCTTTCGAATCCAGCAAAGCTTCTCCCCCGACCAACCGCCGCTGTCGGGGGTTTGTAAACCCACTCCTTTTTCCGATTATGTATAACGTAAATACGTTTAGGTTGGTAGATCTTGTACGTATTTGCTTTGTCTTTGGTCGATTACCGTTTTGAAAGGAGGAAATCGGAAGATCCCGAATAACCTTTTAAACGTTGTTTCGAATCCAAGTATCCAAACTCGTTTATTCATTCTTTTTGGCGTCTGCTGCGTGTTTTTTGTTTGCTCGTCTCTGCATGCCCAGCCCTCCCCTTCGATGTACTGGCCCTCAGAGGGCACCATCTCCGAGGACCGCCACAGTCAACGAGGTACTGGACGCGAACGCGGGTTGTTTCTCCCTGTGACGATGATCGTTTCTTCGTTGGACGATGATAGTTATGGCGCGGATGCGTGGTGTAGCGGAAGGAGAGGCCAAACCCAAGGTCACCGTGTGGTAGCAGCGGAGTCTGGGACTAACCAGTTTTTGAAAATCTGCCGAACCCGCTCCAACGGCTCGCCGAAATGCACCCTGCCCGGCAATCAATAAACCATATATACAAAACGGCACATTGGACACCGATTTCCGATGACTTATTATTTGACACTGACGCTCGCTCATTTTTACTCGGCGCGATTTTTCCCAACAAACCTCGCTTCATCCATCATATTCGATATGGAAGACTACTTTGGTTCAGCCTTCTAGAAGGGGAGATTTATAGAGCCTCAACACCTAACTGCTACTTTCTACGTGCAGTTACATTCTTGACCAAAGGTACATTAATCTTTCTTGTTTTAATCAAACTTACACAACGGCCGTGTTCGGCCTACAGCCGGTTTGTCACATTTCTTTTGGTGAGTCCGCTGCTGACGTTTGCTCCTGGTCTTTTCATCCGGCTTCATTTTGTTGTAACTTCACAATACATTCTGCTGTGTCCAACGTTTCTGTCTTCGGTTATCCGCGCTTAATCACGCGGATCGTAACTGACTAGCATCTACTATTTCCACGAAAGTCTTTGGATGTAAACACATTCTGTCGAACACCCCCAGAAGGTGCTGTAGTAATCCAAGGCACTGACTGCAGTTGCACAGACGTCAATCCCGGGGGACATCGAAGTACCGCTGGCCTTCATCAGCAAAGAACATTCGTAGTGGTTTGACATTGTGTTACTCAGTGAGAGCAACTAGCCGATTCAAGAATGGAAGTAATTCCAGGTTTTCGGCAAGGTCTTCCTATTCCAGCTAGCCATAGATGGTTTCCTGTAATGCATGACCAGAACTACGTAGGTGCATACATAATAAACATGCAAAACTCCATAGCCAAATGACACACATTATTCAGTATAAGCAAAGGATAGAGGGCGCATGCTCTACAGGGCTCGGAACCTTAGGGAAAGAAAAGAAGTATGGACAGAGCACTGTGTAATCAACGTCAGACAGGTGTTATCTATATGCCTTCACTGACGACAAGAGGAGATTGGAGTGTGTGTGTGTGTGTGTGTGTGTGTGGATGAAGGTGTAATGTCCATCCACGTGAGTGGATTGAAGCCTGACCTTTAGTGCGCAGATGACTGTGCGCAAGAAAAATCAATTTATTCCGTTCAGTAGCTGTAAACTTCACACGAGCCTTGTCGCGTTTATTGTCCCAAGACAGTTTAACAGCAGCGCTTTAATATATCTTCCCTTATCCGAACATCCGACAGTCTAGGGATCAATTTTACTAAGCATATTTTCAGCAAATTTCTGCTTTGGGACATTGTCATAGTCACGTTTCCGAAGAGAACACACGACCCGTGAAACAAAATTATCCAAAGCTGGCTAGCCGAACAACCTCCTCGTGGTGCCGGCTGGGTGATTCGGGTTTACGCCATTCCAGCAAATAGTTGTGCGGCGGTGTACCAGGAAGTGGTTGGTTTTCGCTTGGGAAGCGTTCACCCCATTAAAAGCCACGGATATCTGTTTAACAACACCGCGACGTGGCAGATGTGACTAGTCACTACATAATGTCACTGCCCATTTCTTATCCAGATAAGCACATCCAATCCACGGACGTCGATACACTGTTCACACATTGTGACGCGATCAAAGGATCAAAACTGCAGTGGCACATATGCAAACGCAAGCAACACAGCTACACACACATGGTTGGTGGCATCCGGTTTCGGATTTGCCTGTCACTGTGGCCAGCCACAGGACGCCTGCGCCTACAGAGGGACCATGGGTGGCTTGCGCTGCACCACCCACAGCTCCATCCACCCACCCCATATCTAGTGTAAACCCGAAGGAATAAGACCGGGAGGCATGTGGATGGGGGCCACATTTCATCAACGGAGCCGGCCCACACTCCTTCACAGGCAAACACAAGCACGCTGTATTTGGGGAATCAAGTGCACACAAGGCGGTGGCTGGACCGTAGTCCGCACCACACTGAGCGCATGGAACCACTCTTTGATCCTAACAAGGCCACAAGGACCGTGCACCCAGTCCCCTCCAGCAACGACCAACTGCCTCATACAGCCAGTATGAATGAGTTAGTGCGTAAATGACAAGTAGACACCTTGTTAACATACACAACAAGTGCAGCCACATCGGGGATATCAAACAACAGCCAATCACTTAAAACGACAAGATAAAATAAAGCCAATAATGCATGGAGATACAGTGGCATAACTCTTCGCTAAATAAGCATATGAAGCAAGTTGGTTAGCAACGATTCCGCGATAAGTAAAAGTGTCCACAAGTTACTTAAAAATGCTATGAAGGCAACACAGTTATCGAAGATAGGCGAAATTAGCGTAAGCAACTTCGTCAATCAATGGAGCATTACTCAGGTAGGCAGAGCAAACCAAATAAAGTGAAATGAACTTTCTCCAGCTTAAAAACAGTTTAATTGTAAGTTGGTTTCACCCAACAGCGGTGAAGAAGCACCAAGAATGCAACCTCAGCCTCAGGATGGGGCATGAGCTACACACACACCTACATACATAAAACCACAAAAAGTACATTAACTACTATAGCTAACATGTAATTTTGTACATTTCCCCGTCAATTGTTGTCTTGTTATCAGCATTATACCTGCATAGGCTTACCTTGTGTTGTCGATATATATATATATATATATATATATATATATATATATATATCCTATGCTGAGACTGATGTTGCATTCTTGCTGCTTCTTCACCGCAGTTGGGATAAACCAACTTACACTTAAACTAGGTCTTTTTAAGCTGGCTAAATTTCATTCCACTTTATTTGGTTTGTTCTGCCTACCTGAATACTCTTACATTAACTGGCCACGTTGCTTAAATTAATTGCGTTTAGCTTCGTAACTTTGTTGCGTTTTGTAGCATTTTAACTAACTTGTGGACATTTTTCCTTATCGCGGATTAGTTGCTAACCAACTTACTTCATATGCTAATTTAGCGAAGATGTATGCCACCGTATCTGTATGCATTATTAGCTTTACTTTATTTCAGCTTGTCGTTCCATATGATTGGCTGTTGCTTGATATCTCCGGTGTGGCTGCGCTTGATATGCATGTTGACAAGGTGCCTACTTGTCTATTACCCACTACCTCGTCCATACTGGCTCCAGGAGACAATTGGTCGTTGCTGGAGGGGACTGGGTGCACGGTGCTTGCGGTCGTGCTTGGCTCGAAGAGCGGTTCCATGCACTCAGTGTGGAGCGGACTACGGTCGGGCCACCGCCTTGTGTGTGCGCTCGATTCCCCAAATACAGCGTGCTTGTATTTGCCTGTGAAGGAGTGCGGGCCGACTCCTTTGATGAAACGTGGCTCCCATCCACATGCCTCCCTGTCTTATATATATATATATATATATATATATATATATATATATATATATATATATATATATATGTATATATATATATATATAAAATCGAGGTTGAGTTGACTGCAAAATATTGTAGGCGGACGGGTATGCGTTCACACAAACAGCGCAATACTTGCCAACATTGGTAAGGCTGCCTTTAATGCAGGCTTTTCTGGAAGTCTTAGAGCAGCGAAAATCCGGCGGCCCTATGGCTCCAGGTGGAATCAGGTTTTAGAGTATCATCTGTATTCATATCACAGATGGATTCAGAACTACTTGGACCAAAACATCCTGGGTAAGACTGAATTCCCAATTTCCCAACATTCTGCAGTTGGGGTAAATGTGGGATCCGTCCAGAAGGAAGCAGCGGCAGCAGTATGCTGAGACATATTAACACGCCACGCCGTTGTTGTGTCCGAAGAGGCAGAGTAGCGAACCCTTAAACCAATGACTGTACGGGCAGAATGGAAGTAAGGCCAGCGTTATCAGTTTAAGAAGACGTTTTTGAACGTACGGTCAATTCAGCCACTCGGAAGCAAGGACCCGCCTTGTTCAACGAATGTTAACTTTTGGCTAGTTGAGACAACAAACCAATGGCGTGTGCGCAGCAGCATAACCAAGTGTACCACAGATCCAATGATCATGACATGAAGCAGAAATCGATGATGATGGAAACATGAAATGTCTTGGGCTGTAGGGGACCGTAGTTCAGATTAAGATTGTTAAGCGAATGAGCAATTTATGCATATACCCCGCACATTTCATCCGGGCCGAACAGTAAACAGGCCTTCACTATTTACGTTAGGTGATACGTCTTAAAGTTGAAATACAATGCCATGACCATTCTCATCATCATCATCATCATCATCATCATCATCATTATCATCATCATCATCATCATCAGCATCATCATCAGCATCAACATCAACAGCAGTACATCAGCCATTTGAACTGATGCTTCCCTGCCATACAACCATGAGGACCTATGAAATAAAGAATAAGAAGAGGGAGAGAAAGGGGACTTACCCGAATACCTTAATGCCCCATGCAAACATTCAGGGTCGAGGCGCCTACACCTTGTGTAGACAACATTCCGTCACAAACAGCTGGCTATCGTGCAAAGATAAGGCGGCATCAGCGAGACAGCCTCCTTGCGGCTTTCATTGCCCCGCGTCATAATCAGCCATTAACACGCAGATAACTCAGCAAAAAAAACACTTTAAACAGACAATCCGATTAGGAGACGGCAACAGACGCGCCACTGGTGTCGACTGCGAGCTACGTTCTGTAATGTCTCGAGCCAAGCAGAAGGCGAGTCACGTGGACTCCAGCCCGGAAGGCGAGACGGACCAATGACACTCAGTTTGGCCGTCATTGACTTCATTTCCCGCTGCCAAGTCAACTTCTGTCCACCTCGAGCCTTGCGCCACCCTACAACTGGTAGACTGAACAAGGTCCTCCTAGATACGTGGTGACCAGGCATACGTACGTAGCACGTGCCCAAACCAACGCAACTTATTCAGTCCTATCTGTTGTTCTAGGGAGTTAGCATGATTATCACCACCTAGTACTCGCCTACGCACATCATTGTTGCGGACACGCTGGTGCCATCCGACACCAGCAATGCTTCGCAAACAACGATGATCAAAGACTTGAAGGCGCCTCAGATCTTCAGACCGAAGGGGCCAAGTCTCACTACCATAGAGCAGAACGGCCCTCAATGTGGCCCTGTATACACGGCCTTTCAGAGGGATGGAAATGCCCTTCTGTCGCCAAAGATGCCGCAGGTTCAAGAAGGCAGCTCTGACCTTTGCAGTGCGTGAGCTCACGTCAGTTCCTATGCGCCCATCATTGCTGATGCAACTGCCAAGATAAGTGAATTGATCAAGCACCTCGAGTTCCCCGTTAGCAAGCCTCAAGGGGTCATCAAGTGGCTGGTGGTCCTGCAGCAACACTTTGCACTTTGAAGGTGCAAAGTGCATACCAAATAATGGAACCACTCTGGATAGGCTATTCAGGGTTGACAGTGCCGCCTAAACATTGTCGAAAAGCAAGACGATATCGTCCGCATAATCTAGGTCAACTAACCTTTCAGCAGGCAGCACTTCAACGCCTACATCATGAGATTCCGCAAAGGAACACTCAGTGATAGAATCCACGACGAAACTGAACAAAAAGGGGGAAATCGGACAACCCTGACGAACGCCACTTGTGGTCGTAAAGCTATCCGATAGGGCACCATAGACCCTGACGCGGCCTGTAGTGTTCGAGTATAAAGCACGAAGGATGTTCACATATTTCGTGGGAACACCTTTCCGCGAAAGTAATTCGAACAGAAGTGATCGATCGACTGAATCGAACGCACTCTTGAAATCGAGGAACACAGCTATTGTCGATCTGCGGTATGCGTGGCGCTGCTCTAACACCTGCCGCTAAGTAAATATATGGTTTATACAGCCACGTCCTGGGCGAAAACCAGCCTGCTCTTCCCTAATCCGAGATTCTCGTTCTGTAGTGAGGCGACGAACGATAATCGAGGCCAGTAATTTTGTCACAACTGGCGTTAGGCTAATACCCCTGTGGTTCGCACAGTCTGTGCGACTGCCCTACTTGTATATTGCCACTATAATCGATTCGCTCCAATTAGCTGGCACACTCTCTTCGTTCCAGATACGTTCGAATAGGGTGGTCAGTGCCCTGCAGAGGACCTCACCTCCATCCTTAAATAGTGCAGGTGGGAGGGAATCCGGGCCAGCGGCACGAAAACGATTGAGGGCTGTGATCGCGTTTCGGACCTCGGCCTCCGACGGATAGTTCAAAACTGTACCTTTAATTTTTCTGAGTTGCCAACAGCTATCCAAAACGTGTTGAATGGGTAGCATCCGTGGTGATCATCCAGTTCAATAGTTCCAAAAAAATTACATATGCTTCCATGAAACTCTGTTGCTTCTCCGTACTGACAGACAGCTGACTTTGACAACTACTTCTCGAACCGTAATGCTGAATGACGGCCTCATGCCCAGTTCATCCATTGTTCAATTGCCTTGATTTATTTTAGTCTCGTGGGCGAAAGGCTATCTAGTGCTAAAAATAAGGCACCGAAAGATAGCTAGCTAGGGAAAGTGTGGGTCGCGTGCGCGAGAGCAAAGATGGCCGCGGAGCCGAGGACGTCGCGCCGTTCGAAGGCGGATGCTATGTTGACTCAAACAAACGCGAACAACTTTCAACACAGGCGAGCGCTATGTTTGCGATTAACATCGAGAAAATATAAAGTGTGGATTTTGTAAGACTTGTTACGCTAGCATGCGGAGCACCAACAGGGAATCTCCAGGTCATTCAACCACTTGAAAGCATCTAAATGTGGTCTTCATTTGACTTCAGCGAAAGCTTATTGCGACAGAGTCCCTCATCAGAACAATTCATAAGCTCTCGGAATTAAGCAATAACAGAGGAATCTCCTACTAAATCACGTGACTTCTTGTAAGCCGGAACATGAAAGTCCAAAGTCAACGCAACCCCGTCATTTCCAGGCCTAATAGTACAGTGGCGAATACCACAAGCTCCGTGGTCGGACCGGCGATTGTTTCAAGAATATAAGCAATAGACCTACCGAAGTACTCCAACAAAACGACTGTTCCTGATCTAAATGCTAGACGACCTCAAGCTTATGGAGTCGAAGTGTCCATCCTCGAAGTACGCCGACCAATTACAGTAAACCTCGGCACTACCACACTCCTGGTCTATCAAGGTGAGGTCTGCCGGTCACAAAGATATTGCTCTGTCCCTTGCATAGACTGCAGAACCACAAGGTCATCTATCACATTGGCGCGCACCTACACGAAGATTGCCATCACAGAAATAGGACCTATTAGAGTGTTGCCGATTACGGAGCCCAGAGAGCGATTCCAGAAGACGGATCGAGTTGCAGGGAAACTTTTATTGGTTCAGCAAAAGATTCCCTGTTAGCTAGCTATAAATGAACGACACCGTGGACGCTCTAGCTAGGGGAACGGATCAAGCACAGCACACAGAGCAGTCGCGCGTTGCAACCGAAGCGAGCGCCAAGCAAAAATGGCGATGAGCAAGTAAAGCATTCGAACTCAGCAAGCAGTTCAACAAACCACACCGGTTGCCTAAGTGTACAATTAAAGAATTTTGGTTAGAATTTTACACAAGCAAACCGGGGAATCTCCAGACTGCTACATAGCCCTCTCCCAGAAGGGACTGTGTAAGCAGTCCTTCGATCTACGTGAGGACTGTCCGTCGCGGGCCAGCCTTCTGCGAGACCAGGTTGTGAAACCCGATGCAGCTGCTGGGGGAGAACCATGCAATCGGACCCTAGCGGGCTCCCACCCGTGTCCTCCCTACGTCTCGAAACGGTAAAAAAACTGTTTGTGGGGGGACAGTTAATAAGGTTCACGTAGTCGGTTGAACTTGAAGTTCGGGCCACTGGCAGTTGGCGTGCGGAGATCCAGCGGAAAGTGAAACCGAGGGCAACCAACCGACGGTGTATATGGAAAGCAAAATGAAAAAACAGCATAAATGCATAGCAATACACAAAAGAGTGCAAAGCGAAAAACGTGCAAAGCTGTTTTTGGGTTTTCAAAAGGTTTTGCTCTTTTTTGGTATTTTCAAAACGTTTTGGTCTTTTTTTGTGATTTTCAAAAACGTTTAGTAAGAGCAGAAAATTCGAAGGCACGTTCTACGTAAAATAGTAAGTGCTGACAAAGTCTAAAAAACGAACTGAGGCTGATTTCCTACCGCGTCGATTGAGTAGGCGGGTAGGATCTGTCGTTGTGTTCGTCGGTTCTGCTGGACGGCTGACTCGTCTGCGTTGCGTCCGCTGTGATGCACGCTGTAAGTGCTTTTGCACCCAGTCAACTTGTCAAGGTATGCTGCTTGGAGTCGATCGACGTGACCGTCTCAGTCTTACCATCGTATCAATGTAAACGTTTTGTCCGTCTACTATGACACGTACGACCAAGATAGGAGCTGAATGTCGGCTACCTTCATGCGAACGAACACGTGCTGCAAGTAGTTAACCCGTTCGCCACTTTGTACCAAGCTCTGGCTCGGTTCACAGCTAAGCTGTCGCATGTATAGATTAGGCGACGTGCTATCCCATAATCGAAAGTTTGGCGCTTTGGTGAACAGTTCACCAGTAACTTGTGCGCATCCAAAACTAGCGACGATGGAGTGGCTGCAATCCCGCTTGACTCTGGTTTCTTATGCCTATGAAGAACGAGCAAGTGCTTCCCGTGCCTGAAGTGCTAGCTTGTCACAGAGTGGAGGCTTTTGGGTTGCGAGTTGAACCTATCTACCATCCCATTAGCTGCGGATGGTATGCGGTGGTTGCGAGTTAATTTGCAACCCAGAAAACGTTGAGCTAATTTTCTGAGGAGACCTCAAATGTGGTGATCCTCTGTCAGTGATGACTACGCTTGGGCAAACCGATCTGAGCTACCCAGCGTTCTAAGAAAGCATTGTGCAAACTGTCCTCAGATGAGCAGTTGACTAACGGAATACGCCTCTGGCCAACGAGTGAACTCGGTCACACAGGTGAGTAGGTGTTTTTACATAACAACACTACCTTGGCATGAGGCAAACGATCCGAGCGGAACGACCATGGACTGTAGCAAACCAGCGGCAGGAGCGGGAAAACGCCAATGGCTTTTGGTGTGTCCAGTAAAGACCTTGGCGCGCTTGACACTCTAAGCACGCCGTGTCCCAAAGAGCGACATCGCGGATTGACTTTGCCATATGAAAGCGTCCGTTACGAGCTTCTGCGCGCACGTAATGCCGGATGAGGACAGGTTGTGTAAAGCCGTGGAAAAGCTATGCCCCCCCCAAGCATTGAGGATAAACTAGAACGGTCGGCGGAGAAGTTGGTGAAACGTCACAAAGTAATGGTCCCTTCAGATGAAGCTAGTGGGACTCACTAATTTTAACAGAGGTTTGCGTCGATTTTGTCGTTCGGATCAGCTTGTTGGGCACAACCATAGCGGCTAGATCAATTGTGTGCGCAGGCGATAAGCAGATCTGCTGAATGCGTGAAATGCGCACCGCGACGGATAAGGCACCTGAGTACATGACGTACGTCTGTCGTAAACTGAGAAACGTAGTCCAGCTCTAGTTTCCCCGCGGCGAGTACTTGTCCGTTGCGCCCTGATGCGTAGACACTGGCTTGTGGCGTGGAAGACGTGAGAATTCACCTTCGAGTAGTGACGAAAGTCGGATACCTAGTAATAGCAACAGTTCCCTACCGAAGTGCTGTATCGCGATTCGCAGGTTGTAAGCGCTTTGAGAAGAAACCTAGAGGTAGCCATCGACGTCGATGAGTTGTTGAAGAACTGCACCGACGGCAGTGGGTTCGAGCGTCAGCGTCAGTCGGGAAGGGGATGCTGATAGTAGATCCCGGATGGGCGAGAAGCGCTATTGTTGAGATAGCGTCCTTTAGCTTCCTCGAAAGACAATTGAGCAGTCGTCCTTAAAATGAAACAGAGCGTTGTTTAAACGCGAGCAAGTCAGGTCGATTGGTTGGAACAATCTCGCGCATTAGGGGATAAAGCAGTCGTATAATAGTTTGACCAGGCCGAAGAATCGGCGTAACTGCTTTGAAGGAACGGGACCAGAGTAGTGCCCTCAGTGCCTGGAGTTTGTCTTGCAGTAGCGTTCAATACCCAGAGGTCAAATATGCGTAGGCCAAGAAAGTCGATGGAGCTTCGGCCAAGGCGCGCATTATTCGGTTACGGTAATTCCCCAGGCTTTTGTTAAGCGTTGGAAGACACGTCGAGTTGACGAAGATGTTCTTTCCGCAGAAGAGCTCGCCATAAGAAATGTCATCTAGATAAGAGTATAAACCCTTCGAGTCCTCGCGTTACCTCATGTAAACGCTGAAAGTTTGGGCACGTTGCTGAGCCGAAAGGCATTCTGAGTACTCGAATAGCCAATCGTATGACTGCTGTTTTAGCAATGTCGTCTGGCGCACAGTATCTGTGTAGGCACGACTAAGTCGACTTGCTGAAGATAACCTTGCAGCTAAGCTATGTCAAGTCGAGCTGTGCGGATAGGTATTTATCCGGACGTAACTCTGTTAATGCCCTGTATCACCCAAGGGCGCCATCACCGGATTCTTAGGCACCAGTTAATGTGATGTCCATGGACTTTGGAGGTCAGGATGATTCCCAGTTCGAGCATTTGCTCGAATTCCGCCTTCGCAGCTTTGAGCTTGTCCGGGGCTAGTCGCGAGGGAGGCGCCGAAACAGGTGGCCCTTAGTGTGCAAATGTAATGCATGACGTTCGACCTCACAGGAGGCAAGTCGTTTCAAGGACGCGAACGGTTTAGGTGCTTGCTGAAAAGCTCTAGAAAAGCTGTGAAGCTTAGGTAGACACGATGGGATGTGCTAGCACCACTTGCGCTGGTCCCGATAATACTGAGCTGTGTCTGTAGTCAATAAGCTATCTGTCCTTTAGCGTCGACTATGAGATCGAAGCGGTTGAAGAAAGTCTATGCCTATGATGGCGAAGAGGCACGGCAGCGATTATGAAAGGCCAACGAAAGGTTCGCCGAGCCTAAATTGAACAGATTAGCAGCTTTTCGCCGAAAGTTGCGATGTGGATTGTCCATATGGCGGCACGCAGCTTGGTCGGCGATGGTGAGACGACGTCATACTGAGCTACGGGTATAACAATAACTCGGCACCAGTGTCGACTAAGAACTCTGTGCCGGAAGTTATAATCCCTAACGCGGATAGAGGCGACTTTGGTGTTGGGCCGGTCGCGTCCTCGAAGTTTACGGGGAACGCCGAGTTTCCCTGCTTCTCGGCAAAGTTGCAAGGCTTGATAACGTTTACAGCTGCGGTACCGAAATGCTGGTTGGACCAACACTAACCTGTCTGTTGCTGGCTTGAACGTTTGCAGGCGTTTGAGCGGCTAGACGACGGTCCATAGTAAGTATCTGGTTACTTGGCGCTGACTAGTGTCGCAACCTTGTGTTTGCAGGGCTTCTATGTTGACTTGTAAGCCAGTGATAAAGTGCCCTGGACGCGACGGCATGTGACCTTGCGGCGTTGGCCTTGGCTTGATCGTTCAATAACTCGATCCGCTAAGTCTGCTAGTTGAGTGAGCGAAACGGGCTCACGTAGCGAGAATCGCTTGCTTGTTTTTCAGGTAGCCGTTGTACCATAGTTCGCGAAGTAAGTCTCGACCATGTTGAGGAACCAAAGAGTTGCTGCATCTCCCCGTAGCAGGTTGAGGCAGTTTGTCGCCCTGCAAAGTGTTCAGCCCAACGCTCCAAGCGTTTTCACAGGCTGTGGGTCGGCTGCCAACTCTCATCGCGTATAGGTATCGCTAACACCAGGTCTCCTGCTGCCTATTTCCCGTATCAGACGGAATAACTTACGATGATTGCCAACGGCAACGGCTGTTTCCATTTCCGATGCACGATGAGACCACCAGGTTTCGCGATCCTTCTTCAGGCTAGCACGTAGTTTTGCCCTGAGATTTTTGCGAGTCTCATTGTATTCGTTTCCAGCCGGAATACGTCGGCGAGCATCCATAAGTTCCAGAGACTGCGTAGAGACCCAATGTCCGGTTTTGCAATTTGCTTTGCCACATGAAGACGTGCCTGCTAACAGCAACGCTTGACGAGTATGCGACCAGTGATCTTCAACGGTGTTTAGTGGGCGCCTGCTCAGCCCAGATGTCAGCGCATCTTGGTACACATTCAGAACATCTGGCTTCGCCAGCTGGCTGGTGTCAATCCGTTCACATCGAGGTTGCGGACATCCACCGAAACGCACTCGGAGGTCGGCGCAGACAAGTGCGTGGTCAGAGTCCACGCTCGTGCTCCAAATCGAGCGGCAGTTTTGGACACAGCCTCTCCAGCGGTAACTGATCGCGATATGATCGATTTGCGTCCATGGCTGAAAATGAAATGAAATGAAATGTGTCCGCTTATACGCCGTAACGGCGCTTCGCTGCCGCGCGACCAACACCAGTCGCGCGCGGGCTGAGTATACCGCGAAGACGCCCACCCCTACGCGGATTCGAACCGGTGACCTTATGCTTGGAAAGCAAACGTGCCGACCACTCGGCCACCGGCCGACAGTCCATGGCTGGCCCGAGGCTGCTGGCCGCCAAGTCACACTTCTGCGGGTACTGTGTCGAAAGTTAGTGCTCTCGAGAAAGAGGCGAGTATCTTCACACAGCTGTAGCAATCGTTCACCATTATCATTACGGGAGCCCACATCATGTTGGCCGCCCAGATGGAGCTCATCAGAGGACAATTTCCCGACTTGGGCGTTTAGATCACCATCCAATATCACGGTATCCGTGTTTCTTCTGTAACAAAGGAGCTCGTGCAGTTGCTGATAGAAATAATCTTTTACCGAATCAGTGCTACAGTTTGTAGGGGCGTAAGCCGCAATGACAAACAGGCACCGTTTGTTCCCGCGCGACTTCGTAGCACGGAACGAACCAGCTAATCTAACGGCGCACATCCTACTGTTTACTAGGATCCAGTCAATCAGGGCAGTTTCATCCCGGGGATTCAAAACAATGCCGACGCCAGCTTGACCGGCATTTGAAGCTACATCATCGCCAGACAGGCGCAATAAGAATGTGCCGCCAGTGTCGCCTGTAGGGGATCTCAGGGTAAGCATGGAGCTCGAATCTTGCAGGCGGGTTTCTGATAAACAGCAAATATCGATCGACAGGGTCTCTAGTGTACGGGCAAGTGCTGCCTGTTGGCCAATCTGCAGCAAGGTGCGCACGTTGAGGCATGCCAATCTTAGCGAGACACGAGGACTCCAAAGGGAAACGGATGAACTGACGTTGTCCGCTTGGTTGAACATAGACTTGTCGACTGGATTGGATCGAGGCCTTGCGATTGTGTGTGATTTGAAATTAGAAGACAAGCGTCTACTAAGTAAGCTGCGGGAGGGCCAAGAATTTGGGGATTGAAAATGGGGGGATATAAGTAAAGTTGGAGCGGGACGATAAAGATGAAAAAGCGCAAGAACTGGTATAAGAAGACGGGAAGGCCTGAGCATTAGCATCCTTACCCCTATCCACCCTGCTCGATGCAGCAGATAGGGCGCCGTTGATTATCCTCTGCGACGGCCAGAGCATCAAGAAAATATTGTAGGAAAGGATCATTGTAAGAGGCAACCACTGTGCGTTAGTTTCACAATTGGGGAACTGTGACATTTTGGCTACGAAGGTTAAACTCGGAATAACTAACTATTAGCCATCTTACCCCACCTGATCCCTTTTAGAAGGACACGTCGCCCAACCCATCCTTAACAGCTTGGAATCGTTGGAAACTAACTTTCTGTAAGTACCTTGAGTCTTTCGCAATTACACACCCCACATCGAACTTAGTGAAACCCGATATCTCAGTCTACTGAGACAACTTCGGTGCAAATGGTCAACAGCATCTTGATGCTTTACGTTTGTACGAAAGCACATTCCAGACAAACTGTTTTAACGCCCTGGATGGCCTTTGAGGGCCGACGGAACATGTTTTACCACGCGTCTAGGTTTTTCTCATTTACAACAGGAAGTGTTACTGGATTCATCAGTCGTATACAACAGTCCCTTCTTGACTACCGTTATAATAAAATTCCTGCAACGAATTCGTAGAGACGATGGCAATTCAATGTCTTCTGGTTGGCATTCGAGGTGATAAATTTAGAGAACTGCTGTCAGAAGACCCGAATAAACTCACTTGGGGAATCGCCTGCTCACTGGTCAGACAAAGAGAATGGAGTGTGCAACAATTAATTCAGTATCGAAGTCAGTCACCTTCAGCTGCCGTCCCTGTGGTTTAATCTCGACTATCATCCACCAACAACTGTTTCTTTACGTCCTACAGATGCGGCCAGATGCCTAAAAAGGTTGCTGATTGTAGGCACAAACAATCTACTTGTCATAAGTGCGGTAATATCGGACGCACTGCACGCCTATGTCGTTCGACTGTGCTTCAACGACCGATACCCCGCCCTGCCCAGGGTACCTTTCAAACTGGCAAACTGACGATCCCATATTCTAGCTACTTTTGCACACAGCCATATCGCACGCAATGGGAATACTCCCGAACACTGTTGATTTAAACATTGAAGGCCAACCATTTCGTCTGGAGATCGATCCCCTGGGCCTCGGTTACATTGATCAACAACCAAACTTTGTCCGACCTGGTTCTGACTCCGATTCAGTTTAAATTACGATAATACACTAGAGAAATATTCGATGCTAGATGCGTGTGACATGAAAGCCAATCATGGAGACAATACGTTGACTCTTCCTCTAATCCTTGTTAACATACGGACCTAATCCACTTGGGAGGAACTAGTTAGAGTACATGCCGCTAATATTGCAATCCGTCGAGAAGCTGGGCAGTATTTCTGACTCACGTACACTCCTAAAAGGCTTTGTTAGTCTTTTCGATACAAACATATCTGGAAAATTACGTGATATCAAAGCTCGCGAATATCAAGCCACAGACTCAAATGACAACTTACAATGCATGGAGTCTACCTTCCGCAATCCGTCCGAAGGTAGAGTTAGTGCTTACAAAAGGATGGAATGCTCAACCGTACGCCACTCATCCCGGGCTGCACCCTTCGTTCCTGTACAGAAACTTGATGGCTCAGTTCGCACTTGCGGCGACTATAAACTGGTGGTTAATCAAAAGACGACGAAGGAAAAGTATCCGATCCCACAAATAGATGACCTTTACGCAACTTTATCGGGTGGACAAAAATTCTTGAAACTGTCTGTCATGCTTATTCTCAAGTGGAGCTACAGGAATCCTCAGAGGAAATTACCACCACCGGTCCCAAAAAACCAGGGGTTAGTGAGACAATCAGAGACAGTTCGGGTACACTGATACACAATAAAGAACGCCGTATGGCTCGTTGGGCGGAACACTGTCATGATCAGTTCAGCTGGCCCCCTGCTCCCGAACCTCTTTCTACTCAGGTGATGCAGGTCGAGCCATGGACGGGTTAGTTTAGAGCCTCCGTCGGAGGCCGAGGTCCGAAATGCGATCACAGCCCTCAATCGTTTTCATGCCGCTGGCCCGGATTCCCACCCACCTACACTACTTAAGGATGGAAGTGAAGTCCTCTGCAGGGCACTGACCTCCCTATTCGAACGTATCTGGAACGAAGAGAGTGTGCCGGCTAATTGGAGTGAATCGATTATATTGGCAATTGAAGGGCAGTTGAACAGACTGTGCGAACTACAGGGGTATTAGCCTAACGCCAGTCGTGACAAAATTGCTGGCCTCGATTCTCGTTCGTCGCCTCACTGTGGAACGGGAACCTCGCATTAGGGAAGAGCAGGCGTGGCTGTATAGACCATATATTTACTTTGGGTCAGGTGCTAGAGCAGCGCCATGCATACCGCAGACCGACAATAGCTGTGTTCTTCGAAAAATGGGAAGCATCATATATGCTCCATACTCGAACATTACAGGCCGCGTCAGGGTCTACGGTGTCCTATCGGATAGCTTTCCGACCCCAAGTGACGTTCGTCAGGGTGGTTTGATTTCCCCATTTTTGTTCAATTTCGTCGTGGATTATATCATGGAGTGTTTCCTTACGGAATCTCACGATGTAGGCGTTGAAGTGCTGCCTGGTGAAAGGTTAGTTGACCTAGATTATGCGGACGATATCGTATTGCTTTTCGACGATTTTGCGGCGGCACAATCAACCCTGAATAGCCTGTCCAGAGTGGTTTCATTACTTGGTATGCGCTTTGCCCCTTCAAAGTGCAAAGTGTTGCTGCAGGGCAACCAGCTACTTGATGACCCCTTGACGCTTGCTAACGAGGAGCTCGAGGTGGTTGATCAATTCACTTACCTTGGCAGCTGCATCAGCAATGATGGGCGCATAGAAACTGACATCAGCTCACGCATTGCAGAAGCCAGAGCTGCCTTCTTGAACCCGGCATCTTTGGTGACAGAAGGGAGTTTCCCTCCGTCTGAAACGCCGTGTATACAAGGCCACAGTGAGGGCCGTTCTGCTCTATGGTAGTGAGACTTGGCCCCTTCGGTCTGAAGATCTGAGGCGCCTTCAAGTCTTTGATCATCGTTGTCTCTGTAAGCATTGCTGTTGTCGGATGGCACCAGCGTTTCCGCAACGATAATGTGCGTTGGCGAGTACTAGGTGGTGATACTCATGCTGGCTCCCTAGAACAACAGATAGGACTGAATAAGTTGCGTTGGCTCGGGCACGTGCTACATATGCCTGGTCACCGCTTACCTAGGAGGGCCTTGTTTATTCTGCCAGTTGTAGGGTGGCGCAAGGCTCGAGGTGGACAGAAGTTAATTTGGCAGCGGGAACTGAAGTCACTGACGACCAAACTGGGTGCCGTTGGTCCGTCTCGCCTTCCGGGCTGGAGTCCACGTGACTCGCCTTCTGGTTGGCTCGAGACGTTGCAAAACATGGCTCGCAGTAGACACCAGTGGCGCGTGTGCTGCCGTCTTGTAATCGGATTGCTTGTTTAAAGTTTATATGATAAAATTTATTTACTTCACACTGTCGTCTATCATGACTATTTTAATGCTCTAATCCACCTGTTGAATAAGGGATGCCGTCAATTCTTTTTCCGGTACCTAAGGGGCACGGTTTTAACGTGGGTGCGATTCTGCTGATGCTCGAGATTGGTACGGCGACATTTTGGCAATTCACCTAATGGCACTTATGAGAACCTATATAAACTCAGATTCTAGTAGGTGCGGTTAGTTTCCGAAATCTCAGATTCTGTCACGTAACTCAATTAGCTGTAAGTTGACGGACAACTGCCTTTCTGCGTCCACTACATGTGTGGCATACTTGGTACTTTTTATGACCTGATGAGAAGCGCAGCACGTGGTCCCCTTGGTCGGCTACTGAAAGACTGTCATTCATCTGCTGGTCGTGCCTTCGTGGATGCCCTACGTACTAAGTTTTTAATCAGCCTTTCTGCAGATAGCTTCATTTGAATAGGGTTTTTGTTCTCATGGTCGGTTCAGGTGCTTTTGGCTGTTGCCTTGACTATCGTCACCGCACCAGCCACCGATTATCTTAGAGATCGGTGATCTTGTGGTAGTCTGGAAACCGAATACCTGCTAGTGCCAAGCATAATGCGACCATCTGGGTTATCAGGTGCAAACTAAGTTTAAGACCACGATCAGCTATTGAATTCTTGTGGTTCGAGTGACCTGTGGGACAATCAGTACAGTACCGGCTTTCATCCTTATTAATGGATGCTGTCTAACCCGCTGGATGAAGCATTGACAGGAACAGTTCATTTGACCTCCCACCAGACAGCATAGGTTGAACCGGTGTCACTTAGTACGTGAGCCGCATCCGAATTCACAGTGCAAAGCGTGGTCATATCCACAAATCGATCGCGCCTTGCTATTCAAAATTTTCTCGTACCCACTCTATTTAGGGATAACAATGAGATCCGCAGAGCATTGGTCTGCTATTTCGAACAGAGTTGTAGAGAAGTGATGACTCAAGCCAGTTGGTGTGAATCGATCATTTTGGTAGTTCCCGTGTATGCAGACCGCAACATTTGTGCTAATTACCGAAATATTCATCTGCTACCGGCAATGACAAAGTTACGGACCCGTTATTGTACACCACTTCACTGGGTAACGAAAATCCAGAACAAGGGGAGTAGAGCCAGTCAGGATCAGAACGGAGTCTTACAAAACATAGTTTCACTCTTCAACCTCTTCGGAAACGCAGTTGCAAATGCCACAAACAGATTACAGTCGTGATGGTCGATGTTACGGGCTTGTTTAACTCCCTCCGTTCTGTTTGATGCACATGTTCGGAAGTATATTGCTTTTTTAATCCTATTACTGGCCGTGCGCTCGAGCAGACCAGGACACTCCCATGAATAACGAATCATCCGATGCGTAGGATCTTCGTTGTTGTTCACTTCCAACATCGCGAGCGCTCCATTTCAAACTCTATCTTAGTGATCAGAATGACACGTCCACTTCGAAACGAATCGTGGTCCTAAGTGACATTGTGTGTCGCACTTCAACACACGACGGATGCCCGAAATGCAACGTCGAATTATGGATGGCTTTCGGACGTGGAATGGCGCTCGCAGGCCTCTCGGTTTTTCCGTTTTTGTTGCTTTTTATCGCAGGCTCCTTCTAGGACGTTTTCTTGTGTAGTCTCACGATGCAACTAGCGAAGTGCTGCTCCAGGGAAACGCGGTGCCATCTTAACTTCACAGAAGGCTTCATCTTACTGTTTGGCGATCGCGATATGGCGCAATCCATCTTTGACAAGCTAAAGAATTGCCCTACCTTTCCGATTATTGCTAACTAGTAGATATAGTTGGTCAACCTATATTTTATGGTAATGGCACTGGCTGCTAGCGAAGTGATTGTTGAAATCAGCTCAGGAGTTGTGACTGCCTCTATGCATTCACAACAACGTGACACCAAGAGAGGGCATTACTGATGACGGCCATGTAGTGGATCTTTAAGTAAAAGTAAATCGCCAGCTGTACACCGTAACGGCGTTTCGCTGCCACGCGACCACCACTAGTCGCGCCTGGGCTGAGTATACCGCGAGGACGCTCGCCCCTACGCGGATTCGAACCGGTGACCTTATGGTTGCAAACCAGACGCGCATACCCCTCGGCCACCGGCCAACTAGTGGATCTTTATAAGTACCGGATTTTTTTATGGCGGAAACTTGTTTTTCCCTGTTTGATGGTCCAAAACCTGCTGAAGTGCTTGCTCCGGATTTTATAAAACGTAGACCACACTATCATCATGTCCTAGCCATCGTGTAGCAATACAGTTCAATTAGATGACATTAGGGGAGTATGGGAAAACGACAAGGACAAGATGAAATATTCTTATCTACTCACTAGTGAGGAATTTTGGGTGTACTTAATATGAGACTTCATCACAGCAGCTTCCAACTCAGATAGTTCTTCACATGCGCGGAAAAGTCCGAGACCACAATTTCGACCCCCTGGATCTCGTCAGTGGTGCACGACCATCGGCTACATCAGGACCCGAACCCGTGACCACTAACGGCTGGAACCACCAGTCGCCGATGCGATAAACTGTTAATTTATTATATCAAAAATCCCCTACTCATGAGCACATCAAAGTATTCACTCGAACAGTAGCTCTGTCGTATCTTTCTGAGCCAACCCTGTCCCGTGCAAAGTTGGTAACTTACCTGGCAGTGGATGATAAGATGCGCTATATCTAAGTTAACCTGTACATCATGACGGTCCTCCGCTTTCCGCCATGACCCAATGGCACAAGCTACTGATCGGATGTGCAAGCCGCTAGTAGTCATGGGTTCGGATCCTGATAGAGCCGATGGATGTGCATTACTGACCGAGCCTAACTGTTGGAACTTGCAGTCTAGTGCTTTTCCTGGCATGTGGAGGACTATTTATTTTGGAAATAACTGCTTTGCAATCTCACTTCGAATGTTATTACGCGTTGCTTTATCTTTTGCACTGACGGGGATTGGGGGCACAATGAAACGTCATTGAGATCGGCTCCTGGGGCAGAAAGTGTATCCAACCGAACGTGTTCATCGTCGTTCGGATTCCAACCATGAAATCGAGGCTGCACTTGAGGCCAACTTCGATGTTAGGAATGATGATGATCGGCCCGCCTCTTCTCTTCTTCCACCCAGACGCGCCGGTCGAGTAAACAGCGCAGTTGGCGTGCGTAACGCATGTTCGGCTATCGGAGTCTAGTGCTTGAAATAATGGTCCTGTGCGGTTCACTTCCTCTTCCTGTGCCCATAACAAGACACCGTGAACCCTGTTTGCTCACACGATGTTCCCATCAGATGTGACACCAGTGGTCACGTAACTGGGAGCCAAAGCAGGAGGAGCTAATACCACTGCTGACTAAAATATGTAGAAATGAGCTATTTCCTCCCCTCACTCAAACAGGAGGTTTGTTTCAGCCTTCCAATAGTCTACCTTTTACTCAAACTCAAATCTATAAGGCACTAGCGAGCGGATCTTGCTCAGTCGGTTTTGCCTCGACAATGCTTTCACTCCTTACCTTACCCCTTGCTTTTTGTTTACCGGCCGGCCAATACCCATTTGTATTTTGTATTTGTATTTTATAATGTTGCCTTCACACATGAGCTTTCATTGATTTACTTATTTTAAGTCATTTCTTACTTCTTTCAGGTCGCTACTTCCCGCGGCCACGTTCATATTTTGGCCCTTGATCCAGTTCTCTGGTCTATATCACTTCCGCATCGTACTCAAATCATATACCCACCTGATGCCAGTCTTATTGTCGGCGGCTTGGATTTGGTGCCGGGTTGTCGCGTTTTTGAAGCAGGCACCGGAAGCGGATCTTTGACACATTTTCTTGCACAGGCTGTTCACCCAACAGGTGTCATTCATACATTTGAGTTCCACGCTGGCCGTGTTGAGCGGGCTCGAGAAGAATTCAGGGTGAGTTTGTTCGATACCTCCGTAATGGTTGGCAATTCGGATAACACTTCATTGGAATATTTTTCCGTTATGTTACAATGTATCGTTGCCTTCGCACTCTTGGTCAAGTGTCCTCGCTTCACCCCGTTGCCGATTTCAGTGAATGCAGCACTTGGTGCCCTGGGTTTAGTCATACTCACATCTATGTATATGTCCGGGAGCAAGTAAGACTTGCCTCGTAAGTCCACTATTTTAGCGATTAATCGCTTATTAACGATTATCGCATCGATTTCGTACGCCGTGAAATGTTCTAAGATCTACACGTGACTACAAACCACTTAACATCTCGGCCAAAGCTATGGGGAACCGCTAACCTTGGTAGTTGACCTTCCAGTTCCAGAAGTCGAAGTTCAGTAAGGAACTTATAAGTACAGCCAAGGTTCGCGGTAGTTGTACAGTTTTTGTTGGTGGCGGTTAATACGTTATTTTGTCAAGCTCATTGTTGTTCTACTTTTTCCTTTGGTTGGGCTAGAAGTTTTGTGGAGCAGTAAAGTGCCAATTTCGGAAGCGCGTCTAGTGAGAAGATTGTGATAAATGGCGACGGAGAAAATTGGAAGTGATGAATTCTTCTGCTGAACAATTTCAAAAGCTGCTTTTCCAACAGCATTCACAAATAGAAGCACAAATGAAAATGATCGCAAATCTGACCCAATGCTTGAGTTTGCAGACGACAGGAGCAGCTACGCGGGACATGCAGGCGAGTTCTGTTGATCTTCTCACGAATGCAATCACTGAATTCAATTATGACGCGGATTCTGGATGCACATTCGAAGCGTGCTTCAAGCGCTGGGTAGACATGTTCCGGACGAACTTCATTCGTCAGGATAACTTTCGGAAAGTGCGAATGCTACTCAAGCTCGGAATAAGTGAACATTCAAAGTTCATGGACCACATTCTGCCCAACCAGCCGAAAGATCTGACGTTTGATGAGGTAGTGTCGCAGCTGAAGGAAATTTTTGGTGAGTCAGTATCATTGTTTAGTATTCACTATCAATGTCTGAAAATTGTCAAACAGGAATCGGACGACTTTGGGGTCCTAGCAGCCATGATTAACTGTAAGTGTGAGCGTTTCAAACTACGCTCCTTAACGGACGATCAGTTTAAGTGTCTCATTTTCGTCAGCGTTCTACAATCCCTCAGTGATGCTGAGCTCCGCACACGGTTTTTGGCTAAGCTGGATCAGGATCCTGATCTGACACTGAAGGCCCTCATAAGGGAATGCAAACGGATGCTCACACTAAAACACGACACTGCCTTGGTCGAACAGAATGGTTTCGCACCACCAGATACCGTGCACTTCGTGAAAAAGGCCAGGACTGCTAACCCAAACAAACCCTTCAAGTGGTTTACGAACAAACCGCCCACACCATGCTGGTCATGCGGCGAATGGCATTTCGCGCGCTTTTATCCGCTCAGACATATTTGTCAAACGTGCCATAAGCGTGGGTATAAGGAGGAATTCTGCAGTCAGGTCCGGCTGAAGAACGTGAAGAAGTCTTATCTAAAGGGGAATTTTACGAAGGATGGCACAGAGTCTCTGTCCATAGTTGCCGCGTTCCAAAGTGTGTGTAAACCGAGACGACGATTTATCAGCGTGTTGATCAATGGGATCCCAACGAAACTGCAATTTGACACGGCCTCAGACATCACGATTATTTTCAGGAGCACATAGAATCACATATAGAGGCCAAAGATGGTCGAGTCTCAGAAAGTTGCACATAATGCATCTGGCGGTGTGTTAAACTTAGTGGGCGAACTTACTTGCAAGGTTGCTTTCAAAGGTGTGGAACATTCGGGAACGTGCTACATTTTATACCGGCCGAATTTGTATCTTCTTGGTCTCGGCTGGATTGAAAAGTTGCAACTCTTCGATGTTCCCTTGAATCAGATGTACAACCGAGTTCGAGCAAGTCCAGACCCATCATCAAAGTCCGTCGAAGATATGACACGTTCGCTGAAGCGAAAATTTGCCTCCATCTTTCAGGATGGCTTGGGCCATTGTACGAAATTCAAGACAACGCTGAGCTTGCGACCAGGTGCTAAACCAGTGTTCAAGGTTAAAAGACCGGTACCATATGCAGCCATGTCAACCGTTGATCTAGAACTCGATCGACTGGAACGAGCCGGAGTCATCACAGCCGTCAACTACTCATCATGGGCCGCACCTATTGTCTCAGTGAAGAAGGCAAATGGCAAGGTACGCGTCTGCGATGACTTCTCAACTGGCCTTAACACCTCGCTGGACGACCACCAGTACGCATTACCCGTGCCGGAAAATACCTTTGCAAAACTGAATGGTGGTAAGTGCTTTGCTAAGTTTGATCTGTCCGCTGCCTACCTTCAAGTGGATCTTGACGAAGTCTGGTAGGAGTTGTTGACGATCAACACTCGTCGTGGGCTATTCCAATACAACCGCTTGCCCTTTGGTGTAGAGACGACGCCAGCCATTTTCCAACAGTTGATGGATACCGTGCTAGCGGGCGTTTCTGGAGCCGCTGTCTATCTGGATGATATCATAGTGATGGGTCGAACACCGGAAGTGATATTTAGCCGCCTGGATGAAGTGTTTGATTGTATACAGCCATGCGGTTTCCGGATCCGTGAGAATAGTGCACCTTTTTCACACCGCTCATCAAATACCTCGGTTTTATCCTTGAGAAGGATTAACGTCAACCAGATCCGGAAAACGTAGTAGCCATTCGAAAAATCCCTCCACCAACCGACCTACAATCCTTGGGTTTCTTTTATGAGCTCATCAGCCACTATAACGCATTTTTGCCTGAGATGCACCGCCTGCGTGCCCCGCTAAACATGCTATTAGCCAAAGGCCAAACTTGGAACTGGACATCAGAATGCCAGAATGCCTTCGAAGGGCTCAAGACATTGCTGTCCTCAAACTTACTTCTGACTCATTTTGATCCCTCCAAAGAGATTGTTTTTATCACAGATTCATCAAGCCATGGGATTGGTGCAGTAATTTCACACACGTACACCGATGGATCACTGAAAGCAATTACCCATGCCACCATAACACTTACGACGGTCGAAAGGAATTACAGCCAGATCGAGAAAGAAGCATTGGCCATAGTGTTCGCGGTCAAGAAATTGCACAAAATGCTGTACGGCCACCGCTTCAAGCTTCTGACAGATCACAAACCCTTGCTGGCTATCTTTGCTTCGAAAAAGGGCATCCCGGCCTACACAGCCAACCGGCTACAACGTTGGGCTCTTACCTTAATGGGGTATGATTTCGAGATCCACTACCAGTCGACAATTTCCATTGGCCAAGCGGATGCACTGTCATGCCTAGTTGATGCCCACCAGAAAGAACATAAGAACACAGTCATTGCTTCGGTCGACATCGAATCTGACGCCAACTATCTGGTAAGTGATGCATTGCACGGTCTACCAGTTATCGCAGAAGCTTTACAAACCGATTCTCTTCTGGACCCAGTACTCAAGTAAGTTACCCAGTTTCACAAAACAAGTTGGCCACCTTCATGTCCATCTGTCGAGTTGCAACAGTACTTCCAGAGGAGACACTCCCTCTCTATTGTGAACGACTGCATACTATTTTCGGAAAGAGTGGTCATCCCCAAAGCACTTCAGGAGCGCATTATTCTGCAGTTCCACGCCGGACATTCTGGGATCAACCGGATGAAAGCGCTTATCCGCAGTTATGTATACTGGCCCTTCATGAACAAACAGTTGGAAGAAATGGCTAAACGCTGTCAACAGCGTGCCCATGCCTTGAAAGCGCTACAAAAGTAGGGCTCGGTACATGGCCAAAAGCTACTAAACCATGGTGCCGCATCCATGTCGGCTTCGCAGGACTGATCAGCGGTCGAAGTTTCTTCATTATAGTCGACTCATACAGCAAGTGACCTGAAGTATTTCTCATGGATGGCATAACCACCAATGCCACTATATCAAAACTGCGCCAAACCTTCAGAAGATTCGGCTGTCCAGAGACAATCGTAACTGACAATGACACACAATTCAGTTCGGCAACTTTTACGGAGTTCTACAAGCAATGCACCGTTTAGCACATTCGCTCGCTGCCATTTCACCTACAGTCGAATGACCAGACAGACAGGTTTGTCAACAGTTTCAGGCGAGCTCTCCACAAATCAAATGGGGACGTATAGAGGAGGTGGTTGACCGGTTTCTTTTCCTCTACCGATCAACACCGAATCTACAAGCGCTGGACGGAGTTTCTCTAGCACAAGCCATGGTGAACCGAAAGCTCCGCATGCCTTTCGACGCCATCCGACCGCGCTCGGAATCCTCTGTTGGTGAAAGAAACCGCAGAATTTAACAGGATTTTAACCGGCGGCATGGAGCAAAGAAACGATTGTTTACACTTGAACAGAAAGTGCTACTACGCGATTATCGGGAAGGTTACGCAAATTGGACGCTAGCGACGGTCCAAAACAAGCGCAGGAATGTCATGTATGACGTCATCGTGGGCGCACAAATCTGAGCCAGGCATACAAATCAGTTACGGCCAACATTGTTCCAACCAGAACAACCAAGGCCTACCGACCTTCCGTTCTACTTATTTGTGGAAAGCTTCAACTTTCCGAAGGATGCCGTGGACGACTGCTCACAGTCGAACAAGTAATCCAGACCACGCACATCGGAATCCAGTTCTCGGGCACTTCTGCCAGGGAGATGGACCGACAGGCAGAGAACACCGTGACGAAGGCTGCAAATTAATCCCAGGCTTTCATCACATACTTCAAACGATATCTCAGGAGGGGTGTCCGGGAGAAAGTAAGACTTGCCTGGAAAGTCCGCTATTTTAGCGCTTAATCGCTTATTAATGATTATCGCATCGATTTCGTACGCTCTGGAATCTTCTAACTTTTGCACGTGACTACAAACCACCTAACATCTCGGCCAAGGCTATGTTGAACCGCCGACCTTAGTAGTTGACCTTCCAATTCCAGAAGTCGAAGTTCAGTAAAAGACTTATACATACAGCCAAGGTTCGCCGTAGTAGTACGTTATTTTGTCAAGCTCATTGTTGTTCTACTTTTTCCGTTGGTTGGGCTAGAACTTTTGTAGAGCAGTAAAGTGCCAATTTCGGAATCGCGTCTAGTGAGAAGATTATAATGTTATATTTCTCTTTTTATAATACCTATTTTCTTTACTGGACGGACTACCTCATTGTAGTTGTTTACCGAACTATTATTGAACGACGCTATATCTCATCTGCTGACTTAGTCACGATGGCTTTTACCATTTCCCGTAGCTCAGGTGGTGTCAACCACAGGCTGGCAACAGTCGAGTTGCGGGTTCGAGTCCTACAGGGTTCAGATAGAGTGCACACTGCTGACCATTCCCGAAAGGATGAAACGGCCGTACGGTGTTTTTCCAGGTGTGTGATAGCTGTCTGACTGAATTTGGACGTGATGAATTTCTACTTATGCCATTTCCCTCCCACTACTACTCCCTTGTATACTTAAAGCAACATTTGGCACCGCACATTAATCCATACGTGTATTTACGTCTTGGTCCACTCCATTTCTGTCCTTATACTCTAATTGAATCTGAATCTACTCTTTTGTGGTGATTGGCAGACGGATCATTGTATGCTTGTAGTTCCATCGATGACCGAATCCCATCTTTTAAATACGCATTAAAGTTGCGACTGATCGCTCATCGATTCCTCATTGGTTTACCCTCATTTTTCCACAAGAAGTACCGACCAGAGCGAAATGACCTGTTACTGCTTCACTACTGGCGATGTGTGCTTGTTGCTAATTAGTTACCAGCTATTTTATCGACTGTATGTTAGCGACGAGAGGGCACACATAAATGAATGTATTCGGATAATTTAGCAGGAAATTGCTCTCATTCATCGTTTTGAACTTCTTTGTCCGATCCCATCTACTACAGTATAGTCACTAGACGATAGGCCTTCTCGAAATTCTTCTTTACCACGGATGGAAAGGATTGCGGGTGAGGACCGACGTCACGACAGGAGCGCACATCAAAGCCAGTCTCTTAGAATTTCGTCGCCTAGTTTATCTTGCATCAAGATAGTAACGTTTCACTAGCACGTTCCTGGACACAATCGAACCATTGGAGATTCGGTAGTTTTTGTATTCTTGTTCGGTTTCAGTGGTCAACACACGTTTCCCACATTGAACGGAGTCATTTTCTAGAGTAGCTTTTTGATGCTGCTTCCAAATATGAACTCTACTTTGTTCTGTCGTAGCAAAAACCTCATGATGGATGCCAGTATGTTGTTACTCTAAAAAATTGTACTCATTAGACTTATATTCGCAATTATCTTCAACTATGGAAAATACCTTGTTTAGTGCTAATTAAAATTAATCATTTGTTGAAGCAACCCCTATGCTCAGTATTGAAGCGTTGCGTAGTATAATTATTGTAATAAAGGCTTTAAGTGATATCACAAATTTAGAGCTGATACAAATAAACTAAACTGATATTTGAGCTCAGCGTATCAAATACGCCCTAGGACGGGTATTACTAACTGCCAAAGAAATTAAAATTTCGTTGAATTCCGCGATTCAAACACCGTTGTCGTTGCCGATTCGGACTTGGTTGTTCTGAATTACGTCTATCACACTAGAGATTGTTTGTCGCAATCCAATCACACAATGGGTTCTCTACATCCATTTTTTAATTTCTTTATGCTATGCCAAGCGTGGTTCGCGGATCTTAGTTGTTTAGTGATCAAGGCGTCAGCCGTGAGCCATGAAGCTCCGAATTCCACCCTAGCTCAGGCACTCTCCACATAATGAGTCCAAACAAGGACGAAACCGTCGGTCGTGATTTGTCAGTGTTGGGAACAGTAATATCAGTGCCGCTTACAGCGTGACTGGTTACCATATCAGATAATAATATCAAATAATAATATTGGACACATAGTAATGATATATGCGAGAGAGCGAGTTACCTAATGTGTTTGCTTGATGGCTGTGAGTCCCATTGATTGCAGTGCGTTGCGACTGGATGCGTCGTCTTGAACACTTGGGAGCGCACGTGTCCGTTGTCCGGTTGTTCTAGTGATGTTTTTCGTCTTGATGCCACAGGTTTATCAGTGAATGCAAGCTAGTGCATTCCCTGTTGTCACGTACTTCGACGCCGGCGTGGTAATGTACAGAGGTCCAAATGCTGTTTCAACGTGGCGTGTGGGTAAGCTTTGCAGTGCAGGTTAGGTGAAAAGTGCAGTTCCACAAACAGTGTTTTAAAAGTGGCAAACGGAGCTAACAGTGTCACCGAAATGTTTCCCTTTCGGTTACGGTCCTTGTGATCGGAATATCCGAGGTCTCTATAAGGGTTGCGTGTCGCAATCCAACCACACTACGGGTTCTCCAAATCTAATTGATCTGCCACTTCAATTCATTCTAGTTTCATCGACCTGGCGCAGTCTCAATCCAACGGGGCCATTTACTCATTATATCGCTTCCACATGGCTACCCTAATTAATGTCTTTTCAGACATTCCCGCTTGAATTCGTGCCTTTGCTGCTGCGCCGTTTTCCTGTCAGTCAACTACCCCATCGTCTGTTGCTTACAGATCTTGTTTCTTATGGGAGTGGGGAGGGACGTGGCCATCCAATGACGTCTCGAAAAAGTGCGCAGTAATTCACCGAGGGGCTAAATAGGACTAGCTCTTGTCTTCCCGAATGCGTCTCCGAAGCCGGCTACATCATCGATTGGACACCTCATCGGACATGGGGCAGTCCACAATTCAATGGTCCTATATCATTTGTTCCCTTGCTTGGCACTTGACCACATCATCTCATGGTTTGTGTTCCTGCCCAACTATGTTAAAATATTATTGTTGTTATCATCATTGCATCTCCCCTTCACGCACTGATTATGTCATCTCGACGGTGACGAAAAGTTTGCAACGAAATTGCCAAGCTCAGCGAACAGTTCGACTATCAAAAAGCCACTTGAGCTACCAACATTCGCTTCCATTGTATTATTACCATTATTATGTAAATATTTCGGCCGTGACAACGAGACTAGACCTTAAGGTGACGCGACGGTTTACATAAATTTTTGACCTATTGAGATATACTGGGTAGGACCCCCGGGTCTCTTGAGAGCTCCCCCTATCAGATTGGATGTCAGACGAATTCATTCTCATTGCCCTCCATATTGGAGTTCTGAAGCGAGATGGCGTCCAAATTTTACAAACTGCTCGTTCTTACATCTGTATTGCGGACAGGCTTTTGTGAGGAGCTTTGGTTGAAAGCCTTAATCGTTCTGCTGTTTAAGTCTGGACGCTTTGGCGTTATCTCTGCCCACGTACAACCACGATTGTATCATAAAATTTCGACCACATCCTGCATCAGCTGTCGCGCTGCTTATCAAGGGCCGCCTTATCTGCTGGATATAGCAAAGCGGATAAGCGAAAAATTCTGCTGTTGGCGTCTCCCTTCTTTTCTTCTACCTGTTCCTCTTAGTCCCCTCTCGACTCTCCTTTCATAGCTCCCAGCTTAATTGACAGCAGCCACAATATCACTGGAGTCATATTATCGGAAGATACCTTCGCGCACCACCCACTAGACGCTAATCGTCAACAGCCCCTTATAAGACCACGCTGCGCCGTTTCGTTGACGGCGTTCAACGTTCGCACTCTAAGGCAAATCGGTCAACAGGCTACACTCGCACGCATGTTGGCCACACTTGGCATTGTTGTGTTGTGTGTCCGAAACTAGGCTCATTGAACCTCCTGGGGTTGTTGAATGAACTGCGCCCGGCTCGTCCTCTCGCCATTGATTGCAGGCATCCGGAGATGCTGACGTGGCAGCCTCCGGTCAAGCTGGGGTGGGCATCGCTCTCAGTTTCGAGGCTGAGTCATCGTTGGTTGAATGGATACCCGGGAATAGTCGTTTGTGTGCAGTCCGTTTGACGTCATCAACTTCGGTTGATTCACGAGGCAGTACTAGACGTTGTTGTTGGTGGTGGTGGTTTCCGCTTATGCCCCAATCGACCACAGTTCTGATGTTGTTAAGGTCACCTACTACGAACTGAGCACGTTACTACGCTGTGCTATCAGTTCAGATATCATAGTTTTTGCAGGGTATATGAATGCGCAAATACGTCGTCTGAGCTCTTTAGGAGCTCATCTAGATATGGACTTAACTCCGACCGTACGGACGACGACAAGCGTCTGTTACGGCGGTGTGCGGAGCACCAGCTGTTTCCTATTTGCACCGCTTTTATACACAATGAGCGCCGAAGTGCTACATGGCGACCAGCTATAGCTGGCCAGCGATGGACCCGACGTTGCCATAAGTTACAGGTGGCGTGGTTCCATGCTTGGTTGTCGCTGGTTCCGGAATACTTGCTTCGACTTGTATTACGCCTTGTTACGCTGTAGCTTATGTATATTATCTTTACCGGGAGGCGTACCAAGCGTCTTCCTCGGTTGGCAGCTGGGATGTTGTTTCAGCCCTCGGTCTCACCAGCCTACCAGGATGCTCTGCGTACCGCTCTTTTGTCCTGATGACAATGGGCTTCAGTGGAATAAGATCCATACCGTCATGCACAGCGCAGGAGCATCCACTTTTTACTATCAAACGTCGCCTCGTCAGTCACTGGATATTCGAGAGGTCGGTGAACCTGTTGGAATCCAGAAGAAAACTCCCAGCTGACTCTGAGGACAATGTAACTAGGCGGACTATTAGGCGAGATCTAAAGCGGAGCTTGCTTGCTGACACGGAAGGCTAGTGGATCAGTAGTGCTCAAGAAATGGAGGAGGCGGATGCAATAAGGAACTATCGGAAGCTCATCCAATTGATCCGCACTACTGGTCTTAGGAAACCGGACCTCAGTGAAACAATCCGTGACAGCACGTTTACTCTGATTCACAATATGGAGCGCTCTATGGCTGGTTGAACCGAGCGCTTTCGAGATCATTTCTGTTGTTCTGCTTCTAGACTTTTTCCTCCTCAGGTGTTGCAGCTTGATGCATGGACGGTTAGTTTAGAGTCTCCGTCGGAAGCTGAGATCCGCAACGCGATCACAACCCTCAGTCCTTTTCGTTCTGCTGGTCCGGATTCCCTCCCACCTGCACTATTTAAGGATGGAGGTGAGGTCCTCTGCAAATCGCCGAACTCTTTTCGAACAGGTCGGAAAGGAAGAGGCCATCCAAGCTAATTAGAGTGATTCGATCGTAGTGGTAATGTACAAGAACGACAATCTCACTGACTGTGCTAACCACGGGGGTACTAGCCTAGTGCCGGTGGGGACAAAAGTACTGGCTTCCATTTGTTCGTCACGTTGCTGCGGAGCGGGAAACCCGGGTTGAGGTAGAGCAAACAGGTTTCTGCCCAGGACGCGGTTGTATGGACTACATATCCACTCTGTACCACGTCTACCGCAGACTGACAATAGCAGTGTTCCTCAGCTTCAGGTGTGCGTTCGACTCGGTCGGTCGATCCATTGTGTTCAAGTTACTTGTGTGGAAAGGCGTTTCCATGAAATATATGCACATTTCACGTGCCATGTATTCGAGCACCACAAGCCGTATCAAGGTGTACGGTAACCTGTCAGATGTCTTTCTGACAACAAGTATCATTCCCCAGAGTTGCCCATTTTCCTCATTTTTGTTCATATCCGTCGGGGATTCCCTTACTGAGTTTCACGCTACAGGCGTTGAGGTGCTGCCTGGTGAAAGGCTTGCTGATCTTATTATGTGGACGATATCATCATGATGCTGAACGATGTTGGGGTAGCATAATCGACCTTGCATAACTGTTCTGTAGTGGTCCCACCATTTGGTATGTGCCTCGCACCTTCAAAGTGTAGTGTTGTTGCAGGACCACCAGCCACTTGGTGACCCCTTGACCCTTGATGGCGAGGAACTCGAAGTAGTTAATCAATTCACGTACCTTGTTAGGTGCATCAGCAGCGATGGGTGCATAACCACTGAAATCACTTAACGTATGTAAAAGCTAGAACTACCTTCTTGAATCTGCGATATCTTTGGTGACAGAAAAGTGTCGATCCCTCTGAAAGGTCGTATTTACATGGCCACAGTGAGGGCCATCCTACCCTATGGAAGTGAGGCTTGGCCTCTTCCGTCTGAGGCTCTGAGATGCTTTCAAGTCTTCGATCATCGTTGTCTGGGGAGCATTGCTGTTGTCGGATGACACCAGTGTGTCCGTAATGATGATGTGCGTAGGCAGGTACTAGTCATTGATAATCAGGCTAGTTTTTCAGAGCAACAGATAGCCCTGAATAAGTTGGATTGCCTTTGGCACATACTACATATGCACGGTCACCGTTTAGCGAAAAGGGCTTTATTTTGTTTGCCAGATGGGTGACGCAAGGCCCGAGGTGGGGTAAAGTTAACCTGGCAGCGCGTAATGAAGTCACTGCCTACAAAATTTGGTGCTGTTGGTCCATCTCGCCTTCCAGGCTGGAGTTCACTGATCCCTTGCTGAGTTTCACGCTGCAGGCGTTGAGGTGCTGCCTGGTGAAAGGCTTGCTGATCTTATTATGTGGACGATAGCTCAACAATGTTCGGGTAGCATAATCAACCTTGCATAACTGCACCTTAACGTGGTGCGACGATTTGCGTACCTCATTGACCCATTGAGCTATACTGGGTGATGCCTCCGGGCATCTTGAGAGCTACTCCTACCAGGTTGGTCAATGGTGAGAGGTCAGACAAACTCAGTCTCCTGGTCCTCCAGGTTGGGGGTTTGAAATGGGATAGCGACCATTTCTGTAAAACCAAATCACTGCCACCTCCCCGCTGCCTTGCGGACAGGCTTTTGAGCCAAAGGCTTTGGATGAGGACCCTAATCGTCCTCCTGTCTAGGTCTGGGCGCCCTGGCAGGATCTCAGCCCACATACAACCATGACATTTTCTTCAAACATAAACTTCATCCTGCATCGGCCGTCGCGCAGATTATCAAGGGTCGCCTTATCTGCTGCATACAGCAGGGCGGATAAGCGAAAACATGCTACTGCTGGCGCCTCCCTTCTTTCTTTCCACCTTTTTCTCTTACTCCCATCCCGACCCCCATTACTAACCTTCCTTCTATAATTCCCAGCTTAATTGACAGCAACAGAAGTGCCACTGGAGTAGAACCATCTGCAGCCACCATCCCACCGCACCTATCGGACGCCTATCGGCAAAAGTCCCTTATGAGGCCACGCTATCCCGTTTCCATGGCGACATTCAACGTTCGCGTTCTAAGACAAACAGGTCAACACACACTGAGTATCGATGTATGTTGTGTGTCTGAAACTAGGATTAATGACCCTAACGGGGTTATTGAATTAACTGCACCTGTCTTATCCTCTCGTTATTGGTTGCACACATCCGCAGACGCCGATGCAGCACTCACGGATCAAGCTGGTGTAGGTAACATTCTAAGCTCCAAGCCTGAGCTATCGTTAGTTGACTGGATTCCGGTGAACAGCCGTTTACGTGCAGCCCGTTTGACGACATTAGCTAAGGTGGAATCACGAAGTAATACAACACGCTGTTTGTTTGTGATTTCCGTTTATGCTCCCACCGACTACAGTTCAGATGTTGTTAAGGACACATTCTATGACGAGCTAAACGCGCTGCTACGCATCGCTACTAGTTCAGATATTATTGTACTTGCAGGGGATATGAACGTACAAGTACGGCATCTGAGCTCTTCGGAAGCTCAGCTGGGTGGTAAGTATGAGCTAATCTCCGAACGGACTGACAGCGGTGAGCGTCTGCTGCAACTGTGTGCGGAGCACCAGTTGTTTCTTAGTAGCACTGCTTTTAGACACAGTGGGCGCCGAAGTGCCACTTGGCGTCCACCTGTAGCTGGCCAGCGATGGACCCAAATTGACCACATAGCGATAAGTTACAGATGCCGTGGTTCCATCCTGAATTGTCGCTCCTACTGAAGTACCTGTGTCGACTCTGATCATGCCTTGGTACGCTGTCGTTTCTCCATGAACTTTACCGGGAGGCGCACCAAGCGTCTCCTCCAATTGACAACTGAGAAATTGTCTCAGTCCTCGGTCAGGCAAGCCTATCAAGACGCACTGCATACCGAACTTCCGCTGTCTTGTCCTAATGACACTGAGCTTCAGTGGAATAGGATCTCGGCCGCCATGCACGACGCAGGAGCATCTACTTGTGGCACTATCCATCGTCACCGCACTAGTCACTGGATATCCGAGAGGTCGGTGAACCTGTTGGAATCCGGAAGATACCTCCCGGCTGGATCTGAACACAATGTGACCAGACGGGCTATTAGGCGCGAATTAAAGCGGAGTTTACGTGCTGACAAGGAAGCCTGGTGGACCAGTAGGGCTCAAGAAATGGAGGAGGCAGGATCAGTAGGCAATTACCGTAAGCTCTTCCAGCTGATCCGCACCACTTGTCCCAGAAAACCAGGCGTCAGTGAAACAATCAGAGACAGTGCGGGTGCGCTGATACACAATAAGGAGCGCCGTATGGCTCGGTGGGCGGAACACTTTCAGCTGGCCCCCTGCTCCCGAACCTCTTCCTTCTCAGGTAATGCGGGACGAGCCATGGACGGTTAGTTTAGAGCCTCCGTCGGAGGCCGAGATCCGAAAGGCGATCACAGCTCTCTATCGTTTTCGTGCCCCTGTCCCGGATTCCCTCCCACATGCACTATTTAAGGATGGAGGTGAAGTCCTCTGCAGGGCACTGACCTCCCTCTTCAAGCGTATCTGGAGGGAAGAGAGTGTCCCGGCTACTTGGAGTGAATCGATTATATTGGCAATATACAAGAAGAGCAGTCGCACAGACTGTGCGAACTACAGGGGTCTTAGCCTAACGCCAGTTGTGACAAAATTGCTGCCCTCAATTCTTGTTCGTCGCCTCACTGTGGAACGGGAATCTCGCATTAGGGAAAAGCAGGCCGGTTTCCGCCCAGGCGTGGCTGTATAGACCATATATTCACTTTGCGGCAGGTGCTAGATCAGCGCCACGCATACCGCAGACCGACAATAGCTGTTTTCCTCGATTTCAAGAGTGCGTTCGATTCAGTTGATCGATCGGTTCTGTTCGGAATACTTGCGCGGAAAGATGTTCCCACGAAATATGTGAACATCGTGCTTTATTCTCGAACACTACAGGCCCCGTCAGGGTCTACGGTGTCCTATCGGATAGCTTTCCGGCCACAATTGGCGTTCGTTAGGGTTGTCCGATTTCCCCATTTCTGTTCAATTTCGTCGTGGATTCTATCATTGAGTGTTCCATTGCGGAATCTCATGATGTAGGCGTTGAAGTGCTGCCTGGTGAAAGCTTAGTTGATCAAGGTTATGCGGACGATATCGTCTTGCTTTTCGACGATGTTGGGGCGGCACAATCAACCCTGAATAGCTTGTGCAGAGTGGTCTTATTATTTGGTATGCGCTTTGTCCCTTCAAAGTGCCAAGTGTTGCTGCAGGACCACCAGCCACTTGATGACCCCTTGACCCTTGCTAACGAGGAAGTCGAGGTGGTTGATCTTTTCACTTACCATGGCAGCTTCATCAGCAATGATGTGCTCAAAGAAACTGACGTAAGCTGACGCATTGCAAAGGCCAGAGCTGCCTTCTTGAACCTGCGTCATCTTTGGCATCAGAAGGGCATTTCCCTCCCTCTGAAAGGCTGTGTATACAAGGCCACAGTGAGGGCCGTTCTGCTCTATGGTAGTGAGACTTGGCCTCTTCGGTCTGAAGATCTGAGGCGCCTTCAAGTCTTTTATCCTCGTTGTCTGTGAAGCATTGCTGGTGTCGGATGACGCCAGCGTGTCCGCAACAATGATGTGCGTAGGCGAGTACTAGGTGGTGATAATCATGTTAGCTCCCTAGAACAACAGCTAGGACTGAATAAGTTGCGTTGGTTTGGGCACGTGCTACGTACGTATGCCTGGTCACCACGTACCTAGGAGGGCCTTGTTTATTCTACGATTTGTAGGGTGGCGCAAGGCTCGAGGTGGACAGAAGTTGACTTGGCAGCGGGAAATGAAGTCACTGACGACCAAACTGGGTGCCGTTGGTCCGTCACGCCTTCCGGGCTGGAGTCCACGTGACCCGCCTTGTACTTGGCTGGAGACGTTGCAGAACATGGCTCGCAGTCGACACCAGTGGCGCGTCTGCTGTCGTCTCCTAGTCGGACTGCTTGTTTAAAGTGTGTTTTGTGCTGAGTTATCTGCGTGTTAATGGCTGATTATGACATCGGGTATTGAAAGCCGCAAGGAAGCTGTCTCACCGATGCCGCCTTCTCTTTGTACGATAGCAGTTGTTTGTGACGGTATTTTGTCTGCACAAGCTGTAGCCGCCTTGACCCTGAATTATTGTAGAGCATTTAGGTTTTATGCTATGTCCCTCTTCTCTCCTTGTTATTTTTCGTTCCCTAGACTATTTTGGTTGTACTCCAGTGAAGCATCAGTCCGAATTACTAATGTACTGTAGTTGTTGTTGTTGTTCTCTGTTCGATGCACCGAATAGGACGCCGTTGATTATCATCTGCGATGGCCAGGCATCAACGAGTTGTCTGAAGCGAAATTTGTTGTTTTACATGAGCAGAGTACTGTCAAGTTCCCTGGTTCTAGATGGGATGACAATTAAGCTTCTCAACCTAAGCCTTTGGTTCAAAACCTGATCGCAGGCAGCGCGAGTTTGACTTTGGACTACAGGGAGTCTCTTTCGTGGAATGAGATACCGCTCATTTCTCATTCGCAACCCTAAAGAGCAGAAAGCTGATTTTGTCTGACCTCTGACCATTTCACTCTGGTTTTAGGATTTCTGTAGTTGCAAAATGCGCCCACCAGTACAGTTCCTTTGGATGGTTGAAGCTTCGCAGACCATCGCAACACGATATCCGGCCTAGTTTCAGTGGTCACTATCCGCAAACACTAGCTGGTCTATTTTAAGCATTGGTGTCGCCGACTGACCGAGCTGATCATCGAAACACCGATGGAAAGCACCCCTTACTTCGGACTTCTGACTGTTCCATCTAATGGTTCGACTTCTATCCCATACCTTTAGGGTCATTTCTATTATTGTTATTATCCTGACTGCATTCCATTGTGACGAGACTAGACCTTAACGTGGTGCGATGATTTGCCTGCCAGCGATCCATTAAGCTATCCTGCTTGGTGCTTTTTACGCCTTCAGAGCCACCCATATTAGATTAGTCAGTGGTTAGAGAACTGAGAACTGAGAACTGGTGGGAAGCAGCGAGTAGAGGTTGCTCTGTGTAGCTGCATCATTCGTCGTTTTCGGACATGAACTTTATTTATCGTTTCGCTCTATGTACTTTGCCTCTGCAAATTGTTGGTCTAGTAGCGTCTTGAATTTAGACGCTGTGTCGGCTTCTACTATATGCTGAGGCAGGTCGTTCCAGACATTCACCACTCTGCGTTCGAAACAGAGTTGATGGGCGACCCGCTTCAAATCCGGGACGATAAGTTTATACCGGTGTCCTCGCGTGCAGCTTTGTGTGCGTAGATGAAGTAGTTGTCTCAACATGGGGTAATCACCCAGATGTAATATCCGGTGCGTCATGATGAGGTCAACCCTCAGCCGACGATAAGATAGGGTGTATAACCCTAGTTTCTTACATCGGTCTTCGTATGACATACCTCGTAAGTTGGGAATCAGCCTAGTGGCTACATGCTGTACCCGCTCAAGCTTTTCTACTTCGCCCCGGGTGATGGGACAGTATGCGGGAGTGCCGTACTCCAGCATTGGTCGTATTATCGAGACGAAGAGGCGAGTGGCAATCTCTTCGGACCAAGTGCTAAAGCTGCGCCTGAGAGCCCAAAGCATACGAAGGCTGTTTTGGTACAGCCTATTCGTGTTGTCAATGGACTTTAGGTCACAGCGTGAGAGTACACCGAGGTCGCGCACGAAAGGAGCGGGATGCAACGGTTGACCAGCCACTGTGTACGTTCGGCCGTGATCATACTTACCCAACCTCATGAATTGCGACTTGGCAGGGTTGATCGGAAGGTTAACCTCTGCAGACCATGTTGCGAGGCGGTCGAGATCCTGCTGAAGTAAATCGCAATCATTGAGTGTACGGATTACTCTCCACACTTTCAAGTCATCTGCGAACAAAGCACAATGTGATTTTAGTAGCTGAGGCACATCGTTTATATGGATTAGAAACAATATCGGGCCCAGTACAGTGCCTTGGGGCACGCCGCTGCTCGATGGATACCAGTCAGTTAGATGGTTGTCCACCTGGACTCTCCACTTCCGATCAATAAGGAAATTGCTGATCCATTTGTGCAGCGAACCCCCAACACCGCACATCCTCAGTCTGTCAAGGAGCACTGCATGGTTAACCTTGTCAAAAGCCTTACTGAAGTCAATGTAAATGACGTCAACCGATTGGCCTTTGTTCAGCGCTTGTAACCATTCGTGCCTCGTCAACAGTAGGTTGGTGATGCACGAACGACCTTTCAGGAAACCATGCTGTGCGGAGGTTAACAGGTTTTTCGACTCGAGTAGCTGCAGAAGGCTCTTTTTCACAATCTTCTCGAGCGTCTTTGCCAAAACTGCCGTCAGGCAGATCGGCAGACGCAGACGACCATAGGGCGCTGGAAGACATCGTCAACCTTGAGCGTGAACGCTTCGAGCTGCGCTATCTGACAGATGACTAATTCTAGTGTCTCATATTTCTCGGTGCTTTGCGATCCCCGCAGGATGCCGTGATCCGCACTAGACTACTCTCCAAGCTGGATCAAGACTCAGACACGATGTTGAAATCCCTTATGGCCGCATGCAAAGATTGATGACTCTGAAACATAACACCGTGGTGGTCGAGAGTTCTTCCACACAACCACGAAATGTTTATGTTGTGACAGGTCCCAAACGAAACAAGGCTGACATTTCCGCTAAGAACTCACGAAGCAGATCGCCTGCTACCTTTTGGTCATGTGGTGAGTGGCATTTCGCCCGATTCTGCCCATTCAAGAAGCACATTTGCAAAAAATGCGATAAACAGGGCCACAACGAAGAACTCTGCAAGTAATCTCAACCAGTGAACATAAATCCGTTCCGTTCCAAGAAGAAGGACAAAAATACCGTCGCAGATTCCCTGTCAGTCTTTGCCGCTTTCTCGAGTGCTCGCGCGCGATGACCAAAAAAGTCATACAGCATGGACTCTAGGTGAAATCAAATGTAAATGTGGGGACGTCATTTACGATATACTCATTGGATCTCAAACCTGGGTCGGACATGCATATCAGCTACGCCCAACGCTGTGCCGGCCAGAAACGAAAAAGCCAGTTGAGTTGCCTTTCGACCTCTTTGTGGCTCACTTCACCTTACCGAAACCAGAGAGGAAGGGCCACAGTCAACCGAATGAATCCGATAGCCCAGAGCCCACTCCAAAGTCATTTCAAACCAGGTGATGGATGGGCAGAGGGATAACACCGTCTTCAAGACTGCAAGTCAATTCAAGATCATCATCCTACACCGCAGCCGCGATCACAAGAGGGGAGAGTTAAATCTCCCAGGAAAACTCATCATTTCAGTAGGAAAACGATTTGAACCACTGATGTGCAAAAGAATCATCAAGAGGCTACATAAATGTTCGCATCAGAAACATCACCGTGTACACGACGCACGTACCTACCCATTGGCTAGAGGAACTGAATCAGAGCAGCTGACCTAGCTGTTTTGAACCCGAACATTCCTGATTTGGCTTATACATATACACTAGTTTCTACCGTGCCTGTGTCCGTTCTGGTAGTTGATTCTGCTACGTGCTTTTGCCTCCAAGCTTTAACTTCTGATTTTCGGCTGGGATTCGGAGCTGGCAGAGAACTTATTTAGTTCCGTCGGAATAGGATGCCAAGCGGCAGATCATAGCAACAATTTATTGCAGATAGGCTAACTGACAGCACTTGTCCGAATACTGCGGATCCTATCGATTGCTATCTGTTGTTTATTGGAAACTCGCCTACATGACTCAAGTTCTGTGATCACCTTGCGAGTCCCCACAAGCGACACTGGGGTCACTAACTTCCGACGCAGCACCCAGCAGCTGGTGACATGGTGCCTACCAGCCTCAGACCAGCTATGGACGCAAGTCAATCACATCGCGATCAGCTACCGCTGGAAAGGCTGCACCTCAGTGGGCGCATGCGGCGACGCTGTGAGCGCATAGATATCTGCCTGCTGGTGAAGCCAGATGTTCTGAATGCGTGTCAGTGCGTAGGCATCCGACCTGAGTGAGCATTCTTTGAACATAGTGGAGGGCCACTTGTCGCAAATTCACCAGACGTTTTTAGCAACTGGCATGTCTTCATGTGACAAATCAAATTGCCACCCTAGACCTTGGGTCACTATAAGTCTCTGGAATTTGTGAATGCTCGCCGACACATTCTGACTTTGAGTGAACACAACAAGACTCACAGAGACTTCAGGATGGAACTGCGTGCTATCCTGAAGCGAGACCGCTAAGCGTGGTGGTCTTATCATGCATCGGAGATAGAAATGACCGGTAGCCTTGGTAACCATGGGAACTTATTCCGCCTAATAAGTGAAACGGGCAGGAGAGCTGGTGCTAGCGCGATCATACGTGACGAGGGTGAATGGCCAATACACAGTTTGTCAAAACTCTTAGAGCGTTGGGCTGAACACACTTTACAAAGCAGCTTAATCAACCAGAGTTACCAGCTTCTCGATCGGCTAATGGTCGCCCTGCGCCGTCTCAGTAGACCCGCCTTCTCGCGCAGACGTCGAACAAGGGATCAGTCTCTTGAAGTTAAACAAGGCCGCAGGATCAGATGGACTTCGTCTCTCTTCAAATTCGGGGGACCTGCTCTTGTAGACGATCTACACAATTTACTTGTGAAGCTGCGGGAGCAGGGAATTTTCCCGACAAACTAGGGCCGTTCCATTATAGTCCCAATTTTCAAAGGGAGCCCACGTTCGGAATGTGACAGTCATAGTCTGATTTCAATTGCCCTTAAGATGCTCGCCTCTATCGTTCTTCATAGACTTAATGGCACTCGCGAAAGCCAAATTCGTGAGTAGCACCGCCATATTTATCGGCGAGCCACCATGATCGTGTTCCTCAACCTCAAAGTTACTTTCGATTCAGTGGATCCATGTGCCCTTTGGGACTATCTACTCGGGAAACGTGTGAGCGAAAAATATGTAAACACTATCAGAGCGCTTTATGCGCATAATTTGGACAGAGTGAAAGCCTACGTCAAGCTGTCGCCGCCCTTCAATATCTGCAGCGCTGTGAGCCAAGAACGCACGATGTCACCTTTACTTTTTATTTTCTCCATCGACAAATTCATGAAGATTGCGTTCACTGAATACGACCTGCAAGGTGTGGCGCTGCTCCCAGGTGGCCGACTTCTTGGTTTGGACTGCACCGACGACGTTACCCTTATCTGTGACGTTACCAAATGTGCGAAGTAGCACTGTACCAATAAGCATTGGCTGTCAGTCCTTTCGAGGTATGCTTTGCACCGTCGAACTGCGAAGCCTTTCTCCAAGATTGGTAAGGACCCACACATGCGCAAACGCTTGGTGGTGATCAACAAGAAGTCGTCAATATATTCAAGTATCCAGGCAGCTATGTCAGCTCCAATGGAATGCAATATGATGTTGCGAACCGTATAGCAACAGCTCGGAGTGCTTTTGCCAATCTCCGCCACCTGTGGCGTCGGCGCGACATCACTATCGCCCTGAAGTGCCGAGTTTACAATGCAGCCGTCCGTTTAACCCTCGTATACGGTTGTGAAACCCGGCCCATCAAGTCGACCGACGTAAAGAGGCTGCCTTCACAGCTTAGCTCATGTCTGACTGGAGCACAGCGTGTGCAATGATCGTGTTCGGCGTCGTGTACTTAGTACAGAAAGTGCGAGTAGATCACTCAGTACCGTCATTTCACTCACCAGGTTTCGATGGCTGGACTACGTGTTGCACATACCAACACACCGACTCCCGCGACGTTCGTAGTTTGCACGCTGGGGGTGTGGATGGAAGAATAGGAGGGGAGGCCAAGGGATGACTTGGTCGAGAGAAATAAAAACCCTCGCTTCGAGGTTGGCGTCGGTTGGTGCATTCCGACTGTCTAGTTGTGGTCCTAAGGACAATGAACACGTTTGGTTGGACACACTTGCTGATATGGCTAGGAGCCGACCTCAGTGATGTTTATGTTGACTTTCTTTGTCTCTCCCCATCCCAAGTATCTTTCGTTTTCAAACAGGATCTCATTCTTGAAGGATAATGTGTTACCAGAAAGTAAGGAAAAAGGCATCAGCAGTACGTCGATACTGCGTACCGACGCTTCGCTGCCGCGCAACCACCATGTGTTAATAAGCAGTTTGTTACTTGTTTTTGTAATCTATAATGTTTATTATCTCGCTTTTTCGTATATTTTGGTATCACGGCACCATAGTGCGGTTTTCTCGCCTTTAGCTAATGTGTTGTGATACCTGACATCATTGTGACGGTAGCTGGATCCACCGCACTTCGGTTCGCGAATCAAGATTGGTGTACTGAATGGCATTTCCCTACCTCGATCGGTGTTTAAGAATATTAAATAAGCCTTTTGCCAGATTGTTTGGTTGGAAACCGCAGGACCAACTTCCTCGGTTACTGAAGGCGTCTTCCAGCCCATTATAGTCGCTAAGACGTATGACTTCGACTCATTTTATTTTGACATTTTACAACCCTCTCCTTTCCCTCACTTTTGCCAATCTTTTGCCACCATGGCCACGCCAATAATGACACCCGGATTTACCTTTCTTCTATTCCCGGGTCAACGTTGTTTACTGGAGGAATGAAAGCGATTAGGGCGTAGATATCCCCTGTGTTTCATATGTCTTTCAGAAGTGTCTTTGCTTTTCTTTCTGTGGTCCGCTTTTTGGCATAATCACATTCTAGCAGATTGCTTTTTCCATTAAGTGAGTGTACTTATTAGATTAGCCATCGGGCACTGTGTACAAGGCTGCTAGTGTTACTTTAATTTGACGTCATGACCTACCACTTACTACCGATCGCCTTAGTTTTATTTATCGTCGGGCTCTTCAAATTTTACATCTTTCTGCCCTTTCCATTTCCTATCTGCCATTTAAATTTAGATGTTAACCATTCACCTGTTCAGTTTCACGGCTTATTGGAGGTTGTTAAGTTAGCTCATTCTTTCGGCCCTTTCGCTCGTTTCTCTCTGAGAACTCAGCATGTTGTGTTCGCAATACTGCATTACCAAGTTTTCATCAGGCTCTACAACCATATTTGAATGGAGATGTACGAAAAAATGCTGAATGAGACGGGACTCACGTCGTTGCTAGGGTTTTTCCGTTGTATTAGTGATGGGCGGTTCCGGGACTTGTCGGAGATACCTCGGCCACTGGTCTTGTGAGTCGCGCTTCCTGGTTTCTATGCCAATTATGTCTCGACATATGCATACCTTTTTGATTGCATTTGCGTACTTGTAATTTTGTGGCACTTGACAAGATTTTTGGGAGTTGATATTTCCTGTGACGAAGCTAATGTTTACAATTTGGACTGATCTTCCTACCTGATTAGCCGGGCAGTTCGATGCATGTTACAAATGGGCCACACGAACTTGTTTCATGGATATTCTCTTCACGCTACCAACCGATTTTTGTCTGCATGTGTTGCTATTGCATCTTTTGAGTATATGTGTTGGGGTTTCCTAAAGAACTAATCTGAACAATGGCTTTCTCTCGGACTGCATCGGGTGTACTTGTCCATTTTCTAGCATTATGATATGTTGTTTTGGTATTTTGTGCCGGATCCTCCCAATTTTGGCCAACCGGTAAAAAAATCGAATCTTCACAATAGCTGTTGGATTAACCGCACGCGACTCCGTTTTTTCCTTGCTCAGTCACACTGCTTATCCGAACTCATTCACGTCGTTCATCGTGATGTTATTGCTGACGGATTCCCTAACATTGGGGAAGAAGACAATCCATTTGGCGTGGATGCTGTCACGCTAGATTTACCGCAACCGTGGCTCGTCGTTCCCCACCTGCCTTTTGTTTTCAGTATCGATAAAGGTGCGTACGGCTAACACCCGAGTTTGTATAGTTATGCTGGTTATGGTAATTATTTTCCAACACAGCTTCTTCATACTTGAATCTTAAATAGCCATGCTGTTTGTGCTTGGAATCGCCGGTCCGAAACCAGAGTGGCCTCAGGTAGTTCGTTTGCTAGAACCTAGCCTGTACGGCTCGTGAAGAGCAAAGGTCGCTAACATCATCTCATGTCGATTGTCGGTTACCTTATCAAAGTTATGCGGCTGATTTAGGCGCTGTGTACTAACCCCCTCAGAACCGGACGTTCTTTCTATCACGTCAGCGAATCCTATTGATGTGTACACATCCTCAAATCTGTCTACTCACGTGTCGCATCGCCTTTTCTGGCTCTACATACGGTCTGGTGGGCGTGATTTCCCGAAACGAGGATGACCGCAGCTGTTTGTAACACACTATTTCTTATCAAGCCACGAAACCTTCAAGAATATCTGGTTACTTTCCCTAGTTTGTGGGACACAAGATGTTGTAATCACCACAAGCCCAAATGTGCATGTGCAACCCAATGTTGTTGGCACTAAGGAAATCTGTTAGTAAACTTGTTTACTTGTTCAACACAGTTCACTTGAAACTAAGTCTAAAACCTCTTTTCACATTCCCAGGTGGGCGCTTTTGTTCATTCTCTCCGTGTATCGAACAGGTACAGCGCACCTGCGCTGCTCTCGATCGCATCGGGTTTATGGGCATACAGACAGTCGAGTGTCTCCAGCGCGCCTATAATGTGTCACGAGCCTTCCTTAACGTGCCCAACATGGGTAAGTCATACGAATTCTCTAGTTTGCACCTCTACAGTATTTATCTCTGTGATCACTGAATTACTTTGGGGCGTTGTGTCACCAGTGGGCCAACGGTTTATTTACTGCTTGAACGGCGGATAGTTTAGACACAGATCCAAATTACAAAGAGCCCCGTGGCAGCTTTCCCATAATTGCCCAGTGTTATACCCAAAATTGCCATAGTACAAATCGTACTTTGATTGGATTCCACTTTTGTTTTTCCTCATGGGATATTTAACCAGGCTTTTTATCCCAATCTCTTTGTACTGTAGAGATGAGCTGGAATGGATTGAAGGCATTTTCATGGAAAAATTTACTGATATGCTCATTGCCTTTCTCGACGATTATTCTATTGTTGCTACGCCTCCCTTAGCGAAGTGCCCTGAAAGCCATTCAACAACACGTAGAAGAATTTGCGGAAATTAATGGAAGGGATTGGGTTAGGTTGACGCGTTTCGTTTTGTGCTAAATGTGGGTCTCAAAGTCAGACACATTTGCGGCACAATAGTCAAGATGTTTCTCACCTTTAGCTAGCGTGTAGAATAATATTGATCGTAAAATATTTTTTCTCGGACTGTGTTGTCTGTTTGAGGACATGATATTCTTATACCAAAATTCATCCGCGCAGAATTTCACATTTGTCCGCATTTTTAGGTTTCAGATAATTTCGCTTTGCACCATTAGGAAGGTCAAGGTCAATGTGTTTCATTATTGGCAATGCCGATATGTAAATTGTTACACTATAACGTTTCTACATGACGCTTTTTTAATACGTTTTAAGTCTATTCAACTAGTGTTACGAGAATTTGCTGGTTCAGTTTTCCCCTCACGTACCGTCGCTACAGTGGTGATGATGCTGTCAGCCACTCCAGTTGTTAAGATTCCTAGCCAATTCTGCGTTTTTACTTGCGATCTCTCCCTCCTGGCTGTTTACATCCGGAAATGCTAGCTCCTCTTCGGCCCTTTATGTCTGTTTACACCTCGTTCCTCATCATTTCGTTTCAACAACCAGATTCAAAATACCGCTGCACGGATTGCGGTCACAGTCACAATGGATTAGCATGACGGTTTGCGTACGTTTTCTGCCCGTTGTGCTGCACTGGAAGGTTCCTTCTGTATCCTTAGGTATATTGAACTAATCAGTGGCTTAGCAGCCAGACAAACTCCGTCTTCTAGTCTCCCAGGTAGCGAATTAAAGATGAAATGCACGCATTTCCGGGAAAACGATACATTTTGTGGACCGCCGGCTAATTTCGTCTGCCTTGTCGCAGGAGTAGACGTTCCGGCTGTTATCGCAAAAATCCTGGCTTAGACTGCTTGCTATCACAAACAAGTACAAAACCGGTCGTCAGCACGATGTTTTAGTCGGCCGATGGCCGAAATGATTACCCGTTTGCTCTGTAATCCGCAGGTCACCGGTTCGAATCCGCCTCGCTGTGGATGGTCTCGCGGTGCACCCAGCCCAAGCGCAACCGTTGGAGGTCCCTTGGCAACGAAGTGTCTGTGCGGCTTGCTGCTCATCAGATATTCTAGCTGACACTTTTGTTGATCTAACAGTAGTTAAGCCGGCCGACCGGTGACGGAGTGGTTCAAGTAGCTGGCTTTTAATCCATAGCTCGCTGCTTCGAGGCCGCGAAGCGGCGGACGGCTTTTCCGTACTTTAGCCCGCGTACAGTCGATAGTGGTTGCGTGGTAGCGAAACGTCGACACGAGATACAAAAATAGCGATACATTTTTATATCCAAATTCATACAAGCTATGGCTGTTCCGACAAACCTCAGTATCATCGTACGTCTGTTGCTTTCTTCACTGCATTACGTATGTCGGGTATTCGAAAACGATCCACTGCTTTATCCCCTTTTCTTCTTTTTTACTCGCTCTTCTTAACTTTCAGATCTCTTACTAATTTTCCATGGTTTTTCAGTGTACGTGACGACAACGTGCTGCTGCTGGCGCCTCCCTTCTTTCCCAGCTTAATTGACAGCAGCCACAATACCACTGGAGTCATATTATCGGAAAATACCTTCGCGCACCACCCACTGGACGCTAATCGTCAACAGCCCCTTATAAGACCACGCTGCACCGTTTCGTTGGCGGCGTTCAACGTTCGCGCTCTAAAGCTAATGGGTCAACAGGCTACACTCGCACGCATGTTGGCCACACTTGGCATTGTTGTGTTGTGTGTCCGAAACTAGGCTCATTGAACCTCCCGGAGTAATTGAATGAACTGCACCCGACTCGTCCTCTCGCCATTGATTGCAGGCATCCGGAGATGCTGACGTGGCAGCCTCTGGTCGAGCTGTGGTGGGCATCGCTCTCAGTTTCGAGGCTGAGCCATCGTTGGTTGAGTGGATACCCGGGAATAGTCGTTTGTGTGCAGTCCGTTTGATGTCATCGACTTCAGTTGACTCACGAGGCAGTACTAAACGTTGTTGTTGTTGTTGTTGTTGTTGTTGTTGTTGTTTTCCGATTATGCCCTAACCGACCGCAGTTCTGATGTTGTTAAGGTCACCTACCACGAACTGAACACGTTACTACGCTGTGCTATCAGTTCAGATATCATAGTTTTTGCAGGGTGTATGAATGTGCAAGTACGTCGTCTGAGCTCTTTAGGAGCTCATCTAGATATGGACTTAACTCCGACCGTACGGACGACGACAAGCGTCTGTTACGGCGGTGTGCGGAGCACCAGCTGTTTCTTATTTGCACCGCTTTTATACACAGTGAGCGCCGAAGTGCTACATGGCGACCAGCTGTAGCTGGCCAGCGATGGACCCGACGTTGCCATAAGTTACAGGTGGTGTGGTTCCATCTTTGATTGTCGCTGGTTCCGGAATACTTGCTTCGACTTGGATTACGCCTTGTTACGCTGTAGCTTATGTATATTATCTTTACCGGGAGGCGTACCAAGCGTCTTCCTCGGTTGGCAGCTGGGATGTTGTTTCAGCCCTCGGTCTCACCAGCCTACCAGGATGCTCTGCGTACCGCTCTTTTGTCCTGATGACAATGGGCTTCAGTGGAATAAGATCCATACCATCATGCACAGCGCAGGAGCATCCACTTTTTGTACTATCAAACGTCACCTCGTCAGTCACTGGATATTCGAGAGGTCGGTGAACCTGTTGGAATCCAGAAGAAAACTCCCGGCTGACTCTGAGGACAATGTAACTAGGCGGACTATTAGGTGGGATCTAAAGCGGAGCTTGCTTGCTGACACGGAAGGCTGGTGGATCAGTAGTGCTCAAAAATGGAGGAAGCAGGAGCAGTTGGCACTGAGACCATTATAGACTGTGCGGGTATCCTCCTTCATAATCATAATCATCATCATCATCATACACGTTAGTTAGAGGTGGGGAACACCTCAGCTTCTGTGCCGCATACATAGAAATAAAGGAAAAAAGCAACTGGTGCAAGCTGGCTGAGCTACCGGTAACGGATGGGCATCGTTCCGGTAAGCTACCAGCCGGCTGCTGTGCACCCAAAAAGAAAAAAATATGATGGAACATTATATAAGGCTAAATAATGAGATCGTGGTTGGAGGGGGGGGGCTAAGAGGGATGGGGTGGGACAAAGAAACTCACAGCACGAACGCCACTGAGGTCGGCTCCTAGCCATATCAGCAAGTGTCCAACCAAACGTGTTCATCGTCCTTTGGACCCCAACTAGGGAGCCGAGACGCTCCAACCGAGGCCAGCCCAGAAGTGAGGGCCTTCATTCCTCTCGACCAAGTCATCGCTTGGCCAACCCTCCTCTTCTTCCATCCACACCCCGGGCGCGCAAACAATACACGTCGCGGGAGTCGGTGGGCTGGCATGCGTAACATGTGGCCGAGCCATCGGAGCCTGATGCGTGAAGTAACGGTGCAGAGCGGTTCATTTCCTTTTCCTGTGCCATAAACAATGCGTCGAACACGCTCGTTGCTCACGCGGTGTTCCCACCAGATGTGAGCTAAATTACGAAGGCACCGGTGGTCGAACGTAACTAGCCTCTTCAGGTCCGCTGCTTTAAGCGGCCAGGTTTCACAACCGTACAGTAGGGTCGAACGTACTGCCGCATTGTACACTCTACCCTTCAGGGCAAGAGTGATGTCGCGCCGGCGCCATAAGTGGCGAAGGTGTTAGCAAAAACGCCCCGAGCTTTTGTTATACGGTTCGTGATCTCATCTTCAATCCCACGGGCGCTGATACAACTTCCCAGGTAGTTGAATTTTTGAACGACTTCTAGCTGATCCCCACCAAGGGTCAGCGAAGGAGGGGGTCCAGACTAATCTTGGAGAAACGCTTTGCACTTCGAGGGTGCGAAGCAATGCCCGAAGGGACGGACAGCTAGTGCTAATCTGTCTAGTGCCGCTTGGCACATTTTTGAGCTGTCACAGATGAGGGCAATATCATCAGCATACTCTAAATCATGAAGTCGTTCTCTTCTTTGTAGCTCCGCACCTTCTAAGTCGTGTCCTGTGAACGCGATTTCCATGACTTCGTCAACAGCGAAGTTGAAGAGGAAAGGTGAGAGCGGGCATCCTTGTCTCACGCCGCTAGAGATATTAAAGGGCGACGACAACTTGCCGTAAGCCCTTACTCTGCCCGAGCTACGCGCATATAATGCTCGGATAATATTCACATATTTCTCAGGTACACCTTTCCTGAGTAGACAGTCCCAAAGTGCATGTCTATCCACCGAATCGAATGCACCTTTGATATCGAGGAACGCGACAACGGTGGGCCGCCAATATATGTGACGGTGCTCCAACAACTGACGCAAAGTGAAGATGTGGTCAATGCAGCTACGACCTCGACGAAATCCAGCTTGCTCTTCGCGAATCTGGCTTTCACGAGTGCCAGTCAGTCTGTGAAGGATGACAGAGGCAAGCAATTTGGAGGCGATGGAGATCAGACTGATTCCTCTATGGCTGCCGCATTCCGATCGTGAGCCTCCTTTGAAAATTGGGACTATGACGGAGCGGCTCCAGTCGGTTGGGACAGTTTCCTGCTCCCACAGTTTGACTAGTAACTCGTGTAAATCATCCACAAGAGCAGGTCCCCCGAATTTGAAGAGGGCTGGAGGAAGATCATCAGGTCCCGCGGCTTTGTTCAACTTCAACAGTCCGATCTCATGTTCGACTTCTGAGCGAGAGGGTGGATCCAAAGGAACAGCCCACAGAGCGGGACGATCACTGGTCAGAGAGAAATCTAACAATTCCGAACGATTAAATTGCCTTTCAAAGTGCTCAGTCCAACGTTCCAGGCGTTTTGATAAGGTATGGATAGGCTGTCCATTCTCGTTACGTATAGTTTCACTAACACCAGGTCTCCTGCTGCCCGTTTCCCGTATCAGACGGAATAACTCACGATGGTTACCAAGGGCAGCGGCCATTTCCATCTCTGTTGCACGACGAGACCACCAGGATCCGCGGTCTCTCTTCAGGCTAGCACAGAATTTTGCCCGGAGCTCTGCGAGTTTCATTGTGTTCGCTTCCAGCCGGAATATGCCGGCGAGCATCTATAAGTTCCAGAGACTGTGAAGAGACCCAATGTTCATGTTGGCGATTAGACATACCACATGAGGATTTGCCTGCTGCTAGTAAGGCCTACTGCATATGAGACCAGTGAGCTTCAATTGCATCCAGTGAGCGTTTATCCAACTCGGATGACAGCGTAATTTGATAGGCGTTCAGAACAGCTGGCTTCATCAGTCTGCCGGTGTCAATGCGCTCACAACATCGTCGCGGGCGTCCGCCAAAGTGCATCCGCAGGTCAGCACATACAAGTGCATGATCGGTGTCAACACCTGTGCTCGAGCGACAGTTCTGGATGCAGCCTCTCCATCGGTAACTGATAGCAATATGATCGATTTGCGTCCATAGCTGGTTCGAGGCTGGTGAGCGCCAAGTCACCCTCTAGCGGGTGCTGTGTCGGAAATTAGTGCTCGCAAGAAATAAGCGAGCATCCTCACACAAATGAAGTAACCGCTCACCGTTATCATTACGGGAGCCTATACCATGTTGGCCGCCCAGATGCAGCTCATCTGTGGATAATTTTCCAACTTGAGCGTTCAGATCCCCAGCCAGCACTACATTGTCCGAGCTTCTTCTGTGGCGAAGGAGTTCGTTCAGTTGGCGATAAAAGTCGTCTTTTACCGAGTCATCGCTACAGTTTGTCGGTGCATAGGCAGCGATAACGAATAGACACCTGTTAGTCCCACGTGACTTCGAAGTTTTGAACGATCCGGCCAATCGGACCGCACACATCCGGCTACTGATTGGAATCCAATCAACCAGAGCAGCTTCAGCCCGGGGACTCAGGGCAATACCAACACCGGCTTGGCCGGTGCTCGAAGCTGCATCGTCACCGGATAGACGGAATGAGAAAGTGCTGCTAGTGTCACCTGAAGGGGATCGCAGAGTGAGTACATAGCTCGAGTCTTGCAGGCGGGTCTCCGATAAGCAGCAGATATCGATCGAGAGGGTCTCCAATGTTCGGGCAAGTGCTGCCTGTTGACCGATTTGTAGCAGTGTGCGAACATTGAGGCATGCCAGTCTGAAGGAGGATCGAGAGCTCCAAATGGAAGCCGATGAACTGCAATGGGACGCTTGCTTGGACATGGGCCTGTTGACAGTGCAGGAATGACGCTCTGCGTTCGCCTGTGAGTTGAAACTAAAAGACAAGCGACTATTGAAGAAAGGTGGGGGAGGGCCGAGAATTTGGGGGTTGAAAACAGGGGGGATAAACGTGAAGCTGGAACGGGACGATAAGGGTGAAAAAGCGCAAGAAGGGGAATAAGAAGATGGGAAGGCTTGAGCAGTAGCATCCAAACCCCTATCCACCCTGCTCGATGCAGCAGATAGGGCACCGTTGATTATCCTCTGCGGTGGCCAGAGCATCAGCAATTTGTTTGGGGAAGGATTCATAATAAGGTGCGGTGTATGTCTGGTTGGGCGGAGCGCTTTCGAGATCAGTTCTGTTGTTCTGCTTCTATACCTTTTTACCCAGATGGTGGAGACGCGTTAGTTTAATGACTCCATCGGATACTGAAGTCAAAAATGCGATCACGGCCTATAATCGGGGTGAGTCAGAGTCCGCCATAGAGAAAATTCGGGCATCATACGCATTGGTTGCCACCATGCAAATGTCAGAGAGTGCACCCATGAATCCGGTAACAGAACCGGACATCTTTAGAGTGACGCAGCTTTTACAGCCAACGAAATCGCTGACTTGTGGATCAGTTAATACTCTCAAGTCTGCAGCCAAAAGAATAAGCCGCGGCGACGTAACTGTTGTGTGCACCAATTTTCCAGAATCGCATTTTAGTACCATAAAGAGGAAGCAGATGGGCTACCAGTCAAGGTGCTTTTTGATCGCCTTAGTTTCATAAGACATTAAAGACGATTTCTATGGACAGCTACCATCTCATCTTCGCATAGGGAAGCCTACTGCCATCGTGATTGTTGCTGGTGTCATGGATACCCAAGTGGATCGTCTTTCATACCACAAACACCGTCCGGGCGGCCACTTCGGAGTCGATGCATGCGGAACAGACTATGGTGATCGAATTTTGCATATGTGCGCCGACCACAACATTTACCTTAGCAGCACTGCCTTCCAGCACAAACGTTCACACCGCGTCAGCTGGCACGCACCGAATCCCTCATTGATCTGGATCTAGAATGACCATATTGCCATCAGCTACAGATGGCGCACATCTATCCAAGGCTGTCGATTAATTTGCAGCCCATGCCTGGATTCTGACCGTGACCTCGTGCGCACTCACTTAGCGCTCACTCTACCTGCTTCAAAAAAACGCCCATCTTTTAACCACCTTACATGTAACTTGAACTCGCAATCTGCAGTTCAACGATATCATGACGAACTGATCCACCAATTGTCAGTGATGAATGTGGTTGGTGAACCGAATGCTGATTGGGGTCGTCACAAATGTGCCGTGAAGATTGCCTATGACGCATACTGTGCACCAAACTTGAGACGTTTTAACTGTGAAAGGATCACTGAGACATCCATCAGCTTGATCGAAGCAGAGAAACTGGTTTCGATGGGCACTGGGTTTCAGCCTATCCGTAACTCTCTGAAACATCTGAAGAGGAATCGTCGTATCGATCGGGAATGTTGGTGGATGGCAAGGGCCCGTGAGACGGAGAAAGTTAGTGCTATTGGGAACAGCAGATTGCTATTCCAGCTCATCCGTAACATGCGTCCGTGAAAGCTATCCGTTAGCGAGGTGATTGCTGAGAAAGACGGACTGTTGACTCATTATCAGCGTCGTCGACTGCGCAGAACATTTTGAAGAGCAGTACTGCAGGCCTGCTGCGACACTGTACTTGCCTTATCTCCTGAGCTGACTTTCCACTTTGGAAGAGATTCGACATAAGCTTTCCGTATTGCTACGGAACTAGGTTCTTAGACCCAACGACCTTCTTCCACCTTTGCTGACTCTTTGTTGACTAAACTTGCTTCCCTATTTAACACGATTTGGAAAACTAAAATGTGCCTTCAGACTGGCGACTGTCAGCTATCGTGCCCTTCTTCAGGAATGGTCAGCGTACTTTGTGCGAAAATCGTTGATGCATTAGCCTTGTTTCCACTGCATCCAAACGTCTCGCGGGTCCCCGTAAGCACCGATTCACTGACAGCCAGGCTGGCTTCCGCCCTGGTCGTGCTGGTGTCGACCACATATTTACTCTTCGCCAAGTGTTATAGCATCGACACATACCGACGACCGACAATGATGGTTTCCATTGACTTCAAAGCTGCCTTCGAGTCTGTTGACGGCGCCAGCTTGTGACACTGCCTATCCACGAAGGGCGTGACGGTTGAATTCCTTTCCATTATTGAGCCTCTATCCGTGACTCCCGAGGCCGTGTAAATGTCTACGGGAAACAGTCTGCTAAGGTCCCCACTACAAGTGTCCTTCACCAGAATTGGCTTATATATCCTTTCCTTTTCAGCTTTGTTATCGCAATGACCATGGATGACTCCGTTCTTTCAGACCCTCCCGGGGTAGAAGTTCTGCCAGGTGACCGACTCACAAACTTGGAGTATGCGGACGGCATAGTTCTCCTTGGGTCTGACGCACTGACTATGCAAATACTAATAGATAGACTGACTCGTAGCGCTGCACGCTTCTTTATGTGCTTTGCACCTTAGAAGTGCAGTACTGTAGCAGGACGGGATCGACACCCCTTCGGTTCTAGCTATCACCGAAGAGCCACTGGAAGTGGTGGATCGGTTCACTTACGTTGGTAGCTGTGTTATTTCTGGTGGTCACATCACTGAGGAAGTTGCTTCGCGTATCAGCAAGGACCGTGTGCCCTCACAGAAGCACAACTATCCATGAAGACGGCAGCATGTAAGCTTGTCAATGAAAGGTAGGATGTATAACGCTGCGGTAAGGCCGGTCCTACCGTATGGATCAGAGACCTGGCCAGTTCGTAGCGAAGACAGTGGACGGTTGGCCGTGTTTGACCACTGGTGTTTGCGGAGTATTACTCCCGTCTGATGGGAATGTCGGGTGAGCGATGCTGAGACCCTCCATTTGGTTTTTGGCCAGAAGCCTTCTGGTGCCTCACCCGTGTTTGTTGAACTTTAATCGCTTACGTTGGCCAGGCCATGTCCTCCGCTTGCCCGTTGACTGTGGTTGCACCAACTTAAGCGGAAGTGCAAGGTGGCCAGTCCATGACATGGCATAGAAACATGATGGAATTGTCTGAACGACTTGGTCAGGTTAGTGCGTGCGGTCTTCTTGGTTGGCGACCTCGGGATGATCCACACCATTGGTTGGAGATCGTGTCAGACATGGCGCAGTCACCCACAAGGTGGTGGGTTTCATGGAGATTCGCTTGAGGGACTCCACCCGGAGCCTTTGGATCAATATTCTGACCAACAGGAGAGTAGGGGCTATGGACGTCCGCTTGAAAGGCTCCACCCGGAGACCTTGGCTCCGTACCCGAACCCACAAAACAGTAGAGAAATGGAGGTTCGCGGAAGTGAACCGACCACTGGTTGCTTCGGCGTAGCTGTACGCCACCGGGCGTGTCCCCAAGTTGTGGATCGGGGAATGCCTTCCTTGCGAAGGTAACTGTGAATATGTCTCGGCTCTCCGCAGGCGAGATAAATAAGCAGTCGCGGACAATCAGCAGCAGCGTCTTAGAGCGTGGGGTTTTGTGGGTGGTCATCTGGTTCCTCAATAAATACCACAAGAGCTCGTGAAACGCTGTGTCAAAGTTAATCTGACCCGCCATAGGGTTATTGACCACTCACTTCTGATCACAGAAGTGAGTACTTAACGTAGTGCGGATGAACAACCTCGATTGCCAATAGCTTCTATGAAGACATATGAACCATCCGGCTGCAAACAGTCTTCATGGTTGGTGATGAGTTCGGTAGCCCAAGGAATCCTGGCATCCTTGTTGCTTCACTGGGGCTCTTTGGGCGCCCTGAGTAGTTTGTTTCTACCCGAAAGCCGTTTTATCCTCACCTCGATAGCCGGCTCCCAACAGTTCGTGGTATACGTCAATTGCCTCGCTGCCTTGCGGGTTAGGTCTTTTATGACCCAAAGCTCTTGGTGGGGTCCCTGAAGTCAACACTCTTCCTCGGCCTGGGCAACCTGAAAGCACCATGCCCACACAACTTATGGATCTATGTCTCAACAATCCTTCGCTCTCGCTCTGTCTGCTCTCACTCACTGGAACTGCTCTCTTCGGCCGAGGCTCTGGCGACCGAATCTGTCAATCTACGTTTTGCCGCACCACCGTTTAATCACTTTCTTCCACTTTTGTTCAACTCCCCCATTCTTTGTCTTCTCTGTCCGGTTGCGAGTCCACAATACCTTGCCCCCTTTGGCGAACGTTCTCGCCACCGGATCAGGAGCCTAGATCCGAGATTGCGCCAAGTCGTGTTGACAAGCCATTTCTAGCGCTCCGTCCCCAATTCAAGCTAACAGCCTTCAATGTTCGGACGCTTATACAGATTGGATCACGGGCAGCATTTGCTGACACTCTGACAACTACGGCCATTGATGTCTTCTGTCTCAGCGAGACCCGCTTACAGGACTCAAGCACAACGCTACGATGTTTCACCGTCTACGAGTTCTACTGGCATTTTCACATTGTGCCTGTCTGGAGACGCAACCGCTGGAGCCGCTAGTTTTGCTGGTGTTGGAATTGCGTTGAGCACACGTGCTGAGGCCTCGCCACTAAACTGGATCTTTGTCAACACGACTCTGCGCGATCCGACTTGAAATTTCAGTGCGACTGTCCAGGTGCGGAGCCAGCAGACGGTGTTTGTTCATTGTCGCAGCGTACGCTCCCACAGACTGCTGCCCGGAGTCAGTCAAGAACAAGTTCTGTGGTCAACTGACCAAGCTCCGTAATAAGGGCCACACCGACATGGTGGTGCTCTCCGGGGACTTGAACGCTCAGGTCGGTAGACTTGAAGTTAAGGAACGTGAACTCGGTGGAGCAAAAGACTCCACCCAGAGCTTTTGGCTCGATATCCTGACCCACAAGGCAGTGTGTTGCATGGAGGTTTGCTTGAGGGACTCCACCCAGAGCCTTTGGCTCAATATTCTGAAGCACAAGACAGTAGGAGCAATTTCAGCTCGAAAGTATACGTGCAGAGACCCATTGAGATCTCCTTGAAGCCTATCATACACAGCCTTTGAATGTTTACAACAATTCACTTATGTTTTACCACCGTGTTATCTTACGCAGCGTTTTCCACGACCACTCGCAGGCGGGTGTTAGCGGGTTTGCACTAATGTGATCAACAGACGCTTAGCTTTAGACTGGCGCTGGCAAACCATTGAACACCGGAAAGTGCCCTCCTACCATCAGAAACTCGCGTGGGGCTCGTACTCTACGCCAATCGAGCTGTGAGCTTACAACCCGTGGATCTGTTGTCTCTTCTGGCTGCTTTTAAAGGAAAAGGTCCATCGACTTCTTCCTAATCTCCGAAGAGGATTAGATTTTGGGACTAAATTAGTCTGAATCTTAACCATTGAGCTATCTGGTATGAGTGGCCCTGAAATCACTTGGAATGTACCACCTAATCTAGCTCAGTGGGTCACGGAGATACGCAAATTATTGCACCACGTTGAGGTCGAGTCTCGTTGCGATAGGTACCCTCAAGTCGAAATTCTATTTGAGAAGCCGAACACGGAAATATGTAGCATTAAGGGATCGGAATGACGCGTTGACAAAAGCAATCCCAGCTCCGAAAGTTGTGCAGCGTATGTAGCTCAACGCAACCAGTTTGTGCATTTGGTTCTTGAGGACAAGTTGACACACCAACAGAAGCTAGCGAAACCACTTTATTCGAACCACAAGGTTCCTCCTAAACACGTCTATAAACTTCGTAAGGTACAGCGCGGAATTTCGCCACTCACTACGGTTGTGGGGTATACACGTACAGCGAGAGAGGCGACCAACGCCTCACAGATCCAATACTTTCCAAGGGGTACAAGGCTCCAACGGTTTTATCAGCGTCACATTCACTGCAGAAATGATGCTGAAAAGCTGGTATCCTTGCGCACACGCACACGCACAGTGCTCCTAGAGCGAATGACACGGCAGGTAGCAACCATACAACAAGCAGAACCACTTGTTGGATTCTTTCAGCTTTGTCTGGATTAGAACTTAGTCCCGTCAAAATAGATACGTAGTATCATCACTTGTTTTCACAAGGGAGGAAGCCGATCTTTGCGTGTTTATTACCGCCGGATACCGCTTCTCCTCATGCTCGCCAAGGTAACGGAAGCGATCATCTCTGATGGGCTACCTGAAAAGCCACGGCAACATCGCGCCGGATCAACACTGGTTTCGTCAACATCGATCACGTACCACTAACCTGCTGATACCACACGATAACTGGACCGAAGCACTCGACGAGGGAACAGGAACCGATGTTATCTATTTGGACTTTTCAAAAGCGTTGGATTTTTTGAATCAACGTACCTGCTTCACAAACCATAGCATCACGGCACCAGAGATCCATCATTAGGATGGAACGGTAACTTTCTCCGTGATCGACAGATGGAAGTTGGAATCCGAACATCTGTCCGAACCGATTCGCATGGAATGTGGCGTACCACAGGATTCCATACATGGGCTTCGCCTGTTCTTAACTTTCATTGATATTCTAGAGCGAGCTATCACTAAAATTTTATTCTTCACAGGCGACGTTAAGAATTGGCGGACAATATAGGGACTGGAAGCCACGAGATCCTCCGGTGCGACCTTAATGAGGTCTCGAATTAGTCAGCGAAGAATGCGCTGCCATACAATGTGGACACGTGCCGTGTTCATCATATTCGCCACGGACACGCCCGCATCTACAGGATAAACGCAACGTGACGCATTCAGCAGGCCCCACATACTGACCTTGGGTTCGTAACAAATTCTTACCCAACCTACAGCGTGGAATTAAAACCGGTTGGTTTCCGTCTCGTACTGTTGTTTTCTTGGCATTTATCCCTAAGATCCAACTAGGCGTGTTTCTTTCCTCTACATCTGCCTCTTGTAACTTCCTCATCTAGCCTTGTCGTCACATTTTTATCTCCACGCTACCATGTCCTCAACAAGGCTTAGTATTAATCGAAAAGCGAAAAGCAGTATTTCTTACACGACGCGAACAAAACAAACAAAAAACGTGACCCAAATAGAACCACCGGCCTTCTCTACTCCAAACATTGATCTTATTTCAGAACTCACTAATAAGGTCAACTCTGTCGAATCCCAACTGAGATGAAAATATTGTGTCCACCCTTGAATCACTTGGCATCGTTAGAATACTTTGGTAACCTCCGAAAAAGGTGACTCAGTTCAAGCGGGAAAAGCAGGGCGATTACTCGCATCAGAGGTGCATGAACGAACGTTTACATTGAGCAATGCAGTTGTTTTCAACATTTCAGACAGAATTAATTTGCGTACAGTGAAAACGGTAGTGTTGAGAGCCTGCAACATGACTGAAGTTGATTGCAAATGCCAGCGATTAAAAAAGCAAACTTCTAGGAGTTGCTGCCCCATCATCTTCAGATTCCTGTACAGTCAACTCACCATAGCACAACATACTGAGTTCAGCGATCTACTGGTTACATCTGATAGAACACCTCTACAAAGGACCATCAGAGGACTTTCATCACCAGCGTCTTAAGGAAAGATTTATTCCGAACTCTTAGAAACATCCAAAAATGAAACATGATTAGTAAGGTAACTAAGCGCGTCGAAGTGGATATCGACTGTTTTTATCTTGTGGCAATCTCAAGTCCAACGTTCCTGAAAATCTCACGGAGTAACTACTACAACAGCTGGAGAGAGAAACTACCCGCAGTCTTAGCACCGGTGAGTCAATTGATTTGAACTCAATGAACATACCAGCTTGGATAGGTCCTAAGCATCGAGGAAAGATAGTTCTTGAGAGCCCGATAACAATGCCACAACCAGAGGTCAATACTCCGAGGACCCCCAAGGGCAGACGACTTGGTGATGTAGCTCACCTATTACCATCTATCAACAGCTTGAACATTTTAGGAGCCGGGGTCAACAGAGGCTGTAAAATTGTGGAAAACACGGCAGCAACTCATGACTCGTACAAATCACCCACATACAAGCACAATACGGGGCGATATACTGAACCCATTAAAATCAAAAGCAATATCTACTGGTTACTCCAAGCCATTATCCCGTATCACGCCGTAGTCATTAGCAAGGTAAATGATAATAGGAGGATCTTTGTCAAGCGGGTAACGCCACTTCCTACTCCATCTCAGACATGTGCATCCTCCCACACCACCTCTCCTCACAATCCTTTTTAAGTGGATTTCGGAATGGAGGCACGGCTATTCCCATTCTCTACATATCCGGCAGAAGCCAAATGCATGCTCCCGTTGTTACTGAAATTTCTTCCTCTGACCCAATTAGCTCAGTGTCAAGCCAACTGCACTGTAGACTTGATACCTCCACCTCCACATTTCCCCCAGCTATACCGGCGTTTGCGGACGGCATACTACTCCAACCCATACGGTTATTAGTATTAGACTCGTTCCCAATACTCCCACACATATTAACCGCTCTAATAATCCGCGATTACAATGACTTAAGCGACAGCGACGCGAACACAGATTCCGGTGACCGAGTGGTCTTCGCGCCTGGCTTTCAATCATAAGATCACTGCTTCGAATCCGCGTAGGGACGGGCGTCTTTGCGGTATACTCAGCCCGCGCGCGATTGTTGGTAGTCGCGCGGCAGCGAAGCGCCGTTACAGCGTACAGCTGACATTATTTATTATTACTCAGACTCCGCCATTCATAGTTTTCAGTACTTTTGATTAACGCCAGATCCATTATCAACATGTATTTCCTAAGCATGCTTGCACAATTCAACGAACTGCAAGCAATCCTAGTTATTGAAACGCGGTGTTCCTTTGGCTCTACTCTAATGACCTCTAATTATCGTCTTTTCCTAAAGATCGCTGTAAAAGAAAAGGCGGAGGATTCTTGATATACCTACATAATACATTTAAAACTGAACGGCTTGTACATCCACAACAAACACGTCCCTGAATCTATCTGCCTACCCATCTCTGGAGCCTTAGTTTATATTTTACCTGGATGTATCTACGACCCGCCCTAATTCCTCAACTACGAGTGCTACCCATATCTCTTCGGATTTCGAATTTGCATCTGGACTGCCACATAAACAAAAGATAATTGCAGGTGATTTCAACCTACCGAAGGTACACTGGTCTTCCCACCCATCCTCTTCTGTAAACAGAGCTTTCTTTTCTTCCGTCAGAGTTGGTGTTTGGACGCAGTGGGCAACTATGCCAGCTAGGTTGACTAACACATTAGACTTGCTATTGACAATGGGTATGGCCAACGCACGGACAGACGTCTTAGAAAACTTCCCTGGTAGCGACCACAAAGTGATACGCCGCATTTTGTTTAAACTCAGAAAGAAAGCCAGTTACCAGCTGGAGTTTCTACGACTACCAGACAATGTGCGAAGCGACGCTGCGCTCGTACGTAGCAAATCGTCCGATTTCCCAACCACGACCCTTCTCCACTGTAAAATACTCATAAACAATGGGATGCACTATCCATTATATGTACCAACGTTCCAGAGTCAGCATCAACTTCATAGAACTGGTAGCAGATGGACGACCTGAGCCAATTGAACACCCTAAACAACCTGCTCGGTATTCGGAGTAAGCTCACCAATTTGACGAGGATCACCCGGCACTCGAATTCCAAGCACTACGGTGAAGCCAGGCTTCTTTGGGTTGTGCTAAACTCTGTTGATGAGCTGGAAGCAGCCTTGCGTTCGAAACCTCGTCTCCAGAACGAATAATGTTTGGTCCGTGTCTTTACATACTTTCCATGGGGCAAACGAAGCAGAGTTTAGAAAACTTCCGCCTAGACACCACAACCAGAATCGTTTTTGTCCATGGCGTACTCCAGATCATAAGCACAATGAATGCGGAGTACAGACTCATGACCAGCTGCAGTGGCGCTATATTCGTGAGACGCTGCTCTTGGTTGACACTGTAGCTGCTTCTCTCAAGGCTGTCAAGATCAGAAAGCTACAATGAGTGCTTCAATCTAGGCACTAAAGCTAATGGAACGCTGGTAGTCATTTCGGAACAGACTGCCAACCGAGCTCCGGTTCAAAGCGGCAAGCAAAACTGTCCTCTGATCTAAGGCGCCACCACAGTAGACAAATGAAGTGAGAGACTGAGACTGTATTTAAGAGCAAGTAGAAAGGTTTCTGTACAACTCTATCGAATTACGAAAAATCAAAATTTACTTGTGAATTATCAGCAGTTGTGTCTGGTCCGTTAATCGTTTATCCGTGTTCGGTTAGAAATTTGTACTAGCGTCATTATTTCCGGACATACAATGTCTTCTTTTGGCACTGTATGTGCATCGTTTCACAAAAGCACAGGTTTCCGAAATAATCGTCGATACGGGTTTTAAAACACTTCACAGAATCGGCCTCTATTAATCCTTCAGGTAGTGTATTTCATAAGTTTACGATTCTTCGTTCGATACAAAGCTGATGTGATACTTTGTTCATGCTGGGGACCCTGAGTTTGTAACGATGTCCTCGGGTGTTACATGGTTCTCGCAGGTAAAATATTGGCCGCAGTATGGGGAAGTGGCTCAAGTGCAGTACTCGATGGGTCCTAATAAGATCAATTCTTACTCGGCGATAGGATAGTGTGTAGAGTCCGAGCCTTTCACAAAGTTTTTCATACGGAAGCTTTTGTAGACTTGGTATCATTCTAGTTGCGATATGCTGTATTTTCTCCGGCTTTTCAGTTTCCCATTGGGTTATCGGATGGTAAGCTGGGGCACCGTATTCAAGGATTGGTCTAATGAGCGAGGTGAATAGACGAGGGACGGTTTCTTCGGACCATGTGGCGAAACTGCGTCTTAATGCCCAGAGCATACGAAGTCCCGCACGGTACAATTTCTCTGTATTTTCTAGTGATCTCGTATCATGTCGTGAGAGAACTCCTAAGTCTCTGACAGATGTGTTGGGATGGAGCAACTGGCCGTCCAAGGTGTATGATCGAGTGGCTGGACGTCTGGTGATACTGATGAACTCCGACTTGCTTGCGTTAAGAGGGAGTTGCATTTCAGTGGACCACGTTGACAGTCGCTCTAAGTCATGCTGGAGGCGAGCGCAGTCGTCTTGGTTTTCAATGATACTCCAGATTTTCAAATCATCTGCAAACAGGGCACATGGTGACTGGAGCTGCTGCGGAAGATCGTTGATATGAATGAGAAATAATACTGGCCCAAGTACAGGAACTTCATTCGGACTTCACACAAGAAGCAGGTATGAAAGAAGCGAGGGCCTTCCTGTGCAATCATATACCCACTCTCCATTCATTGTGCAAAATGGATTACCAGAGGGGCTAATCACGATGCTGCCGAACCCAACTCCAAGTGATTTCGATAATACCACTGCAAAACAGCTAGCGGCCGGCAAAATCCCTCATCCGAACCACATGTCTTTGGGCTCGTTGCTGAGAATCCAAACATTTTTCTACATGTACACCAATGCACAAAGCCTTTCTAGCAAAAGTGCCGAGCTTCAGTTGCGTCAGGCAACAAACGTTTGGGATCTCGTCTCCATAACCGAGATATAGTTACGGGTGCTGAGATCACGATTCAGTGTGTCACTTTTCCGAAGCGATCGTCCCAGCAGGGGTGGTGTAATCCTATACTATCGCAACGACTTACAATGCGAACTATTGGATGGTCCGGAGACGCAGGCCACCGATTCGCTATGGTGCCGTTTACTTTTCAGATACAATGATAACAGCTACGTGACAGTCGTTTATCACCCTCTTTCGTCCACCCTAGAGATGGATTCCCGCCTAATATCGGCATTGACAAAAATCTTACTCCTAACTTACAACCACGTCCTAATCTCAGGTGATTTCAACGTGCACGACATGGACGCATCGGCATCCACCAGCGAAACATTCAAGGCCAAACTGCAAGACGTTATCGCAAGTGTTCCACTTTCCAATCACATCACCTCACCTATCAGGTACAGAGCTGATAATAAATCATCGGTACTAGACTGTGTATTTACCAATGAGGAACTCATGGTCGATAGGTCATTTATAAACACCCCACTAGGGCTAAGTGATCATGTCACCATACTTTATAACTATGTGTATTACACTGAATATCCGGAGGAACACACTGAACTAGCACGTCTATCACACGCTACATTTTCCTGACCGATCCTGTTGCAGTGACCGATTGCGAATTCTTAAAAGGTGGCTCACCTGAGTGCCTGGATTCAGTTTATTGGTCGCTTCAGCAATCTGATCGTACCTGCTTCAGAAATTAAGCGGGTTTGTTCCACTAATCCATCGTCCTTCATCAGATGCTGCACTCCAAAACTCATGCCAATAAGAAATGCCGCTTCTCACACTTACAGAGCCCGTCCTGGTCCCGAAACCTGGAGCGTCTACATGACCCAGCACAACCATTGTACTACGCATGTACGTGAGGACAAAGTGGCTCACCAACAACGTTTTGCCTGTAAATTTTCCAAAAACAAAAAGCTCTTATACAAGCCTATTAATACTATTCGCAAAGTGAGGCACGATATACTCCCACTTAGCATAACAGTCAGAGTGGCAGAGAGCGCTAAAGAAGCAGCAAATGTTCTACGGATACAGTATACCCAGAACATCCAGCGAGACGTCCGCGACTATTACATACTCACCTCCATAGCCCTAATTTCAGCACTTGCTGACGTCACGTTGACTGCCACATCTGTGCTGAAGAAACTTCACCTACACTTCCCCCAAAATCGATGACATTCGCCCGAGGGCGCTGAACGTGGCAGCAACAATACTGGACGAACCTTTTGCGCATTTCTTCCAAACTTGCTTGGTTAAGCAAATTGTGCCTACCATCTGGAAATCTGGTCTGATCGCAAATGACGCTCGCTGGGAACCGGTAAACTATTGCCCAGTGGTCCTTCTCCCTGTACTCTCAAAGGTGATGGAGACAATTATCGCTGAGGCTTTAGACGACCATCTAGAACGCTACATTATTATAGCACCAGAGTAGCACGGTTTCCGCCAGCACTGTTTATGCACAACCAACCTACTGATTGCAAGCAGTAGTTGGACGCAAACGGCCGATAAAGGGGAGAGACCGACGTCATTTACCTCGATTTCTCCAAAGCCTCCGATCGCCTGGATCACTGCATTCTGTTACACAGGCTCGAGAGCTGTGGATTTGGGATCCTATCCTTGGATAGTTCAGAAATTTTTGCAGAATCGGCAACTACATGTTGGAGCTCGGAGTGCGCTGTCCCATCCGATTGATATCGAATGTAGAGTCCCACAAGGATCAGTTCTGAGGTCGCGTCTGTTTCTCGTGTTCCTTAATGAGCTCATGCGTCTGATTTCCTCGGATTTCTTTCATTCTCGCTGATGGTGTTAAGATGGGGCGGACTACTACCAATCAAAGTGCTCACGGTGCACTTCAACGAGACCAGAACTGGGCGTATGAATGGTCACTCCACGGTTTGCTCCAGATTACTTCGTCTAAGTGTACGGTAGTACACATCCGTCACCAACCGAACATCACATACAAGCTTGGAGACCATATTCTGTAAGCATTCACATAGGAGCGCGACTTGGGGGTATTAATCCTGGATGATTTGGGCTGCTCAGAACAATTTGAGAATGCGTCAAAGACTGGGAACCAACACGTTGGCATGCTGCAGAAGATATTCGGACGGTTTGATCCCTCTGTCTGTTCGCAGTTGCTTAACAATTATGTGCGGCCTCATGTGGAATACGCAATCCAGGTTTGGCAGCCCTGACAAAAGAAAGATCTCACTGCGCTCGAGACTCCACAGCGACGAACCACGAAACATGCCAAAGGATTGTTCAATCTTCCTTATAAACTCAGACTGAGGACCCTAAAATTATACAGCGGCCCTACCCGGCGCCTACGTGGCGACCTTATTACGGCCTACTAGATTATAAGGAACCCCAACTGCCTCTGCCGCCACCTACTACAACTGAGCCACAACACGAATTTGAGGGGCCACCAGTTCTAGTTAGCCACACAACACAGTCGGCTAGAATGTCGACGCAACTTTTACTCTCTTCATGTCTGCCAGCCATGGAATGCCCTCCCACACTGCGTTGTTCCCATTCGCACTTTTTGTTTAAAAAGCGCGCTGACGTTGCCCTAACCCAACTACGTTATATGATATAGCCTGTGTATAGCAACAGAAGACAATGTGACAAACGCTGATTGATCAGCATTGGCCTACACAATCGAGGTTGACTCTTTTCTGCATGCCTCTCTGTGGACACTATGGTGAGCCACCAAAATGCTTTTCATTCTATCACCATGTTTTCTTTTCATCATTTTTGGTTCTTATTCTGGCCATTCTACGGGACCTGTTAAACGATTCCTTTCTATTCCAATACACTATTGTTCCATTGTATCTTAGCGTTACCTTATTCGGTCAAATTTGTGCATACCTACTGCGCCTCATTCGTGTATAGTCAGACTAGAAGGAATCGTAAGACGATCTACTAACGAACTGCACTACTTGCTCTTACTTCTTGCAGTTCGCATGCTCTTTGCATCAGGTTTTCAGCCATCCCTGTGCATTTTTATGCACTCTAGACTTTAGTTGGTTACAGTTGTCCAATTCCACCAACGAATGAATCACTGTTGCTTTTTACTATCGAACCGGTATACTCACGGCTCGGTCTAATCTCACTGATGTTGTGGCCGATGTTACTTTAACTCTTTTTGGCTCATGATTTGTAGCTTTCGGTAACGTGAGGAACAATGATGATGGCTTGTTTCTGGTATTCTGATTGCTTGCTCCAATTGACATCCTGAAATCCACGCATCTATTCCGATTGATCCGTCATGATAACTCGGACCTAATATCCTAAACTACATTCTCTGAATGCACCCGGTTCAACCAGTCTGCTGTGCGAGCAGTTGCTATGACAACAGCTATGTTTATGTCCCGTTTTTGTCCATGTTTTGAAATCTTGATTGATGCTAATTTTAGGCACATCCGCGGCGATGTTGTAAACCACTAAAAATACATCTATTTGATTACGTACAACCTACTTCAACTTAACCACTAGTGGACATCCCACCCATCTACGTAGGTGCCAACCACTTTTTAATCAAATACTGGTGGCTGCCACATTTATGCATCCATGGCACTGAATCCATAAGTCCCGAGCGCATTTCTGGCTTGTACGTCTGACATGTGCTTAGCGTAGGCAGCGTGTCTTTGGACATTTGTCCGGACCATCGCTGCATCTTTTCACTACTGACCCTCATCCTTTCGTGCATACTGTGATATCCCGTTTTCCTCTTCGATAATGTTTTCAGCAGCCTTAATTACCATTGGGCGTGGCAGTATGGATGACATCAGAGCTTATGTCCTATTGCCGCTTCATTGGAGCCATCGTTCACTTTTAGACATTTTTAATCGTTGTCTACTACTGGTAACGAACTATTTGTTTTTCTCTTATGCAGAAACAATGATCCGTATGGGATTCCAGCCAAATGAAATTCAAGAAGCACTAATCCAACAGCGTTTCAATAACATAACCGCTACGTACCTTCTCCTCGCCCAATATGACCCCCAAGTACATGGCAGACTTCCTAGTCTCCGTTCAACCGATGAGGCCCGCGGAAGCAAATCCGACACGCGGCCCCGTCAAGCAGAACTAGTTCTTAATGGGGGTATTCAACCCGTGGTCACTACCGTCCCACTTCAGCACTCATCGCGACCATCCAACACTCTTTCTGCGTCATTTCAACCACAGGCTAACGTTGGTACGTTTGCTCACAACCGTCGTATCCCTGACGGGGGTGTGCCCACTCGGAGCAGCATTAGTTCCGCTCGTTGTCGCATAGATCCACCAACACAAACTACTCTGAAAGAAGCAGTGGCTTTACAACAGTCGACACGTTCCGTATCCTCGGTAGTCAAAACGAGCTCATCTTCGGGCGGCACAACCTCTGGAGTGCAATCGGGCCGCATCACCGTCGCTACAGCTGTTCCTCCCTCCAGCCGTCCTTGTCAGCTTCGTCGTTCCGCTACCAGCATAGAGTCCAAGACTAGTATGCCTTCCTCCGGTATGCTTTCTCGCTATCATCATCATCCGCGTTATTTCCATGGTTTCTCTTCACCTCCCCATAGCTCACCGAAACGTTATTATGTTTTGGGCTAGGAAACTTGTAGGTAGGGTGGCAGGATTCCTAAGCGCCACTTAGTCGCTCTGAATCGAAATGTCTTTATCTTGGGGCAAGCTGTGCACTTTGATAAAGTTAGTTAGCTATGCTTTTGGCACGTTAACCCGACGTCATATGTGTTTCTAACGGTGCCTGTTTAATTTACTTACCCAAGTGGCTGGTTTGATATTCGAATGTGACTTTACTTAATCTGGGTATGCACGTAGACTCGAGAGATGTAGATTGCAACAGTCACACTAGCATTCACATAAGTATATCCCGCCACTCGCAGTTGGTGGTCTCCTTTTGGTCACTATAATCGACCCGCTGCGGTTTTGTGAATCGAAGTCCAGCTAGCATATATTTGCTGCATTCACTTTGGCCACCATTTATCATTAGGGGAGCCCCAGGTATAACGAATTCACGCCATTGTTTAAACCAATTATGTGTGGAATCCTTTTTTTACTTATTATGCACGCTTTTCGTAGTTCACTTACACATTTTAAGAACCCCACTTCAGCCGGCTTTATGTCCTAATCACTTTAACTAGTGTTTGACATTTTCCTCTAATATCTTTGTTTCACCCCCGATATGAGTGTGTTTCTGCTAAGCGTCTTTGCATATACTAGTCGAACGGACCTCATGCCTATTTTTTCCCGCTAACCCACCGTTTATTTTCACCGTAACTAATTACAGCAACAATCACAAGTGCGGGAGCGATTGCGACGTCTGCTCACACAACCACTTTTGGTCCATGCTCATCAACTACCGCGCCACCATCCCAGGCTCCACCTCCGGACTTTTCGATCACATCACCCTCTTTTAATTGTCAAGCTCCTGTCATTACGATGCGACCTTCTGCAATTACCACTGCCCATCTGAAGCTAATGAACGGGCCTTCCATACCTGCCTGTGCGATCGTTCCTCCAGTGCTTGCAGCTAGTCCTGTACCTTCTTCAAAACCACTGAATTATGAGCCCAGCTTCGCTGCACCTCTAGCTCGAGAGGATGAAGAACATCGGGGGGCTAGTAAAAATTCACCCCCGGTATCTTGTGCCCGACGCGCTCCTTCAAGGGTCGATCTCTCTGCTCTAACCTCGAATGAGGCGACACGCTCCTCTTCCACTTCATCCTCCGCATCAGATGATCTCTCTAACAGTGACTTATACGACCGTGAATGGGGTTCAGAATCCACCGATTCTGGGCACTCATGCGCCTCTCGATCAATTAATCGAGAGAGACGGGCGAAACAATCCGAATGTAGCGTTGCTTCTGTCGCCGTTACGGTAGTTCCTTCACCTGACGCACTACAACTAAATAGCGCGTCCAATCGAAGATCGTCAGGTATGTCCAATCTTCCTTTTAATATTTACGCCTTGTCATTTTTTGGACGATTGTTTCAGAAATTTCACTGAATAAACCTGGTAAATGTCGTTTTCTTCACAGAATTTCACCATACGGAAACTTTACGTTTGAACTATCACCCGTTCACCTGCTTCCCATCTCCATTCATCGGCTCTGAGTTATTAACCGACGATTTGTATGAAACTTGCCACTGTCATTACGATCACTGTGGTGAAATTATTTACTTTGTATTGGGGTCACGATTCCTTGGTACACCTAGCCGGATGGTAAAAAAAGTAACGTAGCCCACGTACTACGTATAAGCGAAAAGCCTGTACTGAAGAAATGCCTGTTTCCTTCCGCTTCTGCTATGGCGATGCTCGATTACGAGTTGGATCCCGCCTCCCTTACGAAAAAATATTCACTAAATCACTTCCTTTGTGTCCGATTTCTGCACAAGATCTTATATTAGTTTATTTTTAGCGTAGCACTGAGCTGTGGTTCCGGTTTGCAATCCGCTTCTCTTCTGTGCTCCAACGCTGTACGCATACGGTAGCAACATCAAATCGCCAGGCCGAGATTTTGTTATCAGTTTAAGCTTCTCCTGCTTAAATGATATTGTTGAAAATACTTACAATTTGAGACACGTTGTCGCCGCGATCTACTTTTTTGCCACTGATCAAATTAAACATTAACTGAATGTGTCGGTTTTCTTTTCTTCCCGATTCTCTAAGAATTTTGGATAATTTAACTTCAGATTCGGCTGTAACCACATCGGCACCGTCATTTGTGACTTTCGATCTCTTCGTACCTGATTTACTTTTGCCAACAGTAACGTATATGAAATAACATTTAAACGGTGATAATAAAACTACTGTGTCCGCCTACATGTGGTATATGAGTGAAACGTCACTTTAAGATTTGATTGTTGCGGCAGTATGTTGAATTGATGCAGCCTATTTGCTCGTGTCTGTGCTTTTGTTCTGTAGCCCGTCCCTTCTCCCTGAACTTCGTTAGCTGTCTATGCCCTGGGACACAAGCTGTTCAGGTTATTTGTATTTGTTAATTTACTTAGCACCTTAGTTTGAGCATGTGGTTATCTTCTCTTTGAAGAGGGAGTACTCACGTTTATAACTCTCTCTCAACTTGGCAGCGGAAGCGCGTGACTGTTTCATCCCACACTGCAACCCATTTATGACATGAGCTCCCCGGAAGTCAGCCCACTATCAAAAATTATTTTCAACCAACTGGTCTGGTCTCAACTTGTCCGAGTTTGTGCATCTCGGAAACATATCAGGCCACATTCAGCTATGGGTGTTCTATTGTTGCATAGCAGCGAAGCATCAGTACTTAATACTGTGATATTACTGTTGTCGATTGGAATGTTAAATAGGCTGTATGTTTTTAAATGGACTTGCTTGCTGTTGTAGCGTCTTGGTAGCCCAGGAAACACAGGCTACCGAAATTTTCGCCGACTATACCTTTTTACACTTTTCTCGTTCCGCAGTTTTTCAAGCAACTGCGACTATAGGCGTTGGGATATTTGCCACTACTATGATTGTTGAACTGTGTTTGTTGTCGGACATCTGTCCATATCATTACAGTTCCGGGGAAGATAATTTTTTCTCCTGTTACTCTCATCTACAAGGCAAATAAATCCCCTCATTGCAGTACCTCTCGTCCCCTCTTGATTTTAGACAAAGCAACACCATCAAAGATTTCAACGTGCGAACCCAACTTCGCCAGGTGTGTCTTGTGATATGTCGTTGGCTCGTATTTATCTTCTTCCTGCTCCCCTCGGCGCTGTGGCATTCCGTGGCGATCCGATGTACAGTTTACCTTGCCTCCCTATTCTGATCCTTGCTGCAACGAACTCCATTTTGCTCTTTGATGCGTTACCCTTTTCTCACTCGCCCATCACTTGTTTGCATGTTTCGTTACTTCCACCTATGGGATGTATGTTCCACCGATGCACTGCACACATTCCTATCCGTAACTATCTCTGCATATATCCGGCCATTCAGCGTTCGTGAGAATCGGCATTACTACTACCGCACAATTTTGTCCTTCATTTTATCAATCGTAGATTACTCCGAGCATGCCTTACCTGCGTACATCCGAAGGTGCAGCATCGGAAGAGTTACGCTTGCCATTTGCATACATCAGGGAGGATAAGCGAACATAGACTACTGTCGATTCTTCCTTCTTTCTGTTTCAACGTATCCTCTTGGAACTTCCGACTTCGATTACTAACGTTTCTATTACCTGCTACCTCGGTGACGACAGCTTCATGCTGCATGCATTGTCCCTACATTGAAGAATGTAGTCACTGAGATCTAAACCGTGCCCCTTTTGGTTCGTCTAACCTTCCCGGATAGTGTACACTCGAGCCACCCTATAATTGCCTCGAGACGTTACCAGACATAATATCAGACACCGATCAATACCCGAGTGGTTCAGGTGTCAGGCTTGTAATTCGCAATTCACCGTTTCAGTTGACCTCACAGCATTCCTACCCCACACGCGACTGGTGGTGGTCGCGTGGCAACGAAGCGTCTGTACGAGGTACCGGCGTTCTTCTGCTGCCTCTTCTATGGTTAGATATTATACGTAACCATTGGAACCCTCCGGGACGCTTGAAGTCCCGTTTGTTGCTTTTGCTTTTCTGCGAAGTGGTCTTTTAGCAGCATAGTTTCTGGTCCATTTGTTTGACTGCCCACTCTAATCTTGCATGACATGAAGTTGGGTGCATTTAATCCACGTATCTCTGGTAACCGGCTTACTAATGTTTCTTGGAGACTAGACTGCTTCTTTGATACTTCGTCGTATCTCACAAATTCCCTCCGATGCGTGCACGAGGCCGGTATATGTTGTCGGTAGACCCACGTCTGCATTACCGTTTGTTTATAGTCTATCGCGCCCCTCTTGTTACTTGATTAACTACAACTATTGCAAACTAACTCATTCAGCAGAAAGTAATCGTCCGTTTACTTTGTAGTACTGTTGGGGTGCTACTCTCGCCTCAACTTGACACACGCGGTAGTCCACTCTCCTGGTGCTTAATGCGCTTTAACTGGAACTGCATTGTCATTTCTACAGGGAAATGTGCCCCCTTGGCACTTGCCTTTGCATGTAATCCTTACGCCTTGTCGAAAACGTTGTATAAGGAAAATACCGCTTTTGTGTTTCCAGGTTACCCTCCGTTCGTCGCAAGTCTAATACTCCCGTTTCAGGTAAGTAGCCCCATTACGAGGCCCAAACATGTTTTGTTGTATAAAAATTGCCACATTTTTTGTTGTCGATTTGCTTACCCGTAAATCGGTGTTGCGTGCATAGCTCTAGACCTCTCCCCGGTCACACCTTTGATGATAGCTGTATCGATCCATTGTGGCATTTACAAAGCACAGCACGCACCCGTTGTCCGGTGCACCCGGTTCGTTGACTTGGGTTTTCCCGTTCTGTCTCCCTCTTTGTAGACACATGCACTTGGGTATCATTCAATCGAACCGTCACAAATGTCTTATAGTTGGCACATCATACTCACACTGATCTGGTACCGCCATCCTTTGGAATTAAAAAAACGCAGAGCCATCTGATCCGCCGTTTTCCCGTTCTCGTGTGTGTGTGTGTGTTTACTATTCCCCATGGACATATCAAGGTTGCCTTTCCATTCGACGGAATCACTGAATTCCCCTATCTATAACACTGTGTGCGTTTAGCAAAGGTTAACTTTTTCGCCTTTTGTAGTCCGATAACCGGGATTTCATTGATCATGGTATTAACTGGTGGGTCATTGTGCTCCCATTCCACCCCTTGGATGCAGTTTTTCCTTATATCTTCAAGGGAGTCTGACCGAATTTCGCATCTCTAATGCCACTGCGACACTAGTCTCGTTTTCGATTTTGGCCTGCTGTTTGAATACTATCCCTGCGCTGTTTACGCATCGATTACACTAGTCGTGCTCCCTTCTGACTTGTGGGACTCCCAACTGCAGCACATCCCAAACCATCAACCTTATTGCAGTTACTTCATCGTGATACTCCAATCCAGGATAAGTAGCTTTCCGAAACATTTTAACCGTTTTGGTTGGGTTACGCAGCGTTACTTGAAATCTTAGCACCTAACTATGCCATTTCCTAAACCCCTGCAACTATCTCGAGTATTGAGATCCACAGTGATATATTCTCCCATCTCTGAGTGTAAGTACCGCTGCATGTTCGACGGGAATGTATTGCAGCATTCGGCCGCGTGGTATACTATGTTCCGCTACATCATTGATTTTTTCGCTGGTGTTTAACGCGAGTAAACTTTAAATGCACTTCATTGCTGAGGGTTCCCCCGTCAATTACTGTCTGTTTGTGTGACTTCCGACGATTTTTAGTTGTAGACACACACAGAACACTGTATACACATTGGAGTTTGGTTTTCATTTTCTGTGTGCTGAATGTGGCGGCTTTTCTGCATTCATTTGCCTTAACAGCGGCTACAGAATCGGCCAACGCTTATGCATCTCCTTCGAACGCTGTTGCTTCCCGGTCTACACTAGCAGCCACGTCCTCACCCATCTCGCGGGCGTCCACTTGTGAGCAGCGGTCTGTGTTTAACAACACCGCTTCCATCCCAAATCCAAGTTTTACATCAGCTCTGCCTTGTTACCGAAAAGAAACCGATTTCTGTGCTAGCCTGGAGACTGCCAAGCAAAATGGCGGTGCAGATTTAGCACAGAAGGAATATCAGCAGCAGCTACAGACAAAGCCACGATTGCTCCATGGTCAGCCGAGTGCCGCAGATATAATCAGGTACAGTTTTTTCTCATAATAGTGTACGGGGATCTCCGTTATCCTCACTACCGTGTGGGTTATTTCGCTTCACTTTATATCAGAATTGCTTATTACTACAACTCTCTGTTACATGTTACAACTTCACAAATGGCCTCATGGCGTTCCCCACTCTGCCGTTCCACCGATTTACCGGGTTGTATTAAGTTGCGTAGCAGGCTGTACATCAAATTGTTCCCAGTAACCTGCGAGCGAACAGAACCATGACGATCCACAGGAGCCGACTGAAGGGACATGTGCACATTTTGTGAGTGCTCGACCAGCGATTGCTATATGTCTGGGGGAAGAGTACGCATGCACAACAGTGACTGAACCGTATAAACCGTTCCCTAATACGACCGCCTTTGTACCTGGAACTTTCGTTACTATTGCGCACTTCATTTCTCCCATCAGTGATTAGCCGTCTCTTGCGCAATCGGCTATCTCGGTACGGAGGTCTGACTGTTAGCTTCCTTGTCACCATTCGCGTCGTGTGCAGTTAAGGCTGACATATTCATCGACACTGTGTTGGATACTTCACAACTGCAGCGAACCGGCACGGCGTGCGCGACGTTAATGCCGTCTCCTGCACATGAATGCTCACGTCACTTTCCCCTTGATATTCACACTGAAATAACTTGTACTGGCCATTTGCCGTAGGATCAATAGATCTCTATATGTACTCGATATCTTGAATATACTTGGAACCGATAGGGAAGGCATCATTTCAGAGGGGCTTGTGAACAACCGGTTACCGTCTTTGCTGAGAAACATTTGGCTTCCGGCACCAAAGCTGCAGATCAAGTGAACTTAATTAAATTGTGTAACATTTTGGGCCAAACATGGTCCAAGATTCGCAAAAAAGGTTTTAACCAACGAACAATTACAGGCGTATGTCGGTTCAGTGAGAGGAAACTGATCAGATAACTAGTGAAAAATCACAATGGTGTCTGAATTCTCGCTGATGGGACTGGTGTCGTTAGTCTAGCGCAGGTCCGCGTCCATCCACCGACGCTCATCAGACTGGACGCCAGGCACTCAATAGCTCTAACCCACTTATTCCGTTCGCGTGATTTTTGGATTTGGTTGCTTCCAGTGCTTCAGCACTTCGCTTTCGTATGGTAGACCGCAACCGCCTGGTGCACCTAACATTTTGAAAGTCTATGTCATACGTTGTCTAACGCATGCACCACGCTAACTTAGTTCCCTACGCAGTCTCGTTCCTCGGTGGCTGTGCCACCGTTTAATGAGTATTTGTACCCACGTTTGCTATAAGATATTATTCAATTCAGCAAAGGCATTTCTTTTCAACAATTTTCATCAGGCTAGTACCTATATGTAACTCATGCATACACCGAAATATCCGCCTTGACAGTCTCTAAAAATGTTATCTCTTACCTATCTACTGTTAGTGGACGTCGTGTCTTTCGGAGCCAACCCTGTCCTCTGCAACGTTCGTAACCTACATGGCAGTGGGGGATATGACGCGCTATATCGCAGTTAGCTTTTAAATCATGACGGTCCGAAGCTGTCCCTCGTGGCCCAGTGGCATAAGCTGCTGACTGGCAGCGCAAGCCGCTTGTGATCATGGGTTCGAACCCTGATGGATACGCACTACTGATGATGCCCAACAGGCTGAAACTGCAGTCTGGTGCTTTTCCGGGCATGTGAACGACTATCTGATTTGAAACTGGATGCGACGAACCCTCAATTAGCTATATAAAAATGGGCAAACGTTGCACTAAACTGGTAAACCTAGGTTAGAGCTGATCAAGTCTAAGCAGGCTACATTGCTCCTACGTGTACACTTTGCACGACCGTCGTCTGTCCGATGGGGTGAATTACCGCCTGTGATTGAGGTGAATAGCGCTCATAGGGAAAGTACGGCCAATGGCAGAAGAAGCGCCTCACTAGCGTCCTCTACTTGCACAGTTCATCTTGTATTAGCCTGATCGCAATGGCCTCAGACGTCATTTGTATGCGTTTTCTAAGTCCCTTTAAGCCTGATGTGTTACGCGCGTCGCAATCCAATAGCAAACGAGTGCTTCAAAATGACTCCTCTAGTTTTCCAAGCTCACAAGTCCTTCGGAAATGGTCTACTGGTTGATGGGGTTTATTGAAATAGATATTTGCAATTTAGCTGACCTCGGGCATGCACTGCGTTGGGCTTAAATTATCCATGCTGATCTCTGTGAACCTTGCCAGAAATACGGTCACACCAACTGAAATGTCTGCGATGGGTAGAACAGAGCATATAGTTACATAAAGGTGACGTCCTATCGACCACAGATGAATGGTGTCTCGCACAGTTCATTCCGCAGCTCGGACCTTCTTCAAACAACTGTTTGCGCTCATACCACGGTACTTGTTCATGAAGCTGCACGCGCCATTCATGTTTCGGGTGTGACTTAATGGGCCTGGACGAAGGCGTTCGCATTGTACCATGGCTCAAGCAAGCTCATTCGCAGTGATGCGCGTGCTCTCTTCTTGCGAATGACCTCACTTGCCAAAGCCAAATGGCTAGGTTCCTACTGCTTCTGAAGTAGATAGTAGTCCCTCTTACATCGACCGTCTCAATCTCTTACAATTTCCTATCTCTTATAATTCACAGTTTATTGTCATTGCTAATGTTTTTGCCTTGCTGCTGCTGGCTCAAACTTTGTGTCCTCGCTCCACGGCTTTTCGGTACGATGACCTTGATTGACAAATAAGTTGAAATGAGACAAATGACCACTGATTACCACCATATTTTCGTCTTCTTCAATCGAGTCTTTACGATGAACCAGAATCGTTGGCGTCATAGGTTGATAAACCTCGTGTCACTTAGGTTTTCGATTTTCGTCGATGTGCGGAATTCTTTAGCATTATTTTTTAATTTCCTCACGTTCCTTGGTTATCCACAAGCCGGACTATTTTATCGACTTTCCTATCTCGTTACCTAGATTTCCACACCTTTTGTTGTTCTAGTGCTTTCGGAAATACATTGATTAGCTTCAGGCAGCACATGCTTACGGCTTCGTGCAATATGCTAATCAGCGTTCACCTACTCAGTCACTTAGGAGGCAGGCTGTCAGTTAATTCTTCGAGACCGTACCACCTCGTATTTGTATGAGCTTGGTGTGGCCAATGTTCACCCATTTTTTGCAAAAACTATGCGCTCTCTGCGACCGATTAACCCTTTAAATGATCCAAACACAGATCTCTATTATCTGGGTACTTTTCCTGTTATTTAATTTCATTGTTTTCCCTTCCCTATTTTTCGCACGGCTTTCAAGTGAATCGAATCCATTCCGGTTGGTTGCTGATGTCTCCCGTTCATCAGTGGTGTCTCCTCCAACAGTTCCACCTCACACCTCACGCTTACCTCAGGTGCCCGATCCTTCGACATCCGGTTCCGGACTGAACCCTGTCAATTTTCTGAATGGTACTATTCGTCGTCCGAACATTCCTCCACCTTCACTTGTTTCTATGGTGGGCGCTCATCCGCCTAACCGTGTCTCGTATGCTTACCATTCGCTGAGGTTCGTCTGCATTACTAATGTGACATTTATTCTTTTCTGTTAGCTTCTCACTCTCGTACGGCATTAAGCACAGTACACGTTGGCGTTTATTTCATATGAATCCGGTGTGAACAGTACTCATTCATTTTAAAACAGTAACCCCATGTATACATTCCAATGGCACTCCCATCCTATTATTCATTGACTGGCCATTTGCATGTGCGATAAAGTGCCTGCGCTACATATGTTCGCTCGTGTTTTTATTGAGTCTATGATGATTCGCAGTGATTGCCACGTCATTGACTGTCGCACAACACGTCTGCTGTTCTCGGGGGACTGTGATTAACACGTGACAGATCACTTTGTGCACTTATGTCTTGGGTCAATTTATCACTTTTCCTGGGTAATAGACGACGACTACTGCCAGCTTCATGACGCCTGTAGTTTCCCGCATCTCGTGGGGAATTTAGCGCACTTGTCAATGCATCACCTTCATACAGACAGAATGCATGTTTCTTGTTGCCGCTCATTGCTTCAGACAAACATAACACCAATCTTTGTCGTAACCTACGACGTTTTCACTGGTATCACGATGTTTTGACATATTATGCGCTGCAACGAAATAAGTGCTGCAGCCGCTTTTGCCTCACAATCCAGGCGACACTTCGGTCTCTTAACGATGATTTTATCTCCACAATGGTCATTAAAGTGACGAAAAACTGTCCTATAACCACGTTGACCAAATCCATACGCACATCGGCGGTTTTTGTTTCCTAACAACCGGCTGCAATTCGTCAGGATGTACCCCGGTTCGGCCTGATGGTATTTCTACCGCATTGAGAATGCCTTATCAACATCCTCAAATTCACTTCGAACTTCTCGAAGGCCAGCCTCTCAACTCTTCTAGGCCGTGGATAGAACTCTGACCTTGCCTCATTTCATAAAATGAGTTCACCGCTGCATTTCACAGGATTTTGTTTATATTTTCGAGTGATGTGGTTTGGTAACACATTCAAGCGTTTCATGTTAAGCTTACATCCCTCCAGCCGTATCCCAATCCAGTCGTAGTCATTATCTTCACTTTGAATTATAGAACCGCACTGAAGCGAATCTTGTCACGTGTGGTGATGTTTGCAATGTGAATCGTGAAGATCAGGCCACCTCTTTTGATAGATTGTATATTCCTAGACAACACGAGGTACAACCCCGTCCAGGAAATCCGGTTGTCACTAACGGATTTGTATGGCTAGTAGAAACTTGAAGCAGTTTTTTACAACTACATGTGCAAAATCTAAAATTCAGCAAAGTGTATCACATGATTAACGACAGTATGGATCAGAAGCACATCCAGATGGGAGTGAATACAAGCAATTTCCGTGCATGTCATTGACCGTACATACAAACTCGTAAGACCGTTGCTCAGAGCTGGCTCTTCCACACCAGCTTGTTCGCGGGTCAACCTGTACTATAAGATCCCGATGCTGCTAGGAGGATTTCATTGGAAGCAGTAAGTTATTCAGTATTCCGCGACACATGCAAATATCTGTTGCTAAGATTGTGCATGATGATGTGCGGGTTTTTTGGCTGGGCTGAGAACATCCAATCACTATTGTCTATGCTCCACCTTAGGCTAACTAGAAGACGTATTCAACTAGAAACCTTTAAGGGAGGAGGAACAGTATTTAGTGGCCAACATATGGGATAACTAAACATTGTGGAATGGTGGATTCGAATGATAAGTAAAACACTATTATGGGATTATCTATGACAAGCGAAAGATTTATTAATGATTTGAAAGACGTACAGAATGTAGCTGCAACAAGACTGCGTGTTAGGGTGTTGTGACATTTCCCTTACCTCATTTCCCTTACCTGTACAGTTATACCACATAAGTCTGTAGCTATAGGTTTGATTATCTCGGTCACAAGAGTTAGGGTGTTCGCTTACCGTCCTCTGTCGAAAAGCTATGGACGACTTTTATAAGCTCAGTTGAAATGACATAGAGCACGACTGATACTTAATCGGTTTGATGAATATATAATGTTTATTCTCGACGAGGTATAGGCATGGCCATGGAAAAACGAACGCAAATGGTCGTTAAATGTACGAAGATGGTTCCAACCATTGTTGGCGGTATCCGATTCCGGATTTGACTGCCACTGTGGCCTCCACGAGGACAGACACAGGACGCCTGCACCTACAGAGAGATCATGGGTGGCTCGCGCTGCACCACCCACAGCTCCATCCATACACCCAATATCCAGTGTAAGCCCGAAGTAAAAAACCGGGAGGCATGTGGATGTGAGCCATGTTTAATCAACGGAGCCGGCGCACACTTTTTCAACATGTAAAGCAGCATTCCTGTCTATCTAATTAGGGGATCATTCGTACCAGACGTACACAAGGAGGTAGTTGGATCGTAGTCCGCTGTTTGAGCCTAGCACGGTCACGAGAATCATGCACTCCGTCTTCACCAGTGATGATCAACTGTTCCTGAACCCAGTATAGTCGGGACAGCGGTTTTTCGACAGGTAGGCACTTTGTCAACATTCATATCAGGCGCAGCCACATGGGGGATATCAAACAACAAATACAGAATAGAAAACAAAATAAACACAAACTGGACAGTAAATATGCGGTAGAATGACAGAACAGAGTAAATAAAATAAATGTTTGTTAACTCCGACCCAGTGTATTGGTGAAGTTGGCAACCATAACTGTAAATAGTGAATATGGGGAGGAGTAAAGGAACTGAGCAAATAAAATAAAATAGGATCCTCTCAGATCCGGTGTGATGCTGGACAATCAACACCCGAAATGCAGTAGATAAGCGGAGGCACACGTACATACAAATCGCGATCATCATGTAGCGCACATGCCACATCGACCGGATTATTGGGCTGCGTTAGTACATGGAATCTGGAGCAGCGTGCTTATTAAACGCTTGCAGATAATGATCACATATGCAGCTGACTCGTATTTTCTTAGATATTGGACCCGTGCGGCCATACTAGTGACCTGTTGAGGCGGCTTGGCTGAGGCACTCGCGACCGCATTTGCTACAGCACTATGCGCTCGAAGTCGATGGGCTAGACTCATCGGCGCCTGCCACTTTCTCAACGGACGTTTCGCTTCCGTATGAAGCAGTAATTTTTCCTAAACCTGGGCAACTGCCCTCTTGATAAGCTTTCGTCACTCGCGCTGATTAACTGCCCTTGATTTTCAACAGCTGAAATCAATATTAGTTCGTGATAAACTCACCTTGATCATGTCCTGGTAACATAGCTTTGTTTTTCCCACGTGCCGCTTCCTTGCATTTGGTTTTCCATGTAGCAGTTGCCTGGGTATCTGCGTCGAATCCAAGCGGCTGATATGCCCGAAGCACCTCAAATGCCGCAGCAGAATTATGCGTACCACTGCATACATGCCGCCGCGGTGGAGCACTTCCGTGTCAGCAACTCGGTCACTCCAGCCGATGCACAGAATCCGACGCATGCACTGTTGATGGGAGCACTCCAGATAACGGACCTCCCTCCGGTACAGCGTCAGTGTTTCGCTGACTTATAGAAGAACGGGCTGCACCATCGACCAGTACACAGTTAGCTGGTTTGCTCCACACCTGATTTTCCAGCTTTCCAAGTGCAGCAGCCGCTTTTTGATACGCGGATGCGCGTCTCGCTCGTCATCTGTAGTTCGGCAGAGATCACGCTCCTTAGGTATCAAAAGCGTGAAGTGGTGTTCCGGATGAGCTGGAATAGCACTCTGCTGTTCCCAATAGCACTTACTTTCTCTATCACACGAGCCCTTGCCACCCACCAACGTTCGCGGTCGATTCGAAGACTCCTCCTCACGAGCATACCACTGCGCATGCATTCAACTAAACTTACAAACGTACTCGGACAACCAAACTTACCCAACACCAGCCGCAGTTCGTTGCGGTTCATTGTGTCAAATGCCTTGGTTAAGTCTACATTCAACGAGTACAATGGCTGTTGTCGCTCTCTGCATTTCTCCTGCGACTAATGAGCCGCGAAAACCGTATATATGATACTGCTGGCCGAACAGTATCCGCCATGCTACTGCGCCACGTTCGGTTCAACGAGCAGAGTGACGAGGCGATTGAGCAGCTATCGTGCGACAACAGCTCAATAAGTTGCTGCTACGATAATTCGGTGCTTTGTTTGCTCCTTTTGATGTCCTACAGGGGTAGCACAAGGGCATCCTTCAAGTCAACCGCCACTTCCTCTTCAAACCACACGTGTTTCACCAAGTGGTACAGCGCATGTATCAACACGGGTCCGCTGTTTTTCAACGCTCATGGTGGTATACCTTTAGCTCCGGTGCACTTGCCCTTTCATAGTCTAAAGTGTTTTCTAGCAACGCCCGTAGTGGCTTCAAGTTGGGTTTAGACACAACCTTCAATGAGTCAACGAATTTTTGTTACTAATGAGTAGTGAGGTTTTTTGTCTAATTCAAAGTTATTTCATCACAGTCCACACAGTTGGCACTTTAATGTGTCTGGAAAGCACCAAGCAGCGCCGTTTCGATCTTCTGGGTCTCGTCAGTGGTGCGCCTCCCAGCGGACCCGTGCCGGGTTCCGACCCCATGACTTCTGGATGCCAGCAGCTAGTGCCACTAAGCCATGGGTGACGGCCACGGACCTGCATGATTGACAGTTGACTATGGTATAGCCCCGCTCATCTTCCACTGCCATGCCAGTTACCGACTGTGCGGAGGACAGCAGTTACCCCCACGAGCTAGGACTTTCCGCATATCGAGTTTACGACACATCACTTAGAAGCTATACGGATGGATGAATTTTAAATTACTAATGAGTGGTGGGGGTTTTGTTATAATTAGAGATAATTTATCACAGTTCCAAGGCGGTTGGTTATCTCCTTCAACTCTATCCTCTTACCAATATTACTTAGGGAACCAACATTTAATTTCCCCTGATTTACGACAGGCGAGCAATATATACATTCGCGAAAGCATATGTACGATTTGGTTCGCATATTTTTGTGATCAGTGCTACATTCAGCTTCACGCAGTATGGTGTCAAGCGCACTTCACGCAGGCGTACGACGACGTAGTGGAGCAGTTGAGCGTGACCACTTGGTGGGTGCGTTCAAGTAGCTATATCACTCGCACCCAGCGCGAACTGATTTCGTGATCGTCAGACCTTGAATGGCGCAGGGTGAGAGCAGCCGGTCTCCGTTTTCATTGGCTAAGCCAATACCATGCAGACGGATTACATCTATGCACACCGCGGCATCATATCCAACGCGCGCGTTGAAATCACCCAGCAGGAATAGCCGGTTGCTTCTCTGCACAGACCGTATCACTGAGCACAACTGAGCGTAAAGCTGATCCCTCGTGTCATCATGACAAAACATAGTGGGATTGTACGTGCTAATGAGAGTTGCAAACTTACGACGTCCGAGGCCCGGTCGAAAAGTCATCAATTGTGGACTGATGCCAGATCGGATATTGCAAGTTCGACCCCATGTTCACGCGGTGCTACGGTGACTTTTCCCCACGCAGCAAAACGTGTAACCAGCACCAGCCTGTATAAGGTCATCGAGCCGAGTCTCACTTTAGCAATGTCAATGCTATTCTGCACGAGTTCCATTGCGATCACTACCGTGCGTCTCGAGTCGCTCACTGGTGTTCCGGTCGAGCAGTGTGTGCACGTTCCATCACCCGATATTGAGTGCTTTGTGAGGAGGCGTACGACTTCGCCGCACAGTCGATCGTGTATTGACCTGTATTGGAGGAAGTAGTGGGTTAGGTGAACTGGGGACCGGGAGGGGAGTTAACTTTTTATCAGAGGCTTTAGATGAGGACCCAAGTGGTTCTCCCATCTGATCTTCATCGCCTTCAAGTTACTTGCCTCTGGATTCCGTGGAAGCCAGATATGTGGGGATGAAACTGGGTTTCATCGAGGTATGGGTTGCATCGATCGGATCCGCACATTGCGTCTCCTGTTGGAGCACCGTCACACATATTGGCGGCCCACCGTAGTAGTATTCCTCGACATCGAAGGGGTCTTCGATTCGGTAGATTGACGTGCCTTTTGGGACTGTCTGCCTAGGAAAGCTGCACCCGAGAAATATGCAATTATCCGAGCGCTTTACGCGCGTAGATCCAATGGAGTGAGGGCTTACGGCAAGTTGTCGCTGCCCTTCAATATCTCCAGCGATATAAGACAAAGATGCCTGCTGTCACATTTCCCCTTCCACCTCCCTATCAACGAAGTCATGGACACGACTGGACACGAGTTAGGTGTGGAACTGCTCCTAGGCAAACGACTTCTTGACTTGGAATATGCCGACGGCATTGCCCTTCTCTATGACAGCTCACAAACTTGCCAAGCGGCACTAGACAGATTAGCGCTGATCGTTAGCGGTTTCGGGCTTTGCTTTGCACCTTCTAAGTTCAAAGCTTCTCCAAAATTGGCAGAGACCGCTTCCTGTGCTGACGCTTGGTGGGGATCAGCTAGAAGTCGTTCAAAAATTCAACTACCTGGGAAGTTGTATCAGCGCCCGTGGTATTGAAGATGAGATCACGAACCGTATAGCAAAAGCTGGAGGCGCTTTTGCTAATCTTCGCCACCCATGGCGCCGGCGCGACATCACTCTCTTCCTGAAGAGTAGAGTGTACAATGCAACGGTATGTTCGACCTTACTGTACGGTTGTGAAACATGGCCCCTTAGATCAGGGGACATGAAGAGGCTAGTTTCGTTCGACCACCGGTGCCTTCGCAAGTCGGCTCACATCTAGTGGGAACACCGTGTGAGCAACGAGCGTGTTCGACACGTTGTTTACGGCACAAGAAAAGCAAAGGAAACGATCAGCACCGTTATTTCACGTACCAGGCTCCGATGGCTTGGTCACGTGTTGCGAATGCCAGCCCACCGGCTTCCTCGACGTGCGTTGTTTGCGCGCCGGAGGTCTGGGTCGAAGAAGAGCAGAAGCCAACGGACGACATTGTCACCAGGATTTAAGACCCTTAGTTCGAAGTTGACCTCAGTTGGAGCTGTTCGACTCCCTGATTGGGGTCCGAAACACGATGAACACGTTCGGTAGGATACACTTGTTGGCATGGCTAGGAGCTGACCTATGTAGCGTTTGGTTTTTTTATCTCTCCTTCCGCTTAACCTCGCCTTCCAACCACGGTTTTATTTCTGATGCATAATATAACTTTTTGTGACACAATAGCCGGCTGATAGCTCTCCTGCACGATGTCCATATGTTACTGGTGGCCCAATTGGCGTGTCTGTGTTGCGTCCTTTTTTCCTTTATTTTGTGTTGCGGCACAATAGTTAAGGTGTTTCCCAACCCTAGCTTATATGTATAATGATAATAATGATGGTGTTGAATGTTGATTGATATCTCCGGTGTGACAAGGTTACTACCTGTCTATTACCCTCCACTCCGATTACTGGCTCCAGCAGACTGAATCGTTACTGTGGAGGTGGGTCATACGGGGTGCACGGTCTTCATGACCTCTCTAGACTCGAGTGTTTCCATGCACCCATTGTGGAACAGGCTACGGCCCAGCTACCGCATGATTCCCCAGATAGGCGGGAATGCTTCTGCACTTCTTGTTGAAGGAGTGTGTGCTTCATCGATTACGGTCCTCGCGACCAAACGAACTAACCCCACTTCAATGCGAATCCCAGCCCACATTGATATTGTGCGTTGCATTCCGTTTGCAAAACGAGTGCTTCAAAATGACCCATGTAATGCCGTTGTGCTTTTGCTGCGTTCGTATTATAATCACAAGGAAAGGACAAACAGAAAGAGTAGAACAATCAATTGACGATTTGATGGCAAGTTAGAAAAGATCGTACGAGAAGCTGTGCACTCGAGCACTCTGTATTGATTAAGTTATTCTACGCTGTGTGTTCTTTTAGGTATGTGGCAGAGATATCAGTTTAGACGCACACAAACGTGGTCTACGGAAGTGTGTTCTCCGAGCCTCCGTGTTTTAGAGGGACTGAGCTAGGCTCGATGCCGCTCGGGCCGATGTATTGGTATATGTTGGAGTGTCTAGTGTGTGTCACGCAGACAATACTGCGCCACTGTAATCGATCAACGCCATGTTTCCGTAATGTATCTTCAAGATGCGAAACATTGCAGTGTTACTCACTATCTTGGCAGTTATAGTCCATGAAGGCTCCAGCTTTCTCTGTCAAATCATTCCAACGTGAATTGTTTGTCTAAGCGCTGCTCCGTTTATGTTTCCACGTCCATGCTCGGGTCTCGACTAGAAACAGCTTTTTTAGTCATAAGTGACACTATTTGTCTCTCTTAAATACTCAGCACTGATCCTCACAATGACTCGTTAGTACCACATCACGCTGCTGCTTCTCGTGTCGATAAGCAACCGCTTACTTGGTATCGCTTTGCCCTTACCTAGTGTGTAACTACTATAACACGCACGCACAAATCCAGCTTTCTTTACCCATAGAACACTCATGTCACTCTCACTTGCTGAAAGATGAATACTCCATGTTTCTTGAGCGTGATGCTAGTCACCATCTAGAGAAGTGATTTCACATAACCACAACTACAAAGCAAGACTTATCCTGTCAAGAGACTTTGTGTTTCAGATCTGCAGTGCTCTGCCTGAGAGTCTCGTCCGCATAAAGTAATTTAGTTTCGTAGTGCCCTCGTGATACAACGATCATACTATCACTGTGTTGCCTATATAATGGCCACGGGCCATAGAGAGAGATCTTGCTTGTCTCATATATCCTGGTGTGTTGTTCTTTGTGTGACAGAGTGTGCATCTGCCTTCAACAGCAACACTCGATAATTGGGCCTCTCGATACATTGTTATCGCTCAATCCTATCTATGTGTGTCAGACTATAACGACTCCTACGGTTAGTTACATTTCAAGAATGTTATGCTGCTCTCACCTTATGGACTCTGAGCGTGCTTTGCTTGCAAGTGTGTCCATCGACTCTAGACGCTTCCGCGTCAGGTAAGCTGGCCGTGGGATAGCAATGGGAATACTATGGTGCTGCTAACTCGCTCGCCAATCTTCGCGTTTATTGAATTCTGGCAGTAGAGGTGCCCTCTCAAGAGTGTCACGTACACCATGCTATCCTCGCAGTAAGAGACTCACAGTCCCTGCATAACTCTCTGCTAAATATTCTCAGCGGATTCGCAGGCGACCTTGAGAGAGATGTGAGAGTTAGTGTGTCTGCAATGCGAGCTCTCGCAGTCCAGCTGACACGAGCGTCCGGAGTTGTTCTGGATTTAAGCTGGTGCGAGAAGATGAGGAAATGCTCGGTTCTCGCATGCACTGCACGGATGCTGATACTCTGTACGTGCGCGTGAGCGCGTCTGGATATACGCTGACGTGTCTCTAGCCTGCAGCCGCGAAACTCGCGCGCGTTTAGAAATTGCGCGCCTGTTCACCGGGGTAGCGCAGGTGTGTGATGCGATGACAGGGTTATTGATGCGCTTGCGTTATTTTTAGCTCGGTGATCCTATGATCGCAGCACGACTCGTCCTAGAGCCACATCGTGGATAACTGTCTCAGCGCATAGTGTGTCTGCCCACAGACACTCACTGGCACTTGTACAAGCGCATTTTGGGTACTCGATAGAGATAGGGTGTACTCGTGGTCCGTGATTATTAGATAGTTGTCGGGAGATCTTCCCATTCACGGCTAGTGGCAGTGTCACATCTTGTAGAATGCGAGTATAGGTGTGTGACTATGCTCGACTCTGTCAATCGCGCCTGGTTGGTCCGTGTATTGGTAGGCTCTGTGCCATCCTGGAGTGCGCAGTAGTAGCGCTGCAGTCCTTCAGATCGTGAGTCTAGAAAGTATCCGTGTGTTTAGAGCTCTATCGACTTGATGGTCATGGCCCAACTGTACACGTCTCATTAACGCGCCAGAGATCTAGAGAGATCCTCGCTTAGGGGCTGACCGGCTGTGTCTCTTGCACACACAACGTTATCAGCGATGCACACTCGTGACGGTGTCATAGGGGAGGCTCACGCAGATGTTGTCCACGGCCATAGAGTCTGGAGTCGTGTGTCTGCAGTGTCAGTTGTTGGCGAACATTGTACTACCGATAGGAGGGCCGAGAAAGCGGCATGTCGAGCGTCGTATCGCTCCCATGTGGGTTCGAGGGGCTCTAGATAATATAAATACATCTGTCCGCGTCACCTAGCAAGAGTGGCACACTACATTTCACGAACGACAACCCGGCTGGCACGTCAAAGTCACCTCTCTATATGTGTCGCGCGCACTCGCAATTGTGGATAGTGTGTTATGCAAGCATCACGTCATAACGCCGTCGCGTCTGACACGGCTGGAGTGTAGCTGTCGGCCCGTGGAACTCGAAAAGGCACTCGTGTGTGTCCGAGACTATCGTGCCGCACTGTATGTGCACTCCTGACCAGCGCTGCGTGTGTAGCTAGTGTTTGTCGATACCATTTCTTAGTCACTCGTCCCAGTGACTGTTGTTGGGGGGGTTTCGTGACTGCCACCGCTTGTCTCGCGCCAGATGAGGAGATGAGTCTACCAGGTGTTGCGTGAGAATAGCTCTGCCGATGTCAAGTCGTGACTGATGAGGATAGACATCGAGATCCAGTATAGATGGACTCAGATTGTGTTCAGGAGCGCGCGTATGGATCGGCTCACAGGCAGTGATTCACTTGTGTCTTCGCATGCTCAGCCGATGAGGCCAGCACCACAGTGGCTCCCGGTGAAGATGGCATTGTCTGGCATGATGTCGTCTAAACACGGGCGTGACAACATATCTGGCAATACATTCTGCGTTCCTTCCACGTGCTCAATGGTGAAGTTGAATTCCTGCAATCGGTAGGCCATCGCGCAAGCCGTCCCCGCGGGTCTTTCGCCGTCATCAACCACGAGAGCGGTTTGTGGTCAGTGACGACCGGAATTCATTCGCCAGTAAGTAATTTTCTCCACTTCTCTAACGCCCACACGATGGCCAAGCATTCTTTCTCCGTTGTTGAATACTTCTGTTCCGCCCCCGTCAGCACTCTGCTCGCGTACTCCACCACCCCAGCCGGTTGAGACAAAAACCGCACCGATGGCCACGTTGCTTGCGTCGACAGCCACAGTGAACCTCTCACCAGGATTGGGTAGCCGTAGACATGTCGGGGCTTCTGCTATGCATGCCTTTAGATGGTCAAAGGCTTGATCCGCTTCAGCTGTCCACACGAACGGCACGTCCTTGCGAAGCAGCTTTAACAACGGGCTGACCTTCTCTGCGAACTGGGGCACAAACTTTGAATCATATGCCACCTACTCCCAAGAACGAACGGAGCTGACGCTTGGATTTTGTTTTGCGAAGCACTTGATCGTCTCGCGTTTCTCCGGAAGTGGATGGACTTGACCATTGCCCACGATGTGACCCAAGCATACAATTGACTTTTGGGCAATCTGCGACTTTTTACGACTGAGTTTCAGACCAGCTTCGTCCAGTCTCTGCAGTACTGCTCCAAGTCTGGTCACATGTTCCTGTTCCGTCTCAGAGAAAACGATGATGTCATCACCATAAACAACCACGCCTTGCAGGTTCGAGCAGGACCATCAGCAACAAACGCCTGAATGTAGCTGGGGCGTTGCACAATCCAAACGGCATTCTCAAAACTCATACTGCTGGCCATTGACACTGAAAGCCGTCTTGTGGCGATCTTCTTCTGCGATCGGCAGTTGCCAATATCCCGAGCGGAGATCAATCAGAGATATCTGCTTCGCACTGTGAAGGCTGAGAAAATTTCTTCCATCTGAGGCATCGGGAATGCATCCTTCACAGTCACCCTGTTTAGTTCTCTGAAATCGATGCAAAATCGATAGGTTCCGTCGGCCTTCTTCGTCAATAGCACGGGTGATGAATACGGGCTGTGCGTTCGCCTGATGATTCCTTTCGATTCCATCTCGGTCACCTGCTTCTGTATCTCAACCAGGTGTTCTGTGGAATTCGTCTGAAGATTGGCTTGCATTGTCCTCCTGGGATCAACGGTATTCGGTGTTCAACCCAATTGCAAAATCCGTAATCATCTTCCGCGTCTGTGAATAAGTGGGCATACCTGCTCAGTACGTTGCGTATTGCACGGTTCTGACAATCAGGCACGGCTTTGAGGGCACCAACCGGTCGGTTCTCCCTTGTTTATCTCGATCGTCTCGTTAGCCACGATCACCACATCGTTTTTCAGGTCAATTGTGACACCGAGCCGTTTCAGGATGTCGGTTCCGATGATGGTTTCGGTCGTCTCCTCCACGATGAACATGTCATGGCTGATGAGCGTTTCTCCTATCCTGATTCGTAACCGCTGCGTGCCCGTCACTTTCAAAGAATGCCGCCGACCGTTTGCATCGTGATTGAAGATGGGTTTACTGGAACCCCATTGAACCTCTTCGTAATTGACACTGCCGCTCCTGTGTCTACTATGGCTCGGACAGGACACACCTTCTATAGTTACCTGGAGGACTGGTACTCGCCACCGACTCGGCATGGATAGAGAGAAACAATGGGGCACATTGACGTTGGTGCAGAATCTCGCCACATGACCATTCTGGTTGCATCGGAAACAGCGGCGACCGTTCCGGATTACCCGTACATTGCGTTGTGAAGTGGTGCTTGAAGACTCTATCGACAACAGCTGCTCACCATTTCGGATAGGCGATTTACTTTCTGTTCCAACTCAGCATGCTGGATGCTTCTCACTGTCACTCGTTCCGACAAATTCTGGGCGACCGTCACCAGATCCAACGCTTTGCTGTCTCCCACCATCGACGCCAATTTCACCTGATCATGGAGTGGACCGGGCAGACTTCGGATAAACTGCTGTTTCAGTAGGCGCTCTCTTGCGTTACCCTCTAACTCGGGAGCCCAATCGTTAGATGTCTGTCCAGCTGCTGGAAAAACAACCATCAAATCCTCCTGTTCGTCCCATCTGGCTGCGTGAAATCGTTGCAGTGCTCGTTCTCTCTCCAGATCCTTCCCAAATTCTGCACACAAGGCAGCCCTCATCTCAGCGAACGAACAACCGGGTTTGGCCTTTCGAGTGAGCAGATACACGGTTGAGTGGACGAGCCAAGGCGGTGTATCTGCTCACTCGAAAGGCCAAACACGGGAGTTGTTCGTTCG
>OX104066.1:91661928-91812934 GCA_944474145.2 Dicrocoelium dendriticum | reverse complement strand
CCGCCTGACCAGTCCCAAAGTCTATCCAGAGCCTCCTGTAGGGTCAGTGGACCAATCGGATCGTCTATCGTGAACCAGAGTTTCAAGTCATCCGCAAACATTAGGGATGGCACACCCAATTCATCAGGTACGTCATTAACGTATAAAGTAAAGAGAAAGGGGCTAAGAACCGAACGTTGCGGAACGCCACTGAGAACGCATTGGCGGAAGGACAGGCTTGAACCCACCCGTACACACATTTCCCTTCCGATCAGGAAAGCTGAAATCCATCGTAAGACTGGTCCAGAAATACCGTAGGAACTCAGCGTGTACATTGTACATTGGAACATTTTATTTAGTGGGAATAAAAGCTCGAGCTTTGCATGACCTATAGGGTAAAAAGAGTTCGGGTCGGATCTAATGAAAGGCCAAGCAACCTTATAGCGGGTTGGACTCGCGTGTTAACCGTATCTTCATCGGGCTTACGCGGCACTTAAACAGAATGCACGCCGGCTCAAAGCGTGACATCCCGTCACGTCCTCCGAAACGGCTTTGGAAAGGAAATATGTAGAAGAAAAAAGAAAGAAATTCCATCCAGTAGAAGGTAGTTATATTAGGAAATTTCGCGGCGTAACCCGGCCAGATGACAGTCCAAGCGAGTCTTAAAGTCCGCCACAGTGGGTGCCAAGACTAAATCGGCAGGCAGAGCATTCCACGGTCGGCAGATTCGCAAAGCGAAGTAGTGTCGTCTGCAGTTCAGTCGACTGTGCTGATGTGTGAGCCTCAGTGGGTGGCCACATAGGTGGGAGCCCGATTGGTGCAGTGTGAGTAGGTGGCGACAGGGATGTCCAGGGTTGGATAAGATCATGAATACAAGGATCAGGTCGCCCCGTAGACGTCGGTACTTAAGCGAATAGAGGTCCAGGCACTGAAGTCGTTGTGGATAATCTAGGTGCTTGAGACCTCGGACCAGTTTAGTTGCTCGACGTTGTGGGGCTTCGAGTATGCGTTGGTCCTTCAACAACCAAGGGCTCCAGGCCTGAATAGCGAACTCCAAGTGGGGTCGAAGAAAAGCGTTGAGGAGGAGGCGGAAATTGCTGGGGTCAATTTGACCGAAGGCTCGTTTCAGCATTCCCACCATGCGGTTAGCAGCAGCTGCTGCTTTTCGGCAGGAAGCGGATAAGGAAAGACTCATCTGGGTAATGATACCCAAAAGGCGCGAATTTGGAACGGTGTCAAAAGCTTTAGAAAAGTCAATGAACTGCACGTCCACTACCTTCCCGCAATCAACGGCTTCGGCCCAGTGTTCACGAGCGGTTAACAATACGGGCTACCTGCCGCCTACACTCTTACGAAATTTGAATGTGATATGATTGAAATGGTTCAACGGCATGGATCCAAATCTGTTCCTGAGCTGCGGGACCTGTTCTATTCTCTCCGACTCAAACAACAACCTCTTTTCCCTGGATTACCGTCGTCATCGCGGAAACTTGATCTTCACCCGACGTATTCTTAGAAGAGTTGAGGAGGGAATTACGGGAATTCTTTCATCTCAATACAGAGAGTTCAACAAAAGGCCAGTTTGAAACTGTTCAGACCGAGGAGTAAATAAGAATAATAAGAATAATAATAATAATGTGTCAGCTGTACGCCGTAACGGCGCTTCGCTGCCGCGCGATCGCCACCAGTCGCGCGCGGGCTGAGTATACCGGGAGGACGCCCACCCCTACGCGGATGCGAATCGGTGACCTAATGGTTGCAAAGCAAACGTGCAGACCACTCGAGGAGTGATCGAGTGCGGTCCAGCCTGGCTTTGTCTACTCGCGTTGTGAATAACTGGAACCGTCTTCCTGAGTCCATCGTCGTTGCCGAGACGAAAGAACGTTTCAAGCATCTATTGGATTCTCATTTTAGGCTACGGGGATCGAGCTGTTTCTAATGCAGTCTCAGTGGTTATCTGTGGGACACTGTTGCGCAATGACCCAGGCTATCTCCGAAACGATAAGGAAGTGACGGAGCTGACAAAGGAATTTCCTTCTGCTCTCTATCATCCAATGATCCAATGAACCTAAAGACCGCAACCAACCAATGATCGCACCCGCATCTTGCACTTGCAGCCCTGCTTGGACGGTTACATGTAGTAGGGAAAATTAAAATCGGACGGCAAAAGATGTTTTTCAGTGTTGCCTTAGAATATATCGTACAACTGTATAAACCCAGAAGCCTCAGACTTCGCTCCACTCTCGCTCTATCAACCCGCATTGTCAATGACTGGAACGACTTGCCGAAACATGTGGTCGACGCGCAGTCGGAGGAATGTTTCAAGCGCTTTTTGAATTCTCACTTGATGAGTAAGCTGGGACCCTGCTTCTTCCAATGTAGCTGTTACGGCCCCTTGTGGAATACCGTCTCGTAGCGACTCGGCATCCACGCAATGATCGGGAAGTGAAGGAGCTGACATGTTCAAGTTCAAGTGGGACTGGAACGATAGGATGATCCCGTGAGTGTTCCTTCTTCGGCGGGTCGTTGAACCAGGCGTTGGCGAACTTTGAAATACTGATGGACCTAAAACAAAGGCTGCATCACACCCTGTCCAACCAATTAATGCCCACGTATCCTACCCTAGCAGTCCCTGCTGGGTCGGTTACGTGAAGTAAGAAAGAGAAAAAAGTAAACGCAGAAGGAAAAAGAGAAAGTGGCAAGAGCTAAGCAAGTGGAATACCAAGATATTTGAGTCAATAAAAAAAGAACTGAAAAGTGAAGGTGAGTCCGCTAGGAAAAAGGAAAGGTGTGCTGTTGCCACCCAAGAGCATCGAGCTGGCGCGCAAAACCCTTAACTGTATGTTTCCTAACCACGTGATCTGGAAGCGAATTCCAGCGATCTATAACTTGGCGCGATAGACGAGTTTCCGTTCTAATCCTATCAGACCGTGGTTTATGCAGTTTCAGTGGGTGACCGCGGAGACTAGGTAACGTAGCGGGACTAAAAGGCCCTGACAAGTCCGGGCCAATCTTACCCGTCAAAATACGATAAGTGAGAATCAGGTCCCCTCTTATACTTCGGTAGTGCATAGAGTACATACCCAAACTGAGCAAGCGTTCAGGATACGTCTGTCCCCGTAGACCCTGCACTAACCGAGTGCCCACTCGTAACACACTCTCCAAGTCCATTTTATCTCGGTTAAGACATGGTGGACAAGCCTGAATACAATATTCCAGGTGGGGTCGGACGAATGCCGAAAATAGCTTCACAAACAACTTGGCCGTTAAGATTCCGAAAGAGCGGCGTATAAACCCATCATACGAAACCCTCGACAAGCAAGCCTTCTTCCAGTTGTCTCCAGAATGAAGTGCTGATGCGCGTACGACTCCTAAATCAACCTGCTGAGTGACAACAGGGAGTTCACCACCGCCGACAACATATCGGGTGGGAGGATTTGCAGCTCCGATTCGAAGAACAGAGCACTTCGCCCTATTTATGGGCATCAACCATAAGATAGACCATTCCCAGAGCCTATCCAAGGCACGCTGAATTGCCTCAGGACCCCCGGGATATCCACAATATTCCAGAGCTTAAGGTCGTCAGCAAACATTAATGATGACACCCCTAGCTCTCCCGGCAAGTCATTTACATAGATCGCGAACAACAATGGTCCCAATACCGAGCCCTGCGGAACGCCACTAAGGACAGCTTGCCTGAGCGAAAGGCTACGCCCCACCCGTACGCACTATTCCCTCCCCTCAAGAAAGGTAGACACCCATTGAAGGGCGCGACCAGATATCCCGTAAGATCTCAACTTTAGTGATACAGGCATATTTCCCGGTTGCAAATGCCGCCAACAATAAACGGAACTTGAGTTGCAAATCGCAATAAGGCAACACTAAATCCGTAAGCCTACAACAAAAACTTTCCGGAATGAGGGAAATCTGTACCCAACGCCTTATTTCGAAGGAGCGACCGTCTAACGGTAAGCCTCCCCAGTAGTAGCAGATTTAGCAGGGTACTTTAGATATGGTGACATTTGCTGACTAGTTGAAATGTCGTGAAGAAATTGACCTCTAGACTCTCTCATTCTAATCTGGGGTGCCCATTAAAAATGTGTTTTAGTGTGCTAAAAACTGTCAACCGATGGCTGCCGATTCGAATGCCGGTAACGGTAGCATTTTTGGTAAATTAATTAGACAACAAATTATCAACTCCCGTATGTCCAATATTACCTGGTGCGCGCATCATATTGCTAAGTCAAGTTTAGGTGGCATATTTGCATGGATGCTGTACGTAACTAATTCGCAGTCTTGGAAGTTCATTTGAGACTGAAGTACCGCCACTTGAACCCTAAAAGCTCTTAGATGAAAATCCTGTGGGCAACAATGTCCGTTAAAAGTTCGTGGGTAGTCCTTTATGCGGCTTTTTGACTTCCTGTCTAGACGATGTTAGACGCAAAAACGTTCACAGAGAAAATGTGCAGTGAAAGGGTCGTGAAAGGCATAAAACTAGTGCCCACTCAATCAGCTGTGCATGCTGCGTTTCGAAAGTACCAATACGCAACTCTTATTAATATGCGTCTATGTACCGTCGGTGCAACCTCCAAGTGTGTGATGCATGCAGCTGTATTTGCCTTAAATATGTGCAACACTACCCTGCTAGCACGTGACGAAGAAAAATCTCCGTCAGACTGAGCAAAAACTTCGTTTTGCTTCTTCAATGGCCTTATAATGCTATCTTAGTAAATAAGTTTGAACTTATTCACTATAATGTTTCTGAGTCAATTTATTAAAAACCTGCTGTCCATTGAGCGCCCCGTCCTTGACTACTTAATTAGGATCCTATTGTACGGACAGGTGTGCCTCGGAAGTTTAATTTGAAACGCATTATTACTATAATGAAATAAGTAACACTTGGGGTTTGTGAGTTTCGTGGCAGTTGGTACATTGTCGTCACCACATCTAAGGGGCTTCTTTAACAGCGAAGATTTTTTAAAATCATAGGAAACCTATGCAGAATCATGGTACCTATGGATTAACATTCTATCCAAACATATGTACATCAATCCCTCCCTTGAAGCGTGCTTTTGACCACCCGCGGAGAAGCAAACTGATATGAAGACAAATGGCTTTATATGTCCATGGATGTTGTAAAGTAACGGTCTAAATCCTTATCGGTACCGTCTATTGCATAAAAAGCTCCCTTTTAACCGTACTTTCTATCATCGCAAGTGATCTTCAAGGCGTCATAAGTGACAGATAACCCGTCACCATGGTAATAACTGCTTAAATGCTGTAATTGATTTCCGCGTAACTTTGCCGGAATATGCATCACGTCCTCGCGAGCAGCAAAAACGTGCGCCCTAGTGTGAGCGTTGTAACGCTCTACATGACCAAACGTTTGGCTCTCGGCAGTGTAAATGTACTCATTATGAACAAAGTGTTGGTCACTCAAATATTTCCCAAAGCCCCCTAAAATACCGTAATTAAATCTCTAACCTTAACAGATCGTTAACATGAGGCGGAAACCTACCTAATAATTTATTTATGCACTGAGGTAGCCGTAAGCCCACACCCTAAATGATTTTAGAAGACGAAATCTCGTCAAAACGAAACCAATTCTGATGACTTTTAGTCAATCAGTATGTTTAATTTGATTCTACTTCACTATTTATTGATCATGCCTTGCTTGGTGTGTCGTGACAAATTCGAGAATAAATTATTTATTTATTTATATGTCGTGTTTGCTACTTTCCGCGCATTTTATACTACGAGCACAATCCTCGGAGTCAAATGATCTTAAGACGCACTTGGGTCCAATTACTTCGGCGCTAAATGTGCCAATGTTGGCGGCTATATACTACCAGCACGAGCCTCGTGCTATTACACCGCAGCTGGGTCCTAGCACATTAACACCAAAGGTGCGGCTGATAGAGCCTTTATACCAAGAGCACGATCCTCGGAGCTTGGTGCACAGTACAACCGGCCTAGTTCCCACCACATTGGCACTAAATATGCCACTGACAGAGCCGCTATCCTAAGGTCACGAGCCTTGGAGCCGTTTGCTATTACAACCCACGGGTGCTATTACATTGGCACCATGTGTGTCACTGATGGAGCCTATATACTACCAGCACGAGTCATGGAGCCTCGTGCTATTACAACCTCCTGGGTCCTATTGCATTGGCACCAAACGTGCCGCTAGTCTAGTCAACTGTCAAAAATGTTTTAGCCCCGAAAAGCGCAGAGACCGCGATAACAACTATGCTTCGTATTTATCAAAAAGCAGCCAGAAACGTTTCAGCGTTGTTCACTAAATCCGTGCCTTGGACGCGCATGTCCTATGCATAGTATCATTACACAAAGTCGTATTCATCTGGTAAAGTATAATAGTAGTGTGACTGTATAGCCTACTGTCAGGCAATTGATTGACAGCTTTTATCTGAACATGTTTTTTCCCTTTCAACGTTTTCTTTTCTGGGCTTGCATCCATGTCGACGCTACACTAAGGTTAAAAAGAGAGTGTAAATTGCACAGAATAGCTTATTTGGCACTGCATTCTGCACCATACCTCTAGTTGCGGTGAACTCGACATCTTCCTTTCGACAAACTATTGATGAAAGATAATGAATAAGTTCATCAGTACTAAGTGCAGGTGCAATATGATGGGGTACAGTTTGTTCCCCTTGTACTCGGATCGGCGGTAATCTCATCCTGGCCGCCTGCGCAGGAGCTGGGTATACTAGACTGTCGCTTACCTTCGTAAGCTGGGCTTGTTGCTGGGGTTGTGTCGACTGTGAAATCCGGTGAAGTTGAACGGCCAACAGCTGTACATCAAAATAAAAATTTTCTTTCTTACCGGTAGTACAGCTAGACACTGCCATCATGTGCACAGATACCGTTTACGAAGCGTTGGCACAAATCGTACAACGGGCTCCTGTTTGCACACGCAAACACTTTGGTTGATAAAGTAAGCGATTGAGTGCACAGCCAACCGCGTCAGCTACAACAGGCTTGCTACATTTAAACCACAAATCAGCTGGCACCATAATTTTCGGTCTACGCGGTTGTTTCTTTGAACGTTGAAAGTCTGCTTCATCACCAATTACTTCGTTTTTCCTTCACAGAAGCTCTTGCTACAGTGCCGCTAATCCGGATGGGTTAAGCTCTTCAGCACTTCTCAGTCAATGTCCAAGGCTTGCGATTTTAAATAAATAAATAAATAAATTTTTATTCTCGACAATGCGAGGCACACCTTTACAGGCATGATCATACTTAGCTAACATAGCGTGAACAAATTGTACAATAGGACATGTTTAGCATAACAGTGTATGCAAGTATATGGGTGTATATACGTGTGTAATTGTGTAGGAATGTAGCTTGTGTTTTTGAATGCGCCGCAGAATTTTTGACTGTTTATTATCGTCAGGAATGTGGGAATAAGCGATTGATTTTCGTGGATTGGATAGCATTTTCCGAATGTCCACGGGCCAGTGACTTTAGTTTGTGGCGAGTCACATCCGCCACGTCGCAGTGTTGTTAAGCAGACATTTGTGGCTTTTTATAGGGAGAACGCTTGCCAGGCGAAAACCCACCACGTCCTGGAACACTGCCGCCGAACCATTTGCTGGAACGGGTTAAACCCGAACCACCCAGCTGGCACCACGAGGAGGTTGTTCGGCTAGCCAGCCATGTGGTTGGTTTCGTAACTGGAAGTTTTAACGTCCACAAATTCATGGACGCTATGGGTGGGTTGTAGTCCGCAAGCTAGCGAATGCAAATAGGTATTAGGCCTGTAAATCGATGCACCACTCACAAACCGCTTACTTGTCGGATACGCGTGCTGCTACTATGCCGTCATTAAATGCACACACGGCAGTCACATGATTTCATAAAACGGACAGGTGCTTGTGCCCAACAATCAAGCGAGGAGGAAGCGGTTCCTCTTGTGAGATACCTCAAACTATGGAGGTATCAGTAATTTGTATTCACATACCATTCCACCTCCCAGGCCCGAGTAAACTGCTTGCGACTTCGGTTGTGCTAAATAACGCACCGCTAACTTGCATGCTTACGTAGTTAAAAGGCAAACTACGCGATGAACGTATCCGCTGCCGTTAACCAGCCGACGCCTGCCACAGCAAAATTCCGCATGCATCTGGGACTCTTTCAGGCAAACTTTCGTATGTTCCCAAACTTCGCGAAAGTCTACAGCAAGTCCAACTGATGCATGAGTAACTTCCCTCAACCGCAAGTTGACATTCTAAACGCCGTGGTTCGTCGTACTGCCAAAATGCACCAGTCCAGCTTGGGCGCGTTTCGCCAACGAGCGTATTATGTACAACCAGTACGACGTAAGGTGGCGCACATACCGGGGGTCTGTTCGTTGTAGGAGCTTTAAATATTGTTGCAATATAAAACAGGTATATTACACATAGAAAGAGATTGTACGCAGTCGCCGTCTCCGAAGTTGCCATGCGATGCATCAGCTAACGCGACCGGTTAATGTTTGTCTACAAAATGTAACGGAGATTTATAACTTACATGATCATGCCTTTTAGAGGTGTGTCTCGTTTTACAGAGAATATACTATTTATTTATTTATTTATTTATTTACATGCTTCCTGCTTGCTTGGTGGATGTGGAAGTAGCACAACATATTATCACAGCGAAAAACCGCGCGCGCTGCACTTATTTGAGCAGCGTTTTGTCCATCATTATTGTGCTGACTGGAACATCATGACCTATAATACCCTGAAACGCTTCGAACCACGTAAGCAAAGATGCCTAACCTTCCCACCGCAGAAACGCATAAAATATTAGTCGGCCGTAATCCATCCCTTCAGTTATTAAAATCTGGTATAGTTTGAAGCTGCAAGAAACAAGTAAGGCCGCTATCAATCCTTACTGCATACGGTTAGTACCATGGGTAGCTTCTACACAAACGACTTCCGAGAATCGACGGAAGAGTTCTATTTGTTGGTGACGCGCGAATAATACTTGTGTGCATAGGCTTTCCTAGGAGCTAATTCGCACAAATCCGTCTTCCTCCATAGACTTGCTAACCTGATGCAGTTTTACTGCAGGTAGTAAAAACCAGAAAAATAAGCTTACAATCAACGCCAGGCCGCGCTTTACGACGAAAGTTTCGGCCATCGTCGCTACTTTCCGAATCGAACCTCAGAGAACGGACTGGTGTCGCTTGTTGGTGGCTTGTAGAGGAAAGGGTTCACGGACTGACTGACCTCATCGTCCGTCAGACGGCGATTGATGGATTGTCGCTCAAAAAGTAAGCCGTTAACTGGGTGGTTGTGAGATAAATAAATAAATAGTTTATTGTCGTCATTGCCAGGCACACCATCAAGGGCGTGGGCAGCGTATTACCGACACTGCTGCTCGGCAATTGCACAACTTAGTACCTTTTGACAAATAGAATAGGATTGTATGTGTGTTGACATGTAAAAGTGTGTTTAACTGTGTATTTGGAAATTCCATGTGGTGTGACTAGGTAAATGCGACGCTGTGTGCTTTTGTTCGTTGCGTTCGCCATCAAATGGGAAATCAATGGAACGCTTTGAATCGGTGGACGTTCGTGATGTGTGAATGATCCTCCGGAAAAGGGAAGAGGCATTGACCTTATTTAGTGGCGTGTCACAGCCGCCACGTTTCAGTGTTGTTAAACGGATACCTGTGGCTTCTTATAGGCAGAACGCTTGCCAACCGAAATCCCACCATATCCTGGAACACGGCTGCCGAGCCATTTGCTAGAACGGGATTTACCTGAACCACCCAGCTGGCATCACCAGGAGGTGATTCTGCTAGCCAGCTTGCGCACAGTTTTGATGAAGTTCGCTCGAGCGTTGCAGTTAGTATCATGCGAGCCTAAAGCTTTAGAATAACTGAAGCAGCAGCCTACTAAACACGCCTCATTGCTGCACTTTTTGACTTGCGACGTGCGCAGCGGACACATCGACAAATGAACCTGTCATCCTTCACCCGCGGCACGTTACACTTTCTGCTGCTGTTGCATACGAAATAAACGTAATGAGGAAGCATAAAGTCTGAAAACAAACTAATAAACTCATCAAAACTGTCAAAACAATGCCCAAGGAATTTTCTCCGGGAATCAGAATCCATGGCGTACAGATTCGAAAATACTGCTCCTCCTGCGTATCTTGTTTGCGACACATTAAAACAATAAATAAATAACAATACTATATTCTCGAATTTCCGAAACACACCAGACCAGGCATGATCAACGTTTACAATCAAGTATGTTCCGCAACAAACACGTTGCTATATATGTAATCGGCAGTAAGCCGAACTTTGTGCAGGCTTTGGAAATTGTAAAATTAATCTTGAGGTATAAATTCGTCAACGCATGACGACAAGTTGGGTTCTAGTGTGCGTAGTGTAAACAGGCTGGGCATTCCGTTTGTAGAGAAAACTTGTCAGGAAAATATTACATTAGGATTCTGGTCGGCTTGCCAGTATGTAGTTGTGGGCAGTGACTTTATTCATTGGCGAGTCACATCCGCCATGTCGCAGTGTTGTTAAGCGGACATTTGTGGCTTTTTATAGGGAGAACGCTTGCCAGGCGAAAACCCACCACGTCCTGAAACACTGTCAGTAATCCGTTTGTACACTAATGTAAAACTGGCAGAACAGCTCGTCGACTGATTTAACCCTCTGTTAACCGCCGTCAATTGCCTTCCAATTTCCTCGGTTAGCTGAACAGGTTAGTTTTGGTCGGGGCGGCCATAATGGCTGAGGCCTATGGAGGGTTAGACCTTTGTCATCTTCGTGTCCAGGTGAGCAAAACGTCCGATTCTTGCGTCTAGATTTCTCAGGATTATGTGTACTTTGCAGGAGTATGAAGGCGTCATGTCCAGCTACCAATACTGGACGGCGGTCATGGTAGTGAGTGCATTTTTATCCACTTGTTGTACAGCCGTGTTCTATGTAGGTCCTTGGGGGTTTCCATGTCCTGTCCCAGGCACAAGCTCTTTCACGGTCCGATCCCAGATCCCCAGGAAGTTCCAGACCTCGGAGATAGGGAAGGTGAGAGACGAACAGGGCCGCAAAGAACAGACGTGGGAACAGGCATTGTTTATGTCCTATGGTCTAACGTTTAGTGGAAACATATGATGTACCATGTGTAACAATCCGTATGCTAAAAGTGTCTTTTGAATATTCATCGGAAGCAATGCCCTATAGGTTGGTTGCTACCGTATACCTTGGATACAGAGCGTTGCGCCGTTGAGCAAAGAAAACACAGGATTGGTTTGCTTTGATGAAACTGTTGCGTGGGAAGATTCACTGGGGCGCGTAGAATATGCTGACCCAGGGAAGCCAGTGAGTCTGTTGGACGCATACATGGGTAAGTTTCGCAAACATAGCAGTGAATAATTGAGGAATGAACACCTGTAAATGAGAAGCTAAGGGGCTTCTCTGTACTGACCAGGTGAGGGAGTGCCGAATTAAAAAGCTAAGAAGGGCTAATTAACGGAAGGACAGCGAATAGCCGGAATACATGCGTACATTAAGGTTGCTGAGGATATCAGAACCTGAGACCTAACCGCAGCAGCCAGAGTGCTAGGGTAATAGTGCAAACCTGCATAGAGCCATGGACTGCTAGCCCGAGACTTGGAGTATTGCAGGTAAAAAATGCCTAAGACAATACAGCAAGTAATGGGTAGATAAAGGTCTAGAAATGTGAGGCAGAAGAGCGGCTTACGCTGAATACCTGGATATGCTTGCACGACAGAAGAAAGCTAAGAGAGGTTTCGTGATAGAATGACAGCGGAAAAGTAAAGCGCAAGCATACAAAGAGGTAGTTAGATAGTTAGAGCATAATAGACTACGACGCATCGACACGCAGCTAATCAAATCATGCGGTGGTGCTAATTGATTATAACTAAGGAGGCCTGAGCCGGGAGAAGCCAGTGAGAGAGCTGTACTACAGTCAATTAGGTGTCGCGGATGAGCAATGGCATTTACGTGTGGCCTTATAATTGCTAGTGGACACCTGGTTAGGTCAACGGACAGCAAGTGTATGTGACGCACGCAGTCCCAGGGATTAAAGCTTGGAGGGATAAAAGTGTGGACCTTAGCAGCTCAGTATATGCGCAAAGATGATAGTAGCTTATGAAGAAGGACTGCTGCTAAACACGGGAGCCAGAGGTAAGAGGAGGAACAGTTAGGGTCGCTGTAAGTGTGAGTATCAGTGATCAGCAATGGAATTTGCATGAAGCCTTTTAGTTGCTAGTGTATGCCCACAATTACCCATAATAACTTAGCAAAAAGCGGATGTATGTGACGCAGACAGCCACAAAGAATGTTCAAGATAGAAGAGAGCGGCTCTTAGCAAGCTCCAGAAATGCGTGGAGCCTACGACCACTAGTTGCTGCTAAGCAGAAGTGCTTAGGTTTAAGAGGATCGACAGAAAATGGCGCTGCGAGAAACTTTCGGTGGCCTGATGTAGCCAGTCCATTAGGCTATTTGGTTACAAATGGATTGCTACAGTGCCACAGAACACATCAACAAGCCAGCTATATAAAAATATCAATATTGAACAGAATTGGATAAAACTTCAAAGGCAGAAAGCTAGCCGGGAATCATGCCATAAAAGCACTATAGACTATCTATTGGTCACTAGGTTTTACGGGGTAACGGCGCTGCGACTACGCCGCTCTACAGAAGTAGCAGACCTAGCAGGATACTTTAGAGATGGCGACATTTGCTGATTGGTTGGACTGGAGTGAAGCAAGTGGCCTCTAGACTTTCTCATTTTAGTAGGGTGTATCCTTAAAACTGTGTTTTGGTGTGCTGCAGATTCGAATGCACGTAAATACGGTTAACGAATTGCTGCATATTTGCTAAATTACTTAAACGTTAAACTAGCAACTGCCGTATGTCCAATATTGCATAGTGCGCAATTTTAATGCTTAACGTCAAATTTAAGTCGCCTGTTTCATGGACGCTGTACGTAACTTATTCGTTGATAAAAGATTAAAGAGTTTACGTGACCTTTGCCTGGTACGGTCAGTGTAAGCATGCTTATATATAATTTTAAATCGTTTATGGTTAGCTAAACGGTATACGCCAGTTAAGGTTTACGTCATTATGCGCCATAGTTTGGGAATGAAGACTGTGTAAGTGGTTTGCTTTACCGTTATTCAGCCTGTACTTTATGGCGTGTTTCGTGTCTCCGTATTGCAGGGGGCCATTACTGGTGGTTACGAGGAAACTGATGTGTTCCAATTTGCTGAGGTGCGGTTATAAAAGCAATCTGCAAGCTCTTTTTAATGATGCGCCGTCGTTACTACGGCGGGTCAAAAGCAAATTTCTGAAAAAGATGTGCCCGGGGGTATTCCTCATCGATTCCGTCAGTATCGCTATGTAAACAGCAAGTGGAAATATGTGAAAGGGAAAAGCTTAGAGGCATGATAATGTAAACTACTCGTGTATTTTCCGGTTACGCTAGCTCCAGCTGCATGGCACGGTTTTCCTTCGTCCTTAAAAATAGGTCTTATGAAATTGGCCGCGCCATCTCGAGGTGTTATCCTGTGTTCCAGTGGGCTAGACTTCTGCTTTATTCCGTTAATCGGCAGCTTTCTTTGGTACAGGAGGCAGCGGTTTTATATTGGATGAAGTCGTTTCGTCAGACAGGTGCAATTATGAAGTTGGCGTTAGCCACATACGGCATCCGTATTATTTGGTGTGAATAATATCACCTGAAGCATCGGAGTCTGACGCGGCAAGTTAGAGAGGTAGAGAATGTAATCGCCCAGACGGAACGCGAAGGTTTTGGTGCGGTTGTGAGGGAGCGATACCTAAGCTGCTTGCCTACCTGCACTCGTGGGTTGGCTGCATGGTACGCCAAGTTTATACTGGCGGATGCTGCACAGCAAATTAATTGCGGCCCTTACATTCCATGGCATTACCTGTTCACTAACGTGACGGGGTAATGATGTGCCTTTTAAGTCTTGTTACCAAATGCGAAGAAGGACAACTATTTGGGGGCGGTAAAAGCCATGGGTCGAATGGTTCCAAGCAAGGCATCCCTGTGGACGATTATGGTAGATAAATGCAGGTTACAAAGCAACGCTTTCAGGGAAGCGTATCCGCAGGTCTATATGGAGTTGTGCATTTGGTATGCGACCTAAATATGCGGTGCGGTCAGCCGGCAGTGCATGACAGCGGAAAGAGCTTTTCTGATCCGGTTGCTAAGGAACATATTATTCGTGCTGGAAGGAACGCGTTAGCACGGAATTCTGGAAACTGTTCAGCAGAGAAATACGGAATGCAAGAGTATTTCCGTAAAACATATTTGTCTTGTTGGAGAGGCTGGGCGGCGCAGCAGTCACGGCAGGACATGATGTTCGAAAGCAATTCTACTAAGCAAGTGAAGAATGAAAATGTGCACCACACACGCACTTTGAGCGAGCCTTCCTCCTTACGGAAGCTTTTGGAGGACGTCGTTAACCGTGCGAAAGGCCGGGCGGATCGTCATAGCACTCGGGTAGCCACGGCGTGTATGCGAAGTAATACGTCAGACAGCGATGGATCCGCGGTGTCCTAACTTGTAAACAGGCTGCCAGCATATTCCCACGAAAAGACGCTGAAACTTTTCCTGCCTACGTCGATGGTCGGTGTCGCGCCGGATGGCCAGTGCAGGGTGGTAGCGGAATCATTTCCGCGGCCTACGGCGCTTGCATAGACCGAGGCAGCAAGAGTGCTTTTGCTTCAATTCGTTACTAAGGCATGCACGTTGCGGTGACACCTTGCACGTGGCGCCGGAGGCGAATCGGAAAGTCAATGATATCCCTCATGTAGGTCGTTGGTTCATTGATCCAGTGGTACGAGCTGAACCAGACGAGAACTTGGATGCCGGTCAGGTTGAAGCGGTCTTCGCAGTTGGAAGTGCATACAGTGGGATAGGAAGTGGCATGAATGTTGGAGGCTTGGAACAGGTGCTGGCAACAAGCGCTGTGTAGTCCAACGTCGCGGTTCCGACGGATGGATGAAAACCCTTGATATTTTGCATGCATTTTGGAATACTAGCTCCGTTAATTTGGATTACAACGTTTGCTATAACATGTCAAATTATTTCGAAAGTATTCCGCTGTGCGCCGCTACTGCTGGACGGCGTCCAGGTAACATGTGACGATGCCATATTACGCCGTCACATCTCCGGTTAGCCTATTGCCTCTTAACAAGTGACGCTCAAACAGCCTGCCTATTTGTGATGCTTACATAACAGCACCGCTACTGCTGGACTTCCCAGAAGTAATGCGTCTCCTCTAAGCACTAAGTTTCATGTGCGGTAAAGCTGTTGGCCCTTAATGTGTGGCTTTCATAACAATTGTCCATCGTTTCTGCTTAGATGACTGTGCTGCCCTTGAGGAACCACTTCCGCTCCCTAGATACTCCGTTACCCCTCCGCTAAGTCTATTGGCTCTTAACATGTAGCTTGCAGTACGCCGGTCCATCCTTACCGCTTAGATGACTGATCCACCCTTGATGAACCGCCTTCAGGTAACATGTGTTGCTACCTAAGTAGTTCGTCGCACCTACGGTTGGGCAATTGCCTCTTAGCAATTAGCTTTTAGTACCTACTCATATCTGCGTTGTTTTGGGGACTGCTCAAACCGCCTGCATGTCGCTTAGAGACTAACCCAGAATGCCATGTGCGGGTGAACGACTGTGTATGTTATCCGTCAAATGTTTGCATGTGCTATTTCCATATAAAGCTAATTACATGTATATACCACCTAAAGCGTTCGTATACCCAATGCCTTGTTCATTTTGTTTTGGAGCTGTAACAGTAGCCTCTTATTGGGCTGGCGAAACAATTTCTCATTGTGTATCAATGGTGGGTTTCGAGCGACATGTTTGACGGCATCCGGTTTCAGACTGGTTTGTCAACGTAAACAGCCACAGGACGTCTGCGCTTTCAGAGAAACTATAGGTGGCTTGCGCTGCACCGCCCACGACTACAAGTGCACACCCACTATCCAACGCAAACCAGAGGGAATAAAGTCGAGAGACATGAGGATGGGAGCCAAGTGTCCTCAACGGAGCCTGCCCATATTCCTTCACGGGCAAACCTAAATAAGATGTATTTGGGGAATCCATCACCCACAAGGCGGTGGTTGGACCGTAGTTCGCTCCAAAGTGAATGAATGGAACCACTGTCCGAGCCTAGCACGGCCACAGAGAACGTGCACGCTGTTCCATCCAGCAGTAACCATGTGTCTCCTGGGGCCGTTTTGGGCGCGAGTGTGGCTAATAGACAAGTAGGCACCTTGTCAACTTGCTCAGCAAGCGTAGCCACACCGAGGACACCAAGCAGCAGCTAATCACTTAAACCGGCAAGATGGAATAAAATGAATCGAACACTGCATGGGATGAGATGACGTAACTCTTCACTAAACGAGCGTATGAAATAACTTGGATGCCTAAACATTCCGCAACAGTGTAACACGCCAGGAAATATATTTTCCGCAAATGCCCAAACCACGAAAATGTTATCCAAGTTAACTACAAGTAGCTTAAGCGACAGTTGTACGTTTGTAAAAGGTAGTTCAGGTAAACCTGTATAAGCAAAGAAACAACGGGACAAAGGCCATCCCACCACCTGAAATAAAGGAACTCAGCATGCAAGCACGCAGATAGCAAACAGTAGATAACGTACCTACAAGAGCCGCGCCCGTTCTGCCTACGTTCACTGCAGGACCCGTCGTCGACTCTGTGGTGACCCTGAGTGGCCTCGCTCATAACTTACTAGGCCTGCTTGACTCAGGCACTCCAGACCGCATGCGCCACCACACCATGCGTTGGATGTCGAGGGAGTACAACCCATCTTTGTCTGTCCCTTACGCAATCGCAGCTTTTCTTTGCATGCACGAAGGCTGCCTTTTACACTTTGGCAACGGTCTTCGTGAGCAGATTGCGCCATGCACGCCGATCAACCGCTTTCGATTCCCATGACCTACAGTCAAGATTAGACCGTGAGAGGCTCAATTTGATCATGTCCTGGTAACGAAGCTTAGCTTCCCAGCATGCCGCCTCCCAATACTCAGCTGATCATATAATAGCTGCTTTGGTATCCGCGTCGAATGCATACGCCGCACATGACCAATCCATCTCAGGTGTCTCCGCAAAAGTATGCAGTCCACTGCATACATTCCATCTCGACGCGACTCTTCCGTGCCCGCAAAACTGTAGCACCAGCCGATGCGCAGAATCCTTGGCAAAACGGTTGCTAGAACCGCTCGAGATATCGCACCTCTCGGTGGTGTGTCATACACGATTCGCTGCCGTATAGAAAAGCGAACAAAATCATGGAGTTGCACGCCATCAGCTTCATGCTAATTGTAAGCTCATGGTTGTTCCACACTCGGTACTCAAGCTTCCCGACTGCCGCCGCTGCCTTCGACAGGCGGATAGGAAGGTCACTGTGTATCCGCTGATCAGTCGACAGAAGCGGGAGGTGGTTTCCAATACTTCAGCACCAACGTTGATTCGTGGCAATATTGAAGCTTGCACCGCCGGTTAATGCTGAGAGAGGCAAAACGCTTTGCTTGTGCTGATGGTAAGATCGAATTTAGCCGCTGCCGCAGCCAGAGCATTATTCGTGGGCTGCACGTCACCGCGTTGTGTGCAAACAAGGCACAGTCATCAGGAAACAACAAAGTAGGGATAGATACTTTCAGCCTAGGGTTAACGCACCGAAACGACGGATGTTCAGCAACCCACCACCAATAGTGTGTTCCAGACGCACCCCGTAAGCACAAGCAGCATCAAATCACAAGACACCATCGCATCGATACATATTAAACAGGGCAGGAGCTAAGCCACAGCCTTGATTCGCACCAGAAAAATCTGCAAAGTCATTCGAGGTCTCTCCACTCAGCCGTACCCTCGCCCGCCTGCCACTGTGCGGACATGCAATTAAACTTACAAACGTACCCAACACCAGCCACATTGCCTCAAGGTTCATCGTATCAAATGCCCTGGTGAAATCAACAAAAAGCGAGTACAACGGCTGGTGTCCTGCTGTGTATTTCTGCAACTGACGTGCCGCAAACGCCGTACATATTGTGCTGCGTCCGGAGCGGCATCCGCATTGCACTTCCGCCACGTTGAGTTCCACAACCTGATTGACGACGCGGGTAAGAAGGATTCGTGCCATCAACTTGCACACAAAACTGTGCAACTTGCTGCCACCATAATTCGTGCGACATTATTGACTACCTTTGCCTTTGTACAGTGGTAGCACAAGGACATCCTTCAGCTCAGGAGGCACTTCATCTATAATCCATACGCGCTGCACCAAGTGGCGCAAGCAGTAACCAAGACGAGTCCGCCGTGTTTCGAGGCTTCAGACGGGATCCCGTCGGATAAGGCACACTTGCCGATTCACAGCTGAACAAGGGCTCTTTGCGTCTCATACAGTGTCGGCGTGTCCGATTGACTCGCCTGCACATCGTTCTACTTCAGGCCGTTCAAGGTATGCCAGTCAATCTCTGAACGATTGTTCAAGAAACAGTCAAAGTGTTTTCGCCAAACCTGCATTATGTCTACGGCCAGTGCGCAGGTAGCGCCTGAACTACCATCGATCAGCGTCTTCAGCGTCTACAATCTCGGTCTATACACCGACAACAAGGAGTCAAAGCGTTCCTTTCGCTGGCAGCGTTCGGCGCAGTGTTTCATCTGCTTGGCGTTCTCCGTCCACCACGCATTGTTAACGCCAAGGAGCTCTCGTGCCAGTCGCTGTTGAAGTTTGCAAAGCTGACACTTCTTCCCCAAGTCACTGGGTCTGCCAAATTTGAGGCAAACGCCGCATTCTTCCCTGACACCAATGCTCCAATTGTCGCATTGTTGGAACCAAACAAATCAGAGCGCTTGCAGTTTGCGGGCACGATGGTCTCCGCGGTGACACGTTCGCGAATGACCGATCCGTTTACTTGGCCGAGCGCGCATTGGTTACTACTCACACCAGCTAGCCAAGCATCTGACAAACACCCCCGGGTCTCGTTTCGCGTTTCCGTGAACCTTGTACCTTCTTAAGTTATTCATAACCCTCCTACTGTTTATACGTCTTCTGCTTGCTGGGATGACGTGTCTCGGAAGCGTGCGTTACATGCTTAGTTGTACTACGTTTTAGAGGCGACGAAAATGACGAACCTAATATTGATTACACCTCCTATATTTTGGTCATCGGTTGAGGAAAAGCTGACTTATCGAACTGGATAAGATGGAGGGAATCATTTACTAACTGCGTGGAATTACTTCCTATACTGAATCCGACCATTTGCCTTCTTGAGGCTCACAAAATCACACTATTCTGGCAAGTGCTTTGTGATGCATGTCAACGGCACTACGATGCCCTACAACTAGAAAACTATGCCACCTTCAGTTCTGCTTTGGATACTTATACCACGTTATGGGGCTGAAACAAAATGTTTACACTGCTAGATGCTGCTGTTCAAAACTTCATCAAAAGTAGAACGAAAGCGTCAATGATTTTATTGCACATATTCATCAATCTATTACTGATTGTAGGTATAAGTATATTCCACCTGGGAAAATTGAACAGCAAATGAAAGTTCAATGTTTGCTTGCGGGAATGGCGACCGAAAGTGCTAGAGTGAAATTGTTATCCTTGGATGAGTCGGCTACCACGTGGGAAAACGTTTGTCTCATCGTTCGCTAACGAGAGAACCGTACCCAACAATTGCGTGAGTTCACTGGTCGGACACCAGTGAACATCGAAAACAATTTATGTGTTATCGTTGCGGTTTGCGGCATTCTCACGCTTACGATTGCCGGCACAAAGAAGGTATCTGTTGGAAATGTGGCAAGATAGGTCATCTAGCACGCGCCTGTAAATCGGAAAGTTCCCGCCCCACGAACATCGCCTCATCAAATCGTCAAAGCAAGATAGTGTTACGGGAAGATAAGGTCCCAGAAAATTTGAATTGGAAGCTTAACTCCGTGTGCTTGAACAGTGTAACACACAAAAACTGTCCTCCTTATACTATACGTTTGACAATAGAGGATGAACCGATTAACATGGAGTTAGATACTGGGGCGGCGGTCAACGTTGTAAACTGTGATTCAATGAAAAAGCTGTCACCTTTGCTACGCAGCAAGTCGAGATTACAGACATACACGGGTGATCCAATTCAGTTGTTGGGCCAGGCATGGGGAGCGAGAATTCACCCTACCCTTAATCGTTGTACCTGGAAACAACCCGAATCTCATGGGTCGAGACTGGATATAGTTCTTTCCCGAGACCATGCAGCTCAATCAACTCAATGTTGAAGACGGAATCTTAAATAGATTATTGAACGAGTTTTCATCGTTGTTTCAAAACAAACTGGGAAAATGCAGCATTTCAAGGCTTCTAGCAAACTCCGAGAGGGTGCCAAACCAAAATTTTACAAAACTAGATCATTACCTTATGCCATGCGCCCTAAAGTTGAGGCTGTGATACGTCTGCAATCAGAAGGAGCCATAGTCCCGGTGCAACATTGTGATTGTGGCACTCCGTTTGTACCTGTACTCAAACCTGACGGCTCCGTCCGTATTTGTGGAGACCACAAATTGACAGTATACCAAGCGTCAAAAATGGAAAAATAGCCCCTACCACGTATTGAAGATTTGTACCCGACTTTAGCCCACGGCCAAAAGTTTTCCAAACTAGATCTTAGTCAAACATACTCTCAGGTCGGACTAGCTGATGAGTCACAGTAACTGACTACAATAACTACTTACCTGCGACTATTTCAGAACACGCGTCCCCCGTTTGGAATAAATGCAGCACCCAGCATTTTCCAAAGGATCGTGGATAATAAAGTTATACCGTTCACCTGTGCATACTTAGACGATATGCTTGTTACTGGTCGCAGTGACGCTGAGCACCTAAATACCTTGCAAACTGTTCTCCTGCGTCTGGAAGAGTGTGGGTTAAAAGTATAAAAGACCAAACGTGATTTTTATCCGATTCGGTTTGTTACCCTGGTTACAAACTAGACAAAACCTGTTTGCATGTTCTGCAAGATAAAATAGCGCCTATTGTGCAGGCGCATCAGCCTAAGAATAGCCATGAACTACGATCATTTCGAGGCATGTTGTCCCACTATCGTGGTTTCTTACCTGATGCCTTGACCATTCTTGCTCCATTAAACGTACAGTTACACAAAAACAGTCCGTGGATGTGGAATAGTGAACATCAATCTGATTTCATTCATGCAAAGAAGTGCCTTGTTTCCGCACCGGTTTTGGTCCCTTACGATAGTGAAAAGCCGTCAATCTTACGGTGTGACGCCTCTCCATCCGGAGTCGGAGCAGTTCTATGCCATAAAATGTCCATTAGTGTCATTCCCCTGATCGCATTTGCTTCACGAACTTTACAACCCACTGAAAATAATTACTCCTAGCTGGGTAAAGAAGCCCTGCCAGTTATATTTGGCGTCAAGAGGTTTCATCAGTACATTTATGGCAACTATTTCGAAATACAAACCGACCACAAACCACTGATATCCTTGCTGAGCGAGGCAAAGGGAATCGAGCAGATGTTTCACCGAGACTGTAACGTTGGGCATCAATACCAAGTGCGTATAAATATCGAATCTCGTATACCTCTGGGTTGGACAATCATACGGCGGATGCATTAAGCAGGTTACCACATGCGCCCCCAGACGAAATAATGGAGGAACCAGTAGAGCTTGTAGATCTAATGCAACACCTCGACACTACTCCACTGACAGGTGGCACCATACGTCAGTAGACCGATTGTGACCCAACGCTATCTGCTATTGTGCGACTTACAAATACCGGCCGGCAGTTACCGTTGATCTTAAACCTTACGCACCAAGGAAAAATGAATTGAACCTTCGTGATGGATGCTTGTTTTGGGGATCCCGCCTGATTCCACCGCTAAAGGCACAGCCGTTCATCCTAAACGAACTCCACAACGCACATCCAGGCGTAGCCCGAATGAAAGCCTTAGAGTGCAGTTATTGCTGGTGGCCTGGCCTAGATACGGAAATATAGAACTATTTAATAACATGTGGATTTTGTCAGCAGTATCACTGAAATAAACCTCCCGGTCCGGTACACACTTGGCCTTAGCCTGAAAAGTCGTGGCAGCGCATACATGCGGATTGCTTTGGACCCAGTACTGGTGCATATTTCCTGCTGCTAATTGACACTCATTCGAAATAGATAGATGTTTATCCCGTTGCCCACACTACTACAGAGACATCTCCAAAATGCGGTCATCATTTGCAATATTTGGGATACCGGCGACACCTGCACAGACAATGGAGCAAAGAATTTGAAATCTTCATGAATAGCAATGGTGTCCAGCATGTCTGTACAGCTCCATATCACCCTGATTCTAACGGGCTAGCGGAAAGGGCGGTACAGGCAATCAAAAGAGGTCTTTCAAAACAAACATCGGGAACTTTTCAGACGAGGTTAGATTGCTTGTTGTTTGCTTACAGGATAACGCCCTCGGAAACCATTGGTAAATCATCTGCGGAGATGATGTTTGGCTGAACACTCCGTACCAGACTGGAGCTTCTGTTTCCAAACCATAGCGCACAAATAGAGAGGAAATATAACAAGGCCGCCGCATCCCAAGATTACCACGACTCTAGTTGGCAGCCGGATGAACAAGTATACACACGACTTTCCATGAGCACTGCTGGCAGCGCGCAACTGTAATAAATAAATAAATAAATAAATATTTTATTCTCGACAAAGCGAGACACGCCTTTTGGGCATGATCAGCATATTGCATTCTTGTACCTGATAACGGAATAAGCAGCACCAACATTGGGAGTAGTAAATTTGGAGACAGTAGTGTGGGCCCATAGAGCCCAAAGGTTGTATGTAGTCTATGTACACAAACTGCGAGAGGTAAAAATGGTGCTCAGATCACATATATGGTACGTTGATGTGGAAGTAGTCCGATGAGGTCCCGTAAGCAATGTAGGTCAGTGAGTGAAGTATGAGGAAACGGGTGGAAAATACTTAAGAATAGTGGCATATCACTAATTAGATATGTAGGCGTGTTCGAGCGAGAGCAGACATATGCACAGAACTTGTAAATGTGGTGTCAATCAACTTGCCAATGTGTTAGGGGCGGTGACTTTATTGAGTGGTGAGTCACATCCGCCACGTCGCAGTGTTGTTAAACAGACATTTGTGGCTTTTTGTAGGGAAAACGCTTGCCAGACGAAGACCCACCACATCCTGGAACACTGCCGGCTGTTGATATACATTGGCAAGGTGGTATCTGACCGATTACCCTCGCGGATATTCGCGGTCACGCAACGCCAATTTGTTTCCTATGGCTGTGTAGTCGCCTTCGGAGTCCATTACAAGTGGTTGGAGCTGTTGACGTCGGACGACTCAGGTGACTTGTATTGAATTGATCAGTTTCCTAGGTTCTTTAGTGTGTCATGATTATGAAGTGCGGGTTTTTTCTTTGTTCTTTATTGAATCCGTGTCCATGGGAGCATCGCAGGTACGTCTTCAGCGGTGTTCGGTGCAGGTAATGTTATCCTGTAGAACAAGGGTGAGAAGAAAAACGGACCGAGCAAACTGCCAACAAAATTGAACAGGACTATGTTATTGTATAAATATAAAATTCATGGTAAAGTTGTGCTGGCTGAAATCAATGGAGTGACCGATGAACTGATGCTAGTGGTACCTATACCGCCAATGAATAGTTGCGATATGAGCGAAGAGAGACGCCAAACAAGAGAGTAAGACGTTAATGTGAGCTGAGATTCATGATAGTGGAGCCGAGAGGCAAAAGTCAATCAGAGACCGGAGATTCGGATTTCGGTAGGCGTTACCAAGCATAGAGATAATGATTCAGACAAAGAAGAGTATCATAAGGTTGTAACTTATACCAATGAGAACTTGAGTCGATGCCAGCCGGTGCTCAAAATAAGAAAGGCCTTGGCTTGAGACCCAAAGGCATTTAGAGCCTCAGAGGACTGACTTGGCCAAAATGTTTTGGATTGAGAAGCACAGAAAGAAAGGCAACCAAAAGAGAACTGGGATGTTGCGCTGACGCTAGCGATAACTATACTGCCATTGAACTGTTACACTATAGACCAAAAGAGAGGCAAAACAAGAGAGGGGAACGTAATTGTGAGGTAAGATTCATGATAGTGGAGCCGAGAGGCAAAAGTCAATCAGAGACTTGAAATTGCAACTTCGCATGGGACCAAGCATACAGGTAATGAGCCAGACGAAGGCCAGTACCATGAGGCTGTTTCTTATGCCAATGAGAACTGTAATCGATGCTCAAAGGAAGAGAAGCCATTGTTTAAGACCTATAGGCATTTGGAGCCGGAGGCCGGTGCGGTCCAGGAGGTTTAAGAGTGCGTGGCGCAGTAGGAAAGCGAATCAAATGTGGCCTAGTATGTTGTGCTGACGCTATGGGAACCTAAACCACCATTGAACCGATGCGACAAGGACCAGAGAAGGGGCCAAACAAGAGAGGGGGACGTAATTGTGCGCTGAGAAGCATGAGACTGGAGCCCAGCGGCAAACCTCAACCAGGGACCTGAGATTGCAATTTCCGTGGAACGAACAAGCCTGCGGATAATTTGTCAAACGGAGGCGAGCACACAAGGCAGTTAATTATACCAATGAGAAAATTAATCGGTGGCAACCGATCCTCAATATAAGAGAGGCCTTGGTTTGATGCCAATGGGCTTTTGGGGACTGAGAGGCTGGAGTAGTCGAAGAGGTTTAAAACTGAGTACCACAGTAGCAAAGGGAATCAAAGGAGCACAGGATGTTACGCTGACGCTAATGATAACTATATCGCCATTGAACCGATGCGATATGGACAAAAGAAAGGCCAAACAAGAGAGGGGAACGTAATTGTTAGCTGAGATTCATGATGGTGGAGCCGAGAGACAAAAGTCAGTCATAGACTTGAAATTGCAATTTTGCAGGCGACCAAGCAAACAGGTAATGAGCCAGACGGAGGCCAATATCATGAGGCTGTTTCTTATGCCAATGAGAACTGTAATCGATGCTCAAAGGAAGAGAAGCCATTGTTTGAGACCTATAGGCATTTGGAGCCGGAGGCCGGTGCGGTCCAGGAGGTTTAAGAGTGCGTGGCGCAGTAGGAAAGTGGATCAAATGTGGCCTAGTATGTTGTGCTGACGCTATGGGAACCTAAACCACCATTGAACCGATGCGATATGGACCAGAAAAGAGGCCAAACAAGAGAGGGGGACATAATTGTGATCTGAGAAGCATGAGAGTGGAGCCGAGAGGCAAAATTCAACCAGGGACCTGAAATTTCAATTTCGGTAGAAGGACAAATCATGCAGGTAATGTACCAGACTGAGGCGAGTACAAGAGGCAGATAATTATACAGATGAGAACATTTGCCGACGGCAGCCGATGTTTGAATGAGAGAGGCCTTGATTTGAGACCAATGGGTATTAGGAGCCTGAGAGGCCGGACAAGTGCAGTAGGTTTAATAATGAGTGTCACAGTAGCAAAGAGAATCAAGCGGGGGCTAGTAAGTTGCGCTGGCGTTAGAGGTACCTATACAGTCATTGAACGGATGCGATATGGACCAAAAAAGAGGGAGACGACACTTGTTAGCTAAGAAGAATGATAGTGGAACCGAGAGGCGAAAGTCAATCAGATACCTGAAATTGCAATTTGCAGGGGTCCAAGCATATTATAATATATCAGACGGAGGCGAGTACATGAGGCTGTTTTTTATGCCAATGAGAACCCGAATCGATATTGAAAGGAAGAGAAGCCTTGGATTGGGACCCATAGGCATTTAGAGCCTGAGAGGCCGGACTAGTCCAAAAGGTTTAGGAGTGAGAGCCACAGCAGCAAGAACATATAGCGACGTCTGGGATTAGGCATACAGATAATGAATCGGACGGAGACGAAAATCATGAGGCCGTTAACTATACCATTGAGAACCTTAATCGATGGCAGCCGATACTCAGAGGAAAAGAGGCCTTGGCTTGAGACCTATAGGCATTTGGAGTCTGAGAGGCCGGAGTAGTCCAATGGGTTTAACGATGAGTGCCATAGTTGCAAAGAGAAGCACACGGGAGCTAGTAAGTTGCGTTGACGTTAGAGGCACCTATACCATCATTGAACCGATGCGATAAAGACCAAAATAGAGGCCAAACAAGATAGGGGAAGGTAATTGTGAGCTGAGATTCATGATGGTGGAGCCGAGAGACAAAAGTCAGTCATAGACTTGAAATTGCAATTTTGCAGGCGACCAAGCAAACAGGTAATGAGCCAGACGGAGGCCAATATCATGAGGCTGTTTCTTATGCCAATGAGAACTATAATCGATGCTCAAAGGAAGAGAAGCCATTGTTTGAGACCTATAGGCATTTGGAGCCGGAGGCCGGTGCGGTCCAGGAGGTTTAAGAGTGCGTGGCGCAGTAGGAAAGTGGATCAAATGTGGCCTAGTATGTTGTGCTGACGCTATGGGAACCTAAACCACCATTGAACCGATGCGATATGGACCAGAAAAGAGGCCAAACAAGAGAGGGGGACATAATTGTGATCTGAGAAGCATGAGAGTGGAGCCGAGAGGCAAAATTCAACCAGGGACCTGAAATTTCAATTTCGGCAGAAGGACAAATCATGCAGGTAATGTACAAGACGGTGGCAAGTAAGTGAGGCAGTTACTTATAAAAATGAGAACGCTTGCCGACGGCAGCCGTTGCTCGAATGAGAGAGGCCTTGTTTTGAGACCAATGGGTATTAGGAGCCTGAGAGGGCCGGACAAGTGCAGTAGGTTTAATAATGAGTGTCACAGTAGCAAGAGAATCAAACGGGGCTAGTAAGTTGCGCTGGCGTTAGAGGTACCTATACCGTCACTGAACCGATGCGATATGGACCAAAAGATAGGCCAAACAAGAGAGGGAGACGATACTTGTGAGCTGAGAAGAATGATAGTGGAGCCGAGAGCAAGATTAATCTAGGACAAGACCATGGGAAGTAAGTTCAACGCAGCAGTGTAATTGCAGACCTACTGGGACCTGCTTGGGCTCTGTCTTGTAGGTTTAGAAGGATTCCCAAGTATGTTGCGCACCTATGGCCACAGCAGCTGCATATAGGAGTTGGTGGATTTGCACCAATTCGACCACTGGTTGTCTGATTTGTAGGGGACAGTAGGAAACCTTTAAGCATCGTGCGGTACCCTCCCATTGTCAGAGACAATGCGTGGCGCTCGTGCTCTACACCAGTCGAGCCTTGAACTTATAGCCTGTCAGACCTTGTCTCATATGGCTAGGTTTTAATGGAATAGGGTCATTGACCTCCCCTTAATCTTCTTTGAGTATTACGAGACTGAATTATTCTGACCCCTAACTGATGACCTATCTGGTATGAGCTTCTCTGAAGGCACTTGGAAATTACCACCCAGCGCATCCCATGGGATCGCGGAGGTACGCAATCCATCCTGCCACGTTAATACCTAGTCTGATTGCGATTGATTTTATCAGCCCGGAGAAGAATCGATATTTCCATAAGCATAGTTATGCATGTCATAGTTACGCGCTTCACACTGCGGCCTCAGTATCACAACTGCACAGCCACCGCCACCCCACCATGGATACTAATGTGTGCAGCATTGTGAAACTTCCATTATTTAGCGAAGCAATAATTTGCCACAAGACCAGAGTACTTTCATGATGTTTCAAATTTCTACTCAGTCTCTGAAAAAACAAAATGCACATCTTACATCGTCTGAGTAGTTGGTAAATTAATGAGTTACCGCTGAACACTGAAGATTTGTGGGTCTTAAATCCCTGGCACTTGCTACTTCATTCCTAAATTGCCGATACTGTGGGATGGTGTAGTTGTGTTATTTATGCTGGGAATTCAGTAGTAAAAATGAAAGCGTATGGATCAGTGTAGAAAAATTACTGTGGGATATTGGGTGGATGCATTTACAAGCTACATAGTTTTGACGCCCTATTTATATGAATTCATACCATTGGCTTTCCACTATGCTTCTGAACAGTTCTCTAGCCAAACCGGGAGTGACTTTTATTTACTGAAGGTATTTGGGGGGGGGGGGTTGCCGCTCCACCTATGCGGTTGAGCTTTATTTTGATATCCACAAGCATTCTTTTAATGACAAGCTTATAGGCCCCGTTTTCGTCCGAGGCATCCACCCAAGGTAGCGGGTATAGAGTCTTTTGCCACCATTTTCCTGATGTCGCATGTTGACCTGCGCTGAAAACCAAGGCTAATAGTAGAGCCTTGCAGGGACTTGAAAAATAGAAACTAAGCTGCATTTATTGAAATACTGAGAGAAATAAACTGTGACCTGCGCAATTTCTCGAAGAACCGCAGGTTGAGGCAGATGTAACTTACACAAATATCCTATATTGTCTTTATATCTTAACTCCTTTCTTCCGATAGGATCGTCACCATAATGCCTACAAGTCAGAGGTGTCTTCTGAGTAAACGAACATTATTCCGCTGTAAAAGAAAACAAACTCGAAATTTCTCCCTGCTCATCAAGCAGGACAAGGACATTGACAATTTACAGCTTTTTCCTGCCAGAGGTAGAAAGTAAAAGAAGCTCCAGCAAATGAAAGCAAACCTGAAGAATGTGTCCAACTGAGAAGCGTTAGAAGTAATAGTACAGCCAACTGGCTGTCCTAAGCAGGGATCCTATCCTAAATGGGGAACAACGAGAAGGAACAATTTTCATTCACTACCTCAAGCAGCATACTTAAGTTCTGAAGGTCTGCTGATCGTTTATGTCCTTCCTCTCATTTTTGACCGCATGATCTACTAAACTCTTTGAAAATGTTTCGGCCAAGATGCGCTGCTTATACATTTAAGTATATTTACCCTGCTTAGGTAGTTAGAGATATTATCGAATCAATGGAAACTTACCATTATGGGGCGAAGAAACAAGAGTGGTCCAAAACAATTGCCAGAAATTTTCGCCAAGTTGGTCATACACTGGATATCTCGAGAGTAATGGAAAAGATAGTAGGAAAGAAAACAGTTAAGCGATTCGTATCGCTGGATCTAATCAATCCAGCTCAACACTGATTCTTAGAAAAACGCTCATATCAGACTTACCAACTTACACTGCTCAATGGCCAATTAAATTCTACCGGTAATAGCGAAGCATTCATAATACATTTTATTGATATGGAAAAATCCCTTGACAGAGTGCCGCACGACAGCCTGTAGGAAAAGTTATCATGTTTCTGAATCACCGATCCCTTGCATGCATGGTCCGAATCACGCCTCATAGGTAGCATAAAACAGGCAAATTTGTACACATTAGATTATTACCGATGCCCGTCAAAAGTGGTGTTAATCAAGCTAGTGTACTCGTTGGCAAAGTATCAGCAGTACGCCGGTACGTAATACCGACGCTCTGCTGTTGTATAACCACCCGCAGTTGCTCGCGGACTAGCGAAACTGTGAGGGGCGCACTATCCCCTACGCAGACTCGAACCCGTGCCCTCAAATAACTGGAGAGGCTTGTGATCCTTTAAGTCACCGGCCTAATGATATAACAGAAGCGGTAAATACTTGGACACCATGCATGTTTGCAGATAGTATAAAAATTATTGCACAGCTGAGTGATATTTGGGTAAGGTTTAAATAGACCTAATGACCTTGGAATCGTGGTGCATTGGCTGACAGATGTTCTTTTCAGCGGACAAACCCATGTACTAACTTATAGTTGGAAGCTACCTCCAAGCGCTTCGTACAATAACAGAAAGCCTAGACTATACCATGCGATAATGCTATACGTCCGCTGGGCATTCATTAGTTTTGCAATATGAATTTTGGTGAGCAGGTTGAATTCATAATGGCCAGTTACCGAAGAATTGAAAAAGTTAGCTTAACATCATCCATGATGCGTGAAACTGAGCTGTTCTTGCTTAATGTCAGCATTTACTCCGAGCTAGAATACTGCGGTGTTATCCTCACAAATTTCAGGAAGCGCGACTTTGTTTGCCTATAGGACTACAACGCTGATCCACCAAGGATATCTCACGCACCTCGTTCAAACGAGACTGCCCTGAGAGTGGCATGCTCATACTTTTGGAGCCATCAAGACTAAGAAACATGTCTAAGGTTTCTCTTTGTTTTATCCCAGAAATATGTCGTCGCACCAACTATTGCCCTTTATTTCAAATAGGAAGGTGTCTGCTGAACCAGGAATACCCTGCCTTCGTTCACTGTGTTCAAGATAGAAAGTAATATCAGAAGCAGACTCTACATAAGCGGAATTACTGAAATATGAAACTGCCTTCCACTTGAAATAAGTTGTAGCTGCAGACAACCAACATTCAAAGTCCGTTTCTGTTCGCAAAATATGAAAAACCCGTCTTATTATACTGCAGTGAAGAAACACTATTTAAGGTGGGAACCGAGACATTGGTTTAGTGATTACAAGTAAGCATAAAATGCTCCATGCATTTTGCCCTAACCAGGCCAGCCACTCCCAGAGAAATACATTTGAAAACGTGAGATAAGAAGGTAGCAGAATAGTCGATTTTCTTCCCCCAACCATGTGCTTCCTTACACTGGAAAGTCCACCTGGTAACCTCAGCAACATTATGAATTGCGAAGGAAATACATAGTGATACTAATTTGCTCATTTTGGTCCTTACGTCCCATATTCTATTCACTCACCTGTTTGCATTACAGCCATACCAAAAGGTGTGTGTGTACCGGAAAGGTGACGCTGATTGAATCTGCCCTATTTGCAAGAACCAATGTTGGAGTTACTCTAATTATTGGTCTTTATCAACCCACTCGCGGGGTTCTTCGAGTCGATTTTCTTGCTTTCTACCAATTACATCATGATATGACGGACGTTCGGTAACCCGGGGGAACAGGAACTGCTGCAACGTAGACGTAGACTGCGATTTCAATGGTCAAAGCCTAACTACTTCCATTTAGCGCGGATAAGTAAAAACTAGTACCTGTTCGCCACAAATCCACTAGCATATATATGCTTGAAGACCGCCTCACAGGCAGTCGACCTCGAGTTGGTAATTTAACACGATCTCCGCTGTTCAGTACGTTTCTTGAATGTGACCAAAACACTGAGCGAACATTTTGGACTCTTACGGAAGAGCTTGGGCGGTTCGACCCCACCATCTTGCAGCAAATGTGTAAAGCGTAGTTAAAGCCCTGTGTGGAATATGCGATTCAGGCCTGACAACCCTGGCTAAAACGCGACCTGGCTGCACTGGGGACCACACAGCGAACGGGAACCAAAAATGTTAAATGCTTGTTTCATCTGTTATACCAACCAGGACTGAAGCCTTTAGAAGGGTACAGCGAAATTTATCGACGTTTATGGGGTACCGTTATTCCGAGCTGTCCGATTTTGAAAAACCCTAATGAGAGTTATGATTACCTGAAACTTATCCTCAACACAAACCTGGGGGCTCTTTGTTGAAACTGGTCACGACGCAGCGGACTTGCATGTTGCCGGAATTTTTTCTCCGCATTGGAAAGCTCTTCCGACTTTCGTCATTTCTGCACCCACGTTACCAATTTTTAAAAACCGATTCAACGATGCATTACTCCAACTGCATTACTTGATTTGAGTTCTGCACGTAGAGTGATGACAAGATGCAAACACACATTGTGCTAACCAACCCCCACGAAATTGGGGGTAGACGGATTTACAGTATATATACATGGATAATATGGCGAGTCCACAGATGTACGTTGCACTTTGCTGTCACACTTTTGAACTTAAGTAATTCACACAATCCATCCTAAGGGACTTGTCAAGCCTAGTTCCTTACCCTTATTATTCCATTGTTCCGTTGTTCCAGTTGCGTCCTTCATATGTTCGACTTTTTCCGGTAACCAGTCCCTTTTCTCCTCTATTCCAGTATGTCAGCTGGTAAAGAGAAGCTAGCTGACCTTGGTTGTCGGGTTTTGGAGCACCCACTGTGGGTCTTAGATTGCGACACGCAATCTAAATTGTGGCTTCCGTGTAACTTTGATGTCAGCGCGTCCCATTCTGATCTGCTGTCGCTGGGACCGTATCCGAACTGTGGAGGGTTGAGGTTCTGCTGTCTCCCAATCCCACAGTTCACGACGTGTTTCGTCCTTGTTGGAACTCATCAGGTAGGGAGTGGAACTCAGGCTCCGCTCAGCTACCCCCAGTGTACATTTAAGCAAACATAGCTGAGCTGGTTTGACATTGGAAATCAAGTATGCCTCACACACCTCTAATAAATCTCCTCTTCTATTTTCTGGCACTCATGTGCAGCGTCTATTGAGTGCGATAATGGATATGCACAAACGATGCCCAAGTTAGAGTGCATATTAAATGTTTTGAACATGTGTTTATAAGTTCTTCTTATCACTATTCTCTTCACCCTTTAACCCCAGGAAAGTAAAATTTGGTTCCGTCCTTAATTATATCCTTCTGGACCCGCGAATCTGTCCTATACGCTGTTGTAGGGAAAGCTGAACAAACCGTACGAACAATGGAAACGCATGTAGAATGCTTTTTCTAAGCCACACAAATAGTACATATTATGTGACCCGAATTGAGAGAACGTGTTGTAATTTTGTGCCGCAGAATAGTCCCTGCCTAGGTTTAGACTATACTCTGGAGGTCTGGATGAAATTTGTTGTAACAACTTGATTTTTTCGGAAACAGAGTTCCCATGCAATCCGAGAGTATACACTGTTGTCACGGTTATTACTAATTGTATGGGTCGCATATATAATGGTCGTTGCCCAAGTGCAAACACTTGGATATCCCGTGAAGACAAAGTGGTGGCGAGAAGCCAAGTTCTTTTAAGTTTCATCGGTCATATTTTGATAGATATTTTAAGGACGACTAAGGCAGTGACAACTCTGTGCAGTCTTCTTAACAACGGGCAACCTTATCACCCATCTTGTTGACAGCAGGCCGCAGATTCTGCAGTAGGGTCTGGCGCTGTAGGGAATAGTACAAGCAAAGAGTGGAAGTCTGACGCCACAGTGGCACTTGCGACCTAAGATTGAGGATAGCATGAACAAAGATCAATGGTACACAATTTGAACCAAAAAGTTTAAAAAGCATAGACATTCGTCTCACATATTCCGGCTTACTGCATCGCCTCATTCTTCATTTTAGATTGACTGAACGTTTGTGGGTGGGAAAGATTTGTGCAGTGACGAGGGCTTCTACTATCAAGGGCATTACAGTAGAAAGCTGGGAAGGCATTAAAAATGCAGCGTGTGAGAGACAAAAGGCCTCTAGCAGAAACCGTGTCTAGATGCTGAGTACCTGGTTCTGTATTATTGTAAAACACCTCAGAACCGATGAAGGTAGGACAGATCATAAATAAACAATTACTTTCCAGTCGATATGCTGCCAAGTTCAATCTCATGGCATGTGTGATAGTTGAGGCAGAGTGTTCATTTTGAATGTAAATGGCAATAAAGCACCAAGCTCCATTGTATGCACCACATTTTCGCTGCTCCTCATAAAGATGATGGCTTCTGGTCCGGCGAACTCGGCCAAAACCTGGCGACAACGACCACAAGGGCTAACCGTCTCTTTTGAACTGGTCGAGACAGCGCAAGCGATGAACTTTCGAAATCCATGTGACACGGCCGCTGCAACCGCACTTATCTCGGCACACCAGCCACAGGGTAAGGAGGCGATTTCAACGTTTGAACCGGAAAATATTTCTCCATTATTGGTTAGGACTGCAGCTCCCACTTGGAGTTGACTCACTGGGCAAAATGCGTTTAACTGTGCCTCCGCTGCTGCGGCGAGTAGATCGTGCTGCTTAGCAGCTACCATTGTTTGCACATTCATATGCGTTGTGTTCATGTGAACTGAGGTATCAACACAGCCAAGCAGCCTAGGTTAGCTAGAGATGAGGTGCCGACAGTTGTTTTTATACGATTTACCCTGACAGTCGGACAGAGGACATGACCAATCAATTCGCAGTAAGCATTCCGTCACTTGAACAAGAGCACGTGTTCGGCTCGTGTGCGTATTTGTTAATATTCGCTTCGCTTTCACATATGCATTTTTCCAATGTTTAGCTACAAGTCGAAATTAGGTTAAGGACTGGGTTGTTATGTTCACACATCACATCGCTTGTAGTATGTTATGGACAATGAACAATGATATATTACGGGTAAAAAAGCAATTTTGATGTACTCATGAGTAGGGGATTTTGATGTAATTAAGCGAGATGCATCGCAGCCAGTTTCCAAATGAGATATATATCGCAGTTAGCTTGTAAATCATGACGGTCCGAAGCTGTCCCTCGTGGCCCAGTGGCATAAGCTGCTGACTGGCGGTTCAAGCCGCTGGTGATCATGGGTTCGAATCCTGATGGATCCGATATACTCGCACTGCTGACGATGCCCAATAGGCTGAAACTGCAGTCTAGTGCTTTTCCGGGCATGTGGACGACTATCTGATTTGGAAATTGGCTGCGATGAATCTCTGTTAAAAAAGCAATTGCTTTACAAGTCCCGTAGGATGGTTGAAGTGAAAGTAAACATAAGTGTAAATCATCAATTTAAGAGTCTAGTGATTCAGGTGCCCCTTATTCATATAAACATTTTAGCATGTGTACTGAATTGTAACTTGAGTAATATGGGAAGTAATATGGGGAAGGTAGGTCTTAAGAATAAAAGAAACGACGACGCTTACTCAGGCGCCGCTATCTTGGACTGAGGTAACTGATGAATGCAGTTTTAATATATCCGAAACTATATGCCACAACAGCAGTGTGTAAGCAGTGAAGCACAAAGCTGAGAATGAGCACCGTTTGTTCGCGTTTGGTTGACGTAGACATCTCTGATTATATAGTGTAATGTAACTGGATAAGCGCATCATCCAGACGTCTTTTGAATACCGTTAGCGTGGAGAAGAAACAACGTATGTGGGAAGAGCGTTCCAGTGTTGGCACACACAAACGGAAAAGGAATTCCGGCGACATTCCAACCGGCTGTATTGTGTGTCCAACTTTAGATAATGTCCTCTGAGTGTGGTATTGCTATTCAGCTTTAGTAGGTGACGACAAGAATGGTTTGGATTCCTCAGGATCATATAAGTCATTATCAAGTCGCCACGCAGGCGTCGATATTGTCCACTGTAGACCCCGAGGGTTTTCAGCCTCAATCGGTAAGGGAGATGAAACAGGCCCTTTACGTTCTTGGTAGCCCTTCGTTGTGGCAATTCAAGAGCGATAAGGTCTTGCTTTTGCCATGGCTGCCAGACGTGGATGGCGTATTTAGAATGAGGCCGAATGTAGGCTTTGGACATCGGAGAAAAGATGGAAGAATCGAAGCGTCCGAATGCCCTTCGCAAAAGGCCAAGGTGTTGGTTAGCTTTTCTGGAGGCTTTCTCGGCCTGACGGGAACAACCCAGATCTTTCTGCACTATCACGCCTAGATCGCATTCTGTTGAAGTGCGCTGCAATACTTGGTCCCCCAGTTTGTAGTCGCAAGTTGCTTTACGGCGGATGCTCAACACCTTGCACATTGTAGTGTTGAACTGAAGCAGATTTAGAGTCGACCATTCGTAGACTCTGTAAAGATCATCCTGAAGTGCTGTATTGTCGCTGGTTGTTCTAATGGCTCGCCATATCTTGAGATCATCAGTGAAAAGTAAGGAGTTGGAGGTGATTACTGTCGCGAGATCGTTTATATAAATCAGGAATAGTCGCGGACCAAGTGCTGAGCCCTGGGACACTCCGCACTTAACATCGATTGGGTCAGTGATGACGCCACGAACTCTTACATTCAGATGTCCAACCGAGGATTGAGTCACCAATTCCACAACACTGCAGCTTGTGAAGGAGTATACGGTGGTTCAGACGGTCGAAAGCCTTATGAAAACTTGTAGAATACCTAGATGAATTATCTGTCTTACTGGTTCAAATTCATTAGATGTGGTCTCACCCACAGAGGCTTGTTGTGAATATCCATAGTGGGATATGTTTCGCCTTCACGCACCAACAGGGGTGGCGCCATCAACTACCCTTAAACATCGCTGTTTTGCACGGTAATAATTGCCATCACGAGTGGACCGAGAACTCAGTGTCTCGTACTTGCGATCGCGTCGTGCAGGCAGTAATAAGGGTTAACATCCCTGTCACGTTGTCTTAGGATTATTTGTGGCCCTTTGTGGCCACTCCAATTCTCCTCACAAAATATTGTGCGTGCGCCCGTTCGAACCAGTTCGACGAGCTCTACTCAGTGCTTCTCAACTCTTGGATCTAACCGGTGTGGATTATACTCTTTCTCCAGTTCCCAGTTTTCGGCATATTCTTTGCCGAATTTCACTTGTGTTACTACATTAGACCGGTCTTTCGGAAAAGATTTTGGTCTCATTCGGAAGAAGAAGCAGAGGGCTCCCAAACTACACGGCAACCATCCCTGCAAGTTGCAGCATAACAAAGTTAGAGCCTTTTTGCTCCGCTCATCAACTGAGCAGCTCTCAGAAAGCTTATCAGCGCTCCACCTGCATCGTCGCTTCAGGCAGGCCGATTAACACACACTGCCGCTTTGTTTGTGTGTGTACCACTGCAAGTCTATTGATCGCTGAATCCGACAGTCTGCGCGTTACGACCCCCATCTGCCCCTACGCCTGACCTTGGTGCGGTTGAACAACTCTCAATTCGTGTGCGTGTTCTGACCTATTCGTGCGTCACCCCTAGCGCAAAATACACTCACCAAGGCTTCGTTGTAAACAAGTGGACAACTAGCATTCCTATGGTTCAGCGTCGCCTATGTTGTGCAGACAACTGCAGTAAAGTGCTTAAGATCAGTATTACCTGTTCCAGCTGCATTAAATCGTACTGCCCGCAATGTGCAGGCAAAACTGTCCAAGAAGTGAGACAGACAAACCAAGTTGCTGACAATTTGGTTTTGCCCGTCATGTCAAGTGATTCCAGTTGTCAACTGTTTATCATTGCTAATGAAAAACTGCGATAGGATGACTGAAATAATCGCACAATTTGTAAATACTAAGGTCGCTCCTTCGGAGGTAAATATGGCCACGATAATACCTCAACCGGTCAAAGTTAGTTCTGTGTCTAAACCGAAGAAAAGAGCTAGACGATCCAACCGCACTGCAGCCTCTGTGACTCTAAACCCACTGGGTCACCTCACTCCCATCAGTGAGCAAGCCTCAAACATGCCTGCTTCCACTTCTCCAACCATAGACGCTTCACTTGGAGATTCAGCCATGACACCGATAGCTCACAGCCGAAGGAAATCCGGTGCAGATAACAAGCAGGTAACGTACGCATCGATTGCATCTACAAACACACCGGGAGCGACACACACAAGTTCATCTTCAGTCCCGAGCACGCGTGGCCCAAAGCAGCTTTCACTGTCAACTCCAGTGGTGTCCTCTAAACAACCTGAATTGCCGGCAAAAAGTATAAAGCCAACACTTGCTAGACAAAACCACGCTGCGCTAACTCTCGTGTGCACCAATGTTCCCGAATCCAAATCTGGCACAATAAAAGGCAAGTTGCAAGACGATCGCAACCGGTGGAGTTCCATCTGTGAGGCGATTGGTATTCGGGTTGAGCCTGCAATGCTGCAACGCGTAGCACGTCACCCGACCTCAGTGCACTCTGGTGAACCTCGAATTCTTCGAGTAACTCTAAACTCAGCAGATGAGACAGAGGCTGTCCTGCTCTCAGCAGTTCGTCTTCGCAACTCACCGAGCGGAGTGCGCATATTACCTAATCTACCTTGGAAAGACCGCGCAAAAGAAACAGTGGAGCAACGCGGTATTGCTACTAGGGATAGCAAGAAAACAATATTTGTTCATGGTGTTCCCGAGCTCCTGCATGCTTTTGATCACGATGCACAAACACATGACCGAGAACAGTGGTGCTACATCCGCGAAGCACTCTCTGTTAACAATGTTATTGCCAAATCCCTAACAAGAGTTCCGTTATCACCTAACTACAAGGGCTGCGGTCCAAGGCTAATGAAGGTAATACTACACTCCGAGGGAATGACGCAAGTTCTGTTGGATATCTGGTTAAAGTTTCGAGCTAGGTTGCCAACAGAAATACGGCTAAAGGCAGCAGGCGAACGACCAAAAGTCAGAAGAAATTCCATGGAACTTGCAAACCCTGCAAATTCTTTATTTGCACAGTCCTTCGGAGAGACTGTCACAACAGCGCCCACGTCACACAGGAGGACCGACCACAGCACGAGTGAACCATCAGTTCAGGAACGCTCAATACCGTCATGTGACACGACTGAAATTCACAAACCAAAAAACGATTATTTGCCGGCCACCTAACGGCCGGCTTAAAAGCGAACACAAACTTGACATCCACCAAGGAACTCCTAACCACAAAAGCCCTATCTTGCATGTACACAAACTCTCAAGGCCTTCGAAGCAAGTTGGCCGAATTTAGAGAACTCCATGCCTCACAACCGCAGGACCTCGTCATGATTACAGAGACATGGTTAAACCCTGAGATAACCGACTGTGAGATCAAGTTACCCGGTATGTCGCTGCTTCGGACCGATAGAACCGGAATGGGTGGCGGTGTGATACTTTATTATAATACAAGCCTCCGATGTGAAGTTATGGATCACCCGGAAATCCGAGCTCCCGATTGGCTTTGGCGCCGCCTTTGGTTGCGAAACAAGGACACATGTCTACTAGCCGTGGTTTATCGCCCGCCAAACTCAACGTCGGAAATGGTCTCCAAACTGTACCACGTTTTTCAGTTTGCTTTGAACAAGTCCTACACCCACATTCTTATCGCGGGAGACTTTAACGTGCACGACATAGAAACGCCGGCAACAGACGGTACGCAGTTTAAAGCCTGTTTGCAAGAACTTATTGCTAGCCACCCTCTTTACAACCACGTAACCTCTCCCACCAGATTTCGAACTTCTAACAAGCCGTCGATACTGGATCTTGTGCTAACTAACGAAGAACTCATGGTTGGCGGGATAGTTACAAGCACACCACTGGGTCGTAGTGATCATGTCACTCTACTCTTTGATTATATATGCTATGCCGAGTACCCGGAAAAGGAGGAGGATAAAGTGCACACTGTCACGCACTACAATGTGTTGTCCAAGCTTGTTAAGGATACATCTTGGACTTTCTTAATCGTATGCCCCCCAGATCTGGCCTGGGATATGTTTACTAGGACTTTGAGCACACTGGTAGCGCAAGCATCGGAACAGAAGTCCTTCCAACCCCAAAACAAGCGTAAGTCATTTCTGAGGAGCAGAACACGTAAATGTATGTCCCGGAGGGATTTGGCATGGCGAAATCACCAGGGTTGCCCGAATGCCAAAACCTGGACTGCATACGTGACAAATCGTAACTTCTGTGTGAAACCGATCCGCGAAGACAAGGTCACGCATCAGCAGAAGTTAATGAAGCGATTCTGTACTAACCACAAACTCCTGTATAGGCACATTAACGGCCTTCGAAAGGTAAAGCGAGGGGTTCCGGCGCTAGTCACGGCTGATGGATACACGCGGTCAGCAATGGAAGCAGCTGATCTCCTACGGCTTCATTACTCCCAAACGTTCCAACAACTGTCGAGCCCAAACATTCACCTCATTTCTAATACTCCACCATCTGGTTTAGAAAACATCACCTTTACTACGGAGGCTTTGTTGAAGAAGTTGTTATCCTTGCGTATCCACAGTTCTCCCGGAGCTGATAACATCCGACCAAAGGCTCTACAGGCAGTAGCTAGTGATCTAGCAGAACCACTGGCTGCTTTCTATCAGCGATGTCTAGAGGAAAACCTTATTCCACCAGTATGGAAGCGAGGGGTCATCACTCCTATCCATAAAGGAGGTAGCCGCACTGATCCTGCCAATAACCGTCCAATAACACTACTACCCGTACTATCCAAAGTGATGGAATCAATCGTCACAGACGCGCTGATGCAATAGTTGGAAAGCCACAATTTAATAGCCCCAGAGCAACATGGCTTTCGTCAAAAGCATTCGTGTAATATTAACCTATTAATTGCACGTAATAGCTGGACTGAAGCTGTTGATGATGGAGTTGGAGTCGATGTCATCTACCTGGACATTTCAAAAGCCTTTGATCGCTTACACCATCGAATTCTCCTTCAGAAGCTTCGGAACTACGGCATTGGCGACCCGATCCTAAGTTGGATTAGCAATTTTCTACACGAACGACGGCTAGTGGTGAGAGTCCGAGAATCATTTTCTCATGCAATCGACGTGACGTGTGGAGTACCACAAGGCTCGGTTCTTGGACCTCGTCTATTCTTGGTGTTCATTAACGATTTGGCGAGATCAATTACTTCCGATTTCCTGTTTTTCGCTGATGATATCATGATATGGCGAAGGATCAGAGGACCGGACGACCACGAACGGCTCCAGTGAGATCTTAACACAGTGTCGAACTGGTCAGTTCAAAACGCTCTACCGTTCAACGTAGACAAATGTCACGTTGTACAATTACGCCATAGACATAACTACACCTACATACTTGGGACAAACGAATTGCAGAATAGCTCCCAGGAACGTGATCTTGGTGTGATCGTACAGAGCGACCTCAACTGTTCAAAACAGGCTGAGGTAGCTGCGAAAAGAGGCAACCAGCACGTCGGCATGCTGCGAAGGGCATTCGGGAGATTTGACCCATCAATCTTCCCAATGATGCTCAATTCCTACGTGCACCCGCATGTTGAGTACGCAATCCAAGCTTGGCAACCTTGGTTGAAACGCGACCTAGAAGCGATAGAGGCACCACAACGAAGAGCAACAAAGAACGTGAAGGGCCTGCGGTATCACTCGTACCACCGAAGGCTGAAGTTGCTGGGAATTTTCAGCGGACGCTATCGAAGGCTGCGCGGCGATCTTATATTAGCGTATCAGATATTGAGTGACCCCAACCACGTATGCCGCCATTTGCTGAAACTTAGCCACAACACGCAGCTCAGGGGTAACTGCTTAAAGTTGAAGGAACAATATAGCCGTCTAGAGTGTCGACGGAATTACTTTTCCCTTCGGGTTTGCAAACCATGGAACGCACTCTCAGACTCAGTTGTATCCTCTCCTACCCTGGATGTTTTCAAAAAACGATTAGATGTTGCTCTCAGCTCCCAACATTTTGTTACCTAAGCTCCTCTGTTGTGGATTACGCCAAGCATGTTTTCAACAGGACTAATGTATCAAATGGACCTAAGTGAGCGACCATATTTTATTTTCTCACTCCTTACCTCAACTATCACTGCGCCCCAGTGTCTTTCTGAATGTTTACGCGCTATATTTCTTTTTCATTTCACCCTGATGTTAATTATCAAAGTATTCATCTCGGCAGACGTTCGATAGATGACCCAGACATATTTTAATTGCATCATATTCACCACTACCATCCTACGGGACGTGTCACTTGCTTTTATCCCGTGATAAATCATTGTTCATTGTTCGTTGTTCATGTCACATATCGGCGGAACGGGCACCTAAACCACAGGAAGCACTCCACGAGCGGCAGTTGCCTTGGCACGAGTTCGCTGAGCATGTAGCAAGCAAGGTCTACTGTCGAGGTGTAGAGATTGGATATCTGCAGCCTAATTATTAACCTATTACATTTGAGCGCGCAACATCAATGAGACGTCCGATGTCCTAGCTGTGACGTCCGTACTCAACTTATGAAAACTTGTAGAATACCTAGATGAATTAGCTGTCTTACTGGTTCACATTCATTAGATGTGGTCTCACCCACAGAGACTTGTTGTGAATATCCGTAGTGGAATTTTTTCGCCTTCACGCGCCAACAGGCGTGGCGCCATCAACTACCCTCAGCTACAACGTGCGGTCGCAAATAACTGTCCTCCTGCGTTATTCGCCTCCAAATCTTTGAATTTATTCTCACAGAGACCTACGTGCCATCATTCGATTTGGCTCCGCGAGCTCCTCATACCACTGTTCATCTACTGGATCTATCATTCACGGATCACCAGCAAACTGTGCTCTTGCAACTTCGAAGTCAACCGTAATCGAAGCTTATCGGATGTTTTATTTTTCCTCTCGTCGCATAAGAACTCTTGTGGTCTTATTTTAAAGATCTTTGTGAGAGTCACTCGATCAGCTTACTACCATTCCTTCAAGTCACTCTACAAAGCGATATTCGTTAATTTGATCTCCCCTTGGAACTGCTACTGTCGTCATTAGACAGTTTGTTCCAAGTCACCTTGCTTTGCCACAGTCGCTTTGCATCGCATCGCTGCCTACCCTCTACCGTCTGGATCGATAGCACGCACATCGCGTATCCACCCTAAAGAACGCGTGACTCATCTGGCCTCGACACGTCTGGACCTGCTGACCTCAAACCAGCGCCGATCGCCACGCAACGGTGCGTCAGTATCTCCATCCTCTTTCTACCTCTATGGAGAAAGTCTCGTATGAAAAGCAAATGCGAATCATGTGCCAAAGTGGTAAAAAGTGGTCTGGTGTGTACCCTGTGTTTGAAAACCTATTACACTACCTACCTTGGGAAGGGGTCGACGAAAGCAAACACCGCAGAAGCGCCTTGGTTCTGCCAAGTATGCAAGTCTATTCCATTTGTTAGCTGTCTAGCTGTGCTACTGAAGAGGTGTGAAAGACTAACTGAAGTGGTCGAGCAACTGGAGAGCGCCAGAGTTACACCCATGGGAGGAAACCGACCTGCACTTGTGGGTGAAAATAACACCCCGAACTCCCTAGTCAGGCCGAAGAAGCGAGCCAGGCGTCCCAACCCAACCCCAACGACTCAGCCTCCAGCAGTAGCAACTCCATCCGCTCTCCCTCCTATAAGTAAAAACAGTGCCTGCAGCGCGCCTGCCTCAACTTCTGTACCGTGTGCTGCAACTAGTTTTCTGTTCGCTACACTCGAGACCGTAAGCTACAGTCAACCAGCCATAGTGAACAACCCGGCAACGTACGCATCGGTTGCCGCAAAGCAAACACCGGAGAGAGCACCGGTAACCTTTGTGCCCGAACTAGAGAAAACAAAACTGCTGCCGCGCGGATGGCACACACAAATGCCGTTCACAAATTCAGCAAAAACACCAGATACTAAGCCTCCAAATCCAAAACCGGTAGCCACCAGGCGCAACCATGATGTCCCAAACATTGTATGCACTAATGTCCGCGAATCCAAATCCAATACAATTAAGGGTAAGTTGACGGACGATCAAAATGAGTGGGGTTCTATCTGTACGTCGATCGGAGTCCATGCAAATCCCACGACATTAAAAAGAATCTCGCGCCACCCAAACGCGTTGCACTACGGCGAACCCCGGTTACTTCGAGTAACACTAAACTCGGCGGACGAGACGGAGGCCGTTCTGCTGCCCGCGATTCGTCTGCGCAACGACTCAAATGGAGTGGGCATACTACCCGAAATCCCGTGGAAAGAAGGTTCAGGGGATCCCGCCAACAAAGATAGGTACAGAATAAGTCAAGATAAGAAAACAGTGATTGCTCACGGTGTTCCTGTGCTTACTGACTCCTCTTCCGACGATGCCCAGATGCATGACCGCGAGCAATGGCACTACATCCGGGAGGTTCTTTCCCTCGAAAATGTAGTGGTCATCTCGTTGACAAGGAGCTCCATATCACCAAACTATAAAGGATGCGGTCCTAGGCTCTTACAACTTGTGTTACAGTCAGAACAAATGACACAAACCCTACTAGCGAACTGGATTAAATTCTGTCGCAGATTGCCAACCGAAATTCGTCTGAAAACAGCAAGAACACCAACACCTTTTAATGACAATTCAGTAGAGGCACAACTCTTAGTGAAAACACCAGCTGCAGGACCCGACTCAGGGACGGTTTCAAGAGTAGCTATACTATCCGGAGGGGCACAGTAGAGCACGAGCAAACACCGGGATTCGGAGCATCTGATACCTGCTTGGGGCACACGATCTGAAGACCACCACTCAGGAACGCGACTTGGGTGTGCTGGTACAGGAAGACCTCAGGTGTTCCAAACAGTCAGATTCCGCTTCTAAAAGGGGCAACCAGCACGTTGGACTCCTGCGAAGAGCATTCGGAATTTTGGATCCATCCATCTTCTCTTTGATGCTGAATGCCTACGTGCGTCCTCACGTCGAATATGCAATCCAGGCCTGGCAACCCTGGCTAAAACGTGACCTTGCAGCGCTTGAGACCCCACAGCGTCGAGCAACAAAAATCGTCAAGGGTTTGCGCTACACTCCTTACCAGGAACGACTGGAGATACTCGGAGTGTTCAGCGGACGGTACCGGCGACTTCGTGGAGACCTCATACTAGTGTACCAGATATCGAGCGATCCCAGTCACGTATGCCGCCACCTCTTGAAGCTCAGCCCGAACACTAACCTTCGCGGTAGCAGTTTAAAGCTGAGCCAACAGTACAGTCGTCTAGACTGTCCGAGAACCTATTTCTCCCTCCGGGTCTGCGGGCCCTGGAACGCCCTTCCAAACTCAGTTGTTTGTACCCCCACATTAGATACGTTTAAAAAACGATTGGACGTCGCACTGAGCGCCCTGCGCTTTGTTTTATGAACGAAACCGCTTGTATATATTTAGGCTGACCAGCCTCTTTGGATTTACACCCCAAATTCACGGTCGTACATCTGTGCGAACCGGTGAGTACTCCATTTGTATTTGTTACCATCACCAACGATAACAATTTCTTAGCCAATTTTGCGTCGTACCACTTTGTCCCCCTAAAACTGTTATACTTCTACCTTTTATCTCACTGACGATCCTTACTTCAACCACTTATGTGGTTTGCCAATCTGTCAGTATTTCTATTGCCAACTTGCGGGACTCGTTAAGTGTATGCTTTTTTACCCGTCATATACCATTGTTCCTTTATATATTAAATACTTCTCGAGAGTATGCAACCCATCCAAAAAACGATTAGTAGCCGATCCTTTAATGGTCGGCGTAAACCCATTTGCTTCATCCATCCAACCAGTCGCCGGCCACTCATTGGTCGGCGAAACTACACTTATGACTTACACAACCTCCGAATCATTGCTTAAATCTGAGAAACTTTCAGACCTGTACACTAACGCCCAAGGGCTCCTCAGTAAATTTACCGAACTTCGGCTACCTCAGGTTGCGAATGCTTGGGACTTAATTTCTATTACCGAAACTTGGTTACATCAAGAGGTGACTGATGCTAAGGTTGAGATAGCCGGAATGTCACTCATCCGGAACGACCGCCCCAGCAGAGGAGGTGGGGTCCTACTCTACTACCGCAGCGATCTACAATGTACAATAGTTGATGATCTGGAAACACACGTTACCGAGTCACTCTGGTGCCGTCTCCGACTAAGACACAACGACGCATGTCTCGTAGCTGTCGTTTACCGCCCCCAACGTCCACTCTGGAAATGGATTCCCGCTTTATCCGTGGCCTGAACAGAGTAACACGCACTAGGTGCAGCCACATTCTCATCTCCGGGGACTTCAATCTACACAATCTGGAGGTTTCGGCATCGCCCAGTGAGCAGTTCAAAGCAGACTTGCATGAACTGATCGCTAATATTCCCTTGTACAATCATGTCACCATGCCCACTAGATTTAGGACAGCAAACAAACCGTCCATACTGGACCTTGTGCTCACGAATGAAGAGCTCATGGTTGACAAGTTATTGATGGAGAGTCAATTAGATCTCAGTGACCATGTAGTAATAACGTTCAACTACGTGCGTTATGCTGAGTATCCACTGAACAATCGGAACTAACACATACAATAACACAATACCACATATTAAAAGAACTCGCCGACGCAGCTGCTTGGGAATTCACAAACAATAGTCCACTTGATAATGTTTGGGCAGAGTTCGTTAATAGATTCAGCGACATCATCAACACAGCATCAGAGACCAAGCCCCTTCGTCCCGCAAAAATGCCTTCAATTCTAAGGAGCAGGACTCGAAAATGCCTGGCGATAAGGAATGCAGCATTGCGTGCTTACAAGATTAACCCCGACTCAGAGACTTGGGGCAATTTCCTGATCCATCGCAACCATTGCACTGCACTTGTCCGTGAGGACAAAGTAACTTATCAACAGTGCCTAGCCAGAAAATTCATGGCAAACAACAAACTACTATATAGGCATGTCAATAAGCTTCGTAAAGTGAAGCATGGAATCCCTCAACTTTTCACGACAGGCGGTAGAGTACAAAGCGCCGAAGAAGCAGCTAATGCCCTGCGGCTACAATACGCCCCAATTTTCGAACTCGCAACCTCTACTTGTCCCATAACGTCATGCACATTACCGACACCATTGTTTACAAATGTAATTTTCAACCCATCAATTGTGTTAAGGAAGTTACTCTCACTGCGTGAGCATAGTTCTCCGGGAGCAGACAACATCCGCCCAAAGGCACTGAAGGCTGTGGCCAACAAGCTAGCTGAACCACTGTCACAGTTCTTCCAAAGGTGCTTTGATGAACAACAAGTCCCCACTATGTGGAAGTGTGGCATTATCACCCCTATTTTTAAAGGCGGTAGCCGTTCCGATCCTGCTAACTATCGTCCAGTGACTCTCCTCCCTGTGCTCGCGAAGGTGATGGAAGCAGTCGTTGCTGAGGCTTTAATGGACTACCTGGAAAAATGCAACATCTTGGTACCGGAACAGCATGGCTTCCGTCAACACCGGTCATGCACCACCAACCTACTGATTGCACGAGGTAGTTGGACGGAAGTGGCTGATGATGGGGTCGGAGTCGACGTCATCTATCTGGACTTCTCCAAAGCTTTCGACCGCCTTGATCACCGCATCCTACTTCAACGGCTACAGAGTTACGGAATCGGAGATCCTGTACTTGGTTGGATTGGCAGCTTCCTTCACCAACGGAAGCTTCAAGTACGTGTCAGAGGATCACTCTCTAACCCAATTGAGGTGGAATGTGGTGTTCCACAAGGCTCAGTGCTGGGACCGCGCTTATTCCTGGTGTTTATCAACGACCTGGCATCAGTTATCTCCTCAAATTTCCTGCTTTTCGCCGATGACGTCAAGATATGGCGGGCGATTAGTAACAAGCCAGATCACGATCTGCTCCAACATGACCTAGATTGCATTTACGAATGGTCAAAGAGGAACATGCTTCAATTGAACATAGCTAAGTGCAAGATGATACATCTGCGTCACCAGCTGGTGAGCGCTTACAAGCTTGGAGACCACACCTTGGCGAAGGTTTCTCAGGAGCGTGACCTGGGTGTATTGGTACAGGAAGATCTCGGGTGTTCAAAACAAGCAGAGAAGGCGACGAGAACCGGAAATCAACACTTCGGCCTTCTTCGCAGAGCCTTCGGTCGGTTTGAACCCTCAATCTTTCCCCAAATGCTTAACGCCTACGTGCGACCTCACGTGGAATATGCTATTCAGGCGTGGCAGCCGTGGCAGAAACAGGATCTTGTTGCTCTCGAGACTCCTCAACGAAGGGCAACCAAGAACGTCAGGGGCCTCTTTCATCTGCCCTATCAGCTTAGACTGAAATCTCTAAGAATGTACAGCAGTCGATATCGGCTTTTGCGGGGGGATCTCATAATGGTTTACCAGATTCTGAAGAACCCAAACCACATTTGCCGTCCGCTGCTGGAATTGAACCACAACACTAAACTAAGAGGTCACCCACTGAAACTGACAATTCAGTATAGCCGGCTTGAATGCCGTAGAAATTTCTTTTCTCTCCGCGTGTGCCAGCCTTGGAACGCCCTCCCTAATTATGTCGTCTCTGCTCCCAATCTGGCGATATTTAAAAAACGTGTTGACGATGCATTGTCTCACTTACATTTCATTTTATGACTTGTTAGCCAGGGGCTACAAAACGCAATCAAACGGTGTCTTGCCAAACGCCTAACCAATGGATTTATGGATTTATACGTTTAATACGCGAACATCTCCGCTATTCCACATAAGTCTATGGTGAGTCCACCACAACGCTTTTCACTTTATCATGCAATTGATTTTCGCAATAATTTCCATCCCACGGGACTTGTTAAGCGATGCTTTTTTACCCGTAATAAACCATTGTTCCATTGTTCCATTGTACCACTGTTTCATAGAGAGATGTAAAGCAACCGTACGTTGCCCGTGCAATGTGTACTTAAAACATGTCGACAGAAATCCCAAAACCGGTCCAGTCGTTGAGTCGGTGGCTCTATTTTAATGCTTCTGAGCGCAGTGCACTAATATTCCGAGTTAAGTGGAGACAGACTAAAACGACTTCCGTATCAATTATCATTTCCATGTCTACGTAAAGGTCTTGAAAGGGGCTACATATATTTCCTATGTCTGTATCTCATGCTGAGGTTGATGTTGAATACATTATGCTTATTCACCACAGCTGAACTACAGTGACTTAAACTAGATCTTCATCTGGATAATAAGTAGTCCACACCAATTTGTTTGCTTAGTTCTGTTCCTCTGCTACCTATTCGGTATCAAATTTGCGTGCTTATTTTTCTTCAACTTTTGTTTTGGCTGTTGGATATCCCTAGTGTGGATGCACTTGATGCGAATGATGACAACGTTTCTAACTGTCGAAAAACCGCGACCTTAATTATGCTGGTTTCAGGAGAGAGTTAGTCGTTGCTTCTTTAAACGGGGTGCATAGTCCTCGTCATCGTGCTAGCCCCAAAGAGTGGTTCAACCAAGTGTGGAACGGGCTGCGGCCTGGCCACTGCCTCATACACACCCGATACGCATGATTCTCCGCGTGGATATACGGGTATGTTGCTACTGTGCACGTTGAAGCAGTGTGGGCCGGCTCCGTTGATGAAACGTAGCACATGCGTTCCGGTCTTATTACTTCGGATTTGCATTGACTACGGGGTGTGTGGATGGAGCTGTGGGTGGTGCAGTGCAAGCCAACCGTGGTCCCCCTCTATGCACAGGCGTCCTGCGGCTGTCCTATAGAGGCCGCATTGACAGGCACATCAGAAACCGGAAGTCACCAACCAAGTTTGAAAAAATGACACTATTCTCATCATCATCAATTCACCTTAACTGTGAGTGTGAGGTACACCTCAGCTAATGTGCTGCGATGCAAAAATCAAAATATTAGACACTAGGGACTACAAAAGCTAATCATAACATTAATGTAATCAGTGTTAAGAATTATTTTCTAGAGTAAACTCTCATCGGGCCCAAACATTTCTATGGTCGAGGTTCGATGTCCTTAACGTCAACTTAGCTGAAAATTGATTTCTGGATTGTCCGAACAGTCAATCCATAGCTTAGGGTTAGGCTATAGATGGTAGGCAAACTGTAACGTTCACCGATCGACCGTTGGATGACGTGTAGCCAACTAGCACAAAATAAGAAAAATATTAGATTGTAGCACTACAGTACCGTTTAAAATATGTACCGCTAATTAGATTGGGTAAACATCAATTGTTCAGGAGCCCGGTGAATCACCGTCGACAACAAATTACATTTACACAATAAGAAAGAAATAGCTGTTTAAACAACACAACCGGAGGACAACGGAGCACACGATAGTGTGAAAGTGGTAACAGTCACTGGTCAATGGTCTGATTACAGAATGAGCGGTTAACAGATGGTACATACAAGTAAACAGGATGTCAAATTTGTTGACCTGAGCATCACTCAGAGGAAGTAGCAGTTATGTTACAAAACCATGAAGATGGCGGCATCAGACCTAGTGCGTGGGGCGTCTGTTTCAGTCGAAACAAAGTAAAAGGAAGTCACATATCGTTAGTGAAGGAATGGTGTAAACCAGGTGTGAACCATTGGATAAGGGTTACAACATATAGTGGGTTGAACAGTTATTTAGACAAGTACATGGGAGGGAAATAAGAGGGTGATCATATTATTCTGGTTTTTTGAGGATATGGTTCAGTACACAAGTGATCCTCACAACCACGATGAAGGGTCATTTGAATGAATGGAAAATTACGGTCCAAGTGTCAACCAAGAGCAAGTTTCAGAGGAATTTTCCAATCATGCACGATTCTGTTACAAAGCAAAAAGTAATCTATTGCATAGAAGCTCAGATAGCAATCAAATAGCTAAGTAAAATCGTCCTTTGGCCAAGGAACTAGTAAGACATATGTACCGCTTTTGTACACATTGTTCGGGCTTTAAATAACGGAGGTATATGACCTCAACAAGGAATAACAGCTGCTTACAGAAAGCTTACCTGAAACACCTTGCGTCAAGTGTTGGAGCACCACCATGCTTATTCGCAACCCACCGTTGTCGTGTTTCTTGACATAAAATATGACTTCGACTCAGTCGATCAATGTGCCCTTTGGGACTGTCTGTTGAGGAAAGGTGTGCCTGATAAATATGTAAACATTATCAAAGCGCTGTACGCGCATAGTTCGGGCAGGGTGAGGGTTTATGGCATACTCTCGCCACCCTTCAGTATCACTAGCGTTGTGAGACAAGAATGCCCACTGTTACCTTTCCATTTCAACTTCGCTACTGATGAAGTCATGGAAACAGCATTCGCTGGACACGACCTAAAACGTGTGGAGCTACTTCCTGGTGAGCAACTTCTTGACTTGGAGTATGCGGATGATATTGCCCCAATCTGTGACAGCTCCCAAACCTGCCAAACAGCACTGGACCGATTAGCACTGGCTGTCAACCGTTTTGGGCTATGCTTTGCTCCATCGAAATGTAAATTTACTTCTCCAAGATTAGCAGGGACTAAACCCTGCGCTAACGTTTGGTGGTGATCTGCTAGAAGTCGTTCAGGCATCCAAGTAACTGGGCAGCTATATTAGCACCCGTGGGATTGAAGATGAAGTTACGAACTGTATAGCAAAAGCTCGAGGTGCTTTTGCCAATCTCCGCCACCTGTAGCGCAAACGCGACATTACTCTCGCCCTGAAGGGCAGAGTTTACAATGCAGCCGTCTGTTCAACTCTCCTATATAGCTGTGAAACCTGGCCCATCAGGTCGACAGACATGAAGAGGCTAGTCATATTCGATCATCGCTGCCTTCGCAGCCTAGCTCATGTCTGGTGGGAGCACCGCGTGAGCAATGAGCGTGTTCGACGTCGCGTATTTGGTGCAGGAAGAGCGAATGAACCGCTCGGCACCATTATATCACGCACCAGGCTCCGATGGCTGGGCCACGTGTTGCGCTAGCACACCGACTCCCGCGACGTGCATTGTTTGCGCGTTGTGGGTGCGGTTGGAAGAGGAGGAGGGGAGGCCAAGTGATGACTTGGTCGAGAGAAATGAAAACCCTCACTTCGAAGTTGGCATCGGTTGGTGCATCCCGACTGCCTGTCTGGGGTCCTAAGGACGGTGAACACGTTTGGTTGGACACACTTGCTGATATGGCTTGGAGCCGACCCCAATGGCGTTTGTGTTGTGAGTTCCTTTGTCCATCCCCCTCCAATCACGATCTCACTTGTTAGGCATAATGTGACTCTCTTTTACGGCAGCCAACTGTTAGCTCTCCGGAATGATGTCCATCCGTTACTGGAGACTTGGCGGGCGTGCCATTGTTTGTTTTCCTTTTCTTGTCTTTTGTACTGCGGCACAGTAGCTGAGGTGTTTTCCACCTCCAGCTAACGTGTAATGATGATGATGATGATGATGATGATGATGATGATGATGATGATGATGATGATGATGATGATGATGATGATGATGATGATGATGATGATGATGATGATGATGATGATGATGATGATGATGATGATGATGATGATTGATGATGATGATGATGATGATGATGATGATGATGATGATGATGATTTAAGGTTTTAGCAAGCAGTGGCTTGTTGTAGTAAACAATTCTCAATCGGGCCGTGAAACAAGTCTCCTCAACAGCATCTATCAGCCTTCGAAATAGGATCTTAGTTGTAGAATCGTCCTTAAATGGCAAGTGAATAAATAGCCCTTTTTAGGGGCAGTGCTCTTAGGCAGGTTGCGTTTGTGTTCTTTCAGATGCCTCGAGATAATTTTGGTTGGATAGCCAATTTCTGTCACGGTGTTGCCGATTCTCTGCAGCTCTTCCTTTGTGGTATCCGGTGTACAAGGAGCACGTAAATACCGTCTTTTTGTTCCTGTAGTGGGAGGTGGGCTTATACAAAGGTCACACGTAATTTGAAAAATACACGCAAAATCCACCAAGGTACTCACTGTACACCTCTGCTCCTATCTCCCATTAGCACCACCCGCTAGTAACTGATGGTATTTCAGAGAAGAAAATTTAAGTGCCTATAACTGGATACGTTACTGTTGTGTCGAAAATCCTCGGTATATTGAACATCTGACGTTCGCAACGGATGGCAACGGCGAATCCAAAGCCCTTGAACATTACGTTATGCCAGGCGATCCGGTGCGTAAAACGTGAAACATCCTCCCACACACCTGACCGTGAACTTTGCTCTCACCCAGTGCTCTAATGTGGTTCATTTCCGGTGCGGTGAAGGTCTGTTCTAACGGTCACAACAGCTGCCCGATAATAAAGCAAGTTTCACTTGAACTCACTCAAGTGGAGGAGTAGTGATGACATAGAAGTGGTAGAGAAATCGTGGAACATGGGTGGTGCTATGTCCCAGTTAGTTTGCAAATTTTGTATTCGAGGCAACGTCACCATAGCGCAGTGGCTAAGGACGCTGGTTAGTTGCCATCTGCCTCTGGTGGTCATGGGTTCGATCCTCATTAGGGGCCCGAGGGAATGTGCATCACTGACGAGGCCCAATAAGGCGAAACGCGTCTGGTACTTTTCCGGACTAGGCCGTACTATGTAGCTTGTGAACTATGGAGATGAATACCATACAAAACTGACAACTAAAATCCTGCTACTTCCCAGTAATTTCATTTCTCTTTTGCTGATTTTTAAGGGTCGGCTAATACATGGACTTTACAACCTTTGACAGACTTAATGTTGCAAAGTCATACTGTCGACGGTCTTATATTTGATAATGTACGGTACTCTGCCTTTCAAGGCGGAATTGATGTCACTCTGGTTCCAAATGTGGCATGACATGCTTATAAGATCATGAACAATGGAACAATGGTATATGACGGGAAAAAAGCATACACTTAACGAGTCCCGCAGGTTGGTAATAGAAATACTGACAAATTGGCAAACCACATAAGTGGTTGAAGTAAGGAGCGTCAGTGAGATAAAAGGTAGAAGTATAACAGTTTTAGGGGGATAAAGTGGTACGACGCAAAACTGGCTAAGAAGCATTCGCAGATAGTCCTAAGTTTGCTGATTAGGTTAAACCGGAAGTTCGAATCAGTGAGGAAAATCACCCATTTTACTGAAATGTACTTTTCCCATGATCTCGACTGACTGAAGATTAATCGCGCCGTACACAACCTTTCAACATTTCGGGCCACATGAGGCAACCGACAATGCGTGTGTTAGCTTAGAACTTCACGTTCTCTCAAATTGCGAAGCTAAGCCATTCAGGATACTTGTGTTTGCTGAACACTAAACGAAGCAACCAGCTTATCTGGCATAGGCCAATGTGTGGTTTTACGAGGGTGAAAACAGTTGCGCTGTTCTGTACATGAATCGCAATAAAACATTGTTGTCAAGTTTGTCGTTGTTAATGTTTTTCCCCTTCGGCCAATCAACATAGGGTAGCTAGCTGAAGCACGTTGCCAGAGTAAAGCAGGGATGTTTAGAGCATATTTGTTTCAATAAAGACGAGTATACACAAGTTCACGTAATCCACAATAATAACTAGAAATATCTAAACCTATCGGCCCAGGCTGCAATCGAATATGAAAAAATGGTGGTGCAGCTAGTAATCACTTCAAAGCAAACTTAAGTTTACATAAACCGGAGGATCTAATGTGGCAATAATTTGGTATATAGGATGTGAAGAATAGGCAAGACGAAGAGTGGTGCTTAAAGGGCAATAATCTGTGTACACATCACAATAAATTCAAGAGTTTGACCATTAAAAGAAGGAGCATGCCAACACAAATGAAGGAAACCAATCCAATGAATGGATGGATGTGTTTGATCGTAGGTTGTTTCTAATCAACATATAGGAGCTAAGCAAATCTACGAAAAGATCCATCAGATTGGGGATGAAAGCCACAGCGCAGCGGAAATGTATGTGTTCTGTCCTCAACCTGAAACAGTACACGCATTTCCTGTCACTACCCAAGTGTTAGGAGTAGCCAAGCCTTTGAACACTAAGACCATCCTCCTCACCCACAACAGAGTACTTCAGCAATTCACACTGATGCTTCGCCACCGCAGGTATTGTGGTAGCATCAGTTGCTGGTACCAGCTAGATACACTGATGAACGGGGCGACGTGTCTAAAACTCCTATCATACCTTCAACTATGAAGCTGGTTGCTGGAAAAGAATTGCCTTGAAAAAGCGCAGCACCCGACCGACTGATTTCCCTTCATGTTCTATCAGAAACCTCGAATTTCCCAAGTGTACGCAATGCACCTAAAAGTGTCGATAGTTCGGTAGTCCGACGTTGTCTAGAAAAGGGCTTATAATAAATATAATAATAATACGTAATATATATAATATATATAAAATGTATAATAATATATAATAATATAATAATAGATATAATAGATATAATTTCACTACTGACAGATTGTGCTGTATTCATTGTTATTTTAATGCCCCGAACCCTCCGTCGATCGACCGTAGCACTCGTCTACTCGGTGAGTTGCTGCGATGACGTTCGCTTCTGTTCACTTCACTCGTCCAAGTCTTCTTGTGGCCCTCGAATACAGTTCGTTGTGTTCGATTTCGTCTGATTTCTGATGCTCGTAATCGATTATGTACCCTGGTGAGGAATGGTATTCACTAGCCTTGTAGGTTGCCTCTTATGAACGAAGCCATCCGGGGATAGGGATTTCAAGCCATCCGTGTATGACTGGCTTGGAAACAACTCCATAGTATTCGACTAGCTTTGCACTTGACCCAAATTAAAAATCGTGTCTGAAATATACAAAAGTATCTTTAGATATCCATAATAACGAGATTATCCGTCTGATAGTTCTGAACACTTATACATGCGGTGTATCTATAAAAAACCTGGAATAAGGGCTCTTTGAAAATTGGACGAACAGTACGCTCAAGTTGAGATTACCACATTCAATTAACCTGATAACTACAGAATTTAAACCTACCGAGTTCGAGTGTTTAAGTCTACTAAACCTTGGGAATACCGTGTATGCACAGCTCTGAATTTGGGACTCTTCGTGCATCACTGTTTGTTATGGCAACCCGTAGCATACAACCAGCTACCAGAGCCACTCTGTACTGATTGGTGTGATGACATCCCATCGTTACAGAGTTTCGGGTCACTGGCTGCACATGCGGTTACTATCTAGAGGTGCTTTCGCGAATGCGCGCACAGGCTCAATGGTAAGTGTTGTCCATACTCCCGCTGATCACGCGGTGGGTTTAACCTCGTCGTCTAGAGGCCTCGCTCTCTTCTCAGATTGGTGGGGGACGTGTCATACACTAATCGCAGCTTCGAAACCAAAGCCAGTAAGACGAAGCATCAAAAGGGAGAACAGAAAGCTTTCGCTGATCCTAAAGAATAAGAATCTTGTGGATGCTAACTGCTTCTTAACTACCTTGAACAAATGTTTAATGAGTCCTGTTCTAATTCCATGTTTGGCTTTCAGTTAGAATGAATGAAGCGGACACAGATGGGTTGCTGTTGATGGTGTGAAAGTGGAAAACTGGGTAAGAGTGTAGCAAGGACACAGATTCAAGCAGGCACACTTTTATTGCACGCGAACATGGTTCCGCAAGCTGGATGCACGCGCGTATATCGGCTATATTGTTATCCCACAACGCACCATAACTGGAAACTCACAGCATATCAAATTCGTGCGTTATTTGTCCGCAACTTTGCGCATCTTGGCTGCTTGTTTGATCCCGTAACTTTGCTTCCGCAGCATGCATTCTTATCAGCTTGGGGTTGTTCTAGTGCTCTTGATTTGCTTGATCTCAGTTCCGTTACTTGGCTTGGGGTTACTCCTGGGTGCACCGACAAAGGCGTTGCTGTTTGGTTTATTGGTATGTCCGTACAGCCCGTTTCTGTTTTCGTTCCCTTCGTCCCTCGCAAGCCGCTGTCCACTGGTATTGTTGGGTTTGCATTATGCCGTCTGATCTCGTCCATGATATCGGTGCCAGTTTCTGTTATCGTTCGTTCTAGTGGTTTTCCGGTCTTTAGCGAGAACGTTACCTTCCGCCCCATTACACCAGCACCCCAGAATGACCGCAGCTCACGAACTATTTTGGATCCTGTCTCTTTAGGCAGCGCAATTGTATTTGCTGTTAATGGGCATAATCCCTCGTATGGTAACCGATGCCGGAGGTAGTATACACCAACGACATGGAGTTCAGACATTTTTTAACCAACCCGACGTCTGATACTCCTTTCAGGATGAGATCACGGGTATGTTATGGTTCGGTCGTAGTTCGCCGGTAACCAAAATACCACTATATAACACACATGTGTTTGGTATGTCATTTCACCAGTGAGACAAAATATTGCTTTGAAAGACAGCAGCTGCCGAGCGTACCTCAAACAGCATAGAGTGTAGGGGCTAGTCTGTGGCGATTATAAATAATCTGCTTATTAGTATTTTTTTACGTTCATATTTCGCTACCAGAGAAGAACAAAACAATGGTGTATTACGGATAAAAAAGCGAAAGCGAAAGAAGTCACGTAGGATGACCACACGGGGAACCACAAGATGGTGGAAAGAAAGCTGTGTGAGAAAATCAACATCCTTATGGTAGACTCAACCTAGTGCCACACAGAGGCATACATAAAAGAGCCAACCTCGATTTTGTAGGTTCATACAAATTGTGGAACATTTGTCACAGTAGACCGTCTGTCAATGTACGCAGACTATTTCTCGTAATGTAAGTTGGTTAGGGCAAATTCAAGGCGCTATTAAACCTAGCTAAAGTGGGGGCGGAGACAACGTAATTTGGGGGGGGGGCGTTCTTAGCTAGCAGACACGAAAATCGGAAGGAATTTTAGATACCGCTTGGCTTAAATGACCATTGAATTGCACAAATTTCCCTAGTTCGTCTTCACGTGGTTCCACCTTAGTTGCTGCCAGTGCCATTGTGAATTGTGCGCTCTGCTTCCTACCCTATCGGCTGTCGGAAATACACACCAGTGTACTTCTCGTATGTATAATTTTCGCACTATTATCCGCCGACCCCAAACAGAACCAGAGTTACCTGTGTCGGTTTCCAGAGTTTTGGCTGAATCGTTATTCTTAGTTGACCGTTCCCTACATAACTGGTGACCCAGCATTTTTATTACTTTTTGTGTATCTGCTTACTTTTGCATAATATTTACCACGACTTCTATTGTTAATACGTCAGAAAATACTTGATCTCCCGTTAACTTCAGTCGACTTTTTTACTCCATTCATATGGTCTGTTCAACTAGAAGCCATTCTCCGCCTTCGGCGAAGCATATCGCAGTCCTCCATGTTTCACTTTTACCTGCTCATTTCCAATGTAATATTGCTTCTGTGTTCGTTGACATTTCCGATCCCCTGCCCTGAGATCCACCCCATAATAAATTTAAGGCAACTAGTTTAATGCATACTACCGCTTCGGACGAAACATGCCTTGAAATTCTGCTTTCTTGTGTCGAGTTCAGAGACCGATAGCTGTTCAAACTGTTTCGAAGCTTCGCATCTTACGTCATAGACAATTCCCTTCCCCGCCAAATTTGGAATAATTTCCTTCCTGCACATACGACAACTATTCTAGCTGTTCTAGCTGATAATTTCCGTCACATTTATCAGTTTTGATAATATTTTAAATAAGAACAAGGATAGCAAAGGACACGGCTATCCCTTAAATACCCTACCAAGTCACTGGTTCGCTTGATAACATAGACATTAATTCACATACATGAGCACGTGTATTGCTTGGCTCTGAGAATCAGTCAAACTAATCCTCCACCAGTAGAGTAAGAGTATCCTGCTTGATAGCGTATCACTCTCCGCTTCTCAGGAAGTGCTCGCCATGGCCGTATAGGTTTCGCAGTATCATCTTTATTTGGTAAGGCTTCCGGTGCTAGTCTCAGAGTTGGAGGCGATGGGCAGTTTGCTTGTTCCTCTTCTGGACTCACAGGCTGTCGTCGCACTTGGTCCAAATGACGTTGAAGTATTCGCCTGTCTCCCAATTCCGCTTCTACTGCACTACGTCTTGCTAGTCTCGTAATCCCTCGCATTCAAGTTTTATCCCTTGGCCTCAGTTTGACATACTCTCTGTCGCCCGCCTGGACCATACCATTCTCCGTCATCATGTCGTAGTGTCGCTTCATCAAAAACTGGAGTTTACCGACCGTTCAATGCAGCTTGGGTTTAATCAGATCCAATTGACTGTGCAGACGTCGTCCCATCAGAAATTCACACGGTGGATGATACGTAGTAGTGTGTGGCATAATGCGATAGTGAAATAGGACTTCGTTCAAGCGGGTTTGTAAATTTCAAGGCTATTGTTTGGCCACATGCTGTTGGATTGTCGCAAGCGCTCTTTCTGCCGGACCGTTGGAGGAAGGGTGATATGGTACCGAGAGAACATGCTCGGATCCCATTTGGTGTAGGAATGGTCCGAACTCGTTGCTATTACATGTCGGGCCGTTAGCTGAAACTGCCGTGCATGGTACACCATGCGTAGCGAATATTCCTTAAGATGTGCACAGTAGTCGATTACATCATGGATGTGGTTGCTCCAGCTTCGGTCCATTTGTAATGTGCGTCCACCACAACCCGAATCATGAAGCTGTCGATGGGTCCACGGAAGTCAATGCGTATTCTGTCTCACGGGCTCGAGGGCCATTGCCATGGAGACATTGGCACAGGTTGTGTTGACATATAGCACAAATTTCACGAGTTGCTCTATCTGTTGGTTGACTCCTAGCCACCAGATGTAGTGCCTTCTAGTGCCTTCATCATTGAGTTTCCTTGCTAACCCATATGAAGTTCCCGCAGGATTGTTTGCTGATGCCGTTTGGCGACGATGACTCGAGAGCACCAAATTATACAACCGTCCTCCAGGCTTTATTCATCTGTTCGAGTGAGAAATACTCTTAAACTTGCATCTGACTTGTCCGGCCAACCAGTTAGGTCATAATCACGCAACTTCGACAGTTCAGGGTCACTACTTGTTTCCCTTTTTATGTCCGTTGCTGCCACAGGCGAATCATCTAACCCAGAAGCTACTTGGACCAATTCTCTCAAAGCTAGCATTTGGCTCGGAACCTCCCGTAATGGAAGTCGACTGAGAGCGCCGGCACAATGATTCTCCTTCCTGGGAGGCAATTTCAATTGATAATGATAGCCAGCGAGTAGTAGATCCCAGCGAAGCATCCGGGACGATGCCATTTGGGGTATCGCTTTTGATTCATCCAGAATTCCCAGTAATGACTTGTGGTCTGTGTATAGTTCAAATCTCTGCCCGAATAGGTATTGGTGAAATCTACAACCCCAAATAAGACCGTCAAAGCATTCTTGTCCATTTGAGTGTAATTTCCTTCGGTCTGCGATAGGGTACGAGAGGCATGTGCAACTGGTTTGTTTACTCCGTTCGCGTCAGGATGTAACAGGGCGGCTCCGACTCCGCACGGAGATGCATCACATGTCAGCGTCATGTACATTTCGAGGTCAGAGTTGGCTGCTCAATGCACTTTTGGCTTAACGAATAGCCAATTCCTCCGCTCAGACCACACCCACTGAGTGCCCTTGCATAACAAACGATGCGACGGGTGTAACACTGTTGCTGACTGCCGAACAAATCTTGAGTGGTGATTGTACATCCTCAAGAACGACCTCAACTCCCGTTGATTTCTTGGTTGTCGTGCCTCAAGGATAAGCCGGATTTTCTCTTCAATCGCATTCAGTCCCTCAGCACATAATAAAACCCAAATAATCAACATGGGGAACCAAGAACACTCATTTGGAATAATGGAATAATGGTGTATTACGGGTAAAAAGCCTTGCTTTACAAGTCCCGTGGGATGGAAATAATTGCGAGAAGTAAATTGCATGATAAAGTGAAAAACGTTTTGGTGGACTCACAATAATCTAGGAGATCGGAGATATTCGCGTATTAAATGTAAAACTCCATTGGTTGGGAGTTTGGTAAGATACCTTTTGATTGCGTTTTGTAGTCTCACTGGCTAACAAGTTATAAAAAGAAATGCAAATGAGAAAAGGCACTGTCAACTGGTTTTTTTTAATCGTCAGATTGGGAGCAGAGGAATGATAAGTTGGCAGGGCGTTCCAAGACTGGCATACTCGGAATGAAAATTTAATTTCTACTGCATTTAATTCGGCGAAACTGTATTGTCAGTTTCGGAAGATGTCCTCTTAGGTTAGTGTTGTGGTTCAATTTCAGCAACGGACGGCGAATGTCGTTTGGGTTCTTCAGAATCTGTTAAACCATTACGAGATCTCCCATCAAACACCGCTACCGACTGTTGTGCATTCTTAGAGATTTCAGTCTAAGCTGACAGGGCACGCGCAAGAGGCCCCTCACGTTCTTGGTTGCCCTTCGTCTAGGAGTCTCAAGACCAACGAGACCCTGTTTCTGCCATGGCTGCCACGCCTGGATAGCATATTCCACTTGTTATCGCACGTAGGCGTTAAGCATTTGGGGAAACATTGAGGGTTCAAATAGACCAAAGGCTCTGCAAAGCGGGCTGAAGTGTTGGTTGCCGGTTCTCGTCGCCTTCTCTGCTTGTTTTGAACACCAGAGACCTTCCTGTAACAGTACACCCAGGTCACGCTCCCGAGAGACCTTCTGCAACGCGTGGTCTCCAATCTTGTAAGCGCTCACCGGCTGGTGACGCAGATGGATCACCTTGCACTTATTTATGTTCATCTGAAGCAGGTTCCTCGTTGACCAGTCATTGATATAATGTAGGGCATGTTGGAGTAGATCGTGCTCTTCATTGTTACTAATTGTAGAGAATACTCGGACGTCACGATCACAATTCCCTTCCATATTCCCTTCCCCTATCGAACATGTCTACTATACCTCCCCATTTCTACGTGAAACAATCTCCAATTCGTTCCGTCCTAGTGTAACGGGGTTTAGGAAACCGGTCCAGTATGCTCGACCTTACCACCTAAGCGCAGGTTACCGGAGTCAGCAGATCAGTTCGATCGAGAGAACGCGTGAACCCACCGGGAGACACAGCGATGGCTGGACAGCGAATCACGAGTGGCACACGTATCCAGAAACCGACAAACCGGATTGGACAATAGAACATAGAGGGCGCACTGGCAACTCGAGAATCGCTATTAACGGCAAGTTTCAGAGTGCAAAGCCAAATATGAGCGGTCCAACGAAATACGGCCAATCAGATGCCAAGCACGAAAGATGTGATCATTGCGCGAGACAGGAAGACAGCGACCGAAGAGGAATAGCATAACCCAATGAAATAAAAGGGGAACGCGACCAATGAGGTGAACCGAAAAACAGAAGACCCACTGAGAAGGCTCGAAGATTAACAGTGTTTATTTCTTTTAAATAGGCTACCCTATACTGAATAAACGCCTGTTTTCCGCCCGCCGCCATCGTGACTTTTTGATCATGTCCGTGTCACATAACACCTAGGTTCTTTAAAATCTTTATTATCTCGCATTTCTGCGATCCCATATTGCCTCTGCATCTTTGCCTAATTTTGTTTACGATTATCAACACCATGCTCTGCGCTGATTAGGGTCATTTGGTGACCTTCACCCCTCACCGATTATGTCTGTCTGTTGATCTGTTGTCCCCACCGATTATACTTGTCTGAACACTTGTTAATTTGTGTATGTGCATCTGTGACTCAGTTGCTGAAAGCTCAAAACAGGCCAAATTCACACCCGCTTAAGGCTTACCCAAACGGCATACCTTTTGCATGATCAACCAATCCCACCGTTTTACCCGTCTTATAACCACACCGTATAAATTAGTACCGTGACTTCGTACAGCGGACGCTGTGAAGTTGGACTTGACGCGATTATCATTCTGTCTGTTCTGAGTTTGGAAGCATAATCGTTGAGGTATATATTGTATATTGTAATTTATTCAATTGTAAATAGTACCGTTATCCAGTTCCGGATCGTTGCTCTATTGACCCCGATGGAAACGCGTCACTCGAAAATTCCAAGCAAATTATATCGCTTACACTAATCGCCCGCCATATCTTGACCTTATCGGAGAAAAGCAGGAAATTTAAGGAGATAATACTTGCCAGATCGTTGATAAACATCAGGAATAAGCGCGGTCCAAGCTCCGAGCCACGTAGGACAGCACGTTATATGCCAGTCGGGTTAGAGAGTGATACTTTAACACATACTTGTAGCTTCCGTTAGTAAAAATGTTGCCAATCCAACCAAGCACAGGATATCCGATTAGGTAGGTCTGTATCCTGTGAAGTAGGATGCGGTGATCCAGGCGGTTGAAAGCTTTGGAAAACTTCAGATAGATGACGTCCACTTCGACTCCACCATCAGCCACTTCCGTCCAACAACCTCATGTCATTTGCAGGTTAGTTGTGCATGACTGGTGTTGACAGAAGCCATGCTGCTCCGGTGATAAGATGTATTTTTCCAGATAGTCTATTAGAGCATCAGCGAAGACCACTTACATCACCTGCGCGAGCACAGAAAGGAGAGTCGCTGAGCGATAGTTTGCAGGATCTGAACGGCTACCGCCTTTAAAGATTGCGGTGATAATGCCATGCTTCCCAATAGTGGGGACTTGCTGCTCATCGTAGCACCTTTGGAAACACGGTGACAACGGTACAGCTAGCTTGGTGGCCATAGCCTACAGTGCCTTCGTTCAGATGTTGTCGGTTCCCGGAGACCTATGATCGCGCAGTGACAGCAACTAATTTAATACAATTGCTGGGTTGAAAATTACATGTGTAAACAATGGAGTAGGTAGAGAGCATGACCTTATGAGACAGGTAGAGGCTGCGAGTTCGAATATTGGGGCTTAATGTAGCCGCAGGGCATTAGCTGCTTCTTCGGCTTTTTAACTATAATGCCTATCGTGAAAAGTGGTGGGATGTCATGCTTCACTTTACGAAGATCGTTGACTTGCCTATACAATAGTTTGTTAGTTGCCAGGCATTTTTGCTTAGGCACTGTTGATAAATTAATCCTCACGGACAAGTACAGTCTCCGAGTCGAGGCTAACCTTCTAGGTACGCCATGCTGTATCCTTTATTGTCAGACATTTTCGAGTCCTGCTCCATAGGATTGAAGTCATTTTTGCGGAACGAAGGGGCTTGGGCTCTGATGCTCTGTTGACCATGTCGTTGAGTCTATCAACGAACTCTGTCCAAATGCTATCAAGGGGACTGTTGATTGAGAATTCCCAAGTAGCTGCATCGACACGTCCTTTCAATACGTGTTGGCGCGTGATTGTATAAGTTAGTTCCGAGTGTTCAGATGGATACTCAGCATAACACACATAGTTAAACGTTATTACTACATGGTCACTGAGAGCTAATGAACTATCCATCAATAACTTGCCAACCATGAGCTCTTCCTTCCTGAGCACAAGGTCCAATATGGACGGTTTGTTTGCTGTCCTGAATCTAGTGGGCTTGGTGACATGACTGTAAAATGGAATATTAGCGATCATTTCATGCAAGTCTGCTTTGAACTGTTCACTGGGTGATGCCGATACCTTCAGATCGTGTGGACTGAAGTCTCCGGCTGTACCTGGCGCGTGTTACTCTGTTCAAGAGACGTATTAGACTGGAATCCAGTTCCGGAGTGGACGTTGGGGGGGGGGCGGTAAACGACAGTTACGAGACATGCGTCATTGTGTCTTAGTCGGAGATGGCAACATTTTGAGTCGATAAGGTGCATTTCCAGATCATCAACTATTGCACATTGCAGGTCGCTGTGGTAGTATGGAAGGACCCCACCTAATCTCTGCTGGAGTAGTCATTCCGGATGAGTGACATTCCTGTTATCTCAACCTCAGCATCAGTCACCCACTAGTGCAATCAACTTACGATAATATAAGCTAAGTCCCAAGCATTCGCAGTCTGAAGTAGCCGAAGTTCGGTAACTTTACTGAGGAGCCCTTGAGCCTTAGTGTACAGACCTGAAAGTTTCTCAGATTTAAGCAATGGTTCGGAGGTTGTGTAAGTCATACGTGTAGTTTCGCCAACTAGTGAGTGGCCGGCGATTAATCGTTTTTTCGGTGTGTACTTGGAGAAGGATTCAACGTCTTATTCATCGTCTGCGTAGTTAGTCCAGTGTCTAACCTACGTACAGTGTTAAGTGGCTGATCAATATCATCTTCTGCAGCTTTTATGGGCTCCTTAGACCCACTAATGGTGCGTCTTTCTTTCATAACTCCCATCGCGTTTGGTTCGTTGAGTGACGTTTCATCTCTAGGAGGCATACCTCTGACGGTCTTCAACCGAGGCTCAGATGGTAGTCTGCAACAAAACATGTACCAGCTTTTTAACACTCGTGTTTCCATTTGTTTTGATTGTAGGATCACCTTCAACACTCTCGGACCACTTACTTTGTAGTTCGGTGAGGTACACAGTCGTGACAAGGATTTCGCTAAGACATTATCCAAGCAAAGTGTTTCACACACACACAACACCATTGTTCTTCACCAGGGGGTTATTATTTCATGCTCATCTTATGCTTCAGTTTCAGGAACTCCCGAAAAAGTAGGTTTCTGATGGAAGTTTCCTTCTGGTAGTCCTCTAAGGTACGCTTAACTCGAGAACGCTCGCCCATTGGGATGTTTAGAAAGATACGGATGGAGCAGTGTTAATTTCTGAGATTAACTGTCAATAATACTACTGTTTCTACTTCAACTCAAGTAGAATGTCCACTTGTTACGTCAAGTTTCGAAAGATAAGCAAAACACGAAACTTTGAGCAAACAATTGTTTTCGATTACTTCTTCATCAGGCTCATACAGTAATATACATTATGTTAACGTCTGTTGCAATCGTTAGTGCAACAAGGAAATAATTGATCCGAAAATTTAACTTGTGATCATGATGACCTTCATCTGTTCACGTGACTGAGGTCAGGTGAATTTGCGGAGTACCATTGCTTCCTTCACGGCTGGTGGTCGGCCAAGGAAGTTGTAGTGTTTGTATTAGTTTCTTCTGAACACACAAGTCCGGATTTGTTAGACGTATGCATATTGCCTCAGCGGTGGCGAGTATGCTTGCTCTTAGACGATGATTTTGTCTTGATGGTGTTTTGTAGAGAATTTGAAAGGCTGTTCGTTTGTCTATCTGGTGACCTGTGTTTATTAGATTGTTTGTAATCGCACTGTGGTTTGTTCTATTCTCCCGCTTGTAGAGCCAACCTGGCAGGTGTTCCTTAATTCTCTTACCTAGATGCCTGGTCGTCCGTCCAACGTACCTGGCCCCGCACGGGCAGGTGAACCGGCAGATTAACATCGATTGGAGATGATCAGGCACTCGGTCTTTGAATCTCGGAACTAGTATAGGTCTGCTAATGAAAATCACATTCAGTTGAGCCGCATTAAAGATCTTTTTGCAGCTTTGCTGTAATCGGCGTGGGCATGTCTCAGCCGCACTATTTCCTTTGAATAGGAGTGTCAAGTAAAGCTGTTTCTTTTCAGCGGTTTGTTTTGATACTTTTGGTATGCATCGCTTCATATGGGTCTCGATAAATCGCTCCGGATATCCATTTTCGAGAATCACCTCTTTGATTCATGCGAGTTCGGCTTTTATGGTATCTTCGCTGCTGATTTTATATGCCCGATAGGTTAGCGTTCGTACCAGCGTTCTTTTTTGGCTGAGTGGGGCGAAACTATGAAAGTTCATGTATTGTCACGTCCAGTATGGTTTCCTGTATACTTTTCTTTGGATTGATCCATCGGTTCTTCTGATAAGACTTGCGTCCAAAAAATCCATTTGGTTGTTGTTTTCTTCTTCAGCTGTAAATGCGGCATTGGGGTGCGCATTGTTGAAACAGTCGATTATATCTTGGGGTTTGGTGGTCCGATCACTTATACAAATTATATCATCCACATAGCGCCGATAGAATTTTAGACCGGATATGACCTGTTTTAATGGACCATTTTCTAGCATTCCCATATAAATATCCGCTAACAATGGACCAAGTGGGGAGCCCATTGCAACGCCATCAACCTGTCTATAAAACTCACTACTGAATTGAAATTGAACGTTGTACATACATCTGAGTATCAGTTGTTTCAGTTGGTTGCTTCGTATACCGATATTAATACCATGCTGGTCAATGTATGAACACAGGTAGTTAACTGTTCCTATCAGAGGCACGTTGGTAAACAATGAAACAACATCTAAGGAAAACATCCGATGTTCTTGGACATTCATATCTCTAATTTCGTTGATGAACTGGAATGTATCTGCCAGTCTGTGAGGAGCAATCATTTGTCTGATGGGATTCAGCAATTTTGTCAGCCACTGTGCAATGTTGTGGTACGGTGAATTCCTCATATCTAGTATGGGTCTCAACGGTGTGTCAGGTTTATGTATTTTGGAGACCATAAAGTCGAGGAATAGTGGAGCCCATGGGACGAAGTCGGTCGTACGTTTCTTTGGTGATGGCGCCGTCGTTCAGTAGTGATTTCAAGCACATGATCAATTGATTTTCTACACATTCTGTTTTATCTTTCTGTTGTTCACATCTCACGAAACGTGAAGTGTCCGAGAGCATCATTTTCATTTTCTTGATGTAATCCGCACGATCCATCAGCACAGTCCCAGATCCTTTGTCTGGTTTGGTTATGATGAGATCTTCGTTTTCCTGAAGTTCTCTCAAAGCATCAAGGTGCGCTTTTGTCAGTAGTCGATGGTGTTCTATTGGTTGTCTTTGGTATTGAAAAGAAACGTTGACCAAAGTTGATTTGAACTGTTCAAGTTCCATATCAGAGTTGGCCACCAAGTCATTCGTCTGCTTGAATAGGTGTTCAAACTGTGTTTCTATTTCAACACTATTGTATTTGTTTTGCGGATGGCTAAATTTTAGACTAAGTGAAAGTGCTTGCAGCTGCAGTCTGTCTAAATGAACACTAGAAAGGTTGTGCACGTATTGTTCTGGAACTGATGGAAACCTGGTTTGACCCTTTGTTTCGCTTAAGTTTTTTTTGCTTTTTGCATCGTTTCTTGTCTACCTGTTTAGATGTTACTCCTCTCACATCAGTAAGAAAACGGATACGAGTGCCTGATCATCTCCAATCGATGTTAATCTGCCGGTTCACCTGCCCGTGCGGGGCCAGGTACGTTGGACGGACGACCAGGCATCTAGGTAAGAGAATTAAGGAACACCTGCCAGGTTGGCTCTACAAGCGGGAGAATAGAACAAACCACAGTGCGATTACAAACAATCTAATAAACACAGGTCATCAGATAGACAAATGAACAGCCTTTCAAATTCTCTACAAAACACCATCAAGACAAAATCATCGTCTAAGAGCAAGCATACTCGCCACCGCTGAGGCAATATGCATACGTCTAACAAATCCGGACTTGTGTGTTCAGAAGAAACTAATACAAACACTACAACTTCCTTGGCCGACCACCAGCCGTGAAGGAAGCAATGGTACTCCGCAAATTCACCTGACCTCAGTCACGTGAACAGATGAAGGTCATCATGATCACAAGTTAAATTTTCGGATCAATTATTTCCTTGTTGCACTAACGATTGCAACAGACGTTAACATAATGTATATTACTGTATGAGCCTGATGAAGAAGTAATCGAAAACAATTGTTTGCTCAATGTTTCGTGTTTTGCTTATCTTTCGAAACTTGGTGTTTCTACTTCAGTGATGGAGCTCAGCACAACGCGCAAAAGCTTTGGTTCTCCTTAATGCTTAGAGTTGTGGTGCCGCATAATACGCACTAAGTGTGCGGGTTTCACTAACAATCCGATTAGGTTAGTAATAATGTCCCACTGGTTGAGGTCATCCAACTGTCTGCCTCTTATTGACGTCGACTTTGGTTCTGGGATATTGGAGCACAGTACGCTCAGTACAGTTAGTTGTTTCTTAACACCTTTCGATATTTCGCGGTTAGTGCGTGAAATAATCTGAGATGTAGAGCAGGAAACCGGTGGCGTTTGCACCAGAAGAACTCCGCTGCGCCCCTCAGTTTCCGATCCACGTGGGGGCGATGTTAATTTTAAATGGCGGCGCTTCTTAGAAGCAACCGTAACCCAACTTTCGCTAGTACCGGCTTTTACGTTTTCTGCCCTCTCCGTCGGGATATTGGAAGCAGCCTTTCATGTAGCAGCTGATTTTCCTGGATAGTAGTGTCGTTCTCCTCAGGATAGGAGCAGCTTTTCCTGGGAAGGCTTGGGTTACACAGACCGCTGTGCTTACCCCAATCGTGGTGATGTTAGTGGTCACCATTTCCTCAAACTTGGCTAGTAGGTAGTCATACTTCTGAGATAATAGGAGCACCCTTATTATCAGTGGAATAGATGTGCATTCCACGCAGAACCCTAGAGAATCCGGTTTGTTTAAGAACTTGGCCTGATTAAATTTGACTCGGAGGTATCTCGCATGGAAAATCTTGCAAAACTTATGACACGGAATGCCCCTTAACAAGATTGGAACATGATCCAGGTAGGCCTTTAGACTGAGGCACACTGGGCATCACGTTTGTTGAGCAAATGTTACTAACCATGTGAATAACTCACCTCTATGGTAAAGAGTTGTTCTGTTATTGACTTTGACGGCGAGGTCACTATGTTCACATTGCAGTTGTGTGCTTGCAGACTGTCCTCTCTGGCGTGCCAATCGAATGTGTTAACCTGAACGTGCGGCAGGTTACACGAGGGTGTGATTGAGAATTTTCATGTTAGGGCCTATAGATCGCGTCGGGGGAAGTTGCCTTGAGACATATAGATGCTCCAAGCAATGTTAGATTTGAAAGACAGTTCGTTCGAAAGCCGTTGAAATGGTCTATCGAGCGAAACCAAACGATGTCTCCGATGGTTGGAGTTTCGCAACAGTTAGTGCTTGGATGTCGGCGAAACACTGCCCGGAATGTAGAATTCAGGCTAAATGTAGAGTACACTGGAGTGTGCTCGAGAAAAAGGGATCACAAGGTGGAGATTTAAAAGCACGACGAATAACTATGGATATAAAGGTGCGCGACAAAATGCCGCTGCGTCACAGTGAATAAACCGCGATTGCAAAAGTGAGTGATTAGCACGCACGTTCGTCAATTATCGTCCCCGTGACCAAGATGTCTTCTAGTATGCGCAAGCTTTAGGCGACCCTGTTATGATGTTCTCGATTGTTCGCTGGAAAATGGCCGGAGTCGAGTGGATGCCAAATGATAGACTGTTACCTGAACAAACCGCGATGGGTACTGATCGTCATTACTGTTTTGGCGTCTTCGTTCAGTTCGAGCTGCTGATAAGTTTGCACAAGATCCAAAGTTGCGAAACATCTGCTGGTACCGATCCGCGCGTAAACATCCTTACTTTGCGAGATTGAGTATTTTTCGGCCGGAGTACTGCAATTTATGGTGACTTTGTAGTTCCCACATACACGAATCGATCCAGCAGACCAGAGTACTGGAACAATTGGTGCAGCCCAATCCGAAAACTGTATTGGCCCTATGATGTCGCTCTTCTTCAGGCGATCAAGTAACTCTACTACCTTCGATCGCATCATATCCGGCATGGATTGACCCACGGTGAATCGTGGTTATATGCTAAATGGAAAGTAGATATTAACTCGTCCACCGGTGAACGTTCCTTCCTCCGGTGTCCCAAATCCTGGTGCAAGTTGCTGGAACAGTGTTTGTATCTCTGATGGTAAGGAAAGGTGGTTTATCTGTAGAACTGGAAGCTGATTGATCCAGTCGTTGCTCAGCAGGTTTGGACTATCTCCGAGTGCGATGTAAATGGTTCCTTACGTTGACGATCCTTCATATGACACCTCAACGTCCTGCACGCTTCGCAGTTTCACTTCATCACCCGTGTATGTACGCGATGGCAGAGTCACCCAAAGTATTTTGATGTGGCTCCTCGGAGCCAGTCTTGGAGATCAAGTCCGTTCGATGCACAACGTTACTTCACGGCCTGTGTCAATTTCGAAATGCACTGGAACCTGGTCAACACAAAGCTGCACGTGAAATGGCAGTTGTGCAATTGGAGTAGTTGCGTTTAATATATATTCTTGTGGCTCATTAGCAAAAGTTGTTTGTTTACTACTGGGAAACATGGGTTTGTACTGGACCGGCACACACGGGCCAAGTGTCCAGGTTTTCGGCATTTGTTACAGACTGTCTGTGTGTTTGGATTCTCTGGGATGATTGTGCCTCAAGCCGAAGCGATAACAGTTGAAAGAGCGAGTGGTGTTTTGTCAACTTTGTTGTCTTCGGCCGTGCTATCTTCAGCACATGGTTTGGAATTGAGCTGTAAATTCGGCAGAGGCTGAGTCTTAATTTTAGCAGAATCCATGCCAGTCGCAACATCATATCAACGTCAATATGTTATCAGCCAACAGGTAGCGCTGAATGTGAACACTTTTCACGCCCACCACCAGACGATATTGGATCATATCGGTTCGATATTTACCCCAATCATACTACTCTGTCAAGTTCCGGAGCTCGGCAACGAAGGAAGCGACTGACTCCCTCTCACCCTGGACTTGGGTATTGCTTTTGAATCGTTGCAAGATAACTGATGGTTTTGGGTTAAATTCATTGAAAACTAGTGTGACGAGTCCAGTAAAATGTTTGGTGCATGGCAAATCGGGAGTCACCAAACTTTGAATTAATTCATAAGTTTGTGAGCCACTGAACTTTCCAGATAACCCGGAACGGTACGTGTTTAACCTTTCTAGTATCGTGCTTAGCCCAACACAACTAAATGTGTTGTCATTAGGCCCTAAGTTTTGCATCCGTTGTAAAAAAGTTGATCAGGCTGCATTAGAGGTGTAATTTGAGAGCTTCATAGCGCAGGCGCGTGACCTGTCATCAAATTCACCAGGGGACGTTGAGCACATGTTATCTAGCTTACTAAACACCTGCCATGATTACATTAAGGCTAGACCAGCCAGTAGTGGTTTACTTACAAACGCACATTTGCAGTCACTTAGAGAGTTATGGTTAAACAAAGAGTTAATTATCTCTAAGCCGGATAAAGGTTCTGGTATAGTTCTAATGAATAGAACTGATTATGTTAGTAAGATGCAACATATTCTTAGTGATGAACGTAAGTTTCAAAAGCTAACATTAGGAAAGGATAATACAGAAGAGTTAGAAAAACAAATGACCGATTTGCTCCGACGAATGATGAAAGAGAATGTTATCACAAAGTGCGAATTCGAAAAGTTGAGACCTTCAGGCGGACATCTGCCACGGTTGTACGGCCTCCCTAAAGTACACAAGGAGGGCGCTCCAATGCGTCCCATCCTGGATATGGTTAGCTCTCCGCAACACTTGATAGCTCAATGGATGGTTGAAAAGCTGGAACCGCTGCGTAAAACTGTCGGCACTTACTGCGTGAAAGACACTTACGAGTTCATTGAGAAGATAAGGGATGTGAACCTTAACAACAAATGGATGTCGTCATTTGATGCGCAGTCGTTGTTTACGAATATTCCGTTGTTGGAAACAGTAGAATATGTCTGCGAACTAGTACGGCAACTGCCTGTACCTATAAATATCCCGGAAAACCTCCTGAAGGAATTGTTACTTAGATGCACCTTAAACGTGCAGTTCACCTTTAACGGGGAGATGTATCGTCAAATTGATGGAGTTGCCATGGGCTCACCATTGGGACCCTTCCTAGCAGATATCTTTATGGCAAAATTGGAGCATAACGTATTAAGAACGCACATCAACGAAGTCGAGATGTATATACGTTATGTAGACGATACATTTATACTCTGCAAATCGAAAGCGCAGACTGTGAAACTGTTGGAAGCTTTTAATGATGCGTATCAGAATCTACATTTCACATGTGAGCACGAATCCAGAAACCGACTACCGTTCCTGGATGTTGATATCATCAGAAACGCCGATGGATCGTGCAGCAGAGAGGTGTATAGAAAACCAACTTGGACTGGACAGTACATCAACTTCTATAGTGCGGTACCCATACAGTACAAACGAAACCTAGTCCGCACTCTTTCGTTCCGGGCACATAGAATTTGCACCCCGGACACAATCACCAAGGAATTGCAGAGAATCAGCGATGCGCTAAGAGCGAATGGGTATCCAGATAAATTCATCCTCAAACATTTGAAAGAACGCAAGATCAAACCACCGAGGATGAACGTACCCAAAAAAGAACTAATCGTGCATATTCCTTTCAAAGGCGACAGTGCGGCTGATGCCCTGTCCAAACGCCTGAGAGACACTGTTGAAAAGACCTATTTCGCGGCTCGCCTACGCATAGTATTTTACAACAAGCCTTTGTTCGCAAAACCTTTGAAAGACAGGCTGCCTCCGGTGACCCGATCAATGCTTGTTTATCTTTACTCGTGCTCCTGTGGGGCACGATACGTGGGTCGTACCACGAGACGCCTATCTCATAGAATTCGCGAACACATCCCAAAATGGTTTTACAAAGGCGAAGCGAGGTCGAGTAACAGTTCCATCCTATCTCACCTTCTAGAGTGCAGTCACGCAGGAACGGAAAATGATTTTAGAGTCATCTATACTGTTCCTGAACGTTTCATGTGCGGATTCCGGATGCATTTTCTGCCTATCGCGGAAGCTATCTACATCCGCCATCTCAAGCCAGAATTATGCGTACAAAAACAGTTTGTACGTCCTTTACTTCTACCGTGGCCTACAACTTCGGATGTGATTTCCCCTGTACATACTTGCCACCTACAATGACCCCGTGATTTATTGATTTGTACCCATGAAATTAAACATTGTGTTCAATACGCAGCCCAATCCGGCACATTTAGCATTTTTCCTCATCATGTAATGTTTGAGTCTGATGAGAATTGCCGAAAAGAATTCTTTACTCAAATTCTGCCTCCCTTGATTCATTCTAATAAGTAGGATATTCAATTGCGATTGTCACTGAAGATTTCATTAGCAGCGAAAGAAACAGTTACTGCACAATTTTATGGTTCCAATTACCGGATCCCTCAGTGTACTCTTCCACTTTTTGATGCAGGATATGGGTCTGACTAAACCGTCGCTAGTGTTGTAAACAAGAACACGGACAAGCATTGGACACGACTGTAATGTGTACATTCGACCAAGTAACTGGCTCGCTTGATAAGCTGGGTATTTATTCACACACGTGAGTCACGTGCATCGCTAGGCAGACCGTGGCTCGTTATAACCAATCACAACAGATAACATTATAAAGTGATATGTGCAGTTTTAAGTCTGTAGAAAACACTGACTTATACAATTGCATACCCTTAAGTCAGTATTCTTATTTATACTGTGGCCAAAGTTACCACTCAACGTAAATATTTTGGCCATAAAGACAAAACACCCAGAACCAATGTTATACAACACAAGGGTGAAATTGGACACTTTTTATCCGTAAAATAATGCGAAACACATTTGAATATCGTTAACTGCTTAAGTAACTTGCTCAAATCATTTTTCGAGCTTGACAGGTCTTCTTTGATGGTGGAAAGTACTCGGCATCAAAAGTAGAAAAGGTGACATCTAGCTGCTTGTCACTTACATCACTGACGGAAGACAAGCAATCGGCTTCTCTTAGATCAACTTTGGCTATCGAGTCACTTTCTGCTTCAACATAATACTCGGTTCTTGTAACAACCTACTTGGTTGGATCCAAGACACTTTCTCCAGGCTGTAGCTTCAGGGTTTTGTGGCCTTGCGGTAAATTTCCTTCATCAGTGGCAAAGCGCATTTCTTATCGTTGTTGTTTGATTAGCTTAAAAACGGAGGTGTTGATAGCATCTGCATCTTCTTCATTTTCCTCTGGAATTCTGCTTAGGACAGACTGCGGATTTATTAGGTAAGCGCCAGTTTTCTAAACTCCGACCGCAAGTTTTCTGCAATAACTTCACCCATGGTAGCTAGAAGTCATTTGAGCTTCCCCGGAGACCTATCCTTTTAGATGGTTTGGGTCTTTTTGCCACGGGAGTTTTTATCTTTTGTCAGGACGGCCTTCCACTGAGCCTTATTAGGCTAAATGGTACATTTAGAGGCCGGTATAAGTCGGTTGAGTTAGCTGGGTTATAACGAAAATCAATATTGTTTTCATTGCAAAGTCTGACAATGTCAACCTAAACATGTGAACTGAGATTGATACCCAATAGGAAAAGACGGTCAGATTTTCTGCAACGGAAAGGTAACGCCACTCTCTGAAACCAGTCTAAAAGGCAACTGTTGTCAAATCTGATCATGGCTTGCCATATCGTGCATCTGCTCCGTCCAAGTGTCCCAAAGCTTTTCGGCCTTCTTCACTTACAGAAATTCTTCATGACCTGTGCCAGCAAAAATCAGGCTAATTGCTGATGTTGACCAATCCATAATTCGCCCGAGATATTTGGTGCCTTTTTTAAAGATTACTGTGGTCTGCCCAGGAGCATCAGACAAATTGGTTTCATGGTAGTTAAGTATGTTAGACGGTGGAATATGCATCGCTGTTTCCGTTCTTGACAAATCTGCTCTTCGAGATATTTTGACAAAATCTTAGTCTTAGTGTGTCGCTGTCTTGTCATAAAAGATTAAAGCCAGTCTTCGCCAGGCTTATTATCGACTGCTCTCCCTTGACGCTCTAAGTAGGCTTCAATAAGTATGATGGCGTCATGCCCCTCAAAAGGAATCCCCAGTTTGATGTGAATAGCGGATAGTTAGCAATAGACTTTTCCTCTTTCTCACTAAGAACTGGTGGCCTTCCTGGTTTATTTGATTGTTTGTTTTAATTTGTTCTGCGGCCTGCTCCTTGGGATGCCGAATTCTTTACAAACATCACACTGGCAACGGGCACTTTGAATCAAATTAATAGCCTGTTGAAAGGTTGCATCGTCACAACAAAATATCTTCCAGATCCAGTCTTGAAGTTGTCGCTACTAGGCATGGTGGATAGGTGCTGTGCCTGGGGAAGAGAAAAAAGAAATTACGTTAACTTCTTTGACGTCCAATTTACTATAGCTTAGATCCAATGTAGGTCAAGGTAAGGAGAAAATTTCACCATTACTGACCAGTTACTATTCCATAGTTGTTATTGTGCTTCACGTTTAATAATATAAGTACGGATACTGTAGTGTACCTGAAAACACACACTTTCAGTCCTTTACAACATTGCATTTTACCGTTGTTTAAATCTTCAAAACGTTCACTCGTTTTATTGACGGCACTTCCATTGTCACAAATTGCCTTGGTGCGTACCTTGATGCATCGTTTCTCGCCCTGGTTGATTCGCTCCCTATTTTTCTAGCCTGCACAATACACGTTGCGTTCAGTCGCCTCCAACTTCTATACTGTCCTATATTTGACACGGCTCTTACGTGTCACTGATTACCGACCAATATCCCAGGCACCACCCAACAACTGGTGACCCCGGTCCAGAACACGCTGCTGGCCATTCTGAAGTTTCATTTTGGTGAGCTCGTCCCAGTGCCTGTTTGATCTATTAAGCGCCATCGCTTTGCTTTCTCACCTGCAGTATGCACTTATTCATTTCTGACGATGAATGGTTCAGAGTATAAACAATCCACGTACGTGGTTATTGCCGTAGGGCACGCCTCCTCACCTTTTTGAAAGAATGCCTCGTTCTTATGGCATGTCCATTTAGAATCCACTCTTTACAATTATAGAATTTCTTCTGATTGTACTAAATATCACCTACTTATGCCTCGGCTTCCGCAAAGTGTATCCTCCCAGATGTGAGACACCATAGTTTGTCCTCCTCCCGATGGCAAATATGAGACTTTAAAGCAGGCTATCATCCAGCGAATCACGCCCTCTGACAAGGTCCGACTGCAACAACTGTTTAGGGAACTTCAACTGGAGGACAGCATGCCTTCCCCCTTGCTGCTATAGATGCAGCAGCTCCTAGGCACATCCAGTATGGACGCGGGGATTCTCCGCGAAATGTGGATGCAACATCTCTCGGAAAACATACAGGCCATCCTCGCCGTGGCAAGCGCCCTGTGTATTGCAGCAGTTGCAGAACTAGCCGACCGCGTCATCGAAAGTTATCAGTCAATGAACGAATCCAGAACATACACTCAACTAAGCCCCGTCGCAGCGACATCCGCGACTAGTGAGCAGTCAACAATCGACGCTTAATCATCGCAAATAACGTCACCACAACGCCATGTCGATAACACACATCCTAGACCGTAAGTAGTGCAGCCGCTCTAGCTCATCACCTTGTCGCAAGAAGTGTAACAATTCAAGCATTTGCTTTTACCACTCACGTTTTGGTAACGAAGTCCGTAAGTGCGAGAAACCATGCAGTTTCTCGGCCGCAAAGCAGGGAAACTTTCAGGCCGACCTGTAACGACAACTTAGGTGTCGGCAAAGCCCAAAGTCGTCTCATCTACATTAGGGATTTTGATCGCGAAACCAAGTTCTTAGTTGATACCGGGACGGAAGTCAGCGTCATCCCCCTATGCCAGGAGAGCCAACTGTTTCTTTGTCAACAATCCTAAGTGCCGCCAATGGCACGCCAATAACTACCTAAGATCATCGGTCGCTTACCCTAGACCTAGGTCTTGGCGTACGTTCCGCTGGGTATTCATCCTTTCTGCAGCCCCCTTTGCCATCATCGGCATTGAGTTTTTCAGGCATTTCGGCCTTTTGGTCGATGCAAAACACCAGATGATAGTCGACACTGGAACGAAACTCAGTATACATGGCATCAACGCCGATATCGCATCCATCACCCTGGTCTCCGCCTTTCCCCAGACCTCGCCAGACTACGCTAACCTCTTCTCCCAGTAATCCAAGCTCGTTCAATCAATGAACGTAGCTTTGTCTATGGCATCCCAAGTCGCGCGCCACATTGGCACGAACAGCCTATCCGTCTCGTGCCGTCCACGCCGACTTACTCCCGAAAAACTTAAGGTAGACAGCGTAGAGAGTTTGAGCAAATGCCCGACCTTAGAATAATCCGCCTTTCCAACAGCGCATGGCCCTCTCCCCTGCAGATGGTCTTTAAGAAATCTGGTGACTGTCGCCCTTGCGGTGATTACCCCAATCTCAATCCACTAACCGTCCCAGATAGGTTTCTCATCTCACATATGCAGGACCTTACCACACGCCTCACAGGTAAGAGAATGTTCAGCAGGATCGATCTGGTCCGCGCCTATCACCAGAGACCTGTAGAAGAAAATGACATTCATAACACAGCCGTTATCATTCCTTTAAAGCTTTTTTAAATTCGTAAACATGCTTTTTGGATTGTGCAACGCCGCACAAGCCTTCCAATGCTTAATCCACGATGTCACTCGTGGCCTAGACTTCGCTTATTCCTACATCGACGATATTTTACTAACTAGTTCATTGGAAAATGAACGTCTCAACCAACTTTGAGCTCTGTTACAGCGCTTGATCCAATATGGTGTCACAGTTAACTCGATTAAGGGCGAACTCGGTAGAATCCCTAGGCCACCTCGTTTCAACATCTGGTATCGAATTCCTTCCTGATAAAATCCAGGCAATCAAAGACTTCCCAGCTCCGACTTCGTTCAGGCACCCCTGTCGATCTTGTGGTTTGGTCAACTATTATAGCCGCTTCATTCGGCGCTGTGCTCAGCTCATGCAGCCTCTGACTGACCTACTCAGATGGAATGAACGTCAGTTCGCTTTCCCGAACACAGCACAGACAGCCTTCGCCGAGCTCAAGGATGCTGTCTCCAACATAGCTCTCCTCGATTATTCTGAATCGACTGCACCCCTTTGCATTACGAGTGATGCCTCAGACATCGCTGTAGGAGCCGTCCTCTAACAACATGTTGAGGACAACGGAAACCCCTTCTGTTCTTATCCAAACGCCTGCAGCCAGCGAAATCCCGCTACAGCACGTTTGGCAGAGAACTGCTCGCCATTTACCTAGCCATTCGTCACTTCCGGCACACACTCGAAGGCCGCGCTTTCACAGTCTACACTGATCACAAGCCCCCCCTTCGCCTTCAACTCTGCTGGTGACAAATATTCACCATGGGAAACAAGACAACTAGACTTTGTCACGCAGTTCACTGCTGACATACCTCATCTCTCAGGTGTTGGGAATCCCGTGGCCGAGACTTTCACGAGTCAACCTCACTCTCCAGTCTTTGCCTAATGTTGATCTTGCTGCCATCACATCGACTCAGGCTCAAGATGAAGACTAACAACGCATACTGCATTCCCCATCGCCGCATGTATAACCTGTTTCTCTCCAAACCACGGAAGGAACTATCCTCTGTGACACTTCCACAGATTGTCCTAGACCCCTCGTGCCCGTCTCGTTCAGACACACGGTCTGAATCACTGCACTCACTATCAGATCCGGTATCCGTGCATTTTTGAAACTGGTCACCGAACGTTTCGTCTGGCCACGCGTAAACAAAATGTTCGTACTCGGGCTCGCGCCTACCTTCATTGTCATCACTCCGAAATACATCGTCACACCCGCAGTCCCTTTGGTTGATTTATAGCCCCGGACTCTCGGTTCTCGCATTACACTTAGATTTAATAGGCCCCTTGCCTCCTTCACACGGATTCGTATACATTCTTACATGTGTCGACCGCTTCACCAGATGCCCAGAAGCCATTCCCGTACCAGACTGCACAGCTGAGACTGTTATCTGAGCCTACTTAGATCGGTGGGTCTCGCACTACAGACGCCCATCCACCATCACAATTGACCGTGGAACGCCCTTCGAATTTTCACAGTTCGATCCATTCTGCAACTTTTAGGCTGCCGCCGCATCCATACCACAGTGTATCACCCAGCAGCCAAGGGGTTAGTTGAACGCTTCCATAGACAGCTTAAAGCCTCGCTCTGCGCCTGCTCCGACCCTAGCTGGAGCGAAAACGTTTCGCTCATACTCTTAGGCATTCACAGCAGCATCAAAGCTGATTTGCAATGTGCACCAGCAGAGCTGATTTACGGCACAACGCGCAAGTTGACAGAAGAATTCGTTTCGCCCTCCGCATCGTCCGGTATGCCTGCGCCTAACTTTGCGTCTTCCCTAGCTCAAGGCATGCGTTCACTACGCCCGACTCCGCCTCGTGAGCAGACAAGTGATGTGCAAATTCACAGCGGACTCTCTACCTGTACTCACGTCTTCCTGCACACCGACGCAGTGCAGTGTCCTCTTAGTCCACTTCCACTGTCACATACAGAATACTGCAACAGACTCCGAAACATTGCACTTTAGCCAAGAGTGGTCACCGAACAACTGCGTCCATCGACCTCCACAAAGTGGCTTTCTTTGACGAACCACTTGCAACCCATCATGATGATATCCCACAAGCACCCGTACATGCGGTGACTTCCCGAGCACTGCATACCCCGAACCCCTCTGTTCCCCTTGACCAGAAACCTACCCCGCCTCAATCCCAGAAAACCGACCGACGCGGTAGACAGATTAAACCTCTGGTTCGTTTTGCAGATGTTATAAACGTTTGCTACTTCTATTAACAGGCCCATGTCGTTTGCAGTGGTATTCGCGCATCTCATCCACAAACTTTTTGCAAAGTAAATACCATAAACATTTTGAAAACCTAAAAAGCTTACTTGCCTTTATCATGCAGGCCATGTTCGCTCTCCGGCGTCAAACCACTTCCCCCGACCCTTGCCCACCCCTTCTGAGTTATACCTTCCAGTAACTCAACCACCGGAACTGCCAAGGCAACCCTCGATTGACTCGCCGGCAGGATAAAGGTCCGTTTCTGCCCCAAGGAACAGTCAGTCACCCTCGACAGGATGGGTCCCCAATAGCCTGGTTACACGTTGCCCACGATGACGTCCGGATTTGTTCGTGGGACGAGGATTGTGGACTGGAGTGCGGTGGGGTCAGTGACGCCTCCCAAGCGCACCGTCGGGTCTGCAGCGGAGTGAATATACTGTCGGCCATTTCTCTGGACTAGCCAGCTTTTGCAGTTCGACCAGCCCGCCCCGACGGCCTAGCGATGATGCACTCTGGTCCACAAGATCATCCTAAATAATAAATAATAAAACTCTGGACCCAGCGAACTCCTTCACACACCCCATTTTGGGAGAGCGTGTTCGAGCCAATGCTATTATTCGCACCCATCCTCACCTCACGTTTTTCCTCACTAACACCTCCATCGAAGGCTACCATCCTTCAGTCTTCTAAGGGAGGTTCTTGTAGTGTACTTGAAAACACACACTTTCAGTATTTCGCAACATTGGAGTTTACCGTAGTTTAAACGTTCAAAAAGTCCACTTGTTTTGCGGAGGGCACTTCCATTATCAGAAATTGCTTAGGTGAGTACCTTGCTGCCCCGTTTCTCACCCTGGTTCTTTGGTTGATTAGCTTCTATTTTCTAGCCTGCACGATACACGTTGCGTACAACCGCCTCCAACTTCTATACTGTCCCATATTTGACACATCGCTTACGTGTCAGTTATTACCGATTAGTATCCCAGGCGGCATCCAAAAATACCCGGTATTATATTTGCCTATACTTTTGATATCTATATATATGAATAGCTAATTACTATGCTTATGGTAATTTATATTACACAGCAATCAATACTGACATTTTACTTGAATTACAAACACTGGACATAATATTCTAGCAGTGTTTGCTTAATGGGGTTCCTTTGGGCAAATAGCAGCGGAGGATATCGTGTTGACCGATGTGATTACTTTGCCTTTCGGACTACGTAAGGCAGCATCATATATTTAGCCTTTTAAAGACTAGATCCTCCTTGGTCCTGATTTTCTTTACGTTTACATTTACGATGTTATGCTGGCAAGCATCACGACTGACTAGCATTGAACACACGTACGAATGATTTTTAAACACTTCGAACGCAACGGTATAAACAGCAGCCCAGACAAATGCACATTTGGCCAACTCGGCGTTTATGTTCCCGGTCACAAGATCGATGGCCATGGTATTAGACCGCCACGGAATAAAGCGCAGGCGATCCTAGACTACCCTATATCTCAGTCTGTCCGAAGTCTACGCCGTTTTCTTGGCTTGGTTAACTAGTACGGCAGATTTATACTTAACGGTTCAAACGTAATTCATCCACGGACCGACATACTTAAAGATGATTCAAAGGCCTTCACGACGGGCAACACTTGTCAAAATGGTAAATGAATGATTGGAGAGTCATTTTTCAGTACTCGTGTGAATGGATTGCGTCGTGCAGCTTTGTCGAAGACTGCGATTCAAATTGAAGTGAACCTTGGTCAATGCGATAACTGGGACACTAGCCGATGCACGGTCTTCGGGCGGGCATTATCCACTTTTCATCTGCTGCGGCTACTGTCTAAGTGATGGCACTGGCCAAGTTTCGCATCAGTGTGAATCGCTGTCTGCATTGAGATTACGCGTCGCAATCCATTCACACAACTCGTACTGCAAGTTTATAATAACACCAGCATTCGAAGCCGCATTCAATTCTGTCAAGCAAAATTTTAGTCAAGTAACGTCGCTTCACCACTTAAACACCAACGACAGCGCTACACTTGTCCCTATGACAGAACATTCACATTCGGCTTTTGACTCTGTTCTTCAACAGTTGGGTGGTAATGAATTTCAACCGCTATTTTCTCCCTGAACCTGCAACCTGCTCAGGTCAGGCATAGTACATTTGTGATAGTGGGCCGGGGCAAACACAGAATCTGAACAAAACGTTTTTGTGCATATAAGTCTGGGTTCTGGTGGCGGATAGCAATTGCCACAGCTGCTGCTAGTAAGCGACATTTTACCGCTCGTGAAAGACGTCCAGGTACACGGTAAATGGGTTGGAAAGATTGCCGGATGTCGATTTGGTGATTAGAATCAACCAAGTGTGCCAACACGGCGCTCATCACAGTTTTTCTCCCACCATTGCGTAGATTAGCTGGACAACGCTCGCGTATTCTCTCAGATAGCCTCATAGTAGTTCTTCCGATGTATCTTGCTCGACATGAACAAGAGAAGGAATATGCACAATAAGAAGTACATGACCAAGGAAGTCTGTCTTTGAGTTGGGGCCTCACGATTGGTGTCGAAGTAAAACTTAGCCGCAAGCTCGCTGCGTAGTACGTATTGTAGCGAGAACGACACGGTAGGGGAGAACGCTGTTTATTGCACGCTGAGAGGTTCACACACATGTCCCACGCACACACACAAATATAGCCGCGTTTCCCACTTACGACGCACCACGTTCCGCCGAGTGAAGTGGTGTCCACTAAGCGCCATTAGGCTGATCCGACGTGGACATTGAATGTGCCGTTTTCCGCCCACATTTCTGCTCCCTTGCGTCGCAGCCTATCCAGACTGGATTCGTACCAAAGCTCTCGACTTGCTTGCTCAGGGGTGTGTTGCTCTGGTCGGGCCGATTCCTGGGGCCGTAGATAAAGGCATATCTCTTGGGAAAATCGGGCTCCCTTTCATGTCGCCTCTTGTTCTTCTCGGCGTGGCCGCGGTATCGTTTGTCGCTGACGACCCATTCCCGGCTTGCATCGTAGGCCACGAGCTGGGTTGAAGATTCCCGTTCCCAGTCTCCACGTTAGTCCCGATCTCCTACTGCTTCCGGGGCATTTCCGTGTGAACTGAGATCCGCGCCCCTACAGTATGGCTCATAGCGTCGGATAATCTTCTAGATGTTGTCTACGCTATACCATACCCCTTGAACGGCAACGACAAATAAGCCGGTTTCTTTTCTACCGAAGCTGGTTTAGCTCTCATTCCTCTGCACTCCATATATTTCCAAACAAATTTTTCTGGATAGCCATTTCTCGCGAAAACGCCACTTACATATTACATTTGGTCGTGCCCTCCGATCTGCTTTCCACCGTTACTCACAGAGAATAACGTGAAATCCGGACTATCCCTCACAGTGCTTTGTCGACGTCCGACGCAGCAACGGACATAGCAATACTGTTGCTGTTGCACTATCAGACTCGCATCTTCGCCAACTCGCACCTACATCCATTTATCTGGAGAAAATATCGCTCAGTACAGGACGATTATCCTGAATTTAAACAGCTTCGAGCAAACGCTTCAGTAAAATTCTTGCACTTACCTCTTCTTAACTATGATTAAAAATTTTACTGTGATGTTTCAACCGTCAGGCCCTAGCCCTTTGTTTCGTAGTCATTCCGTCAAACCATTTCTGATCATTTTCACAAACTATCACATTCAAGTATCCGATCGACAGTGACGCTCATTACCGACCGCTTCAACTGACGCGATATGGATGTGGGTATCCGACAGTCGACTAAACAGTGTATATTTGTCAGATAAGCAAAGTACAATGGCATACCTCCAGTTCCTTATTCCTTGGCGGCGATGTCAGGATATTCACTTGTGGATTTATTGGTAAACTGAAAATACTTTGTGAAAACTTCGGCATTAATCAGTTTCATTACTTAGTCTGCAACCTCCAGATCATACTTACAGTGATCTATTTCAATAAACTTCGAGTTCCGTTTTGTAAATTCTGCCTGGAAACACCCGTCTGCCTTTACACATGTTTCCAAAATGCTGAAGAAAGCACTTTGTATTCTCCGTTCGAAAATGGAGGAAAATATGACAAATGAATTTACGTGCATCCATTACCCTGCTAACTTCCATACTTCGTGTGTTGGATTTATTGCTGACTGCACAGTCATTTCCGTTCCATTCAACTATATTTCATCCAAAGCTTTTGTAAAGATTTCCGAAATCTAAGGAATCCAGTGCAACGTATAGGAAAAATCCATGAGGAAAACAGAAAAAACGCACAACGGTGGCAGTTTGGATCACTACTCAAATAAGTGAGGCTCTAAAGCAATCGCTTTACTCCGTTATGTAACAGCTTTCCTCGCTAGGGCAAAAACATACGGATAATCAGCGAAAATGCATGCCCGACACACCGGAAGACGCAACACTATCAGTCAATAGCACAATTATGCCTGACCTACACACAACTGAGGCACAGAGCAATCGTACTTGTGGTGGAAAGCGGAGTTGCAAACATTAGTCCCACATAAGCTAGGTCTACGCAACATGGTAGACACGTGCGTAGTCAAAATCAAACTCAGCCATCCGCTCGTCTGGGTGCGCACCAGCATTGGACGATAAGGGGATGGAAGAAGAGCTTGTTCACGAACTGATTCCAAACCCCAAACTTCGGGATGTGAAGGTAAGACGAAGTCAGCACAGTTCTGGAAGCAAGTCGAACGCGGAGGCGGAAGGGAACGTGTCCGTTACACGGGATCACACCCACTGGCCTGATCGACCTAGTTGTGAATGAAGTCAAAACGGTCTCACAATGAGGGCTTGTGAGAGCAGACGAGATGTCTGCTTGAGCACGTGAGGCACGGATGACTAGATTGAAGCATGTGGACTTGCTGTTACAAAATTCGCTCTACAGGCGGTAGATCGGTAGACCCATTTTGATGCTGCCTTAGGCTATTTCGACCGGACTTTCTGTCTCTGCTGGAGGCGGAGCGCAAGTTACCGTTTAATCCCATAGTCACTTTATCAATAACTTAATGGAGGGAACGATATTCGGCACAGGGGAATGTCCATAGAACATCGAATTTAGCGCTGTGTGCTGCTTTTCCATACTTGTCAAAGCCGTCTGACTGAGAGTGGATTGTGATGAATTGTCCCTGAAAAGCTTTCTCTTTTCAGGTATCCAAGCCGAGGAACGTTCTTGTTTCACACGTTGTTTTCATCCTCATATTAACGCTTTATAAAAATGATTAGACCAAACCCTGTCCCATTTACATTACGCGGCATAGTCTGTTTCAAGAAAAAGACGAACTAACGCAACAGTGTGCTCCCTAGCCATCTCCGTTACTCAGCATTGAGCAGAACAGCATGTATTCATGCGAACGACTCGGTGGGTTACATCAACCTATTTCTCCCTCCGGGTCTGCGGGCCCTGGAACGCCCTTCCAAACTCAGTTGTTTGTGCCCCCACATTAGATACGTTTAAAAAACGATTGGACGTCGCACTGAGCCCCTTGCGCTTTGTTTTATGAACGAAAACGCTTGTATATATTTAGGCTGACCAGCCTCTTTGGATTTATACCCCAAATTCACGGTCGTAAATCTGTGCGAACCGGTGAGTACTCCATTTTTATTTGCTACCATCACCAACGATAACAATTCCTTAGCCAGTTTTGCGTCGTACAACTTTATCCCCCTAAAACTGTTATACTTTTACCTTTTATCTCACTGACGTTCCTTACTTCAACCGCTTATGTGGTTTGCCAATCTGTTAGTATTTCTACTGCCAACCTGCGGGACTCGTTAAGTGTATGCTTTTTTTACCCGTCATATACCATTGTTCCATTGTTCCATTGATGGGAGCAGTTGCTCATCAGTACTTCATTGAGTTTTGACAACCATTAGGTTTCTTTTGGTAACCGTTTCAAGTAACTGACAAACCCTCACAGCAGGCTCAGGAGAGAAGTTCATTAAGTTTATCTAGCCATTCCCTACTTAAGACCTTCACTCGAGGGTAGAGACTTCATAGTTTTCACTGACCACCAACCTTTGGGCTGTACCATAAGTTTATCACCAGAACATACTTTCCTAGAGAGACTCGGAAGCTAGATTATGTCTCGAAGTTTACGTCAGACACACGGCGCGTTTCATGTGCAGAAAAACTTTGTCGCAAACGCCTTATCACGAGTCTGTTCAGTTACACTTAGTTAAAGTATCGAGCTAGCGGCAGTGTCTGAGGCAATACAGACTGATCCGGAGGTCGATCAACTTCGCACGCTCAGTTCCCTCTGCAAGCGGTCATTTTGGTTACTTACGTACAATGCCACTTATGTAAAGCTAATCGCTTTATGTATGCGTCGTGTTGCAACTACGAACCCAATGTCATGGGTCAGAAAACGTTGATATGCGTGGATTCGCACCATTTGACGCCCACAATCGATCGCTGGCTCCGCCATTTAACCAGATATACAGAGTTGCCCAACGGAATGACAATGTATTTGTCATCGTTTGCAACCTGAACAATTAATCAACATCTGTTAGTTGCTTAAAATTTTCCTATATTCACAGCGACAATGCTTCTGTCAACGACGTGCAGTCTTGGCAGTTCGGCGACGTCCGCTAATATGTCTCCAATAGTATCTTATACACCCAGAACGACTAAGTCAGACAGACGGGAATATGACCATCCCTGTTCTTTCCAGATAGTGCGTTTTTACGCTAACGTCACCTTTACTATTTTTGAAAATAAATGTATAGCAATATGTTCTAAAAAGCACAGAGAGCAAAACGTTTTGAAAATCGAAAAATCACATCTTTATTTCTTTCGTTATCCAAGTGCAAGTAAAAACATCAAGAATAACTTATTATTTCGGCAACTGAGCGATTAACCGTTTACGTTGGATTCGAAGATTCCAGAACCTTACATTTGTCCACTTGGCTGCTAATATACGCAGGGTTGGCAATAAAGCTCTTCACAGGCACTTCTGCTGCGCCAGTTCTATCTTGCAACAAAGCTGGATGGTCCATAATTAGCGATACCCTTGCTCAACTGGATAGGATTGTAACTCAATGCGGACATAGGACCACCCCGCTATTGTATGCCTGATGATGGAGAATGATGGCAATTGATTGCGAATGACCGATCAAGCAAGCGTTTCATGACAAAACAACACTTACTTACGACAATATACTGCATCACCTTTCGTGCATAGAAACACTTCTGTATTCGCAAAAACAAGCCATTACAACAGTGAATTAACTTGTGAGGGCGATCAGTTATCACATCCACAGACAACGTCTTGGAACACTATTTTTCACTGTCGCATCGTCAAAGACAAACATTTGATCCAATTTTGATGGTCGATTACTTACCTATACACAATTGCTCATGCATTTAACTGTGTGCTTCCTTTAACAGAACACATACATTTATATTATTGCAGTTATTTTATTTCATCTCTTCGGTTTACCCTCGTTTTCTAGAAGCCGAAGGCCATTCAGCAACTTACAGAACTGACGATGCTATGGGTAAGTTGTAATGCGTTCTTGGCGGTGTTTGGTTAACACACTCTTTTTGGTCAAGGTCCTTTGACTTGTGATTTTTCTTCGGCTGGTATAAAGTCTTACGGAGAACTCTGAGTGGTCAATTCCGATTTGCAAGGAAATTTGGAAGTTCTAGTAATGAAAACCGAGAAAAATAAAAGTTTGTTGAATCTTTCCGCTGAACAATTGCAAAACTATTTTTTCCGCATCAATCCCAGATGGAAACACAGAATAAACAGTCAGAAAATTTGACGCAGTGCTTAAACCTGCAGTTGACCGGAGCAGCAACATGGGACAGGCAGTCCATTTCTAATATCCGTCTTACAAATTCCATCGCTATTTCATTATGATGCTGCTTCCGAATGTACTTTCGAGGTCTATTTCAAACGCTAGGAAGACATGTTTTTGTTAGACTTTAGCCTTCATGCTGATTCAAAATAAGTGCGTCCTCGGCTCCACAGGCTCGGTACTAAGAAACGTTCAACTTCTACTCAGAGAGCCGATTTACCTCCCCTTCAAATAATTTTTGACACTACTCAAAGGTATTGTTTGTGAGTCGGTGTTTTGTTTAGCATTAGCTAGCAAGGTTTGAGGTTTGTTAAGCGGCCTACGGGCGATTGTGGGCACTAGCAGACGTGGCTAATCGTGAGCTTGGACTTTTCAAGTTAGGCTCTTTGCTAGCTGACCAGTTTGAGTGTCTCATAGTTCTCAGTGCGTTCCACTTCCCTCACGACGTGAAAGTCCGCACTTGGCTTCTCACTAAATTGGATCAGGATCTCGCTTTCACGTTGAAGTCTTCCTTGGGCGAATGCAAGCGTTTGCTCACTTTGAATCACGACACCGTCTTGCTTGAACAGGTTCGCCCCAACATAGCCGATACGGTTCATATTGTGTAAAGGTCAAGAAATGCTAGCTCGAACAAGCCGTCCAACAGGGCTCAGCACAAGCTGCCCACACCTTGTTGGTCGTGTGGTGAATAACATTTCGCATGTTACTGCCCATTCAAGCGTCAGGTTTGTGATAAGTGCCACAAGTGCGACCGTAGGGAAGCTTTTAGCAATCAGTCCCGGCCAAAGAACGCGAAGCAGCCCCACGGAAGGAAGATACGCCGAAAGCCTGATGCAGAAACTCTGTCGGTGGTTGCTGCTTTTCAAAGTGATTCTAGGCCACGCCGCAGATTCGTCAGTGTGCGCATCAACGTAATCCCAAGTAGGATGCAGTTCGACACGAGCTCAGCCATAACGATCCCTTACAAGAACACTTGGAATCACATATACAGGCCGGGGACGTTTGAATCCAACAATTCGACTACAAAGCATCCGGGGGCTTGCTGAGGCCAGTCGGAGAAATAACGTGCAAAATTGCATTCACCGGGGAGGGGGGATGGCCGGAAACTGTTACTTGTTGGACCTACTACACCTGAACCTACTTGGCTTGACTGAGTGGAAAGGTTACGACTGCTTGCAGTTACAACGAGTCAACTTTGCAATCCAGTCTGAAACGAACCTGTCCACACATCGGTGTCGATTGAAGACATGACAAGTATGCTGAGGCAGAAATTTGCCTTCCTGTTTAAAGATCGTCTTGGTCACAGCACTAAGTTTAAAGTAAATCTGTGCCTTCACGAAGGAAGCACACCAGTCTTCTGGGTAAAGAGAGCGGTACCTTATGCATCCATGGCAATGATTTATCATGGGACTGGTCGACTGGTGCGCGCTAGTTACTCACACCCGTAGACTACTCTGCATGGGCTGCGGCAATCGTTGTGAGAATGGCGGACGGTAAAGTGCGAGTTTGCGCAGATTTTTCAACTGGCCTAAAAGCCCCACTGAGTGACGACCAGTACCCACTTCCAAAACAAGAGGAAACCTTTGCTCATTTTTGATGGTGGGTTGTGTCAAACTAGACATAAATAAATAAATAAATGGATAAATAGTTTTATTCTCGATGTACCAAGACTTGTCCGATGCTTACCTCCCGATCGATGTTGCGGAAGGTTGGAGAGAATTGCTAACTATAACACTCACCGCGGCCTGTACCAATACAACTGCCTCCCTTTTGGAGTGAAACCAGCACCAGCCGTCTTTCAGCAGCTGATGGACAGTATGCCCACGCGAGTTTCTAGAGCCGCTACATACTTGAAGGATATCATTATAACGGGCCGGATGACAGATAAACTATTTTAGTGGCTATTTGAAATGCTAGGGCGCATTTAGTCATATGATTACCGAAACTGTGAAACCGTGTAGTTATTTTGCAGCAACCACCAAATTCCTCAGTTTTATTTTTGCAGAAGTCGGTCGCCACTCTGATCCAGAAGATACCCGAGCTATTCAAAGGATGCCTCTTCCTACGGACTTACAATCGACACTTTCATTCTGTGACTTGATAAGTCATTACAGCTCTTTTCTTACAGGACTGCATCGCCTACGAGTTTCGCTGAACCGGTTGCTGAGCTAAGGCCAAACCTGGAACTTGACGTCGAGATGTCAGTCTGTATTCGAGCGAGTCAAGTCAGTGCTGGCTTCCGACCTATCGCTGACTTACTTTGATCAGTCACGAGAAATCGTCCACCCTACAGACTCATCAAGTCTCGAAATCGCTGCCGCAGTTTCACCTACTTTGCTGGATGGAATTTAGGTAGCGATAGCACCTGCCGCCAGGATGCTGACGAAAGCCGAAAGAAAGTACAGCAGGTCAAGAAGGAAGAATTGGCCATAGTGTTTGCTGTGAAGAAATTCCACAAAGTCCTGTATGGTGGCCGCTTCAAGTTCTTGACGGATCACAAGCCGTTATTAGCTATCTTCGGATCCATAAAATCATCCCTGCCTACAGGGATAATCGAATCCAATGATGGTAGCTTACCAAGCTGGGCTATAATTTCGAGATCCGTTTTCAATCAACGGTTTCCATAAGCCAAGTGGATGCGTTTATACTTCATTGACTCCCAACCGGTTGCCAAATTTCTTGTGAGCGGGGCATCACATGGTTTGCCAGTTAAGCTAGAAGCGGCTCGAGCCGAAACACTTAGAGATCCAATCCTAAATTAGGTTGCACACCTCCAAGTCACCGGCTGGCCATGTTCGTGTTTAACTGCGAAAATGCAGGAGTTTTTCAGCGGAGACGTTCGCTGTCCATTGTGAACATTGCAATAAGTTTCCAAGTACAGTAGGCGTCCAGAAGATACTACAAGTAAGAGGGATACGGCAGTCCCACGTAGGGCAATCAGGGTTCAACCGAATCAAACCGTTAGCAGAAGTTACGTATACTGACCGTTTGTAGACAGACAGCTGGATCAGCTAGCTGGAAATTGCAGCAAGTACGTTACCACTTCAAGGGCACCGCCGAAGACTGGACTCCATTCTTGACCAAAATCAACGAAACTTTAGAGCAGTGTTCATATCGACATCGCAGGCCAAATCAACGGCCAGAAATTTCTTATACTGGTCGACACTTACAGTAAGTGGTCCGAAGTGTTCCTCATGAGCGGCACGACAACCAGCGCAATCGTCGCATGGTTGCGACAAATCTGCAGCGGGTACGGCTGCCCTAAACGTTGGTGACTGACAACGGCACACAGTTTACTTCGACCATAATCACGGTAGTGCAAAAGCTGCGCCATCAAAAACAAGCGGTTCACACCATTCCACACACCATCGAATAGCCAAGTAGGGTGATTTGTGGATACATTCAAGGAGGCTCTCCTGAAGTGAAGGAGGGAGAGAGATATAGAGGTGATCGGCTGGTTTCTCCTTCTATACCGAACCACACGGAATTCACAAACGTCGGATGGAGTATCACCAGCAGAGGAAATGATGAATAAAATGCTCCGCATGCGGAATAGCTTCTAAGCTATTCCGCCATAATCAGATCACGCAGCTGGTGAAAGAAGTGACAAGATGGAAACTGCGTTTAATTGGCGCTATGGTGCAAAGCAACGGTCGTTTAAACCGGGTGTCAGTACTTGCACGCGGTTAGCGGGAAAGACGCTAAATGGATGTTCGGCACGATCAGATGTAGGTGCTGGAACGTCGCTTATGACTTGCTGGTCGGTGCACAGGTATGGGTACGCCAAGCAAACAAGCTGCGACCAACACTTTGTCAGCCAGCAGCCATGGAATCTGCTGATCACCCATTTGTACAGTTGGCAGACAGGTTCAGTTGTCTTAAAGAGCTCTTGCGAGAACACTGCCTGCCAACGCATGTTACCAGAGAAGAGCATGAAACACGATTCCAGAATACTGCAGCCAAGTCGATTTACCGACAAGCATAATACACCGTCCAGGAGGCTTCAGTCAATCCCACGCTATCATCAAACACCGCGGCAGCCGTCCCCGGAAGGCAGTTATCATGGAGATATAAACATCAAAGAAAGCCCTGTATGTCAGCAATTAAACGGTCAACGTCATTTGCACTGCTTTCGTTCACACTGCTTTCACTGTTTGCATACACATAACTGCTAACATACAGTAGGTTGGCAAAGAAGCTTTTACTTTTGCCTGCCCAGTTTCCTTTTCGAGACGCGGGTGGCCATTGAGTGACCTACAAGTCTGACAACAAGTTAGGTCTCATGTACGTCTTTGTGGCGGCATTTGGTTAACACGTTCTTCTCAGTCAAGGTCGTTTGACTTGTGATTTTTCTTTGGCTGGGCTGGAAGTCTAGCGTAAAATGGTGAGTGTTTAGTTTGAAATAGCGAATAACCTTAAAAGACCTAAGTGTCTAGCACATATTGTTGTCTTTCACTTGCGCCATTGCGGCTTTTGATTGCTTTCTATATACGCCTGTCAACTCGGTCGCACCTTCGGGGCGGAGACGGACGTATCAACCTTTGCATTACATATATCCTGTCAAGATGCCGCCTTCTATGCACCGTTTTACCAAAGACATTTTTATCGCGACAAGGTTATGGAGGATACTGGTAAGATCCTGCTACGATCCGTTTTATAAATGCTCTTTCAGCAGCTGCGTCGGGTTAAGTCCACAATAGGCCCTACGGGTTGTTCTGATGGCATGGTCTCGCAGAAGACTGCCTAGCAACGGATAGTCCTTACGTAGACAGTAAAACGGTTTACACAGCTCCTTCTTGGGAAGGTCGTGTAACCATCCGGTGATTCACTGGTTTTCTGAGTATTTTGTGTAAAATGATAAAAAACCATCTTATTTCACTCTTAGAAGTTGTTTGCATATTTCTGAAACATATGTTGTATTTGTTTGTATTACACAACATGCATTCAATAAATACAAATGTCGCGGTATATTAGATCTTTCACTAACTAGCTTCGTGTCCATCGGTGTCGTATTTTTGGCCAATCAACCAGATCATTGGACACCACTATACGATTTCATCCAGTAAGTTCCGTGCCTTCTCTTCGATCAGTTGGAACGTTATCGCCAGTAGTCACTCGAATTTAGCCACTGCCGATAGACTCCAGTGTATAGTTTAGGTAGGCGAAAATTTTTCAGAATAACTCGCCGATTGCTAGCGAAGCTGCTCATAATGTTCCAGTTTCTCGCGTTTTATCATCGTACGTACTTTTCTAACCGCTTTGTAATAAATAAATAAATAGATAAAGGTGGATTCTTGTACGCGTGAGGCTGTTTCCAAGTGGCCAGATCAACATGTACACGAGCATAAATCTCGCGCATAAAATTACTTTTTTTCAGTTGTCAGGATTACAGTAAACAGGATCTACCAATCAGGTTTAGGTCAGCACTACCGAAGAGAGTGCCCGTTTGTAATAAGTAGCTATCTTGAGTGTTCGCTTTTCAACCAGGTTCCAATGCACGAAGGTGCGTTTACTACTTTTCCCACAGCTTGCCAAGGCAGCCAAGCCACTCACACAGTATGTGTGGAAAGAATTGCAGCCTTATTTTAACCGGAGAAAAAAGAACAAAACAATAGCTAGCGGCAATAAAATGTAAAATAATCAAATATTAATTTAATGCTAAGCTGAAACTATTTCAGATATAGACAACATCCTCCGGTTAGGCAAAAGACAAACAATATGTATCGCATACATTGCATCAAAGCTTAACCCTGGACAACGATCGAAAATAATCGAACCACTTAGCTAAAATCCCTTTCCTAGTTTTGAAGTGGGAAGAAAGTAAGCTTGTGCTGCCCGTGTAAACTCAAACATATCCAACGTTATTTCTTGTTTGCGTGAGCGCTGTGGTTTCCTGATCTATGGGGACCCTTTGTAAAACGTTGTTTTGTGGTGTTTGGAACAGTCTGATCAATGATAAACACCATATCGATGGCGTTAGGTTCGACGCTGTGTTGTTTCATCCATTAGGCTTGCAACCCATGTTAAGCGGAGAGGTCAGCCCGCGAGCAATTCCTGTGATGTACTCCATGGCCTCTGATAGCTACCTGTTGCGTCTATAAAATGGAGACTGCACAGCGATCACTTATGCCAAGAGGATGGATGAGAGCACAGTCTGTGAAATCTGATGGTGCGAGTGTTGGCACTAGCTAAATGCTGCGCAGCACTTGGCCTGGAGAATTCCGATTTGGGGATAAGACGTCTTCAGTTAGGCTACATTCGCGATCTGTCTCTAATATAACCACATCAAAGGAATCTGCAGTGGAATCGCAATGAGGCACGTCTTAGTCTACAGCCAGTTCATTTATGTCATCTACCATCGGGCAAGTGTTTTTCTCCACCGTGTATCCTCATGAAGTCCAGGAGATAGGATGCTGACCTCAATGAAGAACTGTAAGTGACCCCGACCATGAGCCAACTGTACCTATCGTGAATCCGACACTAAACTATTTCCCCTCCTCTGTCGAGAGCACATTTTGTTTCCACTGTGATTAATTTTATGACGATTTTCCAGTGGGAAACCGCACAGTCCATTGACCTATCTACTAGATCATCCGCCCTGGAAAAGTTGCATCCTGGTATAAATACTCTGAGTCTGAAATATCACATGATAGCCAGATTTCCGTAAAAGCCAGTACGTCAGGAACAATATCTCATCCAGTTTGTTTCTCCAACGACGCACGTTAGCAGATATCACGCTAAATCCACGTCTGTTCTCTGTGCAGTGGTAGGACAAAGATTGACCTCCAGAGAGCCTCGGGATTCTTTGCACCACTCGAAAATCAATAATGTGCAGATTGATTACACCTCCTGCCCGACGTGTTCATAATTAATCAACGGCGCACCTTCTTTTCTTTCCTTCTGTGGATGGTTCTCCTAAAAGATAGAAAGTTTCACAGTTCAGCTGTAAGGCACGATTAAGGATACGACGGCATTCCTCTTCAGCTCGACAGGCTACCTTTAGTGACAAGCTTTTGAGGAGTCGCCCTGTTTTCTACCGAGGCAAAAAGCAGAAAAGAGTTAGTACCCTGTTCCCCAGCAGCAAACACTGAAAACCATTGGCTTCAGAAAGACTTGGTCCGCCATTATCCTCTTGGCCATGGATTTCTTATTAGGCACAGGGGCTTTCACGCTGTTCAGATATGTTCTTGAGGGGACAGTATTACTCAAGGAGATTTAGTTACTGTGGGTGAGGAATTCTCCGAACCATATCCTTCAAGTGACTTACGCTGTAAAGAACAAGTTCCGCCCGGGACTAAGGAGAGTTCGGCTTAGCATTATATAAGTAAATAAATAACGTTTTGCAGTCCTCTTCGTTTGCACGTGATTTAACCGAGTATTCTGGTTCATGGGTGCAGTAGTTACTGATGACTGTTACGACTGCATAAGTCCCTTCCTATCCTTCCTTGTGCTGATAACCAACGGACAGCTGTTCCGACGATGAAGCTGAGAAAACACGATTGAGACTTCCGAAGGAATGTGCAGGCCAGAAACAGTCTTGCCAGTGCCATGTCACCGGTCGGCAGTGTTTCAGTACGTGACGGATTTTCGCCTGGAAACCCTTCACTTTACGGAGACTATCTACCAAGAGGCGGTGAGCAGTATGCTGGAGTTGGCTCCCGGTGTAAACCGTGAGCAAACGGTGGTTATGGACAAGTGTGCAGCGCAGGTGAAGGCGTTTTGCAATACGTTTCCGCACTGCCAAGCTAGTTCTCTGTCGGGTACACATTAAGCGTGACGTGCAGGGGCTTTGTGCCCACCTCCCCTTTTGTAAGATGGAGGATAAAAGGGAGCGGTTCAGCATGCTGCGTTCTTTTTGTATCCGCACGGCTGTGCCCAGTATCATCGTCTTATGGAGGGTATATCGGTGCGCAGCGGTGAACGATTCAAGTACCACCATCGCACGTTGATCCCAAGGCGGCTTAGCTGGGCGGTGCATTTACTGGGCCACGTAGTGTTGTTTGGGTGCGACAACACCAAGCGGGTTGAAAATAAGGATAAGCCTTTGAAGAAAAATTTAAGTGTACGATCAACGCTGCTTTACTTGTTCTAGGTGATAGTGCAGCGGTGCCGTTGTATTTTGGAAGAGAAGAAACCGCACTTGCAACAGATAAGTTTCGTATGGGCGACGTGGAGCAGCGTATCACTAGTGGGCAGTTCATTTTGTGGAAGAGGTCTCGCACTTCCCGTAACAACCATATGAAGCAAAGTCATCTTGCACGCACAGGTGAGGTCCGATTTCAATGATCACTTCGATTTCAGGCACAAGTAGACCCGCGCCGCCTTCCGCTGTAATCACATCGCTCTCGTTGTCCAAGAAGCCACTTCCGGTAGCAGCCACGTAAAGCAAGGACAATTCGGAGTCACAGATAACGTAGAATTTATTGTTGATTTGGCTATGAGAGCACAAGCCCACATCAGCCGCTATCCCAATTTATGCTTACCGCTGCCACTGTTCTCCTCGCATTTTCACCATCCCCTAGATGATACGCTGGCAATGCTTCACCGCAAAAAATGATTTCGCCTTTCAATGATCACTGCTCGTTCACAGACCCAGTAGAGATGGCCGGCCCGTTGTCACCTTCCTGTCACCTACGTCTATTTGCCCACACCTACCATAATACTGCGCCTGGTCAAGTACCGCATTCCAATTTCATCAAGGTTTTACATTCCTTAGATAACCGACCCACGGCCATTTTCATGACAACCTGTTGTCACTGTGTCTTGTCGTCCCACATCGCAAAGGAAACATGCAAACTCTGCAAGTTCCTTGCAGCGGACTACAAAGCCACAGGTTCCGAGGTAGACTCCATAATCTTCCACTGATTAATGAACTCAATGCTCCATTAAAACGTGTGATGCAAGCCTGCTAGCAATACGGCAATATGTTAGTTCATTAACAACGTGGTATGTTCCCCTTCTACCGTTATGTTCAAAGACAAACGTGCGGCTGCAACTTTACAATGTTCCTAAACATCGTTTTCCCAGTTTCTTCCTATTTACATGATAACCCACTTGCGCACTCCTTTCGTCCTGTTAAACCACATGATGAACCATTTTCAGTATTCTCGCTAGGCGGGTGATCAGCGTTCGCAATACTCCCCACTTAGATAAGAAGATTTCTATATGGTTTGTGCATCTATTTGTTCACCTAATAAAATCATATACACCCTTATAACTGCATTGCGTATCTCAGTAACACGTAGTCCTGTGCATCGGTTCCCATTCAACTTACATTCCGTTACTCCCCAGATTCACATCCTCCTCATAATCATGGCACTCTTCGCTGCAGCGTGTTAGTTTAGAAATACATTGTGCCACACAAAACACTGACCTCACACGGCTGGATCTTCATTTAACATCAATGGACAACGTGAACTACGGCTTATCTATCCATTACGGTAACAATTCCCTACTTCCATCTTCCTAACGTCACCTCATTCACCACAGTATCTAAATAACAATTCCCTAAGCAATGCTCTTTATACATTTTTAAATGATCAACAACCCCTTTTCGCCCCAAACCTTACCACCTCCGCACAGATTAAATATCGCCTCTGATGTATAGTTCCCATTGCTTTATACATAGCCGATTTTCCTTGCGTGATGCATTAAGGTTAGCTTTGAGATGCCTAGAAAAAAAGGACTAATGTCCCAACTAGGAAACATTTACAGTCACTATTTATATACAGAAATTTCCTCTATGTCCGCACTTGTGTAATACATCCCCTTTGCAAAATAACACGTCAATGTTTTTTTCTAGCAATATAACAATCTGAAACCCTTAGAATTGCCCCTTTCCATGTATTACGCATCCCATATGCAGTACTCAAAATGCATGTATACAAACATAGATATAGATATGGATTTCTTACGTATGAACACACCATAATTGCTTAAAATCTCGTTTATATATATATGTAATTATACATATGCATACATTATTCTATATATGTATATATACATATAACTATATCTATATTTGTGTGTAAGTATTTGCATGTTGACATACGTATACACACATGGACACGGTGTTATAAACCTAAGCGTAAGTACACAGCTTCATAATTCCACGTTAGCATATGCCTTCGCATAACTTCCACCTAACATACAATACTTCCATATGTATCCCCATAATAACATGCACGACAAATATAGTTCAGTATAGATTATATATAAATATATATTGTTTGAGAGAAGGGGACACGTGTTTACACACACTGTTCATTATCGAACGGTTTCTAATGATTCGGGTCACCATTTCTGTTACACCGTTCCGACTTCCACGGGTAAATTCCACTGCAAAACAAATGGTACTTACAAACCACCTGCTATACTTGGACACACATTTATTACGAAAAATTCACCATCTATTCTGGCACTTATATCATTTTACGGAAACATAGCACTGCCTTTCATAAGGGCTTTTCACATTCCGTTTATTTTTTAGCTACTTGAGTACAGTTTTGTATTAACTTTTCACATTCTTAATGACTTCGCAAGTAAGCACCGTACAGTACAGTTTGCAGCTTTTTGGAGTTACTGACTTTATTATACAAACATTTCACGTTAAATAACCCTATCATCACGTATACATTTAGAGAACCCAGTAGTCAGATGTCCTGATGAACAACAACCGGTATGGGAAATCCGCCAATGGCGAGCTCGACGGTCTCACTAATAGCGGATCTGATTACGCAATTCCGCTAGCCAACGTAGAAATTCGGATGTCATATGACTGCGAATTGCCAAGTGTACAATCGGACAGTTAGACACATTGCCAGTTATACATCAGCATTAAAACAGATTTGCGGCAGAGTTCCAGCCTTCTACTAAGTAATAGCCACAGATGTCCGTGTAACAGCACTGCGACGTGGCGTGTGTGACTCGCCACTGAATAAAGTCACGGCCTACAAATTCGCATTGACAAGTTCACCAGAGCGACATTGCGTTATGCTATATATTTTGCTACGCGCATTAAAAACATACTTCCGTGTTTTTACTTTCCGGCACCACTCCGTATATTACGCTTTTAGGTCTGCTCTCTACATCACACAACTGAGCCTAGCCTATCGCCCCATCATTAACAATTCTGTTTCTCACCAACACATCTCCCCCGTTTCATTAAATTCTATCTGTTATATTGTCAGTGCATTTCAAGCAAAGCAATGTGTTATTGCGAAAAACAATTGCCTGTACAATCTTGCTCATGCCTGGTTTAGCATGACTCGATGAACTAAGGCTGTAAAACCCTTCGCATCCTTTTTTAACTATACTATACTTCTTACACGTTTTCCGTCCCGCCATCTGGCCAAGAGCCTTCTTACTAAGTTGGGAAAACTGGTCCGCGCCGATCACCCTACAAATATTCCGCTCCTCCTCTAATGACAAAACCTTTTTAGGCAATGGGAAATGATAGTGAAAAATTACTTGATTATCTGGTGTTGCTTTCAACGTTGCATCCGTTAGTGTTTCGGTGAAACGCCAACCGGAACTTTGATGACAGTTCTTCGGGGATGAAGATCAGTGAGATTCTGACACCCTTAGTCTTGACGGAGCTTGCTTAACCGTAACCAGTGTTCTGGATACAATCAGCGCTCTCTGAGAGGGAGCGTCAAAGTGGGAATACAGCTAGACAGTTCTCCCAACTCTCCCAAGAACCAGACGATGGTGTGAACGAAATCGTCGCGCGTATACTCGAAGTGGTACCAAACTGTATATATAGTGAAAATGATCCAGCGAGGTTTGAAGGGACTATGTTTTTCCAGTGTCTGATCGCTTAGTTTTCAGACCAGAACACCCGGGGGTAACTCCAATCGCAAGATGCTTTTTCGCTGACGTGAGAGACAGCCTACTTGCTTGGCCGGCAGGGGCAACGCCTTACCCACCAACCAATAACGCTTACTCTAAAAGACCCAGCAGACGAGTTGCGTTGGATAATAGCACTCCAAACTCTAAGAAGGCACCTAATAACGCCAGTTCGTTTGGATGCTGACGTTGTGATGTGAGGCAGTTTTTCATCCGACATCAAAAGTGAGTATGCAGGAGTTACGCAACTATTGGTCACGGCGTGTGCATGCAGATGGGGCACCGATCACTCACATCTGCGATCAGAAGTGTGTATAAAACGAAAGGCGAATGAAAACTTCTATGGCTACCAGCTTCTGCAAAGGCTTATAAGACCCTGACTGCCAACGGCCTTAGTACTTTGCAAATTCGATGATCCAGGAACTTGCTCCTGTTCAATGTGCTGCTTCATCCCAGCTTCTTGGGCGTCCTTAGTAGTTTGTTCTTATTCAACGCCCTGTTATCGTCATCAAAGTAGCCGGCTCCCAACGGTATGCGATATGGGTCAATCGCACCGCAGTCAACGCGACCGGTATGTTAGACAAAGGGTATGGAAGGGGTTAACTAAGTCAATCCCCTTTCTCTATCCGGGCAACCGGGAATCTCCATGCAAGCAGGACTTATGGATCAATGCTTCAACGACATGCTTCTCTCAATCGGCTCTTTGTCGCTGCTACTCTCGACCGAGGTGCTAACGACCACGAACGCTACATCGCACTCTCCCGCGCCACAACTCTGTTACTTTATTGCACGTTTGTTCACCTCCCTCTTCCTTACTGATCTGTCTTCTGCTTTGGCCAGTGTACTCGCCATACATATCAGGAATTTAAGTCCGGGTCTGCGCAGCCAAGTAATGCTGGCAAGCCTTTTCTTGCTCCCCGTTTCCAGTCCAGGCTGGCAAACTTTAACGTCAGGGAGCTGACGCAAATCGGATCACATGCAGCCCTCGCTCTCACCCTTGAGATTACTGGCACCGAGATCTTCTGCCCCACTGAAGCCAGAGTACAGGCTCTTAGCTACCGATGATTTTACGGCCTGCGAGTTCCGCTGGCATTTTTACATTGCGCTTAGCAAGAGACGCAAAAGCTGGAGCTGCTAGTCTTACCGGCGTGAAGAGTACGTTGTGCAACTGTGTCGAGGCCGCGCTACTAGGCTGGATCCCAGTCAATAGTCGCATTGCGCCATCTAACTTGCGACCTCAGAGCGATTTTCCAGGCGCGATAATACCAGATTTTACTCATTCGTTGTAGCAGCATACGCTTCCACAAACTGTGGCCCAGAGTCCGTGAAAGACGAGTTCTTCTGTCAACTATCCGATCTTATCAAAAGAAAGCGCCGTGCAGACGTCGTGTTGCACGCATGGGGACCTAAACGCGCTGGTCGGTATATTTGCGGTTGAAGAGTGCGAACCAGCTATTCAACGTGTGCATATCACACACAGTACAAACGACGGTTATCGCCTGTTACACCACTGCGCCGAACACGGCCCCTACCTGTCGAATACTAGCTTTTAGCGATTCCGGCGCCAATGCGCGACCTGAAGACCACCGTCTCCTGGCCAGCCATGGACGCAACTTCACAGCCTCGTCACCAGTTATCGCTGGCGGGGCTACATAAATGTTTGCAAAATCATGGAGATTACCTACCTCACTTCGGAGCACGCGCTCGTGTGCGCCAAGCTCACCTTACGATTCGGTAAGTCCCAACGGCGTCAGAAGAAACAGTTCGAGGTAGATAAGCTGTCTGTCCAAGACTTCTCATCGCGTTTCCAGACACGTTGGCCTCAAGTCTCAAAAGCGCCTCATGCCTTGCCGTTCAAATGCACTGGGCACACATCCACAGCACGTATCGCGCTGCATTTATGTTTAGCGTACTCAGCGGTTAAAACTTGTTCTGAGCAGTATATTTTTGTACTAGTTTTTACAACACCCCAACCTTAGAAAAGGTTGTTCTTTTGTTCTGAGATTACTTATTTTGTGATTAGGCGCCAGAGAGCAAATTTAGCGCAAGTATTTTTGGTAATATATTTTGTTAGGATGTATTTTGCTAGTTAAGTACACCGCCTTGCTATGTCTTTTAACAAACGCACTTCATTATTACCTACATTTCTATAAATTATTTTTAACCTTTTCTTGTTCCCTATAGTTCCGCCTTTCTTATTTCCTTCTATGTACGCAACATTAAATGTGACGACCAAGTTTGCCGAAATAGTCCAAAGAATCTTGGTACAGTTCGCGGTGTATTGGATCCTGTTTCCAAAGGAAATACCTGCACAACTACGGCTCAGCGCAACACTAAGAACAAACAAAATCAAGGAGCAGAAACCTTGTCTGAAGGAGCCAGGAGAGTTTTAATGTGGTCGCGTACAACCACTACAGCTGTACACGTAACAAAGCCTATGCAGTCGTAATTGCCAACAGGGAACGTATACTCACACTCTTCTCAGTTCCATATAAGAGCATATGATTAACGTAGGTATTGGTCTGCTCGCTTACGGGCGCAGCATCTAGCCAGTCAGGGAATACACCTATATATATATATATATATATATATATATATATATATATATATATATATATATATATATATATATTTAAAACTGCGACCATGGCCTGCGGTTTCTTCAGTAATCCTGTCAACCACTCGATCACTACACACTCTCTGCAACGTCTCAAACTAGTCGGGCCGTTTTAGCTGGCGTTGAGTTTCATGTATTACACATGAACTTTAGCGCAGAACTGAAACAGCCTCTCCGGGAGGATCGCGAGACCTGGTGGACGCAACGGGTAATTGATATGGAGCAGGCGGCTAGCTCGGGAATTTCCGAAAGCTTAACTACTTGATCTGATCCGCTGGCGGCAGAAAGCCGAAGTACGACAAATTTTGTGCGAACCCGATGGTGAACAAATTCACTGACAAAAATGCAGACGAGCGTCGGGCTGAGCATTTTGAGCGGCAGTTTACTTGGCTAGCTGCACCGATGTGTTCCCATTCAGGAATACTGAATTCTCCCTGGTATACAGGCGCTTCACCGCCACTTGAGGCTGAGGTTGCCCATGCGCTTTGCCTCTTAAAGCACTACAAAGCCTATTCTGCTGGCCAACTTTCTCAGGCTCTTTGCAAATCTAGTGTTAGATCGCTAGTTTGGCAGTTAATTTGCCTGCTCCATGTGATATTGATCACCAGAACAATCCCGTCTGAGTGGAGTCTAGCGGACCACGTCTTTGTCTTCAAAGTAGTGCCCAGTCAGTCTGTGCTAACCCCAGAGGGATTACTCACATCTATGTTGCATCTAAACTGATCATCGCTTTGCTTTTAATGAGTTTTAGCCTGGTACGCGAACAGTACATATGTGATTGGCAAGCTGAGTTCCGCTCTGGCTGGAGTTGTATAGATCACAACTTTACACCCCGACAAATGTTCAAGAGTCGTCGAAAGTTCGGTCGGGCAACGAGTGTTGTTTTCTTAGACATGGGTGCTGCGTTTGACTCTGTTGGACAAACTGTTCCCTGAAGCTATCAGTTGAGAGTGGGGTGTTTGTGACGTATGTCGACATTCTTCGTGACATCTACTCTCGTACCTTGAGCCGAGTGCGGGTGTAGGGTATACTTACATCTCAATATTACCGCAAATGGGATGAAATGGTTGCCCAGCCCCAAATTTTCTGTTCACATTTTCTATAGATGATATCCTAGAGAACCTTCTAGAGAATTGCGGACACAGCGGCTTTGAACTACTTTCGGGTGGCCGATTTCGCGAGTTTGATTACGCAGACGACATCTCTGAAGTTTTCTTTTTCTTACAGGCCGCCCGAAACATGCTGCGCAAGTTGGAGATGTCTGTCTGACTGTTTCGAATGACTTTCGCATCTTCGAATTGTAAATTCTTCATACAGAACTGAATAGTAGCTGATATTAAACTTACCCATTCAGACACTTTACTGGAACGAGTAGCTAGGTTTGGCTGAATCGGAACTTGCATCAGCGCTAACGGATTCACAGATAATATCTCTTTGCGCCTTGCGCTTGCCAATATCCGCCATACCTGAAGTCGGCGCGACTTGGGTCTATCCTTGAAAGGTCGAGTCCACAGAGCTTCGGTAAGAGCTTCCTGCCCTAAGGTTGTGAAACGGCCCGTTCCTGAGAAGGACTTTCAGAGGCATCCTTTTCTCGCCGCTGCCTTCGCAGACTTATTGACGTATGGTGGCAATAGCACAACAATAGTAAGGATGCTGGTCGAGGGATTTTCTGATCAGATCGAATTTGCCGGCCGTTGAGCAGCACGATGTTACTGTATGGACTTCGGTGGCTTAGGCACTTGCTTTGCATGCCTAGTTAGCATTTGCCTCAACCTACCCCATTTGCGCACACAGAGGTCGGTTGAAAGCAAAGACAAAGTGGACAGCGTATGAATCGGATAAAAGTATGAAGGTGTTTCACTCACTTTTGGCCGCAGCATTGGCGCATGTTGTGAGACTCTAACCCCATAACCACATTCCAAAACTTCTACTAAACGCCTTCTTTGTTCTTCCATTATTGTTGACTAATATTGGTCCACAAGTTGTGGCGCTCCGCGGATTGTATTTTTGGTCAAGTTATATATATATATATATATATATATATATATATATATATATATATATGTATATGTGCTCGGTGCCCCACGCTGAGGCTGATGTTGCATTCTTGATGCTTCTTCACCGCAGTTGGGCTAAACCAATTTACACTTAAACTAGGTCTTTTTAAGCTAGGTAAATTTCATTCCACTTTATTTGGTTTGTTCTGCCTACCTGGATACTCTTCTATTAACTGGCCACGTTGCTTACATTAATTGCGCTTATCTTCGGTAATTTTGTTGTGTTTGTAGCATTTTTAAGTAACTTGTGGACATTTCTTACTTATCGTGGATTCGTTGCTAACCAACATACTTCACATGGTAATTTAGGACAGAGTTAGGCCACCGTACCTGTATGCCTTATTGGGTTTCTTTTATTTCAGCTTGTCGTTTAGAGTGAATGGCTGTTGCTTGATATCCCCGGTGTGGCTGCGCTTGATGTGCATGTTGACAAGGTGCCTACCTGTCTATTACCCACTACCTCGTTCATACTGGCTCCAGGAGACAGTTGGTCGTTGCTAGAGGGGACGGGGTGCGCGGTCCTTGTGGCCGTGCTAGGCTCAAAGAGCGGTTCCATGCACTCAATGTGGAGCGGACTACGGTCCAGCCACCGCCTTGTGTGCGCTTGATTTCCCAAATACAGCGTGGTTGTGTTTGCCTGTGAAGGAGTGAGGGCCGACTCCGTTGATGAAACGTGGCTCCCATCCACATGCCTGCCGGTCTTATTCCTTTAGGTTTACACTGGATATGAGGTGTGTGAAAGGAGCTGTGGGTGGTGCAGCGCAAGCCACCCATGGTCCCTCTGTAGGCGCAGGCGTCCTGTGGCTGATCACAGTGACAGGCAAATCCGAAACCGGATGCGGCCAACCATATATGTGCTCTACTGCGTGGTAAAACATGTACCAAGCATGATCATAGACAAGCAAATCCAGGATTACTGATGGACAATCCATCCAGGAAGCCCACAAGGTAACCAAACATAATGGAATTATCTAATATAATCGTTTGCATTTTTGCAATAATTCTGCAACCAGAAGCTTGCAGAGGATTAACGAACACAAAAAAGGAAAATCTTCGTTCTGCTCATCTGATTGAAAAACTAATATGGGGACGCTGTGATACAGAACACATTCAGACACTCGCTGTTGAGCTTGAGAAATCGCATGGAAGCAGATTGTAATTAAATAAAATCAAATGTGAATTCCTTCCCTCTTCCGGTTGGTAATGTGGCTACCAGCTGGATAACGATGCACCGCGTGTTTTAAATGACATGATTATTCCTATACTATATATTTCAGAGCCGAACAGTGATACACTTTGTTCGCTGTGGCAGTGCTATCGCACTCGCTCCGTTGCTTGCGCTAGACGTTTACAGTTCTAGCTCTCTAACTGAACTGCTGCACAAAATTCTATCATAGTGTTTGAGTTCTCGTCAGGGGAACTGCTCCACTAATGCTAAACAAGCCTTTGTTTCACCGCCAACGTTGCTTTCTTATGATCCCAATAAAAAAATTCATTCTTCAGTGTTAAGCATTCACTTGGGGGGTCGAGGCTGTCTAGTGCCACCGTGTAAACCATGAACCCGTACGTCCTAAAACATTCGCTGCGCTTACTTTAAAAGCAGCGGAAAAAAGTTATACACAATTAGATAGCGAGGCGCTGGCTTCAATCTTCGGGGTAAAAGAGAACCAGCTGTACGTTTGTGGATCTTTTAACGAGCGGCGCACTGACAATAACACCTCAGTATTATTATTGCGTGCAACCAAAGCTATCCAACATGTGACGTCACCATGAACGCCAATATGAGTTGTACCCTTTAGTGTCCACAGGTACAAGTTGGTTTACATTCCGGGCGTCAACAACTGCGCAGCCGATGCTTTAAGCCATCTACCGATAACTGAAGCTGTACAAGAACACGTTCTTCCAGTTGCAGTTGTAAATTTAATGCAACATCTGGACGCAACAAAAATACGAAGCGCAACAATCAGCCAATAGACGTAATAGAGACAAGTGCTGTCAATAGTGAAACGAATCTTGTAATAAAAGCGGACATGTAACCGTTGATAATGCAATGAAACGAGCTGAGTATGTTCGACAGCTGCATTTTCCGTAGCTTTCCGCTAGTCCTTTTCAGTAAGTCGCAGACAAATTTGCTTAAAGTGCTTCACGGCGCACATGCAGGAGTGGCATGGATGAAGGCGTTAGAAACAGGATATCCCTGGTGACCCAAGATTGATTCAGACATAGGGAACTTATAGAGGAGTTGCGGTACTTGTCAAGCACGTCAAAATACCAAACCGCCCGGTCCAGTACACCTCCGACAGGGGTCCGACAGTCCGTGGTAACGGTACCATGCCGACTATTTTGGCTCCATCAAATTTTCTTCTACTTCTCGACGCATATACAAAATCGATTGATGTGTATGCAGTCACCTAACCGACGTCCGAATCCACCATTGCCAAATGCGTTCCTACTTAGCCAAGGCCTTCATCTTGAACGCTAGTTGTACAATACTGATTCACATTTTGTCAGTGTTGAATTTAGTAATTTGTTATCAAAAATGAAAATAAAAATGATGTGTAAGCTGTACTCCAGAGGGCGATTTGCTGCCGCAAGACAACCACCCGTCGCGCGCTGGTTAAGCTTGTCGCGATCAGTCCCAAGCCTACGCCCATTCGAACCGGGGACCTATGTTTGTAAACCAAGAGCGCGGACCACACGGTCACCAGCCGACCGTGGAATCTAGCATGTGAAATGGCTCCCTATAACCGGCCAACCAATCGATAAGCAGAACAAGCTTTGTAAACGGAGAAACAAGACCAACGAAAGCAGCGAATGAGAACTTTGTAAGCGAACCATAACCGAACTATAATTGAACGAATTGACGTTAATAGGCGCCTTCTTAGGTTTTGGAGTGCTAATTACGTATCGCAACTCATCCGATGGGCCCTTTAAGTTAAGCGATGCTAGTTGGGGATTAGTGTGCTTCCTTTGCCGGCCAAGCGAACATGCTGTCCCCCACGTCAAGGAAAAAGGAGCTTGCAGAAGGTGTTCCGACTGGGTGTTTTGGTCTGAACTCCCAGAGTCCAGATACTGGAGCAACCTAGTCTCTTCCAACCTCGCTTGATCATTTTCGCTTTATTTACACTTTGATACCACTTGGAGTTTACGCGCGACGGATTCCTGCACACTTTCGTCTGGTTCTTGGGTGATGGTGAAGAATTGGCTAGGTATATTCTTACTTAGCAAGGACCCCACAGAGAGCGCTGTTTGTATCCAGAACACTGGTTATGGTTGAGCCTGCGTAATCAATGGAACGATGAGGCAGTGGTTTTATTCGTTTAAAATGCCACTGCTTAACACTTCCCGTGGAATGGCTTTGGTGAATTCACAATTATTATTTGAAGGATGTTTGTGAGTAATGTAAGTTTCATAGAAGGCAGAAGTCACGATTAAACTCCACACAAAAATCTGCCTCGACGGGGAATCTAACCCCGGTCCACGAATTTCCTGACTTCTGCCTTCTACGATACTTACGTTACTCACAAACATCCTTCAAATAATCTACCATCGCCCTTTGGACTTCGGATGGACAGTTACTTCGGTCCACTGGGAGGTGACGAGTGAGTGAGCCGATCTGCAACACTAAGACAGTTACTGTGAGCTCATTGGCAATACGTCGCGCACTAAGCAGAAGTCACTTGTTAAATTCCGCACCTAATCGTCAGCCCTCGGTAGCTCAGTGGTAGAGCAGCGGACCGGAAATTCGTGGACCGGGGTTCGATTCCCCGTCGATTCAGATTTTCGTGTGGAGTTTATTCGTGACTTCTGCCTTCTACGAATTCACAATTGTATAAAAATTTTGGTTAGCAAAATTGGGTTTACACTAGTGAACGCACTGAGGTATACGCAGTGTAAGCAGTACATTCTATTTACATCTATAAATAATGACGGCAAACGGAGTTAGTAAAGATTGTCTCCTCTTAGAGTCCACTACGGATGTAGAAAAGTAGATGGACAACTGGGATTTGACGGTCAGTGAACTGTTTTACAGACATGTTTTCATCCATGGGTATTGAGTCTTGTTAGATGGTGCAGTGAATTAAGTGCACTGACTCCTTGGGTTTTGAATTCTGCCAGGCTGGTACCTCATATGATAGTACCCGGTAGGACATACCACCTTCTGCAAAGACTTACGATAAAGAAATTCCGAAGGCATTCCAGACGACCATGCTGCTCTGTCAGGTTGAGTTGGTGGCCTCTCATACTGCGGTTGGCGCAGAGCTCTAGCACGTTTTGGCCCCTGTGATTAGGAGCTCACAAAATCTGGTATGTCAAAATGGGGTCCCCGCGCAACCATCGGAACTGTTCGCTGAAGCCCCGAGCACTCGTAGCCTATGTTCATACGGCAACACTATGCAGAGTCTTGACATATTTGAATGGCTGACATGAGGTATCTCCAAGGCAGTGGGATCTCTCCACAGGCATGGCTGCAGTACCTGTATTTCGTGTTTTCTATGTAGCCGTATGTCTGAGTCGAGAGGTTGTGGAAACGTCAGAGGATATACTCACCTGGATGCACGGTTCAAGAGGCCTACGTTTTGGTTGCCCCTCTGTGACTATGTTTCAGCTTGATTCGAACACCCAACGTCGGCCAGTACCGAAACCCCCAGATGCTTCTTATCAGACGTTTGAAGCTCCTGGTTTCAAACTTTGTAGGATTACATCAAGTTGTGCCGAAAGTGTAGCACATTATATTTGTCTACGTTGAATCCAGGTAAATTCTGGAAAGGGTACGCGTCTACCGTATACAGCACAGCTAAAATACTGTGATATTGTCCGGTGTTTTGATCGCTTTTCACAGCTTGATGTCATCAGCATAAAGCAGATATTTTTAGCTTATAAGGCCTGTGATGTCGTGGATATACGTCAAGAAGTAACTCGGTCCAAGTACAAGTCCATGTGGTACTCCGTTTATAACTCGTATGGGAGCTGACACAGATTTGGGCACTGGTGCATTTAAGCGAAGGTGAAGCAAGCTTTTGCTCTATTCCAGGGGAAAATGACCACTACCAGAGGCTGGTGTTTAAGAGCCGAATGTCAGGGTCTACCCAGTCGAACGCCTTTGAAAAGTCATGGAAGACTACAGCAACTTTTGTGCTAGTGTCTACCGCTTCAGTCCAACTGGAACTTACTAGTAGTAGATTTGCAGTGCATGGACGATTTTATCGGAAGCCATGCTGCTTCAGTGCCGAGTATCTAAATTCTTCCAAGTAGGGCAGTAGCGCATCAGAACTAGCTTCCATAACCTTTGAAAGCACCGGTAGAAATATTATGGGCAGCAGTTTGCTTGATTGGAACGATTATCCCTTGTTTCTCCCCATGTTTGGCACGCACGTTTCCTCAAAACGATGTTGGAAGCGTCGAGCCATAGGCTCATCTAAACTCTCTATTACCGCGCCTAGCGATTACGTGTATATGTTAGCAACTTTAGGAGAGCTGTGCTTTCGCACAATCAACGGCCTTTTAGTATCGCTTCCGCCATGAAGGTTATTAAGGTGCGTTTCGGAGGTGAAACAACCATTGTCCTAGCGTTAGGTGGCCTGTGCTAGCACTGAAATTCTGCAGCATATTGTAGGCCCAGGGTACACGCTACCTCATTTTGTTTCTGTGTGGGCCGGTCCGGCGTTTGAAGAGAAGGAATTCCCTGTTTCACCATACGCAGGCTGTTGACAGGTTGCTACAGAAGCTTATGACTTGAGTCCATACGCACTACCAGACTAGCCTCGCGAACAAGCTAAGCACGGTGAATACGTTGAGTTAGTGTTCGGAGAGCTTGTAGATTTGCCAGACTGGTTCGCACCGCTACGCGCCTGCGTGTCCTGTTTCGCAGAAATGAGACCATGTTTCTCTTGCGGCACTTCTTAGTTTCTGATGCTTCGGCAACCAGCGGCTTACACTGGCTGACGAAATGTTCCCATGCACTAGCTGGTGCATCGTCTGCCAGGAAGTTCCAGTTGGCAGTCGCAGCTAGGCGAGCTAATAACACGTAATCGTATGGGGTATACACGTTTCTGTTGCTTCGACAATTTTCACGGATTATTCTATATAGAAAATGTATTCGAAGAGTAAGGCTACCTGATGACTGTGGCCCAAGTGGACGTCAAAGATCACCCTGTCGAATCTTGGACCTACGTTGGTGAAAAGCCGATCCAGTATTGACGGCTTATACTTTGCTCATATTAGGGTGTGTTGATGTGACCATACAGCAACTAACTGGAGACGAACTCTTGTAGATCGCTCTTTAACTGCTCTAGGGAGATGCTTTGGCTTCCGAAGCGAAGACCTTGAAACTGCCAGTAATGTAAAGGCAACTGCAAGTTCTGTTTAACAACCGCCATGGTGCGGATTTAGATAGAAGTCTTCGCGGGCGTGGAGGATGGAAGACGGTAGAGGACCGCCACTAGGAAGGTATCGTCGTCTTTTATGCTTAAACTTCGCCAAAGCGAAGTCTAGACCGTGTTGACCGAAGCCTCTGTAAGCTCCCATTGATGGACCTTGCGGAAGTACAGCGCTACCGCATCACTTCGCCAGGTGGGTCGTACAGCACAATGGACATGCTTGGCAGTGCAATCTCCTTGTCACTTATCATGGCGTTACCATGCCTCCGTTAAATTCGATGAGGTCGCAGGCTTTTGATCCTTGACGCAGTCGCATTACAAAAAGTTTACTCCGTAAGCTTTGAGTATTGGAGTACATAGGTATAAAAAAGCTTCTTGGATGTCAAAAGCTGTTGACGCAGAGCACAAGAATACTGTGGATTTGTACTGACCGATGAGAGGCCGTCACCAAATGATTTTATGGATGAATTGCTAACTCTCGGCAGGAATGCAAACTGTGTTTGGTCTCATTTGCACCTGCGGTATGTGGTTCATCGACAGCCTTCTTGATAGCTATGCGTCTTAGCGCACTAATTTTTGAAGCGTGTCAAAATATCTCTGACATTAATCCCAAAAACCGTCCCGAGCATTTCACTTTGCGTTTCTCCTAAACAGTGCCGGATACAAACTTGGAAGAAATACCAGATAATCAAGAATGCTTTTTACCATGGATTCTAATTGTCCAAAGCCACCTAGTTGCTAGAAGAGGAGCAGACAAGTTGTGGAACTTTCGGCACAGATATGTTAGTCTAACACCATCGCCAAACGTCAAGCCAAAACGGTTCCTGCGTAAAAGCCGCTGATGGTCTAGCATACGCGCGCAGGAAAAGTAAGTACATTTTATACCAGCGTATATCATCGACCGTTAATAAACACGTGGCAAATACCTAAACTTCCGATGCCGCCAAACGGTGCACTTGGGAAATCGCTAAACCCGCCGCGACCCACCCTACGCTAAAACGACCCACGTCCCAAAAATGCCACGCATTTCAGTTATACTCATTGTTGACTGTGGCTATTCTGGCACCCACCGCTCGTGATGGCCAGTCGATAGGAGGGGAGTTGGGGCATGTGGGAACTAGAAGAAAAACTTCAAAATGAACGTACGAATGGCTTGCACGCAAATTTATTCAGTTATTTCGGTTTTTATCTTTTCAAGGCCTTTCAAGGGATTTAGGCTTTTGTTTTGCACACGTTATTCGAGTAAAAGCAGAGAAGGATATGTGGCACGCACAAAACTATTTTTTAACCTGCAAAATCGTCAAGTGTACCGAATTCAGAACATCGCGGACACGGCAAGTGGTCGTATAAAGCAATCGGCGAGATTCGTAAGTAATCGGGAAGGACGTAGATTGGGATACTGACCTTACTTCACAGTGTTGGGCTGCTAGAAATCAGTGCAGTTAGTTGGAACGTCGCACAAAGCATTGTTATACTATGGAGGTGACGCGATTTCCTCCATCAAGGCTGGTTACTGGTGGTCGATGATAGAAACTTTGCGCCGGCCACGGAGGTTGCTTGGCAATATGTTACTTGAAAAGTTGTTAACTTGTAGGGTCAGAGGTACGGGACTACTGTGACTGTCAAAAATCGTCCACGCGCGGCAGTAACTGTAAGCAAGTAGACAGTTTATCGAGCACTACACCGGCACATTCTGCAACCGTACAACAAGTGGGCGCAGTTTACGCATTTGGTAAGTCAACCGATCAATAAGGCTTTCATAATCAAGGGAAGTAGTGTGCTGTGCTAGCATAACCAGCTGCTTGCGCAAAAGCAGCGTGTAGCCCTAGATTAGCCGCGCAGTTTTTGCGTTGAACTCGGTCGTTATAGTGTTCCTAAGCATAGAAGAACCATCGGAAATGTCGTTGCAATGAATGCTCTGCGTTCGCTCGTAGTGCTGCATTCACCTGGCAGTCAAATCGTTCCATCGTGCAGTTTGCGGCCGAGTGATGCGCCGTCGTTTGGACTGGGCGGCAATCTGAAGCTTTGGGCAACGGAGCGGAAGTAGCCGAAAAATATTACCATAAATCGGTGGTTAAGATGACACGACGGTCACATGGTTCCACCCAGTGCTCTAGAAATGCATTCGGCGCCATTTCCAAAGAGCGATTTGGAATGGGTGCAGCTGCTGGCCGCCTTGTGAAATAATCGGCACGTCAGTAGTTTTACTGATCTTTTTAAAGGCGGAAATGGATCTACCTGGTCGACAGGTAGGTTATGAAACAGTGCGTCATGTGTTGGAGGCGTGCCTAATAGACGTTGCTCGTGCCTTTGCTCCTTCACACGTTGGCAAGAAAGGCAAGCAGCAGCCCAAGTACCAACCTCGTCATTGCGTCAAACGAATCGTGACGTAAGGTGTGTAACTAATGCACTGACGCCTGAGTGAGACAAACTGCATAACCTATCGGACACGACTTGTCAAAATTCGTTTTGTATAACTGGTACCATTGCGCTAAGAGATAGCTTGCAAAGGGTAATTCTGTCCGATTGTGTCAGCGAAACGGTTCGGATGCCCACTGAGGGACACCTGCGTAATATATCCACCTCAGGAGCATTAAGTTGTGCAGTGGCCATGTCTGTCTGGCCGATAGCAGTTCCGGTGTCGGCGATGGCGTTGTTCATAAATGTGACGTGGTAGATTAGTATTAAACTAGGCAATGTAGTCTAAGTGACGCAACGCTTCAGGAGGGTATCGGTCGGTTGCCGACCCAAGCAAATACGTCAGTGGTTTGTGGTTGCTGGTGACGGCGAAGGTGCGGCCATGTACGACCCGTCAGAATTAACTTATGGCCAGGTGTCTGGCCATTAGGTCCAAACCGAACGTGCTGTAACGAGGTTTGGCTGGTTGCAGGTGTTTAGAGCAAAACGCCAGCCCTTGCCAAGTGTCGCCTACCTGTTTCTGTAAGACAGTGCCAAATGCCATCCCGGGTGCGTCGGTACTGCTCGACCGTGGGGTTGTCCGACCGTGATGCTGTATGGTGGCGACTTTGGCAATAGTCTTGTTTAAATCTGTAAGCTCTACTTGCTGCAGCTGGAAAATCGAATGCTTTAAGTTCTCCTGGCTGTTTGTCCGTGAGGGTTTGCATAAGGGGGCCCACAATCAGGTAAGCACTGGAGGTACTAGTTGACGACAATGTTAATGGGTCTTAGCTGTACAAGGAAATGAAGCTCAGGTTAATGCATGCTTGCATTCTTTTTCTCATTTGGTGGTATGACGTCTGCATGAGAGATAGGATGGCCTAGCAAAACTTACGAACACTTTCCCGCGTTGGGCGTTACCCATGTTGGAATAAAAGGCCATAAGGTGTCCGTACGAGGTTAAACTGTTTTTCGCGTGAGGAGCTCGCGTGGCACAGTAAAATAGCTGCTGTCGTCTTGTGTTCCTGTCGTACAAATCCGTCGCCCTAGCGTTTTTGGGAACTATCCGTCAACAATGTGCTACACACTTTTCTACATACATTCATTCGACTCGGATTTATTACCTCTAAAAGGTTAGTAGTTGTTTCTGGATGATTCTTATCGATTCGGTGTCTGATTCCCACCGACCTTTGTGACGGGTTTGTGCCTAATAACCACACAAGAAACAAGCCAGTATTCAATTACATCAGGGATCTTTTGCACCCGTTTTGAAGCGCATTTTGGAAGTAAGTTAGATAACTACAATTCGTGCGGCCTCACTACCTTTTGTTTTCGCTGTCTCTCATTCCGTAGTAACTTGCTGCTCAGGAAGCATTTAATCGGGAATTGATCGGTACCTCAGTCACCTACCTTTCCTTGGAACCCTCTCAGCCAATATGCCAGTAGACCATCACCACTTGGTAGCAGTTTGGGGCAAACGATCACCCTACCCTGTAGCGCAACAAAAGTGAATCGACCAACAATACTCCGAATGCTGTGTGCTCCCATACCCCCAAACATACTGCCATCACGTGGAGTGCTAAACACGTGATTCAAACTGAGCGGATCGAGGGCGGAAAAAGCTAAATCACATGCCATCCGAATTCAGGTTGGAAACTGCAGAAGCTTTGAAACGCCCAGGTGCAATGCATCTGAAACAGCAAAGGTACCGGCGAGTACACAAGTGCTTTACTTGACTGCTCCTCCACTTGACACTGACGCAGGCCTGAAGGTTAATTGGCGTGCGACTTGACCTTGCCTTTTTCTATGGCAGGTGCAAATGAACCACACGAAGTGTTCAGTTATGCTTTAAGGGTCAAATGGCTTGAGGGTGCAGTATACGCTGGGCGACAACGAAGTACATGTGTCCCAACTAGCTGACTTGGGCGTTACTTTAGTTTCAAACTTCAACTGCAGGGAGAACTAGAAACGAGCGTCTACCATGAGCTTCCGTAACCTCCGAATGATCCGTAGAGCATTTGGGATTCTGTGGGAATAAATCTTTATTATTTTTTAAAGCCAATTTTAGACCGCACTTAGAGTATTGCGTACAGGCTTGTCCTCCTTGTTGGACTCGTGACAGGATGGCGGTTAAGCGGGTTTTGAGGAATGGTGCCAACCTGATCCGAGGGCACCGCACTTGTCCTACCCTGAGAGATTGCTCAAGCTACGAATATTCCCACTGCAGTATCGCCGTCTGCGTGACGATTTAGTACTCACTTAACACATACTAACAGCCCAGCTCGTCCAAGACTTATCCTGGCCTTTTCCTCCTGTTCAGTTACACCCCCTTGGTGGGCATCCGTTGAAGTTGCACAAATTCCAACAGGCTGGAGTTCGGGCTGACACCCGTTTGGCGCATACAAGGCTGGTTCCCTGGAATGCGCTACCCGAGGACCTTATACTGTCACCCATGGTTACGGAGCGTAAACGTCGCCTTGACGCCTTCAATTTGCATTTCCAAGTCACACTTCACCCTCCTTAAGTTTTCGTACGAGTGCTCTTCAGTTCCTTTCCTTCTTAATTACTCGTACAAAAGTCCTCCTCAAATTTGCATCTTTCCCACTTTATGTCTAGACTAAAATTTTACACTTATTTGTTGCACACGCCCGGCGCAGCGGAGCCTGCTAGCGTAGAGCGCGTGGGTTTTGCTTGGTTGGCTAAGATATGTTCTGCACATGCTGATTTGGCACATACAACTGGCCAAACGTACACCGAACTCGAATGTGGACGTACGACGCACTCAGGATGGAACGACCATGGTCATCTCGCTTGGTCCCTATCCCATTTGAGTGTGAATTTTATCCGCTTTCCACCAAATAACGAGTAACTTCCGACCTCACATCAGTTGGCATTTTCCAATACATAGTCCCCTTAAGGTTCCGTGAGCTCCTAAAGACTGATAAACTAACCTGCTTGTATAAGAATGCTCGGGGCCTCTTCAGTTTTCTGGCCCAATTGAAAGATCTCCGTTTCCGAGCCATATCTTAGCATCGGTATTACTGAAAAGCGTTTGCATTCCTGAAGAAAGGACACCGTGGTTTCGTTACCGATCATTTCGCTCATCCGGAACGATAGCTTCATAAATGAGAAAGCGGTAATTTGGTGCTACCGAAGCGACTTACAGTGCAAGACCATGGAGGATTCAAACTCATAGCTTCTTTTATCGCTTTGTTGCTGTCTGCAGTTAAATGGCAGTGAAATTTGCTTCATGGTCTTGGTGTGCCGTCCCCATAACTATACACCGGAAACGGATTGCCACCGGGCGACTGCTCTGCGACACACTTTAAGTGTGAGGGTAAGTTTACCAAAAGTTATTTAGGAACCATCGCTGCGATTGGAGAACTGTTCAAACCTGATCAACACGAGCTCGTAATCAATACTCAACTTGACAACCACGGCACTTTCACCACTCGGCTCAGAACCGGTAATGGGCGTTATGCGCTTATCTTGTGCTCATCAGCGAGGAGCAGCTGAAGGCTGCGTCAACTGTAGACAACCCGTTGTGTAGCAGTGATCCTACAGTCATTAGCTTCAACTTTTGCCCCTATGCCGATTAACGGAATGAGTACTATGAGACGACGTAACTTTACCCGCTACGATCGCTTAGCCCAGCTCATTAGTGCAACAACCTGGTTGTTGCTTGCCGTAGAACCCCTGTAGGTCCCTTAGCCCCAGTTCACCAAAAAGTTCAGTCGACTTATTACAAACGCGTCAGAGACGTATTTGCAATGGGCTTAAATCAACTTCTTCCTCTTGAAACCGAGCTCGAACCTAGAGGTTAATATGGATGGCATCATGGCAAGCGCAAGCGTAGCTCTAAGGCCAGAAACTTGCAGCAACTACGTAGCCCAACGTACTTACTGCACTACTCTGACCCGAGAAGCAATGGCGCAGCCTAGGTGTGGTGTGGGGCGATCCGCGCCGTGCGGCATGAGGATAGCAGGATAACCCTATCTAGTCCACGGACATCAATCGTATATTAACACATTTCTGACGATTAAAAACGGTCAAAAATGCTGTCGCACCTTTACCAACACAAGCTACACAGCTACATTCATGACAATTTACATACGTACACACACCCATACACACATTTAAGGTCATGCCATACATATATTTTGGTACATTTTGGATCAAACTATTTTCGGTAAACATGATCATGTCTGAAAAGGCGTGCCTCGCATTGTCGAGAATAAAAAGTGTATTTATTTAGTGGTTTACTTTTATTACCGTCGAGTGTTGGCTACCAAATAATACCAAGAGAAAGGTCCAGATAAGCTGAGTTGAATACGCTAATGTTGCTTTGCATGAACAAGGGCGCGTTTACGGCATGAATAACACTTGTGCAAACATTGTTACCAAGAATTCCATTACATATCCCATTGTGGTCGCTTTCCTCCCAGTTAATTCACTGTCGCAAATCATCGTCCATCGCATCGGAAAATAATGTGTAATTTAGTCTGAGCCGATCGTGTGCCTTTCACGCGCCTATTCAACGAGCGGATATGGATGGGGAAAATGCGCTGCGGATGCAATATGCCTATACGTTTCAGAGTACCGTGCTATGAAGCAAACTTCCAGCTTTTGTCAAACCGCCACCAGTACTCACTTGCATCTATTTTACCGCGGAAGTCCTACTACAGACGCAGATGTCTGCGCAAACACAGCTACGCTGGTGTCAATAAGACTGGGCCAGTAGTACTGGTAGCAGTAGCGTGGCAACTGGCAGGTCCCTTGGCACCATTTCCCAGCGCTGCCTTAAACAGAACCAGGTAAGTACCACGTAGAGGTTTAGGATAATACCTTGGACTCACAACGGTGGAAGCACAAATGAGATTTCATACTACCGCCCAGTAGCTCTTCTCCTTATATTGTTCAAGATAATGGAATCCATTGTTGCCGATACGCTGACGCGTTAGCTAGAAAACGGTAACGTTATTACTCCCGGGCAGCACAGCTGCTTTCGACCGGGATCGTGCACAACGAAAGTATTAAGCAAATAAATAGTTGGACCAAGTCAACTGACGCTGGAGATGCTTTTTATGTTAGCTACATGGGTTATGGAAGACACTAGATCACCTAAATTGTGGGATAGCCTTTTCTAAGCTCCAGTATTGCGGGAATAGTGACCCTCTTCGGAGCTGGGTCGCCAACTTGCTCCTTCAACGGTAAGGAGTGCTCAGAGTTCTGAGCTCTTTATCTGACCCCATAAAAGTGCAGTGTTGGGTGCCGCAAGTCCCAGTTGTGAGTCCACGATTATTTTTCGTGTTTATCCATGACCTCGCAAAGGTGGCCGATTTCAAGTTTCTATGGTTTGCCAACGATATTAAGATTGGGCGCAGGATCCAAGTGAATGCCGACCAGCGTCTGCTTCGGAGTGAACCAGACACGATATGACGCTACTCAGTCCGAAATTTACTACATTTCAAACTGTGTAACTGCGTGGTACTCGTCTTACGACACCAGAGTAACTACCCATACATGCTTGGAACGCATGTACTGTAGCAACCATCCTTCGAACCTAAGCTGCGTGTGCTGGTTTAAGATGACTTATGTTGCTCCTGGCAATCCGAAAAGAGACTGGTAAGCTCGTCGCTAACAGATCGAGCTGTTGCGATGGGCGTAAGAACAATTAGACAGCTCAACTTTGCGACAGACGCCCAATGCATATGTTCACCCCCTTATCGAATACGCCACACAAAACTGGCATCGATGGTTATGACACGACATTAATATGCCAAAGCAGACTCGACGTCCGGCATCCATGTACACTATTGGAGCGCGCAGTCTACCATAAGAGTGAAGGCTGAAATGCTTTGGGGTATGCAGAGGACAATGTCGCAGCTTTAAGAAGGCAGCCTTGTAACGACCTACTCTATTCTGCATGACCCACACAGTGTGCACCGCTCCATACTGCAACTCAGTCATGATACAAAACGAAGAGGACACACATCGAGACTCGCAGAACCGTATAGTCGTCTGGAGTGTCGCAAGAATTACTTCTCTACTCGTCTAGGTCACCCGTTGAATGCTCTCCTTAAATCGGTCGTCTGTGCTCCAACCCCAATAATTTTTAATGGTTGGATGCCGTACTCGTCTACTCACACTTTATTACTTAACACCGACCTTGGTTGTTCAGCCCAGGCAAGGAAAGCATCGAACGCGAGCATTCGAAATTTGGGCCTTCTCAGGCGCACATTTGGACGCTTCGATCCATCCGCTTTTCACCAACTTCTAGGTGCATACATACGACCACACGTGGAGTATGCAATACAAGTCTGGCAGCCGTGGCTGAGGAAAGACCTCTCTGATTTAGAGAAACCTCAACGACGCGCAACGAAGAACGTGAAAGGTTTAGGCCAGTTACGCTACGAAGACAGACTGAGATCGCTCGGGATATTTAGTGGTCAATATCGAAGACTACGGGGAGATTTGATTTTGGCTTATCAGATTCTGACAGACCCCAATCATACCTGCCGCCATCTGCTGGAGCTCAGTAACAACAACAACAACAACAACAACAACAACCTGAGAGGCCATCATCTGAATCTGGCAGTGCAGTACAGCCGTTTGGAATGTCGACGGAATTTCTTTTCCGTGCGTGTTTGCCAAGCCTGGAATGCTCTCCCAGAATCTGTAGTCAGTGCACCAAACCTGATCGAGTTCAAAAATCGAGTTGATAATGCACTCACTTCATTGCACTATCTCCCATAGTACAGTCTAATTTTGAGAGATCCAAAATCCATACTTTAAAAATAATTTTCCCCCACGCTTATTTCAACAGTGGATTCATATTTTGACGCTTCAAACTCAAACACGTTGCCCCATGCGAATTTCAAGGGGCGGTGACTCTTTTAACCAAATACTCTCCATATCTCATGATCCCCTCCGGAGTTATAGTGGATTATTATTTTGACACTTCAAACTCGGTGAGTCCACAAGCTTGTAGTGACTCGTTGTTAAACGATTTTACTGAATTGGTTTCCATTGAATTTTTTACACTTCTATGATTTTCGCACTGATCACTCTACGGGATTTGTCAAGCTTAAGCTTTTATACCCGCATAAATCCATTGTTCCATTGTACTTTTTCACTATCCGATTCAAGGAACATACCTTGGATTAACCTACGGTTACCTGTGTGTGCAGTAACACTTCGCACGCTGCAGGAATACAGTGGAGCCATCGATAAGTCCTTCTTTTCAAACTTAATATACGTGTTTTAGTTTTCTTTAACCCCGCCGAACCACTCAACGGGACTTGTAATGCAGTGTTTATTGACCCGTATACATTCATTGTTCATTAGGCGGCCCTTGAGATAAACGTAAGCGAACCCTAGGCCACGACAGACTTGGTCGTTAAAGGGTTAAACAGTTGCGCGGTATTCTTAAGGATAATCTCGAACAAAGTAAAAGGAGCCGTCCCGGCACATTTAGCGACGGCGGCTTCTGATAGCGGAATTTAATTGTTTGCACGTACCAGGGTGAGTGCATTTAAACTTTCGTACCTGCAAGTCCGTTAATGGGTTACACTGTGTATGGGATAAGGTGGAGATCATGAGCGTCAACGCTGCTCAGGGGCCAATAGCCACCACAAGTGGGCGAGTCCCCCACGACCTTCTTCGGGACCATGTAGAGATGATTCTCATGGAACGTTTAGCGGTCGGACGATACAGAGCTGAAACATATGGTTGAATTCATGTCGCGCCGCACGTAGCTTCACTGGGACGAATTGTCTCTGTCGGGCAAACGTTGGCAAGCCACGTGTTACTAAATGGGGAGCGAACATTGTCGGGACCAGTGGAAGCTCTGCAGTTGATCGTACTTGTCGTGTGTACTCATAACGTAGACTCGTATAATCATAAAGTGCTTCTGCGGCCTGGTAAAAGGGACTGATTTCCAAGGCATCTGAAAGCACTTCTCCAATCACTAGTTTCGTATGGTCGACGAACCGGCTGTAGTGACTGGCATTAAGTAGCAAACCAAACCGATGGCGAAAAGCTATGTCGAGGATTGCAGCGTGTACAGAAGCAACCATGTACACCCACCGAACACCTCAGTATAGACTTAGTTCTGGGTTCATCTTGCACTGACCGTATGAAGCTTCCGTCGATCCGTTGGCCGTATGCATGTTGTACTTGGGCTTCGAATGCCTGCCGTTTGTGTTAGCAAAGATGATGCTCACTTTCGCCGCCGAGTGGAGTTGGAGAGGGATGCACGAAGGCCGAGCTGCAAGGAAAAGCAGGTGCTCCAGCTTCTTAATAGTGAGCACCTTTGTTGCCCTAGTATAGAAGCAATTCACTTTCCTTGAGGCGGCTCAGTCGTGCCTAACGCAGGAAGCCTGACCACGCTTACCATTTCTACTCCACTGACGATGGTGGCAATACAATTACTTGCTGGGTTCAATACTGTTGGACTACGCACGCGTAAAGAAGTTCGTGGGCTATAATGTCAAACGAGACGTACTTAGTAATGACATGCACAAGCTGTACTGAAAAGGAATGAAAACATCGTTAGGGCCTGACCGGGGCACAGCTTGCTTCAAAGCCCTTATTGCTGTTAACCCACTGCGAAGAAACGAAAGTTATTGGTCTTGAGATTCAGTTCAAGGTGACAACTTAGACTCGGTGCGGCCCTCCTTTCTAATGCTTCAAAATGTCAACGTACCTAGTAATTTTTTGAGAATGACGTTCGAAAGCAGCATCTGATATAGTGGCGTTATTTCAGGAGCTTATCCAAAAAACCTGGACAGCGCTAACGGCAATGGAGCTAGTTGACCTGCAAGCCAACTCTCAGTTATTTCGTCTCTGCTCAAAAATAAAGGGCTAGAAGCTATCTGAATTGCGGGCAACCAGCTTGAAACTAGTCAGCTGTTCTAATCGGGCCTGTGCGCTAGACTTCAACGCCTATAAAATAACCTACTTCTTTGCTTCATACTTTGCGCCATTTGTAGGCAAATTAGAGTACCCTAAAACAGCTCCCTCACCGATAAATGCAGGTGTGGGACCAGCTGATTTTATCTCGCATGGTCCGTTTGCATGCTTTATTTTCTAGCTCGAACTGGAAAACCAGTATCATGGCTATGTTCCAGGGAATCCAAGGCAGCCAACGTTAGCCCGTTTACGCCGCGAAGCAACTCAGAGGGTACGTGCGTTATTTCTACCTGAGACCAAGCACCACTTAAATCTAAACAAGCCAACCTAAATAAACTGGTAAAAACGAGAACGGAACAAACACAATACAAATACACAACGAGGAAACATTCAAAATTTGCGCATGTAAATTACTGTCCCGAGACTACGCACCTAATCGAGCGCGGATAATGGAAGGCAAATGAAGCCGGGCACAGCTGGCTGCACTTGACCGTCTACAAGAAGATGTGGACGAATGAAGTGAGACTGGAGTGAACCACAGCACTGTAGCGCACCGAGCAGGTAAGTGCGAGTGGACAAAGATGCAAGGTGAGGAACAGCGCAACAAAGCGAATACAGTACAATAGCTAAACAATGAAATTATACCCTATCCTTTGGGGCGCTACACGGTTGAAACTAATCAGTATGCGGGTTGCGCTGCACCTACACGCCGTTTTTGAAAAGCGATGTAGGTATGGGAATCTGTGGGGACTAAAAGGTCACAAGCAATCAGGTAGTACAGATAACTAGAAAGCCGCTGTCACTGATGTGCGACGTTTAGGCTTCCTTCTCCTGCAACCAGCTTACTGAGGAACTAGATTTGAGTGATTATTACCAACAACTTGAGCACGAGTGGGAATCATTTGCGTACATCACCAGTAACTCAATTTGGATTTGTATGGAAACATCAAATAAGAATATAATATCAGTCAAAGAAAATGCTCATTACTTACAAATAGCTTCTGCCCCAGTCTGGTGCTGGAAAAAAGCAGAGCGTCACTCATAACTCCGAGTGATACGTACGGTGTTTCCAACAGTCGATCAGGCAGGCAGCCGGCATGCAATTCACTATGACGCTGGCAGCAACGTAGGTGAGGCCACGCAAAGAGGAGCCCGGAAAAGCTGCGTACTTCGACGGTCAATTCAAACTAACATTACGTGGATTGCTACACCATATGAGAATGTAGCAATAATCATAAGCAAATTGTTTACAATCGCTGCCGTACTCCCACTAAAGCGCTCACAGACAATGAACACACGACAAGGTCACTACGGACCGGCTTGAGTAAACTTGGACGGGAGGGAAAAAGCATGGCTGGAACGTGTATTTGTATAATTGTTGGGGGCTAAATAGCACTGATGCTTCGGGGTCCTGGCGTCAGGAAGTGGTTTAGTACGGGGCTAGGAAATAGGGATGGGTTGCTGCTAAGACATGAGACAGAGCCAGTGTTATCAACTGCTGACAACGTAAGCCGGTTAAAGGTGGTCCGTGCTTACGGATTCTTTTAAACCATTCTATTTCAAAACGAACGAATTTGGGTTCCGAGATATGGTTTTTAACAGACATTCATAAGGCGGAGAATAATGAACAAGCTAATAAATAGTTTGCACTCGACCGTCCGAGACACACATTAAAAGGGGTGCTCAAGAGAACACAAACGCGTAATGCAAGTACTGGTACAGAAATATTGCATGTTAACCATTACATACTAGATATATGTGTGTATGTAGGTGTAGTAGGTATGTGGGTTCATGTGTAAGTCATCATGACACGTGAATTTGTTACAAGTGTTGTGAATTTGTGAGAGTGTTCGGCGACTTCACCATTAGAGTATTAGATCACGTGCAGTCTTTGAAGTGGTTGACGTTCGCGAACTGGGTAAGATCCTCCGGTATGGCAACAGGCAAAGCCTTTATTCAGTGACGAGTCCTATCCGCTACGTCACAGCGTTGTTAAGTAGGCATATATGGTTTTATAGGGGTAAAGCTTGCCTGGTGATAACCCACTATGTCCTGGAACACTGCCGCTCAACTATCAGCTGGAGCGGGATTAATCCGAACCATCCAGCTGGCACTACGTGGAGGTTATCCAGTGTCGATGCGAATGCAGTCAAACGAGCGGTGGTGCAAATTGCAGAAGCTTTGCTGTCTGAGGCGTTCAGCAGACTACGTAGAGTTTACTTATCCGGTAACGCATCTGTCCAGTAACATTTCACCCGGTAGTCTGAAAGTTTGCATGGTATAGAACGTCTTCAAGACAGCACAAAATGTCCTCTTTGATGGTGTCTCGAACGGCAAGTGAGGCGATTGAGAAGATCGCAGACCAACGCAAATCGATTGAGCCAGCCACAGTGGCAGCTTTTAACTGTCGATGAAAACGATCGGCTATGTCTGAGCTCAACCACGTTTTTCTAGGCGGGCCGGATAGAAAACGGAGTCACGGCCACGGGCCGGATTGAATTTTGCACAATGATCAATGGGCAAATGGTACCTACATAACGAAACTATGGCAGGGGGTGTTGAACATTCCGTCTTAAATATGGGGTCAGTAACGTGTAAAGTAACAAGGCAAGAGGAATTTAACATATCTGAAGTAAAAATCATATCAACAGATGCAAAGGTAACTAAAAGTTCGGTTCCTAACTTATGTGCACACATCCGGGAGTGACATAGGGCTACGAAAACAGTTAGTGAGATCTTTGAAATTAAAGTTTGGCTTGTTCAATATCATCAAGGTTTAGATTGGAATGGCTGCAACGGATCAAGAGAATTGCCTTTAAATTTTCATTAGTCAATCTTCTTCGATAGGTTGATTTCACGTAAAGCAATTATGAAAATTTTGTTGTTCCCACCACTGATGCCAACCCCGCTGCAAAGCTTTTCCGTTCTAGAAAATCAAAATCAGGTAGGGAGCAGTAAAATCAGACAAGTTGTCCTTACTGTGTTTCTGCATGAAAAATTCATTTTCCTGCTAGTCAGGTTAATCTAAATGTAGTTCAGTTGGACCAGCGGTAAGACTGCAATCATGCGGACTCTGGAACAGAAGCTTTTTCCTCTATTATGGCGAGGTCTGAAAATCTTTACAAAAACTCTTTTACAATTCACGAATAATTGCGCTCGGAAACGCGAGCAAGGCGGCTTCGGCGATCGTAGCGAAAACCTCCTTGAAAGCGCTAAAATGAGCAAGCTTCTTTTCGTTGTGTTTACAAACAATGCGGATTTTCGCAAGAATCAGTTGGTAAGTCTGTGCACGTCACAGAGGAGGCTGTCCTTTCCCTACAGTTGTTCACGTTCAGCACATTTTTGTGGGATGTGTTATGGACCAAAAAGGTCAAATTTGACAGCCAGCTAGGATCTGAAACCTGTGGGTTAGGTTTCTGAGCTTTCAGGAATGTAACAGAACTTTACCATAAATGAGCGACAGCACTTCTATGTGGTAAGAAAAATCACAGGGTTCGGCATCAATGTCTTCGTCAACTGTGGAATTGCCGGTGCTTGAGGGCATGTTCTTGTAAGCAGTTGACGGCAGAAACGACTGGTTTGAGTAGAAAAGAAATACCTTCGTCTTTTCCGCAAAGTGTTTGTTGAGGTAGGATGCAGTGAAGGAACAGAGCAGCCGGAATTTTCAAGCCTTCCAACTGCCTTCTGAGTTGCCCTACCAGAAGGCTCCGCACTTCAGCCATGCTTTTCCTCCATCCACTGTCACCCCCTAAGCCGATTACCTAGAAGATTAGAATATTGTTAACCTTGTGCACTTCCAAGAAAATATATCTTCCGCTTGTCGCCCCATGCATACAGCAGACCAACGTCAACTCCTTTGTTATAGGCAAGCTCAAAATGATACCACGAATGAACGCTAGAAGTTGCGACCTACTCGACAGAATAGTAAATACAGATAGCACCAGAAAAACCACAAAGTCATTAGCGTGCTAACTTATCTGCAGCACCACGTTCGCTTCAAGATCTTCGGTTCTGCGCACAACAGAACTTGCCGTAAGCCTGAGAGAGGAAAACAAATCGACCTGCGCAGGACACAAGTCTTTCACGGCTTCCAGTATACACTCTTTGATGAAGTTACGAGCAGCAAATGGTTTTCTGCTTTCAACCACCTTCTGAACTGTTTCATAACTTGTATACGTGGCAGTGTCCCTTCAGAAAACTTTCTCTTGTAGAGATTTGTTTGTGCTTAAATAACCAAGTTGTTTGGACGCATCTATCCGAGCGTTGCTTCCCCGAATATTTGGAGTATGCTAATAGGTCTTTTGTTTCAGCAGGACGCTAAAGATTTTACTTTTTCAACACGCTATACTTTTGTCGCCTAAGACACAGCTGCAGTTCAAGTCCTTCGGCTTTACTAAGAAGTATGCAATTCCATTCGTCGTTGAAAACGCGACACCCTGCGTCCATTTGCCTTCTCTTAGTAGCCATAATAACCGGTGCAGTTTAGGCGAACTGAACAGGTAAGGGACCCTGAATGGGGAACGCAAGTAGCACTTTGCTGGAAGACCGGCAAAACAGAGAACTAGCGGTCTGGGATAGTTACGGCTCAACTAACATGCATGTGAAGCTTATATCAAAGTTTATAGCATGCAATATAGATGGCACAAAGGGCCGTTGCTGTTTTTGCCTTGGCATAATATCTTTACCCTAGCTGCTGTAGACATATCAGGTTCACCACTTTACCCGCGTTTTGTTCATCTGGATCCTTCTGAGGTCAGTAGGTTGTCCTATTCCGCTCCCTTTTTCAAATTGTTCAGAAGATATTCGGGAGCCTGGCTGTAACAGACAAGGAAAATTTTGTTACGGACCACGGTGAAATGGAACAGCTGGCATCAACAGTGCAACCGTGAGATGGGAATTAATTATTAAGTTGTCAGTAAAGAAATGGAATGCACTGCATATATCAGGAAGTAGTACGATATTGTAACATTTGTAGTAAATTACCTTATCCTAACCACGGTGACAGGTCTCCGGAAATTCCAAAAGGTGTACTTATAGCACAGTTGAAACCGAAATGAGTAGTTGAAGTTGACCGCTAATACAAATGTCCCTCGGTTTGTGTTTTCAGGGCTGGGCGGTCCGAATGCACAACAAATGGAGGGATTCAAAAGCCAAGCCCCAGTACCTATTCCTTGTAAATTCATTTTTATATACGACCTGCCTTGTGCCACGCCCTTCGCATGTCGCTCTGTAGAATACATCTGTCTCAGTCAGGCCAGCTTGTGCTCGTATTCGGTTCATTAGAGCATCGTCGGCTTGTATAACTATCGTTTCGTATGAGATACGGCATTAAGTACTCTGTGGCTACTCCTCAACTGCCGTTCGTTTGCAGCCGAAAATTCTCCTGCTTGCCTTGGATATACCCTACGGAGCCTATCACGAATTGGTGTCGCGGCCAGTTCTACAAGTATGAGCAAAAGTGTATTCGCCCCACCGAAGATTTAGTGTTGTGTCCAAGACACATGTTTGCAGATCAAATCTCTCGGTTGCCAACCGCGAGTTTTCAGCCCCGGTGAATGCTGTGAAAGCTGGTACTCTCCAGTTATTAGGTGCCCCACTGGAGCGCCATAAAGTCACCCGGCTCAATCAACCTCTTACGCGAAGAAGCGTTGCATCTTTTCTTAAACATCAGCGTACCTGCAACGGCACCTGTGAGAAAGACCAAGTCCACCTCCGAAATTTTCTTACCAAAGTCACCCCGTTGCATAATACCGTTACGCATTGTACATTCGGCGTCAGCTACCCTCGAAGAAGTCAGGTGCTTTTCTAGCAGCTTTCCGAATATTGGCCCATAAAGGATTTCCAGACTTTTAGTACGCAGAAACGGAAAAGTGGGTATGTGGGAGGTTTCCAATGGGCGTAAGGGACAAATATCACATGACGAATATACGTTCACCCCACCTAAAGCACTGGAGGAGGTTCTGGAGAGGATCAGTGATCGAGAATTTCTGGAGCATGTCAAAACCGACCGAAGCGATTTTGGTGATGACAGCAGACCAACAATAAGCCCATCGACATACGTTCCCACAGCTGATCACAGACACGAATAAACGTACAAAAATCCCCCTTGAAAAACTGCATATACTATCAGCGGTTTGACACAAATGCCCAGCGCTGTGGCCATAACCCACCTACCGTGCTTCCTAACCCCCGCGGTAAGTGAGCTTTTCACATTGCTCAACATTTGGCATCTACCTTCACTAATACTTTGCACTGTAACCCGTTGACTCTACCCTGGTGTTTAAATGGTGATATGGGGTATTTTTATTAATACCGGCGCTTATGGTTGAGACTTCGCGTTGATATCGCCCACCGCCTTAAGGGCGTTCACACGATTGCTAACCGGCAGCCTCGTGTTGTTACCGCCAACCGGCGGCGTCGCAAACAGTTTACACTACCTGCTCGAGTAAAACTTGTTGGGGTGGTGGTCACTTAAAAGTTTATAACTCGTCAAAATTTGACCTGGGACGCCATTCTGAGAATGGATTTGCTTCCCCGACATGGTTGTACAGATGCACTTGAATGCGGAACCATACTGATAACTCCTGCGACAACCGTCATTGAGCAGCAGCTGCACGGTTGAGGATCGTTCACTATGGCATCCACTACTTCAGCAGCAGCGCATTTCCGAACGGTGTTTATTGCGCCAATTATCCGGTGCACTAAAGTTACCACAGCCAACCCTGACCAGTTAAGCTCAGTACTATGAGCGTTTGGGGAGGTGTTTTCCGTAGCTGATTATCTTGACCGTACGAACCCAGTTAAACACAAACTTGACACTACATCCCAGTGACCTAATCGTCAACCTGCGCGCAGGTTTATTAGGAACCGCAGTTGGAGTACATGGTCAAACTAGTGATGGACAAACGTATCCTTCGACCTTCGTCGTCACCGTGTGACATGTTGCTTATTAAAATTTAATTAGGTAGCATGTAAAGCATCATTCCCACTGCACCGTATTGGTGCTACATGCGTTGCACTTTATGGTTCATGCAAATGCTCTAGGTTTGATCTTGCATTCGGTTAATGGCAAGAAATGTAAGACCCAAGGACGATGATAAAATGGCGTTCACTGTTCCCAGCGGTCTATATGCAGCTGAAACTATGCCATTTTTCTGGTTAATGCGCCGACTAATTTTCAGAGACTAATGCGAATAGCCCAGGACAGCCTGAGACCTGGCAGCTGCTTAATTTATTTAGACTAATTAAGCGTTATGAGCCATCAATTGTGGAGCAAAATCGGCAGCTGCGCATCGTACTGGATCAGCCGAGAGTGGCGGACTTAAAACTACTGGGTCCAAAACGGCACTTTCTCCTGCGTGAAGTTAAGTACGTGGGGCACCTTGTATATCGTAACGTTGCGAGTCAAAATTGAAAAAGTACCTCCTGGTCACCACCTAAAACGACATCCGAACGCAGAAGGTACTTGGGCTCGGCTTTGTAGTATCTACAGATTCCTTTTAAGTTTGCGGCCATCTCAGCTACATTTAATCGTTTAACTGAGAAGATAAAAATCTACTGCGGAACTGCCGAACGTCATAATGCTTTTTTAGAGCTGTGCGGTCGTTATAAGGCACCCCAGCTTGGCTCTTCCTGACATCTAAGCAGAGTGGAGATATTTGTGTTGATTGCAGATGTGAGCAACGAAGCGATCGGCGACATTTTATCCCAGATGACACCGGCGGGCAAAGTTGTGGTCTCCTACGTTAGGCACTATTTAGATGAACGCGAGAGAAAGTCCTGCACCACGCGACGAGCACTACGGGCGCTGGTTAGCAATTGTAACCTTTTAGACCGTACATGCTTGGAAAGCCATTACAGGTTGTCATTGAGCATCAGTTGCTTCCGTGGATAAAATATTTCGTGAGTTGGATGGTCAAATGGCAAGGCGACATAAAGCGTAAACTTTTGCTTGCGAATAACGTCCCGGGACACGACACTTTAACAAAGGCTAGTGAAATTCAAACTGGTCAGTTCGGCTTTCGTGACCCCAGAGAATGACAATGCGTGGGCCAAGTAGCAAGCATGTGCCCCAACATACCTAACACCTACAGGCGATAGCTGGAGTGCTCCTCAAACGCCAATGGTACTATGCTTTCTGAACGAACCACAGAAGCATGCTCCCTACTTGCTCACTGGGAGGACTTGAAAATCATCCACGGTGCTCTGTATCACATTGATAAATTCGGTCCGAAATTAATTATTTCGACGACCCGGTCACTTGGAATACTACAAAAAGTTAATCAGTGAGTGGGCCATTCCGATCAGTTGAAGATGTAGGCGGAAGTACGTCAACCGTACTGGTGGCCGGACATCCACGCCAAAGTAATGAGAGGCCTGTGCTAATTTGAAACCAATTGTGCATGTCCCTCGTACTACTTTGGAACCAATAGTTACTTCAGCAACAGGGCAACGAATTAAAGTAGCTATCATTGATCTTTTGCAGATTAGTATGTGTGAGAACGGTTTCATACTAGTCATGGTAGGTCACTTCACGAAGTGGTGCGTTGCGATACATATCCGATGCCAAAATGCATCCACCGTCGTCTCTACAATCAGCAACGCGTGAGTGGCTCTTTACGACACACCCATATTCTTGCACTGCGACCAGGGCGCAGCTTTTGATTGTTGTCTAACGTAAGATACATGCCGCTTGCCAGCCCTTAACGAAACACCAACTACCCGGTATAATCCACAGGAAAACGAGCTCGTTGAATGGACCAACAGGACCATCAATGCTATAATACCTAGCGTTGTCGAAGGCCATCAGTCTCCTGAGTGAAAGGAAGCGTTGCTAAAAGGGTTGATGGCCTACTGGGCCTCGGTGTACTCTACAACCAGCTATTCTTCAGCTTGCCTTTCTTACAGACATGAGGCACGCTTGCCTCTTGAATTAATATCGCCTGGCTTTCCAGAATAATTCCCTGCGCCCTTTAAGCTTTCGTTAGCCTCCTAGGGCTTCAGTCTCTCAGTGAAATAAAGGACCGCTTGGACGCTGACTTTAGAATCCTTGCGTTAAAAAGTAGAGCGCAGGATTGTCTAAGGCCCACCTGGGGTAAAAAGAACCACTCGCAAAAGAATGGTCCTTTGTTCATCCTGCCAACTTTTACGTTACCGTTTCGTGAGTTTTCCAGCTGTTACCCCGGGGAATCCGACTGGCACTACTGCAGAAACACAGAATTTAAAATATTGGGTTAAGATACGCCACTAAATATGTGGCTAGAGTCTATAAATATTTCGAAGCAAACAATAGTTACTGCTTGTGTCACTAAGACAGTTGGGCGCACGTCCACAGTGGGTTTTCCTGCTGCTGAGGCACAACTAAATGCTTGAGTTGGCAAAACACGGGGACCTGGGGACCGTGAGAAACAAACGGGTATCTTGACAACGCAAGAGGTGGTGGCAGGTAAATATTCACAAAGCAAAGCCGAAATCTCACTTCCTCATGTAGGAGACCAGCCCAATTTAGGCAACAACCGAGCAAGAATGCTGTTAACAAGCTTTTGGTACATTGATTCAGTGGGTAGTGGAATGCATGAGGGAGGTCGCTTGTCCGCTCCATCGCTTTCCGCTCATTGCTGGGATGCTCGCGGCATTGCGCAACGGAAACTCCGGAGAAACCGTCGCACTTGTAGCGGAAGCAACACTATCCCGGCATAAACAACAAGTGAGAATCAAGTAGGAACTGAAGTAGGGAACTCAACAACTTAAAGGCTACTAAAGCTACTGGACCTGAGGCTTCATCCCCACTCGCTATTAAAGGTGCTCGGATTACCTCGCGGTGTCATTTACTGCTCTATCCAACTGCCGACTTACAAGCGTCACAATCTCCGACAGGTGGTGACCTTTAAGGATAAGGCCTGTTCAGATGAAGCAATCTCAAAGCTATCGTTCGCTTGCATGCACATCGCTGACAAACCTCTGAGACCAAATGCATAACCGCCTACATTTCAGCTGTGAATGACCTAGTCTAGATGTCACCAACCTAGTGTCTGCGGGGCGGATCCGACTTGTAACGTCATTTCATCCGGCCCGCGTGTGACGATAAATTTTCTACACCCAAATAAGTCGTGTGCCTATCCTAGCCTTGTGTTTAAGACCTTCGCCTTTATTCAATTTGCTCTAGTCAATGCATGACCCTGTACTGTTTGAACACGTTCATACATTATCACGGCCGCATCACAATCACGTTTGGCCCCTTCATGTCGCCCATCGCCTTTGACAGGTTAAGCCATGCTCTACTTGGAGTCAATTGAAGTGAGCCGCTCCGACCGCAGTGCTACACTTCGCGCTGTAATCTCGATTCTATTTCCCATTCTCTAACTCTGAACACCCGTCTGACCCCATTCACCTGCTTGAAGTTTAGTATATATGTAACTCACATGGTCTTTGCTTACACACACGTGCGCCGTGGCGTCTGTGCGGTTGCACCTGAAGTTGATCCAGGTGACACCGACAAGCCATATTGTGGCTTAGCAAACTACATGAAAGCCTCTTATGAAAGTGAATTGGACACGACATCTTGCTAATTTTTGAGACCGTGGCGTCCAGTGGAGGTGGAACCTCGTATGGATAATGTGGGGATGCTACAGGCGCTTTAGCGCAGGTAAGAAATGCGCTTAGTCTTGAGACGGTGAAACGTGCCGGGCAAGTGACAAAGCAGTTGGGCAGGGAAGTTGTCGTTGGGCAATCTCGGTGTCAACGGCAAGTCCGGTTGCCCATCTCAGAACCACAGTTGTACAATGAGGTCACAAGCTGTTCAATTTAGCTAGCCGTATTCATATATTTTGGAGTTCAGGTCGAGCCAAAATACACTTTATGTACCTGGGTAGCAACAGTTTAGACATTTTACACTATTTCTGCGGATGGAGAAACACAGGTGGGTTAATAGACAAAAGCAACTAAGTTGCATAACTCACAAGGTTTGTCTTTCGCTTATGTAAACAATTGCGCTTCATGCTAGCTAGTTTCCTTGAGCCCACAACTAGTGGTAACAAATAAGGTAGGAGAAAAGTGCGGTGAGAAGGCGTAAGAAAAATAAGTGTCTGAATTTTGCGCAAGTAGAATTACCAGGTAGCGCTTTATGCATTGGAAGAAAAGGGTCGTTTAGAACATTGAAGCAAAACCATTATAAGCCTCTAAATGTTTTCTGACGATGAACTCAACAATATCCTTCCTAGGCAGTCCAATGCATCAAAAAATTAGATTTAACGCACTTAAGAACCAGATGTAATCTATCTTTAGCAGCCCAGGAAAAATTACTGGAGAACAGTAAAGACAGTGCGGCAAAATGCATATAGTCACAAAATTAAAATTAAATCCCGAAGTACAGAAGGCATTCTTAATCTGGTGACATAAAACGATAGCCTTCTAACTTCGTTAAATGTTTCAGTGACATGGGTAGACCATGCTCGGGTTTTGTAATAAAATCTCCAAGATAGTTGACAGTCGAAGTCCTAGGTATAATTTGATCACTCACTTCCAGTGAGGGACTGGCATTCGAACTACCTTTCAGCAGACGAATCCAAAGCAAAGCAAAAGCATTTAGATGTGTTTGAAAGCAAAAGCCGGCCGATGGTCACAGCAAAATCTCATCAAGCCCACGCTGAAGAGTGGATTTATCAACGGTAGACGGCATACGTCCTATGACGATCTCATCTGCATATTTGCATCCAATGAAGTTGGCTGATACAGCGAGATCTTCGATGTATAATGCAAACAGTAAGAGAGCATCGCTGCTTGTAAAACACCACGACAGGAGCAAACTGCGGAGGATTTATTCCATTAAACTGCGTGGAGTGGGCGCGGCTTTTAGCGTAGCTTATGGTCACGTCGCAGAAATTTGCATTTACCTCACCCTTGCGCAACGGGTTGCATACATTGCTATGTTGACACTTCTAAAAGCATCTGGTTAATGGAGAAGCAGTAGACGCACTGCGCTGCAATTTTATACAGTGCTGATGATACAGCACGTGCAAGGTACGATATAGCATCCGACGTCTAACGGTTGGGTTTATAGCAAACTGGTATACGTTGTCTGCCTTAGTGCGAATTGAAATCCAAAGTACAAGTAGTTTCGCAACGACTTTTAACCTCAGCAACGTATATGCAATCGGCCGAAAGCCTTGAAATGGCTTCATTGGCACAGGCCTTATCAATACAGATTTTTAACTGTCAGTGGTTGTGTCACACATAAGACAGCGGTTAAATAGAACGGTTAAGGGTACCGCGAGATAATCCGAGCAACCTTTTAGAGCAAGCGGGGATAAAGCATTAGTTCAAGCAGCTTTAGTAAGCTACAAGATTTTAAGTTCCCTCTACACGTGCAACTGCTCAAGGGTGACTAAGAGACCAGGGTTAGGGAAGGAAACTACGGAACGGAAAGGCTTGGAGAAGAACTACATTCGGCATTGAGTCTGTTCACATCCACATTCTCATGTCGCTGAAGTGTTTTTGCCAAGCAGCTGCTTTAAAAGCCTTCAAAGGTCACGACGCTCGTGATTACCACATAGTTTTAATGTACAAAGTACTCGGGAGCGTTACCCCCGATCGTATTGAAAACTTTAGTCGTTTAACTTGGGCATACAATTTGAGTGTATATGCCACTTCCTTCTTTCCTCGAAGTCGCTTTAGTAGTCGTAAAGAGAACCTGTCCATGCGTGAGCAGATACTTTCAACGGGTCAGGATAGCTCGAAGTGGAAGTTGATATAATGGGTAAGGTGTTCGCACACCAATGATAGGCATCCATCTGTGAAAACTTTAAAATCAGTTAAACTCAGCCTCGTGTGCTTTGCAAGCTTTTCTCTCGAGCAGTCCCGATTTCTGATGATTTTCAAGGGGCTTTTGTCAGCGGCACAACCTTGGTCGTACTGTTAGGAATTGGGCCTATACTTAGGACACAGTGGTCTGAGTTACCTAGAGCAGCTCGCTGCAAAGCAGTAAATAAATGAGTTTTGCTTATGAATCCAAAATCCAGTTGCGCATCGAGTCTGGTTTCGAAAGGTACGGTATCTTTTAGACTAACTACCTTGATGAACGTCACAACATTATTAAAACCATCAGCAAACATACAAACGGTAAGCTCAATTTTAGGCAATAACACTGGTGAGAAATGAGCAGCAAAATGTTTGAGCACAGTCGATGGCGTGTTGGGGGCCATGCGCATAGTTCGGAGGAGGAGAGAAAGAAATCCACTACGGAATTTCGGTCTGCATTCGATTAATGGACAGCTAAATTTTTCTGTTAAGTGCATAGAGAGTAAGGTAATTAATTCACATCATGACTGATTTACATATGTGGCAACTACTCCACCGAGATTCTGTGGATTTTCAGGGCTCTCGGATCTCACGACGCGGCATCCACCGAGTTGGATAACCTCAGCGTCCACATCAGGACGTAACCAAGTTTCTTGTAGCAATACACACCTGCATTCGCATATTACTTACGTTGCATAGTAGCATGGAGGTTGGCAAGTTTGCCAAGTAGCGAGCGCACCTCGCTATAGAAAAATAGCAGAAGCTGCGCTTCTTTAAGTGGACAGCGTCTGAGCCCAGCTTGACAAGCAGCACGGTGTGTTCTTTTGTCGAAAAGCATTGTTTTATTATCCTTTTCATATTGTTGCTGACGTTTTACCGAATGCAATTTAAGGTGCGCTTTTCGAAGCGTCCGGAACGTTTGAATGCATAACTTCAAAAATGCTCGTCTGGCAGATGCTCTGCAGTACAAATTTGACGTAGCAGGCAAGTATATTTAAACAGGGATTTTAACCAACCTGTTAGGCTCCTGCTTGGCAAGTAGATAGCAGAAAAAAGAAAAGAAAATGTAAAAGGCAGCCAAGTGGTATGTGTTCTAAATAGGCATAGATATCCAGAAATGCTCTAACTAGCCCGTAATACCCTGCAACAACTAGGGACTTCGTACGTGGCCGAAAAGTACACTTTAAAAGCATACATGGCAAATATACGCAAATAAGCGATAATTTTGCGCGAAAACGCTAGAAACCCAGTGAGGAATATTATGGATGCATGGGAATACAGGAGAGCTTATAAGTAACCCACGGTTAGAAGGCCTCAGCATACCATTTTTAGTGGACACTGAGCCACATAAACAACTAGTTATATTGAGTTAGTACCTTTTAAGCCTCTAGGTGGTTCTGTAGTTTATATTAAGGCTGCATGAGCCAGGTCTACCTGAGTAACACAGGAGCCCTTTCGGGTCAGTTGACACATTTTGGCCTGGAAAATACACACATTTCTTAGCTAAACATCTGAAAAGTAGAAAATATGCATACCACATTGGCGAGGTGGTTGTAGTATCCATTGTATAATGGCGCCAGTCGGATGAGGATTCTGCTACCAGGAAGAAATAATCCATTGGCGTGGTGGACGGAGCCTAAGGCCATGGAATGGCAACCAAGTTGTAAGCTTACCGGGCGGTGAACTTTGTTTTCAAGAGATGTTCCAAACGTTAGAATGAGTAGAGCAAACGTGTTCGGACTCATAGAGGATACGGATCAAAAGGCTTTAAGGAGAAATTATCCACTGGCGAGGTGGAGGGAGCATAACTCCATGGCTTCGCGTGATGATCACTTGCATGGAGATGAAGCTGTTTAGGTGAGGTTGCGGAGGTAAGGATGAGTTGAACCCAAGTGTTCAAACCAGTGGAAGGCACAAATCAAAAAGCTTCCATAGTAGGCAAGCTTCCATAGACCTAGAATTGATGGCAGACCACACTGTTGAGGTGGGTAACTTATCCATCAGCTACTGACGCCAAGCATATGAAGGATCCAGTACCAGCGATAATCCACCGGCCAGGTGGACGGAACATAACGCCATGCCATCGCAAGTAAGTTGAACACTTGCAGGGAGATGTAGTTTTCTTGAGGTGGTGTACTGAACGTGAAAATGAGTTGAATGCAGTCGTTCAAACCACTAGGTGATGCATATCAAGGAAAAAGAATGCCCGAGTTGGTGGCATGAGCTGTCCACATATAGCTATGGGTCATATTTATAGATACGACGATTTAGGTAAGTTTATTCAAAACTTCTATGCAAGCCACGCAGGGGGACAAGGAAAAAAAGGTTACAGCAAGGAAGTACTTCTTACATAAAGAAAGAAGTAAGGAGATCTGGAGACCTCGAGCCTCGCCAAACACTTTAACCCCTTTTATATGTGCATCTAAACTATGGCGGCATCTGTTTCTGTGTGCATTCTAATATTGGGGATGAGAATAGAAAACCCTTATACAGAAACTTTGTGCCAGGATATGTGGAGCAGCGCATCAAGAAAAGAAGGTGCACTACATAGTTGTGACGAATGACTATCGCATTGGAGCAGTAAGTAATTAGACGAAATGCTGCAGCAATGGCACCTTAGCAGTGCCAGCAAAGCAGTTGCGCTAACTGTGAAATAAAATGGCACAGCGGCGCCTCAATAGACTAATTGAGCCGTAGGTGGGGCTCTACGGTGTCACAGGTAAGCCAGCTGGATAGAGATAACTGAGAGGGGTTTTGGATTTAGTACATAGAAGCATCCAACTTTAGTTAAGAGAATACTGGACATAAGAGGAGCGTTGATGTGCATAATCTGTCTGTAGTTAAAGGGGGTGGAAACGAGGATCAAGCGATGTTTTGAACCCGTAAATGTGAAAAAATGTGGCAGCGTTGCCAAGCATAAAAATGCAGAGCTGCAGGGTGAACGATAAGTCGTTGGTGCACCGTTTGTAAGTGGTGTCTAGGAGGAGAGCAAAGCCAGAGCCAAGCAGCTAAGGGAAGTAGTAGGAATATGCGGTAACTGGAAGCGCGATGAAAAGAGAATATTCAAGGTTGTGGTTCACAGGATAAAAATTATAAGAGTTAACTATGTCAACTTGGCGATAAGGATATAATTGGGTAACTTAGCCGGACACTCTATGTCCAAGCATAAAATTGTGGTGCTACAGTGTGGAGAGCAAGCCGGTGGAGCATCAGAGCTTGGTGGTTCGCCAAATGGAATGAGCCAGGGAGAAGTTATAAGTAGAGAATTAGGACGAGGTAAGGGTAAGGTAGGCATCCTGGTCAGATACTTGATGTCTTACGCCCAGAGCTACAGTGTGAAAAGTAAATTCTTGGAGCACCATAGGTTGGCGGTTCCTAGAAGGAGAAAAAGCCAAAGCGAAACAGCTGAGAAACGTTGCAGGATTATGCGAAAATAGAAGTGAAATAATAAGAGAATATGCGGTGGTCTTGTGGTTCATAGGGTAACATTTATAAGAAATAAGGATGTCAGCTTGGCGATATAGGTGTAAGTGGGAAACATAGCCTGACACTTGAGGTCCCACGCAAAAAGGTGCGGAGCTACAGGGTGGAAGGAACGTCGGTAGAGCATCGGAGCTTCGTGTTCCATAAGTGGAGAGGAAAGCAAAGGCCAACGGAATAAGTGAAGAAGTAGGACGAGATAAGGCTATAGGTATTCATCCTAGCCAGATAGTTGCGAGCTTACGTGCCACTGTGCGGAGTAATAGTATGAACGACAATTCTTTGTAGCATTGTTGTTTGGTGCTGTCTAGAAGGAGGGGAAGCCAGAGACAAAGAGGTAAGAGAAGTGGTAGGATCATGGGATAATTGGAAGCGAGACGAAAACAGAATATACAATAGTGTTATGGTTCATGGGGTAACAGTAATAAGAGATAACGACGTCAGCTTGGCAATAAGGATATAGGTGGGCAACGGATCCTGATACTTGTGGTTCTACGCTCAAAAGTGCCGAGCTACGGTGTGGAAGGTAAGTCGGTAGAACATCGGAGTGTGGTGGTTCGTAAGCTGGAAGGAAAGCCAGAACAAAACACCTAAATGAAGAAGTAGGACGGGACAAATGATAGGAAGCAAGGTGAAGTGGAACCCTGCAGTTCGGCGAGAGAAAGCCAAAACCAAAAGCATGCGTGGATGAGTAGGGAGAGCAAAGGTATACGAAGCAAAGTAAGAAGGTGCTATGCAGCATATTTCAAGGTAAATGTAGGCACCATTTTCTGCAATCAACATCTGCTTGGAAGTAACGTTGGGACTGGCAACGTAGCCAGGTGGTGGAGGTCATACCCACGGAAGCACGAAGCTACAATATCAAATGTGAGTCGGTAGAGCATTAGAGGTTATTGGATTTAAAGTGGAAATGAATGGCAAAGCAAAAGAGATAAGTGAAGGATTTGAAGGAGACAAGATCAATGTGTTCTCGGGCTTGGGGTGGAGGGAACAAATTGTCGGCAAGTCAGACAGCTATGAGCCAGGCGGAAACACAAGCCGAATGTAGGGCAGCGTAGTTGGAATGTGAGTCAGCCAGAGGCTAAACGGCTATCTAAAGCTTGGCAGACAAGCTAAAAAGAAACAGGTGGAGATGAGATGCAGCGAGAAACGACATTCGGACTTATGAGGGAGATTCCGCTAAGTATGCAAGGCCGACGTATCATCAGACACGCATTGGGGGCATGGAAATACCCGCAGATGTGTGCGATGCGCCATCGTAGCCTTGAATGAAGCCTGTTAAGTTGGAGGGAAGTGAGCCGCGTGCTAAGCGTTTCATGAAGCATATCAGTCATATTAGAGCTGGGGCCACACAACGACACGCATCAACATTGGAGAAAGTACTAGGAGCGTAATGTTACAGATACCTGGAACGTAGGAGGAAGAAATGAGTACGTTGGCGATTAGATTGGCTGTGACCGGTGAGGCAGCACAATGGGAATAGTAGCCTGTAAAGATGAACTGGGAATGAGCCGCAACCTAGATGCCACTTAAGGACGTCCCAGCCATGTTAGAGATAAGCAGACAATGGGAAGCAGCAGACAGCGACGTTCGCCATCCGGAAGATGACAAGAATGTGGTTCTAGGTAGCAACAGGCGTGAGGTGAAGCAGTGTTCCAGGACTACGGCAGTGTTCCAGGACGTGGGGTGTTGTTGCCTGCCAAGTGATCTCTCTATAAAAAGACACAGAAGTTTGTTTAACAACTCTGTGACATGGCGGACGTGACTCGCCACTGAATAAAGTACCTACCAAGAACTAGCTACTGGCAAGTCTACTAGTCACATATTTCAAGCTTTTCTTGACTCGCACAAGAATAAGGCAATCTCTGTCCACACACTTATAGTGCTTGACTGTTTGCACTATGCTCACCTGGACCCAGCATATCGTCATACATGGCTGACTTTATTTCTCCTGTTTAGTTCCTCAATCACCGCAGCCTGTACATATTTCGGCCAATGCCGAGTACCTGCATAGTAAGGTGTCTGTTGCGAAACACAAACGCCTGTAACTTTTGCTCATTCCTGGTTTGGGGTGCCTTGATACATTCGGAAATAAACCATTAAATTGTACTGCATTGAAAGGAAGATTTCGGCTAGTCGGGTGGTTGTTAGCTATGCGGCATCACAATTCCAAGGATAGGCCGTTAACATGGAATGGGAGTGAGCCAAATGCTAGGTGGTACTTCGACGCCTGTCAGCCGTGGTACCGTTAGGCAGACCGAGCTAGGAAGTGATAGGCATCAACCTCAGAAAACCAATATTTAGGATATGAGAATGTAAGGCCACAGCGACCTCAAGCAAAAGCTGAGGTAAAGAAGCGGTCAGACATTCCAATGGTTGTGAACAATGCGGCATCACAATCGATGGATGCCTATAAAGATGAACCGTCAGGGATTAGCAGTCATACCAGAGAACGAAATGGAGTTTAGTACCAGCAGACAATGGCATTTGGAATACGGAAGGAGATGATAATAAGACCAAAGAGAATTCAAGCTTGAGGTGGAGGAGACAAATTTTCTGACGTACAACCTGGTACTATGCAAATAGAGGCATTATCACCTGGCTTGATTCTTAAGGCTCACTAAAACATTGAACGGTTTGTTAATAGTAGCCCAAGTTGAGGGCTTGTTTGACGAGTTTAAGGTGCTCCAAGCAACTAGCCCTGAAAAGCTTAGATTTTTCAGTATCAAGTTAACCGATAGCGTCCATTAGGTAAAAACCATGTCAGTTAGGGAAAATGTGTCACTACAGCTGGACGTTTTCAGTCTTTACGGAAACTACGAGCTAGTGATGTGGTCGCACTGAAACCAGATAACGGTTCAGTAGAGGTGCTTATGAACAAAACCGAATACAATGAGATGTGAGCTATAACTCACGATGAGGGTAACTTCTAGCGGCTAGAGAAAGTGGGTGACATAACCAATGTTGGAACGCGCACAATACGTCACCTGAAATTGGTTCACCTTCACCTCGTGATAGACTGTGATACATTTAATAGTTTGAAGCCGAGTGGTAGCAATATTCCCTAGTTGTACGGGTCCCCGAAGACACATAAGAGTGAAGGGCCACTCAGGCGATTCCTATTAAGGATGAAGGCGCCGGAGCATGAACTCGCCCATTGGTAAGTGAAGGTACTAGCTCCGCTGAAACAATAGCTCAATCCGTACAGCCGTAGAGGCTCGTTTCACCTCATTTACAACCTGGATGAACTTAACCTGTCAGGCAAAGCCATATGTTCCTTGGACGGAGAAGCGTTATTTACCAACGCCCCGCTACATCAGACGATTGACTACGTGTGCGCATTAGCTGAAAATGTTGGCTGTTCGCTACCGATTCCGACTGGATTCCTAAGATGATGTCCACTATGGCTCACGGAGAATGCGGGTTTTCACTTCTGGAATACACCATACGGTAAATTGACGACGTAGCAATAGATAGCCCATCAGGTCCTGTGCTCGGTGATTTCCACACGCGGATGGTAAAAAGAAGCAATTCTAAAGGACATAGCCCAGGTGCCCTAATGAAAACGAAAAATCGATGATAACATGCCTTTATTTTTGTCAGAGCAGCAGATCACACATTTGGTAGCACGGCTCATTGGTGCTCATGCTAAGCTACGGGTTACACGAGAAGTAGAACAGAACAATTGGCTGTCTAGCCGAACAACCTCCTCGTGGTGCCAGCTGAGTGGGTGGGATTTAACCCGTTCCAGCTAATATTTCGGCGGCAGTGTTTTAGGTCGCGGTGGGTTTTCGCCTGGCGAGCGTTCTCCCTATAAAAAGCCACAAATATCTGCTTAACAACACTGTGCCGTGGCGGTCGTGGCTCGCCACAAAATAAAGTCACTGCCCAGTGGATATCTGGATAATCCTTTCCAATCCACGGACACCAACCTTTTACTCGCACATTGCTGACGATAGCAAACATTCAAGAATGGAGCAGCACAGTTACATGCGCAACCTGCACAGCTACACAAACGCACACACAATTGCATACTTACATTCCCCCTGCAAAACAAGCACTGTTATGGCAAACATATCGGATTTTTGCAAATTTGTGATCATGCATTTTTTTCTCAGATTGAGCATGCCTGTAAAGGCGCTCCCCGCCTTGTCGAGAATAAAAGCTTTATTGCGTTATTTATTTATTGTCAGCCATACTTAGCCATACGCAAAGCCACAGGGACGATGGATTTTTTAAGAGGTCCATTTACCGAAAATCAACTGGGTCCGGTCAGTAACTGCGCTTCACTAGCTGCCCATCAGTGCCGTACAAACGTATAGGTGTGAAGAATCTAGTTAGTCGTGCCAAACCACTTTGTTCGGCCGACTGTCTGGACGATGAACTAGTGTTAATTACAGCAACCCTAATGGCGAACGGCTGCGCACGAAGGTTTATTGATAATTAAAGTCAAGCGCAAACGTCAGAGGACTTGGTGCACACGGTAGCCAAGAAGAAAGTGTATATCCAGCTACCTTTTATTGGTGGTTTGGACAAGCTGAAGAGCACTAAGTGAATAATTGCAGATACACAAGGAAGTTACTATCCTGCACAAATAGTCGTCATCAACCGCACCCGAAATGCTCCCGTACCTCCAAAGAAGGAAGCTCAGCCTATTGGGGCCAATGCACAATGTGTACAGCAATTTGTATGGTACTGCGGAAACAGTTACATAGGCAGAATTGATAGAGCGCTGACTTCCCGAATAAAGGGACATTTACCAGGATGAGCTCAAGGTGAAGTTTCTCAGATGGCCTACCCTCGTCAACTTCCATGTTCTCGCAGACCGCCGGCTTTCCCGATAAGCAGACACCTATTGGATGCGGGTCACCGAATAGAACTGGGCTCAGCGTTCAAAGTTGTGTTACGTCACACTTATCCCCGCTTCCTTCGGTTTGCTGAGGCTGTCACTATAAGCCGGAGTAAGCAAGCCTTGCGTGTTCAGCAACAATGATTTGTCAGCCTAAAACTGCTTGGACCTAGGAGAGAACTTCCGTCATTCCTTCTGCAACTAAAGCTTGCCTGGTTGCACCCACAGTTAGCTATATATATGCATATCGGTTATTGATAATTGTACTGAGAAGACGATACTACGTGCATGTATTTACCAACCTTCGTCTTCGTTCCTTGCCTTTTAAATTGTTGAATGGAACTAAGTACTTTAAACACCTGCAAGCGTTTCGCTTAGATTTCAGTAGGGCTTTTGATATTGTCCTACATAAAAGCTTCTCTATAAATTCCGCGCTATCGACCTCGCTGAAAACTTTGGCTTGAAGCTCCGGATTCCTACACAGCCGCTCCATGCCGGTGAGAATGAACGGAAAGTAGTCCGTTCCAGTTCATTTGACTAACGGTTTCCCACAGGGCTCCATCCTCACCCCCGAACTATGAAACTTCTTCATCAACGGACTGCTGTATAGGCATCAATCGGATTGCTGGATTAATGCGGAGAAGCTAAATAAATGGAAGGAGGTATCCTCTCTAGCTGCTTCCGATAGGCTACAATGGACGCTCGATTTCTTGCACAATTGGTCGATTCAGTGAAGCTTACCCACTAAGCAAGCCAAGTGTTGTTCTTGCCTATTAGCGCTCCTGAGGCATTCGGCGCTTACCACCCGGGTGGTTTCTTGCTCAAAAATAGCACTTCGGAAAGATCCGGGTCTATTTGTATCACCAGAGTTAGGATCCACTCTGGACAATATAAAGAGTTTTGCCGCTGACTACAGAATGTTTCGCGCCATCCAAAGAGAATTCAGTAGCCTAACGCCGAAGCGCTTTACACTCCTGTTCACATCGCACGTGGTGCCGATCCTAAAATGCAGCCTTCCTGTTGCCTACTTACCAAATTCCAGCGTGTTATGCATGGAAAAGTCCAACCGTGTGGGTCGAATTTTGTCTCTGGTATTTGACTTGGCTTATCCTTTCGGCTTTGCGGTTTGTTTCTGTTTTCCATGGGCTATAGGCACCGTCGCCGTGCTTTGCTTTTTACTCCATGTATCCTGAGGGAAGAGCTAGGGAGACTTGCAGGAATGCTTCCACTTTAATGTTGGTAGTTCAAATAGAGTCCATCGAGGAAATATATTCAAACCGGTGAGGCACACAGTACGGTCCATACTTGCTCTATCCATCGGCGTTGTAAATGACTGCAACCGGATACCGCGGCACCAAACTGGTGCGCAGACGGTGGATTGTTACAAAAGCCTACTTGCCTCTCACCGATAGAGGATGCCGGGATAGTGTAGCTTCACCTACGAGCGAGATGGTCCCTCCAGAGTTTCCGTTGCACAATGACGCGAGCCTTCGAGCAGTGAGCGAGGAGCGATGGAGCTGCCAAGCGATCACCCTTCAGCTCTCCACTACCCACTGAACCAATGAACCAACGGCCTATGAAACACGATTCTTGCTTGGCTGCTATCTTAATCGGGCTGGTCTCTTACATGAGGGAGTGAGATTTCGGCTTTACTTTATGCATATTTACTTGCCACCACCACTTGCGTTGTCAGCAATACCCGTTTGTTTCCCACGTTGTTAGCCGTACGTTCCCTCGTCGAATGCCTGGTCGATTTCCGCAAACGCGTTTACCCTTTTCTTCTACCTTTATTAATTTGTCAATTTTCCGGAAGTGCCATGCGGTAAGGTGTGGTGCTTAGAGTCGTTTACCAACACATCGGTCGGAATGCATTGCGATAGTTGACATAGATGGTTTCAAGAGCCTGGTACCAAATTACTTTCAGAGCAATACGCGCTTGCGGCATCGCAGAAAGGTGTGCTTCATAGCTACTTTGACTGTAAGAGTAGGACCTACCGGTGGCCGTGGGCAGCAAGTGGTTTCTCAACACCAGTTTCCGGGTGAGATAGTCTAGAAGCACTATGGCCATCGTTAACTTATTTAGATCGGATAATCAAAACTATGTAGCTGGCTTTGAACACTTGAGATATCTCAGCCAAATGACTACTGTACTTGCTTGTAATACAGCAAGACCACGCAGTTGCACGCTTACCACGTCCACTGCAAGGGCTTCATATGTTTTTGAAGATCTCCAGATTGTTGTTATACCCCGCCCATAGTGAAGCAGAGATGCGTGCCATAACTCCTCCCAGAAGAATGCGAAAAAGGGTTAAATTTATCGCTCCGTCACCTAAAGTCATTCCGACACGGGCGAATCAGTCAGTTTCTTTGACTGCAAGCCCACTTGTTTTGCCACCTCATGCACTCAGTCGTGCCTCAGCGGAAGAAAAACACACTGCGGACTTGCGCCCATCTGTTTTGTCGAGACGAGCAGTAAATACATAAATGAGTACATATTTTATTCTCATTAAATAGTGGCACCCCATTTAGGCATGATCAGCTTAGTACCATATTGTACATGATACCACGAGTAGCAGGAACAAAAACCAGAGTAGTATTGACGTAGTCAGCAATTTGTACCCATATGGCCCAAAGGTTAAATGTAGCCTAACCTCACGGGATACGAGATGTAGAGACAAGAATTATTCATAATTAGGGAGTATGTTGGTGAGGACCATGTCCGCTGAGGTTGTATACACTGTGGGGCTTAGGTGAGTGAAGCATGAGGAAAAGGCTGCGAAAATCTTTTAGAAATATTGGCATGTCACTAAGTAGGTATATAGGCGTAGTCGTACGAGAGCAGATATCTGCACAGAATTTGTGAGAGGTGGCATCGGTCAACTTACCAATGCGTGTTTGTGGCAGTGGCTTTATTGAGACCGTGCTCCACAACGGTCGGTGATCAGCTGGCGACTGGGAGGTTGCGGTGGCGGACAACAAGCCACTTTGCCTTGGTGAAGGAAAAGGGAAGATTACATTGTGATGGAAGAGCTATTAATGTGGAGAAAACTGCCATGTATTGTAACGCGGACCTAGGTTGATATGAGTATGATGATAGTTTGAATGCACCGTAAAGTGCGTTGGCGGATTCAGTCGCTGTCATGGCTGTCGACGATACCGCTGCTGTCCTCCTTCATGGTGTGTACCGCACTTTTGAGCAGTTCGAAAGTGACTTAAAGCGCTTTCAAATGCGTACTGCGTCATGTTTTGACAAATCGGATGTCCTGACATCGGTTGGTTATAAGAGGAAAACCGGGAAGGATTTGCCTGAGGGTGTGCGATACAAATACGTACACTATAAATGCGTGCATTGTACACGAAGAGGATACACATGCCAGCGGTAAGTTCACATGTAATGTATGTGAGACGCTTATTAACTTTAGGTACAAAAGTTACGACTGCAAGGCACATATAGCCGTACGGCATAACGGCTGGTGTTACGACATGGTATCCTACAGCCTTCTGCACAGCCACAATTTCCATGTAGGTAAGTCGTTTCTGTATGTCACCAACAGACGGCTCCCGCGGCACGCGGAAGAGGACATCTAGCGCATGATGCAGTCTTTCAAGGACACACGCGAGCTCCGGAGGTATGCGTTGAAGCACTGCGGTACAAGTTTGAACCGTTATGACCTCCGGAGCATAAGAGATAAGATGAAGGGAAAGGTAGAGGGAAACTCGGTTAACGCTGTCATATAATTGCTGGAGACCGCCGGTCAATGTAATGTAAAGTATGAGGGGTCCGAGGTACGCTACATCTTTTTTGTTCCCAGGTACGTACGTGACCTTGTGGAGCTTTATACTGAGGTATTGCTGGCAGACGCAACGCACCAGATGAACTGCGGTGGCTACATACTGTGGCACTGCATGTTGGTAGATTTGCATGGTATTCGGCGTTCCATTTTCTACGCCTTGCTTCCTAATGAGACAACGGCAGCGTACATGAACGCCGTGCGCAACATGCGGCTTATGTTACCAGCGACTGAGGCAGCACGGACGGTTGTGATTGATAAGTGCATGGTCCAGATGCGTGCATTCCAAGTATGGTACCCCTGCACGCGGGTTGTATTGTGGCGTTTCCACCTACTGAAGGATGTCACCCGCCGTTGCAGCGGTTTATCCACAAAAAGTGCGACCGACAGGTTGGTTATTAAGCAGTCCGTACGGAACTTGGTGTACGCTAGGACTTATCGGCTGTTCGTCAGGTATTTGACAGTCATTAAAGAGCGGCACGCCGACTCGCATAGATACTTAGTACGAACGTGGTTGCCATTTGCCTCATCATGGGCGGCTCACCGTTTGACGTCCACCTGTTTGTTCGGTTGTTTCACAACCAACCGCATGGAGAACGAAAATAGGCATTTGAAGAGTGGTCTTTCAGAGCGGACCTCTTTATTTGACCTGCTTACCGCGGTTGTTAACCGCGTGATGGATGCTCTAGCTCAGTGGGAAGATCTAATGGGTGAAACCAATTTTCTGAGCATCCCATGGACTCTTGCTTGCATAGCCTAGGGCAGGCAGCGTTACAGTTTTCATGGTATGCAAGAACGCGCCTGCGGTGCCATCACACTAGAGAGAAAGTGACAGTCACGGAGTTGTCCGATGATACATGTGTAGTGCAAGGGACCCGTAGGAGGTACACCGTGTTAATGGGTGAGGAGGTAACCTGCCAATACAGCTTCAGCCGGCAATGGCTGCTGCCTTGTGCACACATTGTGCATGCATTGCGCGCTGCAGGCAGACCGGTTGACGAGGTATTGGGTAACAACCGGTGGGTTGTGTCACACGCGCAACAACCGCGTGTTACCGCCTCCACGTCCTCCGACATCGTCCCCCTAGCTTCTAGCTCCACTGTTGCACCTGTAAGTAGGGAACAGAAGCTTCGGAAATGTAGCCAGGATAACACAAAAGAGTGAAGAGAATGAAGGAATAAGAAGTAACAGTTCGAAGATGGATATGGTCAGGAGAAGAGAATATCAAGGGAAGGGAGAACCGGGAAGACAAGGCAACCTAGCCAGGCTAAATAGCCAGGTCAAGTCCGGTCCAACCTTATCTGTCAAAATGCTGCAAGTAAACATTACGTCTCCTCGAACCTGTCGTCAGTGCATGGAATACACACACACAAGCTAGGTACACGCTTGGGGTACCAATGGCCCTCTTAACACCTCGACCAATTGCGTACCTACTCTCATAACCCTCTCCAGCTCCATTTTGTACCGAATAAAGCAGGGCGGGCAAGCTTGCACGCACCAATCCAGAAGGGTGCGGATAAAGCAGAGAACCTCTACTTGCGGCCTTCTTCCAGCTGTCACCGTAATGCAAGGACGATGAATGCACGACGCGTAGGTCTACGTGGTGGGAGACAAGGGGGAGTTTAACCAACCCCAGTATGCACCTGAAACGTGAAAAATTTGCTGCCATACGGGGAACGGAAACCTTAGCCTGATTTATGGGCATAAGCCACAAAGTACACAAGTCCCAGAGTCTGTCCAGCGCATATTGTATGCCTCCGAAACTCCAGAAACATTAAGGACATACCATAGCTTAACGTCATCGGCAACCCGCATTAGCCATAGTATTCCAGTGCTCAATGTATTATAACCGTCTATACATGAAGCAACACATCATCATCATCATCATCATTATACATGTCAGCTAGAGATGGTAAAACACCTCCGCTATTGTACCGCAATACATAAAGGAAATACATACATACATACAATAAATAAAGGAAAAATAAATACGACAGTTGAATGCCAGCTGAGCTACCAGCAACGGATAGACATCGTTCCGGTCAGCTACTAGCCGGCTACTGGGCAAAAACAAAAATTTAATTACGTTTTACCCTATGAGATAAGATCGTAGATGGAGGAAGAGGCTAAAGGGATGGGGAGGGACAAAGAAACTCACAGCAGGAACGCCACTGAGGTCGGCTCCTTGCCATATCAGCAAGTGTATCCAGCCAAACGTGTTCACCGTCTTTTGGACCCCAACCAGGGAGCCGTGAAGCTCCAACTGAGGCCAGCTCGGAAGTGAGGGCCTTCATTCCTCTGGACCAAGTCATCGCTTGGCCACCTCTCCTCTTCTTCCACCCACATCCCCGGTGAGCAAACAACGCACGTCGAGGGAGTCGGTGGGCTGGCATGCGCAACCATGAAGCAACCCACTGTAACACAAGCCTAGCCTGATAATCATTGCAGCTAGATAGCACCCTACGCAAGCGAATATAGAAAGAAGTAAACCGTTACAAACAAGTGAAACAACACACGACAGATAACCCGCTTACCTCCTGCAGCGACTCTCTCACGTGATATACTAAGCCCGCCGACGAACGAAGCACACGGAATAATACTAGTTGTGGGGCATTAAAACCGTAACCGGATCAGGATTTCATTTATATACATGGCCATTATGTTTCATTAAACATTTGCTTCTGAGAAATATGCCAAATAACATATTAAAAGCAAATAAAAAATATAAGAAATACTTACCATATACATAAATATGACTGATAAACTAAATAACATACCTATATTATCGACATATATAACAGCCATCGACATATATATCAGCACTATATACATATATATACATGTATATAATATATCAGAGCAAAAACATATAACTTTACAAAAACCAAGTACATCGAAATCTACTAGATAGAAATAGCGTTCAGCGATTGCATGGATGAATTATATCGCTAGGATTTGCCATTTACCTTAAAAATATATTACAGAACTTTTCCTATTTTCACGTGTTGCGTATCCATCCACTGTACCATTCCTTTCAAATTAATTTTCCCTTACATTACAAATTACGAAAGAGATCATATGTTGATAAGCCGTGAAATGTACCATCGTACGGTTTCAAACTACATTTACTTTCACTTACGCTGTAAACCAATGCGTGAAATATGGTGTTTCAATCAGGACTTCCCCAGCTTTAGCCGTGTCAAATTTTAAAAACACTTATATATCACACCACACACGGCATTATATATTACCCATTTATTCAGCTGCCTTTTTCATAACTCGCACGAAGCGTTTCAAGTAAAAGACAATCTTTCATTTCATACGTACATTTTCTGTGCCGTAATAGTTAAGATCACCATATATCACTTGCCTTCGAACCCTTTAGGAAGATTTAATTTCTTTAAAACATAGCGCAGGTACTACTGCTACCATATATAAGTGTCACCTCTCACTATATCTTCGCTTTCAGAATGCATCATTATTTCACCACGCAGCGACGGTTGCTGTCATGGCAACCATGATTTCGTATTTCCTGACTACCTCCTTCGACCTTCGGTCGTCCATTTCAACACATACACCCTTCAACGTTTAACATCACATTATGGCATTATTGATCGTCCATTAGTAATTCTTTTTCAATGTTCACACGCGGACGTATGTTCATACTACTCCTCTTATTTCCAAGTGTCGGATGTACCTCCGGTACTGTTATTTATTACCCCTTGCATCGACCGTTGTGCAGCACGTTACCCTGTAGAGAAGCAGACCCAAACAGATAAGTGGGACTAATACAACTAAGTCCCTTAATGATCTTAAACGTCTCTATCAAATCTGTAGCGCCCAAAAAGATAACTCTTATCTTTCGTGTACAATTTACTTGTTGACCGATTGTACATTACTCCTTCTTGTTTTAATCTTACAACCGGCTCGACACACAACTGCCTTGTAAGTTCCCGCGCTCACGTGTACGCTCTTGCCTCGCTTCATCCGTCCGTTTCTTGTTGTAGTCCCATCGAATACAGTCCGCTGTGTCCGACTCAAATTGCCTTCTGATATCCGCGCTTAATTCCGCGCACCGTCTCGGACTAGTGTTAACTAGTCCTACAAATTGGTGACCCCGATTCGCACGCGCGAATTCAACATTTTTTCTCGTTTGTATTTTTTGGTGAGTTCGTTCCTTTTTCTCGATTATATACCTATATTCATTTGTTTCTTGCGTAATTTTGGTACTTTTATCGTATTTTTTCGTTCTTTACCTTTCGACTCACATTTCGAGAGTTGCATCTGAGTCGTTTCACAGCGTAACCATGCTTCCTTTGGCTGTTCCAAGTTTCATGGAACACAGTCCAGAAGTTTGGTTTAAGATATTCGAGATCGAGCTAGAAAATAAGGGCATAACGGCGGACCGTCCAAGGTACAATCAGCTCGTCCCACGCCTTCCTCCGTCGGTAGTGACGCTGATTGAGGACA
>OX104066.1:91512266-91661747 GCA_944474145.2 Dicrocoelium dendriticum | reverse complement strand
TACAAAACGCTGTTTGTTTGTGATTTCCGCTTATGCTCCCACCGACTGCAGTTCAGTTGCCCTCAAGGACACATTCTATCACGAACTGAACGCGCTATTGCGCAGTGCTATTAGTTCAGATATTATAGTACTTGCAGGTGATATGAACGCACAAATAGGACGTCTGAGCTCTTCATGAGCTCAGCTGGGTGGTAATTATGGGCTTAACTTCGAACGGACTGGCAACGGTGAGCGTTTGCTGCAACTTTGTGCGGAGCACCAGTTGTTTCTTAGTAACACTGCTTTTAGACACAGTGGGCGCCGAAGTGCCACTTGGTGTCCCCCTGTAGCTGGCCAGCGATGGACCCAAATTGACCACATAGTCATAAGTTACGAATAGCGTGGTTCCATCCTGGATTACCGCTCGTACTGGAGTACCTGTGTGGACTCTTATCATGCCTTGGTACGCTGTCGTTTCTCCATGAACTTTACCGGGAGGCGCACCAAGTGTTCCCTACGATTGGTAACGGAGAAATTGTCTCAGTCCTCGGTCAGACAAGCCTATCAAGAGGCGCTGCGTATCGAACTTCCGCAGTCTTGTCCTAATGACACTGAACTTCAGTGGAATAGGATGTCGGCCGCCATGCACGACGCAGGAGCATCTGCTTTTGGCACTATCCATCGTCACCGCACCAGTCACTGGATATCCGAGAGGTCGATGAACCTGTTGGAATCTAGAAGAAACCTCCCGGCTGGCTCTAAACACAATGTGATCAGACGGGCTATCAGGCGTGAACTAAAGCAGCGCTTACGTGCTGACAAGGAAGCCTGATGGACAAGTAGGGCTCAAGAAATGGAGGAGGCAGGAGCAGTAGGCAATTACCGGAAGCTCTTCCAGCTAATACGCACCACTGGTCCGAGAAAACCAGGCGTCAGTGAGACAGTCAGAGACGCGCGGGTGCGCTGGTATACAATAAGGAGCACCGTATTGCTCGTTGGGCGGAACACTTTCAAAATCAGTTCAGCTGGCCCCCTGCTTCCGGACCTCTTCCTACTCAGGTGATGCAGGACGAACCATGGACGGTTAGTTTAGAGCCTCCGTCAGAGGCCGAGGTCCGAAACGCAATCACGGCCCTTAATCGTTTTCGTGCGGCTGTCCCGGATTCCCTCCCACCTGCACTATTTAAGGATGGAGGTGAGGTCCTCTGCAAAGCACTGACCTCCTTATTCGATCGTATCTAGAAGGAAGATTGTCCCGGCCAGTTGGAGCGAATCAATTATAGTGGCAATATATAAGAATGACAGTCGCACAGACTGTTCTAACCACAGGGGGTATTAGCCTAACGCCAGTTGTGACAAAATTGTTGGCCTCGATTATCGTTCGTCGCCTCACTGCGGAACGGGAATTTCGGATTAGGGAAGAGCAGGCAGGTTTCCGCCCAGGGCGTGGCTGTGTAGACCATATATCCACTTTGCGGCAGGTGCTAGAACAGCGTCACGCATACCACAGACCGACAATTACTGTGTTCCTTGATTTCAAGAGTGCGTTCGATTCAGTCGATCGATCGATTCTGTTCGAAATACTTTCGCGGAAAGGTGTTCCCGCGAATTACGTGCGCATCCTACGTGTTGTATACTCGAACACTACAGGCCGCGTCAGAGTCTACGGTGGCCTATCGGATAGCTTTCCTACCACAAGTGGCATTCGTCAGGGTTGTCCAATTTCCCCATTTTTGTTCAATTTCGTTGTGGATTCCATCATGGAGTGTTCCCTTGCGGAATCTCACGATGTAGGCGTTGAAGTGCTGTCTGGTGAAAGATTGCTTGATCTTGATTATGCGGAGGATATCGTCTTGCTTTTTGACGATGTTGGGGCGGCACAATCAACCCTGGATAGCCTGTTTGGGGTGGTCCCATTATTTGATATGCGCTTCGCACCTTCAAAGTGTGATGTCGGATGACACCAGCGTGTCCGCAACGATGATGTGCGTAGTCGAGTACTAGGTAGTGATAAGCATGCTGTCTCCCTAGAATAACAGAAAGCACTGAATAAGTTGCGTTAGCTCGGGCACGTGCTACGTATGTCTGGTCACCGCTTACCTAGGAGGGCCTTGTTTAGTCTGCCAGGTGTAGGGTTGCGCAACGGTCGCGATGGACAGAAGTTGACTTGTCAACGGGAAAGGAAGACACTGACGACCAAACTGGGTGCGGTTGGTCCGTCTCGCATTCCGGGCTGGAGTCCACATGACTCGCCTTGTGCTTGGCTCGAGACTTTACAGGGCATGGCTTGCAACCGACACTAGTGACGCGTCTGCTGCCATCTCCTAATTGGATTGTCTGTTTGGTATTTGGTGCTGAGTTATGTGCAGGGTAATGGCTGATTATGACGCGGGGTAGTGAAAGCCGCAAGGAAGCTGTCTCGCTGATGCCGCCTTATCTTTGCATGATAGCCAGCTGTTTGCGACGGTATGTTTTTACACATTGTGTATCCGCCTTGACCCTGATTGTTTGCTTAGGGCGTTAAGATTCTTAGATAAGTCCCTCTTCTCTCCCTCTGATTATTCTTTATTCCATAGGTCGTCATGGTTGTATGGCAGCGAAGCATCAGTTCAAATGGCTGATGTACTGCTGTTGATGATGATGATGGATTATCGCTCGTTCTGGAGTACTTGCATCTTATCATGTTTTTGTACGCGGTCACTTTTCCATGAACTTTACCGAGAGGCGCACCTAGTGTCTCCCCCGATTTGCTACTGAACAATTGTCTCAACTTTCGGTCACGCAAGCCTATCAAGACGTACTACGTACCGAACTTTCGCTGTCTTGTCCTAATGACACTGAGCTTCAGTGGGATAGGATCTTGGCCACCATGCACGACGCAGGAGTATCACAGCTGGACTCTAACCGCAAGTACGTATTTCAACTAGTAGTGAATAAGCAAGAAGACGCGTCAGTCTGGCACGTAGTATACTGAACACTTAACGGTTTACATGTGAACACGGAAAGTTAGGGTGTGTCCTTGAGTGCGTGTGTGCGTGCTTATCTACGTGTGTGTGTAGGGCCAATCACGTTTACGGTCATAGTGAGCGATCATTGGTTGAACACGTAACAGTCCTCCCTGTTTTGGCTGACGTTACAGTCATGGCTGGAAACGTTCGATCGGTTTGCGAATCCGGGTCGATCGGCGTAATTGAGTTTCCCCTGTTGTTCTGTGTTCATCGTGCTCTGCAGCTTGCTCTGCGATCTCCGAGTGTGACTGACTCACGGCAGGTGTGTCAGTGCTCCTGGGGCGTACATGATCTGAGTGCCGGCGAACAACCCGGCCGTCCGGAAGCTGCAAATCGTTTTGACTTCCTGAAGAATCGAGCACAGTCGCCGGCTGCCAACATTGTTCATGCGGTAACCTGGTGTAAACAGGTTGATGGTCCTGAAATGTAACTTCCGGTTTTGATTCCTCTGAAGACACAAACTTTTTCTGACGCTCCTGTACTTCAACACGCGGGTTCGGAAACAACAAATGAAGCCTCGTTCTCAGATTTCTGCCGAACATCAATTCCGCCGGGGATTTCCCGGTAGCCTCAGTGGGTGTAGAACGGTAGGAGAATAAGAACCGATCCAGTTTTGTTCGCAATGTTCCCGTTCGCTGCTTTAGTAAGCCATGTTTCACAGTTTGTACTGCACGCTCCGCTAATCCGTTTGATGCTGGGTGATACGGGGCTGATTTAACGTGTTGGATTCCGTTGTTGGCGACAAATTTACCAAATTCGGCACTCGTAAAAGGCGAACCATTGTCTGTACAAATGGTTTCCGGAATGCCAAACGTAGCGAAGGACGAGCGCATTTTAGTGATGGTGGATTCGGCTGTCGCCTGAGTAACTGGATGTACGTCAATCCACTTAGAATGTGCATCAATAAGTAGAAGAAACATGGTCCCGTCGATCGGTCCGAAGTAGTCGGCGTGGATACGCTGCCAGGGCTTGTCGGGCCAACGCTAAGGGTGTATTGGACCTGGCGCCTTGCTCCGCTGATACGCCTGACAAATATCGCAATTCTTCAGTAAGTTCTCTATGTCTGAGTCGATGTTGGGCCACCAGCAGTACCCTCTCGCTAGTGCCTTCATTCTCGCCACACCTGGATGAGCATCATGGAGCTCTTTAAGTATCTGTGAACGCGCCTTGGTGGGAGGGACTAGACGAGAGCCCCAAAAAACACAGCCGTCGAATAGACTCAGTTCGTTCTTCCGAATCATAAACGGTTGTAATTCAACTGTCCCTTCAGGAGGCCAACCCATGTTCAAAAAGCGTTTCACCATTGATAGTACGGGGTCTCGATCCGTCCATTGACGGATTGTTGAACTCCGTATCGGTGTTGTGTCTAGATGTTGCATTAGATTAACCAGTTCAAACGGAGGGTCGTGTTCGTGTGCAGTTTCCGTGATCGGCAGACGGCTGAGTGCATCTGCTGTGCAGTTGCTGACGCCGGTAATATAAACAATCTTGTAACTGTAAGCACTCAAGGTTATAGCCCATCTTTGCATCCTCGGTGATGCCATTTGTTGTATACCTTTGTTTTCCCCAAACAAGGATATCAATGGTTTGTGGTCTGTATGAAGCTCGAAAACGTTTCCCCATAAATACTGGTGAAACCTCTTAACTCCGAAGATAACGGCTAGCGCTTCCCTGTCCAGTTGTGAGTAGTTCTTCTCCGCCGTCTGTAAGGTGCGCGATGCATATGCTATGGGACGTAAAGAACCATCGTCCATGCGGTGGCACAGGACAGCCCCGACCCCCCAAGGGGACGCGTCGCACTGAAGTATGAGTGGCTTGTTAGAGTCATAATGGACTAACGTTGGTGGCGAAGCAAGAGCTTGTTTTGCTTTATTGAAGGCATTTTTTTGACGGGAACCCCAACACCACGATGCATTTTTGTGTAACAGCTCATTTAATGGCGATAGAACCGTCGATGCATTAGGCAGGAAACGGCGATAGTGAGATAGCATTCCTAAGAACGAACGGAGTTCATCACAACTCTTTGGCTCTGGGCTTTCTAAAATAGGTTTAACCTTGTCATTTAAAACATGTAAACCGTGTTTATCAAGCCGGTATCCAAGGTAACAAACGGACGGTGAAAGGAACTCACATTTAGACCTTTTCAATCTTAATCCACTTCGCTCCAAACGCTCGAGCACGACCGCGAGTGTTCGAAGATGCTCTGTATCCGAGCGTCCAGAGATAAGAATATCATCCAGATAAGCACACGCAAAAGGAATGTCCTTCACTAGGTCGTCAATAATTCTCTGAAATATTCCGCGGGCGGAATTAATGCCAAAAGGTAAACGAGTATATTGAAATAGTCCCATGTGCGTGGTGATGGTAGTAAGTTTCCTCGAAGGTTCATCGAGCTCTATCTGCGAGTATGCATGACTCAGATCGAGTTTGGTAAACTTTTCACCACCAGCTAGTGTTGCATACAAGTCATCAATACGTGGCAAGGGGTACCTGACCAGCATGGATGCTTGATTTATGGTTATCTTGTAGTCACCGCAAATCCGTACGGAGCCGTCCGGTTTGGTTACTGGCACAATTGGAGTTCCCCAGTCGGAAAAGTGTACAGGAGTAATAATACCTTGAGTCTGTAGGCGGTTTAGTTCCTCTTCAACTTTAGGCCTCATAGCGTATGGTAGTGTGCGCGCCTTAATGAATTTTGGTCGAGCGTCTTCCTTTAGTTTTATCACAGCCTGAAATTCTTTCAACTTCCCAAGCTCCTCGGAAAAGACAGCTGAATGTTGTTTAAGTAATGTTTCAAGTCCGGAGATCTCGGTGACTAATTTTACCACATTCATTGTATCCGGGAAAGCACGTATCCAGTCTCTTCCAAGCAGATTTGGACGATCCCCGGGGATCACATATACAGGAAGTGTGCGTATTTTGTCGCCATACTGTGCCTTCACGAAGCATTTACCAAGGACACGTATAGGTTCACCGGTGTATGTACGAAGAACAGAATTGCAAGCGGATAAGTTCGGGAGCGTTTTTACAGCGTTTTCCCGGATTATCGTCACGGATGCTCCTGTATCTATTTCCATCTGTACCTTTTGTCCTTCAATGTAAAGCTCTAGAGTGTATGGCGCCGGCTGCATGCTAGAAACGGAATTAAGCCAAATGGAATGTAATTCAGGGTCGCTACCATCAGACTCGTCCACAGTTTTGATGGGGTTTGCTCCTCGATAAGCCCCACCTGAACGTCGCTTGACCGATCTACACACTCGCGCCAGGTGGCCCACCTTCCCGCAGCTTCGACATACTGTCTTCTGATGCCGACAGTCGGATGGACAACTGTGCTGCTCACCACAGCGATAGCACACAAACAAATTGACGCCAGTGGGTGGCTTTGGTTTTGGTGTAGTGTTAATCAATCGCAGCTCATCTGACGAGTTCTTCAGCGTAAATGTTGCGAGTTGTTGTGTAAGGTGTTCCCTCTGCCGGGCAATCGAGCAGGCCGTCTCCCAGGTCAGTGAACAATCATCTTGTGAAAGGAGCTTCTCCCGCGTGCTTTGGTCTGAGATTCCGGCTATCAAACATTGGAGTAACATGGTCTCTTCAAATCTCGTTGAATCGACTTCATTGTATTTACAATCAGGTGCTGCTTGTAGTACACGAGCGATGAACTCGTTCACACTCTCCTCTGGTTTCTGACAGAGTTTTGAGAAGTAGTATCTAGCCGTAAAAACATTCTGACGAGCACCCCAAAGAGCACTGAAGGTCTCCAAAGCGCCGGTTATCGTAGAAGAGATTTGATCAATGCGAAGTGCATCGAAATACCTTTGACCCTCATCTCCAAGAAACTGTCTCAAGAGCTTCACTTTGGTTTTCTCAGTAAGAGATACTGCTGGATTCAAGATTGGAAGCAATTCCAAGTAATCCGTAAAGGTTTCCCGCCATCTATGCCACGAGTCCAGGGAAGGTTTGTCGGTAGAGCACGACCAGAAGACCGGTGGAGTATTTGTCATGAACATGTTGACCTCCGTCGCCAGATATCACAGCTGGACTCTAACCGCAAGTACGTATTTCAACTAGTAGTGAATAAGCAAGAAGACGCGTCAGTCTGGCACGTAGTATACTGAACACTTAACGGTTTACATGTGAACACGGAAAGTTAGGGTGTGTCCTTGAGTGCGTGTGTGCGTGCTTATCTACGTGTGTGTGTAGAGCCAATCACGTTTACGGTCATAGTGAGCGATCATTGGTTGAACACGTAACAAGGAGCATCTGTTTGTGACAGTATCAATCGTCACAGCGCCATCCACTGGATATCCAAGAGGTCGGTTACTCTATTGGAATCCATTAGAAACCACTCGACTGCCTCTGAGCACGATGTGACCAGACGGGCTATTAGTCGCAAACTGAAGCGGAACTTGCGTGTGACAAACAGGCATAGTGGACCAGTCAGGCTCAATAAATGGAGGAGGCGAGAGCAGTAAGCAATTATCGTAAGCTTTTTCCAATAATCCGCGCCGGTGGTCCCAGGAAACCAGGCGTCAGTGAGACAATCTGACAGCGCGGGCGACCTGACTCACAATAAAGAGCGCTGGATGGCTAGTTGTTTCCCTTTCTTCCGGACCTCTTCCTACTCAGGGGATGCAAGGTGAGCCATGGACGGTTAGTTTAGAGGCTCCATCGGAGGCTGAGGTCCGAAACGCGATCACAGCACACAATCGTTTCCGTGCTGCTGGCCCGGATTCCCTCTAATCTGCACTATTTAAGGACGGTGGTGAGGTCCCCTGCTGTGCACTGAACTTTCTGTTCGAACATGTCTGGAAGACGTGGGCCTTCTCAGCTGACTGGATTGAATCGATTATGGTGACAGTATACAAGATGGGCAGTCGCACTGTCTGTGCTAACCACAAAGGTGTTTGTCTACTTCCAGTGGTGACAAAATTACTGGCCTCGATTCTTGTTTGTCGCCTCACTGTGGAACGGGAATCTCGGATTAGGGAAGGGCAGGCATATTTCCGCCCAGAATATGGCTGTATAGACCATATATTCACTCCGCGGCAAGTGCTAGAGCAGCGCTACGCATACTGCAGACGGGCAGTAGTTGTGTTCCTCGATTTCAAGAGTGCGTTCGATTCAGTCCATCGATGCATTCTGTTCGAATGGTGCGCGGAAAGGTGTTCCCACGCGATATGTGAAAATTTTGCTTGCTATATATTCGAACACTACAGGTCGAGTCAAGGTCTACAGGGTCCTACCGGATACCTTTCCGATAACAAATGGCGTTCGTCAGTATTGTCCGTTTTTGTTCAATTTCGTCGTGGACTCCATCATAGAGCGTTACCTTACGGAGTATCACGATGTAGTTATTGAGGTCCTGCCTGGTGAAAGGTTAGTTGATCTAGATTATGCGGACTATATCGTCTTGCTTTTTGACCATCAACCTTGAATAGCATCTCTAGAGTGGTCCCTTTATTTGTTATACGCTCCGCACCTTCACATTGCAAACTGTTGCTTCCGAACCACCAGCCACTTAACGACCCCTTTTCCCTTCCTAACGAGGAACTCGAGGTGGTTGATCGATCCTTTTACCTTGACAGCTGCATCAGCAACGATGGGTGCGTAGAAAGTAAAGTCACTTCGCGCATTTCCAATACCAGAACTGCCTTCTTCAAACTGCGGCATCTTTGGCAACAGAATGGCGTTCCCCCGTCTGGAAAGCCGTAAATACAAGGCCCCAGTGAGTGCCGTCCTGCTCTATTAAAATGAGACTTGGCCCCTTCGGTTTGATTATATGAGGCGCCTTCATGTCTTTGATTCTCGTTGTCTGCAGAGCATTGCACCAGCGTATCCGCAACGATTATATGTGTAGGCGAGTACTAGGTAGTGATAACCAGATTAGTTTATTGGAATACCAGATAGCACTAAACAAGTTGCGTTGGCTTGGGCACCTACTACGTATGTCTGGTCACGGCTTACCTTGGAGCGCCTTATTTAGTCTACCATATATGGGGCGATGCAAGACTCGGAGTGGACAAAAGTTAACACAGCAGCGGAGAATGAAGTCACTGACGACCAAACTGGGTGCCGTCGGTCCGTCTAGCCTTCCGGGCTGGAGTCCACCTGACCCGCCTTGTGCTTGGCTCTTGATTACCTGGCTCGCAGTCGACACCAGTGGCGCGTCTGCTGCCATCTAGTCGGACTGCCTGTTTAAGGTGTGTTTGGTTCTGAGTTATCTACTAGGTGATGGTTGATTATGACGCGGTGCGGTGAAATCCACAACAATGCTGTCTCACTGATGCTGTCTTACCTTTGCACGATAGCCAGCTGTTTGTGACGGTATGTTGTCTACACAAGGTGTAGGCGCCTTGACCCAGAATGTTTGCTTAGGGCATTAAGGCTTTCCGGTAAGTCCCTCTCCTTCCTTAGGTCATCATAGTTGTATGGCAGCGAAGCATCAGTGCAAATTCCTGATGTACTGCTGTTGTTGATTGTTGATTGTTTGTTCCATATTTCTCCATTGATTTGTCACTAACTTCAAGGTTCTTTCTGCTCTTCATGAACTTAAAGGTATTCGGTCCTCGATGCAACCTATCTTAAGCCTTCTTTGTTGTACTGCTTTCGATTTCTGTGATTTTCTATAATACATGTAGCTTTATTAGGGACACTTTCGGTTACATTATGGGTTGTTATCTGCAAGCTACCGGATAAACTGCAACTCTTACTCGTGGCTATCTCCATACGCTGCACGTGAGTCCATTTGACGTATCAAATTTTTCATCAGTATATCTCATTGGCGCTTCACAATAGTCTGCAGACTAGTGCAGCTGTTGGGCACTCTTGAATGGCCGCTTCGATTCCGCTCGTTGCTCTGTATCACAGTGTCTCACATCATTCTGTGTGTAAGTATACCGATCCGGTCCTCGGACCATGGTTGTTCAACTGGACTGAACTGAACTAACTATGCCGAATTGTTACCCCGAAAATGGGTACCATTACCAGTTGTCATTTGTACAGCTGTCGTGCCTACATATTAACCTATACTACTCTTGTATCTCTATCATTTGTGTGCTTTAGTGTGTGTGTGTGTGTGTGTGTGTGTGTGTGTGTGTGTGTGTGTGTGTGTGTACCGGCTCGTGGTCCGCGCCCACTTCTGCCAACGAATGTACGTTGGAAAATACTATATTTTTCTATTTTTCTTTTAGGTTATTTTTTGAATATAGCAAATACGGTGGAGTCCTTTTTGCGCAAAACTTTTTAACTTGCGTGCTTCCTGCACTAACTCACTTCCTGCCATTGCGAATGCTCTCCTACCACCATATGTTGAGTTCTTGCACTCATTTCTCCGTACTTTTTTCTAAGCTACTCGTTCAGCAATCGGTGGCATTTGAACAGTCGCATAATACAGGTTTCACGATCAACCAGATTCCTCTCTATCAGCGGATGAAAAGCTGAGCGGTTAACTGCGCCCGCGGTACCGTTGATCAAGATGCGTTGACTCACGTCTTCAAATTACTAAAAATAGCAATAAGTTAGCCAGAACGAGTAGAAAATAAAATCGCCGGATGAAGTGGATAAGAATCGGAAATAAGGAATCGAGCACAGGAGCGCTAGCAAGTTTGTGCTTTTGACATATCTGATGTAGCCGATTCTGTGAGGCCTTTATCTAGCAAGGTATCAAGCATTAATTCAGTCTGGCCTTACCGTCAGTCTTTTGCTCTATATTCTTGCAAGCTCGGGTTCGACCCAACCAGACACCGCGGCAGCCGCCTAACTGATATGCAGAGTGCATGACCCAGTCACTTAAGGCGCTTCGAGTTCGACAGACGCTCCAGCGATGCACCGGAAGGCCTGTTGCCCAACAGAACATCACGCTGCGTTGAGGCGTATTATCGAGAGTAAACAGCATCTTGCGAATTTTAGTTGATTGGGCCGATCACAAGAGTTGAATGGTTTTTTGGCATGTTACGGTATCTCTAAATCGTTTTGGAAACTGCATCCCGCGTATGGGGCAATAGCTTATTCCATCTCAGTGCCTGGTGGTTACACGCAACGTCAATTTCTTTATCCAACTGTATGAATTGAGAATTCACTGTAACCTACCCAAATTTGTTCAGGTTTTTTCATTAAATTAACCCCATTCTTCTGATCGTTAATGTTTTATGTACCTCTGTCTTTGTCCGCTCTTATCCGTCCAGGTCTCTGAAGCGGCTCCACTACGATCTTTGCTGGAATGTCTGCGAGACCCGGGACTACACTTCAGTTTCCCTGTAACCATACTGCATCGGTTCGCAACTCAGATAGCTCGCGCGATGGCTTATCTGGAAGAACTTGGTATTGTGCACCGCGATTTGGCAGCTCGGAATGTGTTGGTATTCGGAAAGGACATAGTACGTCATATGTTTAATGTTCGCCTTTTTCGTAAGTCTTTCTTGGGTCAGGTTCTACTGTATACTGTTCAGCGCTACACTTGAGAAGCACTCAGAAATAATCACTTGTTTTTGTGCCACTGTCAATTTGCCTCCTTGGTATGGTGCGGTCTTTTGCAGCGGTCTCACACGTGGCTATCTCATTTTCGAGTATCAAACCGTACATTAACTAGATTGTGCATGCGAATCTTTGATCTCAATTCTTCCAAAGTCAGTTCTTACAGCCATCAGTGTTTCCTCGTTTCTTCTTCCCAGTTATTCGCCGGTACTGTTGTCACACTGATGGTGTGTCAGCCCATTTCAGGCCATCAGAGGATTACACCACTGTTCAATTTTCATATCATATTATGTCTTCGGTATGATATCATGGTTGCAGAGGGAAGCTGAGCGGGAGCGAATAGGACAAAGAAACTCACAAGGCCGACACCATGGAGCCCGACTTTTCGCCGTTCTAACTAGTTTATCCAACCAAACGTGTTCATCGTCCCTCTGACTCAGGCTTGGCATTCGCGAGACGTCATCTGTGGCCAAGTTTGAAGTATGGGTCTTTACTCCTCCTGACCAAGTCATTAGTTTCCCTCCCTTTTCTTCCATTCAGACCCAGGGTGCACAAACAACACACGTCGAATGCGTTTGATGTGCCGGCATGCGTACCACATGATCCAGCCATCAGAGCCTTTGTGTTTGCCAAAACCGTTTGGAGCGGCTCACTCGCTCTTCCTGCACCAAACATGCGACGGCGAACACGCTCATTGCTCATGCGGTGTTCCTACCTGACATCAGCTGTCCTTCGAGAGCAACGATGGTCGAACGTAGCCTCCTTAGTTTTGTCGATCTGATGAGCCAGGTTTCATAACCGTACAGGAGGGTTGAACGCACGGCTGCGTTTCTGGGTGAGATTGATGTCGAGTCGGCAACATAGGTGACTGAGATTTGCAAAAGTTCTTATGTAGCATTTACTGTTTATGACTCACAGTGACGCAGAACTCACCAAGTGCGATATCATTATCAATGTGCAATCGTTCTGTGAATCCCATACTGACAAATTGCAACTCCAGCTGGTGCACAGATTTGGCCTCCACTACGTGTTCTGGCAGACTGTTCAAAATATTGTACACTCCGTAGCACAAGGGTAGGGCATTCGCTTGTGCTGCAGAGTGTTTCCAAGTGGAGCAGCGGCGTCAGCATGGGGGTCACCGAGGTGTAAACTACGGTAGTTCGTAATGATATCAACTTGTGTCCAGCGATAGGACAGCGTCTACAGTCCAAGTTTCTCGCATCAGTCCTCGTTTGGTATACCCCGTAAACTACGTGTTAGTTTTTTGGCGATGTGCTGGACCCGGTTCGATTTTTTGTGCTTCTCTCATTTGATCGGACAATGTGTGGGCGACCATTACTCTAAACATGGTCTTATGCTGGAAGATGAGAGGCATCCTCTTCAAACCAGCGGTAGAAGCCGCATTTTATGTCCCAGAGCACACTCAGCCAGTTTCGGTGTAGCTTGTTCTTGTTGTCTGCGCAACATGAGAACACAACTTGATCCCTCACAGGTGTAAAGTGTTACGGTTGACTGTTTAAGGCATATGTTTAGTCGTCAACACCATTTTTCTAGGCTCATGATTATCGACTTAGCTAGGTCGACCGACTGGCGGACTTCTGTAGACCACAGGAGGATGCGATTGAGGTCTTGCTGAAGTTGGCCGCAATCGTCTGGGTTGCTAACCACTCTCCAAATCTTTAGCTCTTCTGCAAACTGGGTCTAGCTTGAACGCAAGGGTTGTGCTCGATCGTTGATGTTGATCCGGAATAGATTAGGCACTGGCACCGTACCCTTGGGATACGCCAATAGTACATTGCTACCAGTGGGTTAGACGGCCGTCGGCTTGCACTTTCCACCTTCCATCGAGAAACCGCGTGATCCACTAGTGCCATGATCCACCAGCACCACACCCAGCTTGTGAAGGTGGACTTCTTGGTTCACCTAGTTCAACGCTCTAGAGACCACATCGAAAAACTTCCGCTTGTCCTTTACTTCCACCATTTATCTCGTCACGAGTGCAAGTTGTTGATACCTGAGGGGCATATCATGAGAACATTCTAAACGGGTGTCAGCGTGACTTTTTATCGGAACAGTTGTGGCAAACTTCCTCTCGATCTTCTTGGCTACCTTAGCCAAGATAAGTGCCAGACAGATTTGCCGACACTAGTCTACTTTGCTGAGGTCACCATCTTTCGAAACCGAATTTACTACCGTATATTTTCAATTGCTCGACAGCAAAATCTTCGAACATCGATTTTTTAGGAGCCCAGACGAGTCAGGCGAGTTGGTGACTGATAACAACTTGAGAATCAGTAGATGAGGTCTGTCAGACCCAGATGGCTAGGTGCCGTCAAGGTTGGCGAGTATTTGACGCACCTCAGCATCGCAATCCAGAGTGTCGGGTTCAGCGTGAAGAGTGAATGTCGATCTCGGTACGGACACTTGATTGTTTCCGAATACGAAGTCAGAGTGCACCGGCACTTTTAAGCAATGGGTATTAATGGCTGCCTGTTCAAGCCATCTGGCCCTGATAGGTCAACTGAAGGACTTAGACGCTGCGTCATATGGGCACAAAATCATTTGGGGGCAATTTTTACCATGTTTTCACGCTTTTCTTCGAGATGCCACTACTAGTTCTTTTTTGCTTTGTTGCAAATCTTCCATTGCCTAATATATGCCCCGTAGCTGTCGTTAGAGCAAGAATAGAAAAACTTGTCACATAGTGTTCGTATTCACTGAACCACTTTCATCCTTCTCGAACCTGTGTGGCTTCACCGGTTCGACTTTCCGATACTTGAGGGGCAAAAACCGAGAAAACAACGAATTTACCCCGTGTTTTATAATTGTCCAACAATCTTTCACGGACGCAACATACAGCGGAGACCAATGCACTTGGTTCGCGGTTTAAGTTTCACGGTCAAAGTCACTTTTCCAGTGGACAGAAATGGGCTACATTCAGTTCCATGTTGACTATCAGCAGTGATTGATCGTTTACTGCTATTGACTCCAGGTTCTGAATGCTATCACTTGTTCATAGTTCGTTAACTTCGGGTTTAGACGGCATGGAGTTGAGCGCGGCTTAAAACTTGTTGGCTGGCAGGTATTTTGTGTTGTCTCAGTTTCAAATATCATTTCCGCGAACTTTGTTTCCGACTAATAATCTCCAGGAATTAGTTGGACTTGAGGCCAGCGTTTTCGTCAATATTTGGAACCACCTGTGAGTGAAAAGTTGGGCGATTCGTGTGGTTTTGGGATGCCATTTAAACAGCTGCTCAGTGGACTGCAACCAGCTCTCTGTGTCCAAGCTTCATCGAGAACCACAGCCGTTCACCTAGGTCATCGTCGCTTCGATAGGTGCCCTACAACTTCAACACAGAGATCGGATGTGCAAAATAGTTTGGAATACTGGTAGCTCGGGTTGACGATTTGGCTGATCATTTGTTCGCCGAACTTGTCAATTCGGCTGCAAACGTTTCGTCACCAATCGAGGTGACATCATTAGTGCAGGGTTGGATGCAACTTGGTCGCAAAAGCTCGTATCAGACAAATCCAAGAATGTATTGTCACCTCGATTGGTGACAAAACGCTTGCAACCAAATTGCCAAGCTCGGCGAACGACTGAGCAGCTAAAAGATCGGATGTGGAGCGAAACACTACCGTTTTCATTTGATAACTTATCACAGCGGAAGCACGGGTAACCACTGAGCTCACATCCTGGACTATTATCTCCGAAGTCAACCACCTCTTCTCGACTTTTGTAAAGTCTGTCCGCTCAGGGGAAAAAGCGGCACAGCTCATCACACTTTTACACAAGGTTACAGACGGGCAAGGTGTGTCCCATAGAAAGACTACAAGTTTCAGTGTATTGGAACAACATACTGTCGTGCTAGTACGATAGTATTTTCGACTCCACGGTTGGTCGCTGCTGCGTAGGTTTCTAATCGGCCAAGCACCCACTCTATCTAGCTACCTTTCTAAACATTGGTGTCGTGAGGTTTACTGTGGTTCACTGTAAAGATACAGTCATTACTTGCTAAATTACGAAATTCGCAATTATGGCGTAACCTCATGCAACGAAGCCCACTTCGAGGTTAAGTGCATGCATAAGGAAGTCGATTGCCGCTACCCAAATCTCACTCGCCGCTGCCCTTTGGTTCCCTGCCTACTTCCCTGTCATTTGATCTGAACTATCCACTTTGCAACGGCTTCAAATTAACTGCTACAAAGCATTGCAACTTTGCGTCTGTTCTTCACACCATTAAACTGCTATACCATACTGCGGGACTGGATAGACACATCAACCGTTCTGATATATATCTTACGTCCATCGATTAGCTTGCATCATCTTTGGCAGTAAAAGACCATGTGGCATGTAGGAAGATCATGATCTCTTGTCTTCCCAGTGGATGATGGAGCATGTAGCACTGCAACTCCTTCGCTATTCTCCTTTTGGTAATAATGTGGCTACTGCGCTGTTGGGATGTTGAGGAACTGGTTATCTTTGATCAGAAGTATCTGAGAGTCATTGTTCATTGCCATAGATTGTCTCTGACTTTGGAAAAACACAAGTCTCTTTCACATATTCTACTATTTCCTTGCTCACTCCTAACGACTGTTGACCAATATGCTGATATCCACTATTATTTCTATTCCCCTTATTGTTGTTATTATTATAGTGTGCTTCATGGCAACACAACCGATTCTACTCCGGTTTCTGCATCGTCTTTGACTCCTTGCACGGAATTGCTCAAATTTGTCGGGGTTGATACGTATGTGCCTGTGCGCGACTCATTTGACGGCCCGTAGAACTCGAGAAATATGCTTATCACTACTTGTTTTTGCTATCTACATACTTATTGAACGCCTTCTGCGTGTGTACGCTGCCGGTGCCTCCCATGACCTAATCCCTTTTGTGGCCATATTGGTGTAAAGTTAATGACCGACTTGTAACTTTGGTCAGTGTGCGCCATCTGTCTAGATGCGAGCTTCCGGGTAGACCACACCTGTGATTGCAAGTAATGGGACTATCTATCTATCAGTGACTCTCTTGCGTCCGCCCCCTTACCCCGTACTGTTAGTTTCACATACTCGTTTTTCTCTACCCTTTCCAACTTCCTTCTGTTTGAGCTTTTCTCTTCATCTCCTCTCCTTTCGCTTTTCTGTTTTCTGTATTTTTGCTATCAGCGTGTGTCTGTGCGAGTTGATCCATCACACTGCACTACCCTGATTATGGCTCATGAGCTGATTTTTTCTTGCCTTTTTCAACCCCTGCCACTGACAACGTCCCAGCTAACTGATCATCCGATCGTGTTTCCCTCATACCCGTGTTGTCAAATGCACTAAAACAACTCAATATCCGTGTTTTAGCCTCTTAGTGTAACCTTGTCTTTGCATGAAATCACACCGCCTGTAGAGTGCATGCTAAGCTGATCGTTATTTTCCTCTTTATGCGAGCGAGACACCTACAAGTCCTACGTACTCAATCCCAGTCAGCTTTCCGTCGTCGCTGGCGCATGCGTACAGATACTAGACTGTGGTGCCTGATTGTCCGAATGTTTTATGCCTTCGGTAAAACCTTGTTACATTTTCTTTTTTCTTCGTCCATTACCTTGTCCGCAGCCGTTCTTACGACACACTTGGTTCTGGCAGCGCATGCTTTATTTTGCTCGGCCAGACGCTTATCATTTAGCTCCTAAAACTTCTAGCGCTCAATTTGCTTCGACTCTTCTGTATAGGTCGTCAGAATCGTTTAACCCCCAGGATGAATTAACCATATTTAGGTTTCTTATCTGATAGCGGCTGCTCAGGTCACAGTTGACCATAGTCATGCCTCATCTCACGTGCTCAAAAATTTGTAGCATGCTTCCTCGGATTGTTGAGGACGCTCGAAATGCAGCGTGAAAAGCACTGGACGGTTGCTCTCCTCTAACCTACACTTACACTTGCCTAAGATCACCCTTACGCTGGACCAGACTTAATATCCATTTATCTGATTTGCTCCGTTCTTTCATTCTGCCGTACATTTACCGTCGATTTTACATGTTTACTTTCTTCCATATCCCGTATTGGTTGTTTTATATCCCGGTGTGGCTGCGCATGATGTGAGTGTTCACAGGACGCCTACCTGTCGAGTAACCGCTACCACGATTTTACTGGCTCTAGGAAACAGTGTGCAGGTTCTCGTGACGGTGATAGACTCAAAGACTGGTTCCGTGCATCCACAGTGGAGCGACCTACGGCCCAGCCACCACCTTGTGTACATCTAGCACGCATGATTTCCTGATTAGGCATGAATTCTTCCGCCCTCCCTGTTGAAGGAGTGTGGGCTTGCTCCGTTGCTGAAACTGCTTCCCATCCACATGCGTCCCGGTATTATTTCTTTGGGTTTACACTGGCTATGGTGTGTATATGGAGCTGCGGGTGGTGCGGCACAAGCCACTCATGGTCTCTGTAGGCGCAGGCGTCCTGTGTCTGTTCCGCAGTGTCAGACAGATCTGGAATAGGATTCCGCCAACCATGATCATTCCCCATTTACTAATATACCTCTTATGAATATTGTGAATGTCTTACATCGATAATTTATTAACGACTCTAAGGGTTAGTTTCCAGTAAACGAAGTGCTGCAAATGTTTTATTAGCTGGCTACTTTTCCATCGCAACGTTCGCCTTCCTTGTAATTTTGATCTATTTTCAACTCAATAGGTTAAAGTCGGCGACGTCAGCGCGTCACGTGTCTTGCGAAACGCAAGTTCCTGCTATCACTCGAAGTTCGATCTCCCTATCGCTTGGTACGCTCCTGAATGTATCCATGATTCACAGTTCACCTCTGCCTCAGACGCCTGGGCGTACGGTGTCACTCTCTGGGAAATGTTCACCTACGGTTTCACGCCTTGGGTCGGACTATCTGGGCATCAGATCATGGAAGCCGTTGATTCCCCTCAGTGTGCTCGCCTGGACCAGCCGGATGCATGTCCTGATGCCATCTACGACGCGGTGATGCGCACATGTTGGTCTCATGAACCTGAAGCCAGGCCAACATTCAATCAATTGCTGGGTACGTTTTTCCACGCGTCTGTCAAGCCTTATCATCCTTTAGCTTGTACTTTTTAACTTTCACAATATGATTGCATTTGCTTGTGCTTTTGAAATGGAATCGACTTGTTTTCTGCAAACATATGGCACTAACTGCCGCGCTTTATCACTTCCGTCGCGCGTGTGATCTGTGGTGACTGTACTTGTAATTGTTCGCTTGCTTCCCTCCTCTGGGTATCGGTTTCTGGTGTCGCACTCTGTCGGCCACGACGTAGTTACTCTGGCCAATGGGACTCCGATGCGCGAACTAAAGCGGAGCCTGTGTGCTGACAAGGAAACCTGGTGGGCCAGTAGAATCCAAGAGATTGAGGAGGAACGAACAGTAAGCGATTTCCGCAACCTTTTCTAACTTATCCACACCACTGGTCCCAGGGAACCACGTGCCAGTGAAATAATCAGAGACAAAGCGGGTGACTCACAATAATGAGCGCCGTATGGTTCCTTGGGCTGAGCACTTTCGAGAGCATTTCAGTTAGTCCCCACTTCCCGGACGTCTTCCCACTCGGGTGGTGGCGGTTGATCCATGGTCGGCTAGTTTAGACGTTCCATTGGCGGCGGAGGTCCGAAATGCAATCACAGCCCTTAATCATTTTCGAGCTGCTGACCCGGATTCCCTCACACCCTCATCATTAATGTATGGAGGTGAGATCCACTGCAAAGCACTGACCTTCCTGTTCTGACAGATCTAGAGCAGACAGGCCATCCCAACTAGCTGTGATGAATCGATTATAGTGGCAGTACACAAGAAAGCCGTCGCACCGACCGTGCTAACTGTTGGACGGTGGCCGAGTGGTCTGCGCACCTGGTTTGCAACCATAAGGTCACCGGTTCAAATCCGCGTAGGGGTGGGCGTCCTCGCGGTATACTCAGCCCGCGCGCGACTAGCAGTGGTCGCGCGGCAGCGAAGCGCCGTTACGGCGTACAGCTGGCACATTATTATATTAACCCCCGAGGTATTAGCCTAGCGCCAGTGATGACAAAATTAGTGCCCCGATTCTCATTTGTCGCCTCACTTCTGGACGGGAATCCGAGATTGGAGAAGAGCAGGCAGGATTTTGCCCTGGACTGGGTTGTGTAGACCACATATTCACTCTGCGGTAGGTACTAGATCAGCGTCACACGTACAGCAGACCGACGATGGTTGTATGCATCGAATTTAAGAGTGCGTTCGACTCATTCTTCCCAAAGTACTTGTGCGGTCATGTATCACCATGAAATATTTGAATCTTTTACGCGCACTGTACTTGAACACCACAGGCTGCATCAGGTTCAACGATGACTTATCTGATATCTTTTCAATAACCAGCGGCGTTCATCAAGGTTCCCTGGTTTCTCATTTTCGTTTAACTTCGTCGTGGACTCCATTGTGGGCTGATCCCTTGCAGAATCTCACGATACAGGCGTTGAGATGTCTGGTGAGAAGCTAGTTCATAATGATCATGTGGACGATAATGTCCTGCTTTTTAGCCATGTTGGGGCCGCGCGTTCAACCCTGAATAGCCAGTCTAGAGTGGTCCCATAGTTTGTTATGCGCTCGCACCTTCAAAGTGCAAAGTGTTGCTTTAGGATCACCAGCCACTTAACGACCCCTTTACTTTTGACAACGAGGAACTCGATGTGGTTGATCACTTCACTTGGCAGCTGCATCAGCAACGATGGACAATGGAACAACGGTAAAAAAGCTAATGCTTAACAGGTCCCGTAGGATGGTAATGACGCAAATTCAAAATATGAGCAATTGTTAGCAAAATTGGGTTTACACAGTAAACTCATTGAAGTATACGTGGTATAGACTAACTCTAAGTTAAATCCATGAGAAATGACGGCAAATGGGATGTTGGTAAACATCGTGCCTTCTTCTGGTGTACACATACAGGAGGTGAAAAACGCGGAACGAAATGTGGGATTTGACCTCTAGTGGAATCTCTTACAGACGCTTGTGTTTATCCATGGGTAATGAGTCTTGTAAGATGGTGCAGCGAAATAAGTGCACGGTCAACCCTGGATTTGAACTCTGCCAGCGTGGGAGCACATATGACAGTTTCCGATAGGGCAATCCACGTTCTGCAGTCGCGTACGGGAAAGAAATTCCGACGGCATTCTAAGCGACTATGCTGTTTTGCCAGCTTGAGATGGTGGCCTTTCAAATTGCTGTTGTGACTGAGCTCTAGCAAATGGCGGCACGTGTGGTATGGATATCTCAAAATCTGGTAAGCCAATATGAGGTCCTTGCGCAATCGCTGATATTGTCTGCTGAAGACCCCGAGCGCTTAAAGCCTTCGTTCATACGGCAAATTATACAGACCTTTGACGTTTTTGGTTGCCCGTCGTTGGGGTATCTCCAAAGCGGTGTGATCTCTACTCAGCCACGGCTGCCAGACCTATCTTGCGTGTTCCACATGTGGCCGTATGTATGAGCCGAGAAGTGGAAAATCGAAGAACCGAGTCGTCCGAATGCACGCTTCAGGAGGCCCACGTGTTGGATGCCCCCTCTTCACGCCGTTTCAGTTTGATTCGAACATCCAAGCTCAGCCCGAACAAAACTCCCAGATCCTTCTCACCAGAGCGCTCTATTCGCTCGTTAAGGACCTGGCTGGAAGCGACCGCGTGGTGGTCAGCCTTCCACTTGGCGGCAGCACATGAAATCACTGACGTCGCGTCTAGCCGCTGTTGGACCCGTACGTCTTCCAGGATGGGGACCCAAAGATGAGGAGTGCCAATGGCTTCGGACTCTTGAAGACATGGCCCGCAACCGGAATCAGTGGAGGAATTGTGTACAGTGTTGTGTTGATTCACATGTTTAATACTACCAACATTGAAAATGACAAAAAAGAGAAAAATCGGCGTGTGACAAACAAACTAAAATGTTTTGTTCTGTATTTTTGTCAAAATATTCCATTTTCTTGCGGCATATTAGCTGAAGTGTGTTGCCCACCTTCAACTAGCATGCCACGAAGATTATGACGCAATGACTGTCTCTTATCCACTGATTTCCATGGCTTTGTTGGCTCTATGTCTAGTTACTAGACTGTTGAGATTACATACATACATACTTCTCACCAGACGTTTGAAGCTCCTGGTTGCCGAGTTCGTATGAATGCATCAACTTATGCCGCAAATGCAGCACTATACATTTGTCCACATTGAATCGTAGTAGATTCTGGGTTGACCACGCGTGTACCTTATCCAGATCAGCTTGAAGTACTGTGATGTCATCTGGTATATTGATTACCCTCCACACCTTGATCTCATCGGCATACAGAAGGCAGTTCGAGCTTATGATGCGTGTGATATCGTTACGATACATCAGAAATAATCGCGATCATTGTACCGATCCCTGTGGTACTCCGCACTCAACTCAGATGGGATCTGACAGCGAATCGCGCACACAGACTTCCATTCGCCGGTGTAGATGAAAGCTTCCGATCTATCCTAGAAGAGGATCACCAGTACCAAAGGTCTGAAGAGCAAAATGTTATGGTCTAACCGGTCGAATGCCTTTGAGAAGTCAAGGAAGACTACACCAACTCCTGTGCCAGAGTCTACTACTTCAGTCCAGCTGGATCGTGCTGGTAGTACATTTATAGTGCGCGATCGATTTCGTCGGAAGCCATGCTGTTCCGGTGCGAGGTAGTTAAATTCTTCCAAGTAGGCGATTAGCGCATCAGAAATAATAGCTTCCATGACCATTGAAAGAACCGGTAATAAGATTATGGGACGGTAGTTGGCTGGATTGGAACGACTACCTCCCTTGTGAATTGGGGTAATCATCTCGTGTTTCCACATGTCGAGCACGTACATTTCGTCGAAACAGTTTTGGAAGAATCGAGTCAAAGACTCAGGTTAACTCTGTCCCACCACGGCTAGCGATTTCATATGTGTATTATCAACTCCAGCACAGCTGTGCTTGCGCATACTTAACAGCTTTTTTTTACTACAGCCTCTGCTGTGAAGGATATGTGAGTGAGTTTTGGGAGTGAAACAACCGTTAACATGGGGTTATGTGGCCAGTGATGACACTGAAATGTTGCAGTATATTGTAGGCGCAGGGTATTCGCCGCCTCCTTCTGTGTCCGTGTGGCTCCGCCCTCTGCTTGAAGAGAAGGAATTCCCCGTTTCACCTTACGTAGTCTGTTGACCTTTTGATACGGAAGCTTGTGATTGGAGGCCATATGCACTTCCAACTTCTGCTGGTACACCATTCTGTCCTCGCGAACAAATTGAGTACAGTGGTTACGTTGGGTCGCATAGGTCATGCAGTTCTCGGTGCTCGGGAAGAGTTTCTAGATACAGCAGGCTGAGTTTCGCTCCGCTGCACACTTGTGTGTCGTACTTTGCAGAAACGAGACCACGTTTCTCGGCCGGAAGATCTTAGTCCCTGACGCTTCGGTAACCAGAGAGTTAAACTGGCTGACGAAATATTCCCATGTACTAGCTGGTGCCTCGTCTGCCAGAAAGGTCCAGTTGGCTTTCTCCCCCAGTCGAGCTAACATGTCGTAGTGTATAACCGTTTTTGTTGCATCAGCGATTTCCACGGGATATTCTGCTTAGCAAATGTATTCGGAGAGTAGGACTACACGATCGCTGCGGCCCAGTGGGACGCCGACGATCACCCTCTCGACCATTAGTTCTTCGTTGATGCATATCCGATCCAGTGGTGACGGCTTATCTTTGTCTCGGAATCGGGTGGGAGTGTTGATGTGGCCATACAGCGGGTAACTGGTGACAAACTCTTTTATATCTACCTTAAACTGTTCTCTATGAGATGCTTGGGACTCCAGATCTTGGACGTTGAAATCGCCGGTAGTGAGAAAGTGGCTGTACGTTGGGTTTATCACCCTCCTTATTGCAGTTGCCAGTTAGAAGTCCATCTCAGGCGTGGAAAAAGGAGGGCGGTAAATGACCGTTACTAAGCAAATGTCGTTGCTTTTTAAACGTATACGGCACCAAAGAGAATATTGTACCATGCTGACCGGATCCTCTATGAGCTCACATTGGAGGTCGTTTCGGAAGTACAGAACCACCCCTCAACCTTTGCTACGTCGGTCGTACCGAACATTGGACTTGTCTGGCAGTGCGATCTCAATGTCAATTATATCAGGGCTTAACCATGTTTCCGGCACAACGATGAGGTCGCAGGCTTTGGATCTTTGACGCAGCCGCATTTCTTCGAGTTTACTCAGTAAGCCTTGAGCTTTGGTGTACATACAAGAAGGCTTCTCGGATGTCAAAAGCTGTTGACTAGGAGCACATGAATGATGTGGATTCGTGCTGATCAGTGAGAAGCCGACACTTAAACACTGAAGTCAGCTCACGTATTTCAAAATCCAGAACTGCATTCTTGTATCTGCCACATTTTTGGCGTCAGAGATGGGTTTCCAAAAGTATCTGCACTCTGTGATGGTCGAATCGTACGCCAAGTTCTTATGTAGCATTTTATCATAATCTGGCTTCAAGTTTCACAGGTTTCACAAATGCAAGATGATGTTGTTAGTACGCGATTGTTCTCTGAATGGAATGGGGCTGATATGTAAATCCAATAACGTTTTGAACTGTTGTACATATCCAGCTTTGAAATAAATGAGAATATGCGTAGCTCGGGGTGTGGATGCGGATTTTGGGCGGTTCTCCGAGCTGACTGATTATTGTGCAGACGTTACGATTAGTTATTGCAGACTGCTGCGTACAGTTACCACTCCCCGTTTGAAGCACAGGCGGTGGGGTTCTCCTTTTATATCCGGCACCACAGGCTTGTACCGGTGTCCGCGTATGTTGCATGGCGTTCGCAAATGAAGCAGCGGCTTCAACATGGGGAACTCACGGAGATGTAATATACGGTAGGTCCTGAGGAGATGGACTCGCACTCGAAAATAGGTGTACTGTCCTAGTTTCTCGCACCGGTTTTCCCGTAAACCTGGAATGAGCCTGATAGCGATGTGTTGGACCCGTTCGATCTTCTGTTCCTCACCTCGGGTGATCGCGCAGTAGGCAGATGAGCCGTACTCCAGTATTTGTCTTGTGATGGAAGAGAAGCGGTCAGTGGCAACCTCTTCAGACCAAGTACCGGAGCTGCGTTTGATCGTACAAAGCATGCACAGTCCGTTACGATATAGTCTGTTCGCGTTGTCAACAGACTTCAAATCGCAGTGCGAGAGTACACCTAGATCCTTCACGATAGGTGTTTGATGTTGCGGTTGGTCGTCAATAGTGTAAATTCAGCCATGACCCTTTCCAAGGCTAATAAATACCGACTTGGATGGGCTGACCGGGAGGCGGACTTCCGCAGATCAAATGGAGGGGCTGTTGAGGTCGTGCTGAAGTAGGCTGCAGTCATCTGGGGTGCTAATTTTTTTCAACTCTTTAGGTTGTCCGCAAACAGAACACAACTCGACCGAATAAGCTGAGGTAGATCGTTGATGTGGATTAGGAATTGTGTGCGTCCGAACACCGTGCCTTGGGTTACTCCACTAGCAGAGGTATACCAGTCAGATGGCCGTCGACCTGTACCCTCCGCTTTCGCCCAACGAGAAAGTCCTGGATCCATTGGTGCAGTGATCCACCAACACTGCACACTCTAAGCTTGTGGAGGAGGACCTCATGGTTCACGTTGTCAAACTCTTTATTGAAGTCAATGTAAGTTACGCCGACAGACTTTCCCTGATTTATCGCTTGCAACCATTCATGCCTCGTCACCAGTAGGTACTTTATCCGGTAACTCAGATTTTTGTGCTTGGAAGATCCGCAAGATTCTTTCCAGAGGTTCCTCAGGTGGATTTTTCCTACCAAGTTTCTCAGCTTTCCACTACTCGTGAATCCTCATATCACTGGATATATACTTATTCTTCACCAGATTGAACTGACGCTTTTCGACCTTTTACCATTTTCCATCTCTGCTTTCGCCCGCTCTCCTCGTTCACACAGGTGTACTGCCCCGCTTATACCCTGAACCTTGGATCTCCACACGCGAGTACAAACCGAGCATGGACGAACACAATACCGATGGTGGATACAGGGATTCGCACACACCTAACGACCAATACGAAGATACCACAGCTTCACATCTGTTAAATCGCCTACCACTTGGTAAACAATTATCCGTGCGATCAAAGGAGGTGGTCTACGTGTTGGCAAAGCGGTGCGTCCGTGTTTTGTTTGTTCGTCTTGCTGCACTTCATTATTCTTCAATTACCTTTATCTGGACCTCACCTGCAGTGGTTTTTGTATGTGACTTGTGTCCGAATAATTTTTACCCACCCTCATTAGCCCACAGTGAGATACTCGCAGCTGACTGTTACTAGTTGTTGTCAGACACAGGTCATCCATCTTCGGTAACTCACTTCAGAGATTCAGATGAGCCGCATCTTTCATGGAAGTTTGTGGTTTGCTTCCAGGTACGCCTCAAACGTCATCCATCGCAACGAGACGAAGCCTAAAAGTGATGCAGTGGTTTGGGTGCCTCTCTGATGCATCTCCTCATTGGGGCTACTTAATACCGACCCTGATATATTGATGTGCCATCTTCGTATCTCGGTGGCTTCCACACATTGTGTGCTAGTATCCGAATGAAGGTATGGATGCAGTGACGTGCATTTTGGCTTACCTTTTTGTCCCACTACTTCAAAGTTTTATAGTTACACGGCTCAGTGATAATTTCCAAGTATCATTCGGGCATACATATTCTCCCGCACTTGCACCGCACCAATCGGCACTTGCTAGTTGCCCACGTCAGAAATCGACTATCTTCTTAACTGAAAAACGCAGCTTCGGAGTGCCGGAAAGACCTTTACTCTGCTATCATTCTCATCGACAACCCGTGATTCCTCAGCGTAAAAACGGTGTTATGGGCCGTCGTGGCCGATCGCTTGATGCTTGTCCTAGCGTTCACTATTTCTCCACTAACTTCTTAGTGTCCACTATTTTAATGTTTTTCATGAATTGAAGTGTTTTAAGTCCCCGATGCAATTTACCTTGGAGTGGCAACCAAAGTTAGGAAGTTTCATCTGTGTTCTCGCCGGCGACTTCAGTAGGAGTTACACAACTTTCATTAACATCCTAGGCTCAGTAAATCTGGTGAAATTCCCCACCAGACTTGACGCGCATCTAGATTTATCTTTTACTAACAAACTCGAGCGGTTCTCTACACAAAAGCGTGCATTCCTTGGTACTTCCGACCGTTACAAAGTAAAGCTAAGTCCAAGTTATACAGGAAGGTCGACTATTTTGCGCTGGCCAAAGTACATCCATAACTGTTAAATGATGGAACTGCTCAGCAGAAAACATCGAAAAACTCAAATCGACACTGTCCGCAACTGGTTTTGTAATTTTTCTAATGTTGACTTGTCAATTCAAGGCGAGCACCTCACAGACTACATAACCTGTTTTAATCTATTTTGCCCCATTGAGACAATTTATTTGCAAAGTTTACCGATTTTCACCTCCATTGCCCAAACAGCTGAGGTGGGAAAGCAACAGGCTTATAAACATAAGCTGACTGTTCGTGTGAAACATTTGTACGTCGCTATAAAAACTCAAATAAAATGCTAAATACTCTGTACATTCATACCGCCTTAGGCAATCACAGTTACCATGATCTGTGGAGGCTTCTAAGACAGCTCTCCGGAAAGTATTCTTTCAACACTGAAGATGGAGACAAACTCAGCGCCGAGTTAAGCTTCTCGTCACCTAACACACTCCTTGCCTTTCCTCACCCCTTCTGAGCTTCCCACTTCATTTGATTCTGAGCGTTTCCAACAATACCTGATTCACTTCCGACTCCAGAGAGATCGCTGCAGTGATAGATTCCTCTTGCTGGCGCTACTCGCTTTTCGGTAGCCGGGAAAGTGCATCAACTTGACCAATCTTCTTTGTAGAAATGTGCTTCACCATAAAGTCGTAACCAAGTAATGTAGTAGCCCACTACTGCAACCTGTGCATGCCGGCATGCCCGACTTTGATCCGAAAATTGTCAACAGTGGCTTATGGTCAGTAAGAAGTGTAAACTTCCATCCATACAACATCTTGTGAAATTTTTTTACAGCGATGATTATCGCCAAGGCTTCTTTCTCTATCTGGCCTTACTTTCGCTTTGCTGGAAACAGCGATCAGGCTGTATGTGCAATTGCCTTTTCTGAACCATCTGCGAACTTGTGAGCTATGACTGCACCAAAACTATAGTTCGAGGCAACTGCGGCCATAGTAGTAGCCATTTTACTTCGTCTGGTATTCTTCGGACCAGTTCCAAGGTTTATCCTTGGTCGGTAGGTCACTGAGTGGACCACGAAACCGATGCATGTGCTGTGGGGACGGGCTGCAATGACTTAATAGTCATAGGAAGGACCTTGGCATTGCAACATCTATAGGCGGCGCCATCTTGATTGCTCCGATGTTCGCTAGGTCTAGACGTTTGCCGTTCCTATCGATTATAAACCTGGGAAACGTAATCGAGTCCATGAAGAAGGTACACTTCTCAGATCGGAGTCTGAATCCGTATTCCTCAACATGGCCAAGAACTTCATCCAACTTTTCGAATAAGTCATCAGCACTGCCTTCGACAACAATGAGGTCTTCCAGGTATGCGACTTCTCCACCGACATCTGCCAGCATTGTGACCATGATCTGCTTGAATATGGTTGGGGCAGACTGAACTCCAAACGGGAGACAGTGATACTGGTACAAGCCTCGATACGTATTGATAATGAGGAATTCTCCTGTAGCTTCATGTACCTCGATCTGCAGGTATGCGTCAGAGAGATCCAGCTTTGCGCAACATTTGCCTCCATTCAATTTTGCGAAAGCTCATCTGGAAGCGGTAAAGGGTACTGATGGGCGTTCAATGCAGCACTTAGATCCGTCGAGAAATCGGCGCATATTCGAATCTGATCATTTGGCTTTTTGACCACAACAACGAGTGCCGTCTAAGCTGAGTGGTTCATCGGATGGATAACGCCGGTTCTCTAAGTGATCCAGCTCCTGGTCAACTAGTGTTGCGGCGTAAGGTACAGCGCGCGTCGCACGAAACACTGGAACAGCATCGGGCTTAAGGGATAATAAAGCTTGTATTTTGGTACATTTACCGAGATCTTCCCAAAAGGCTGCTGCATATTTCTCTCATAGGCGCCCGATGACTACAGTTTTAGGAGCTATTGTGTATCTGGACACTTGCACAAATCTGGTTCATTGAAGCCTTCAGTAGGTAGAAATGATCACTCCATTCCATACTCAGAATATTCAAATTCTGGTGGCTCGTGAGGAATTTTTTCCCCAAGCGGAAATTCAGCATAACGACACTCCCACTCGATTTGACCAAGCAATTCCAACTTGGTATCTGATGCACTTTTCGCTTGTTGACGGATAGGTTTGATTTCTGGCGGCCTTACAATTCTCCACAGCCTTTCTGATATGGTCATGATGTCTGAGGCCTGATCGATCTGTATACCCGCCTGTCTTCCTTTGATGTTGATGTACTTTCTGCGATATCTGACATCGTCAATAAAATTGGCGTTCACTCTTCGCGAGACGATGGTAAATTTTCTTTCGTGCATCATGAACCAGTCTGAAAGATGGCTTGGATCTGCAATGAGTTTCTCTGTGCCCACGTCTATGATATTTCTGGCAGATATGTATGTATGTATGTAATCTCAACAGTCTAGTAACTAGACATAGAGCCAATCTGGCAGATATGCTTGTTGAATGAACACCATCTAACAAAATACCAGTCTCCGCATTGCCAACATGCTGATGAGGGTTTAGATTGAGGGCGCATCTTGCGATCAGTGGCCCGAAATCTGTTGAACTACAAAATCATTGGTATGCGTCTTCGTATCCTCGACCGAAGCTGTATCATGTTTTAAGTTGATGATTCTCTCTACCTCGGCAGTGACAGCTTTCAGTGTGACATCCGGGTCTCGGCATACTTGGGCAATTTCAGGCTGAATACCAGTATCAGACACTCATATTGGTCTTCAGTAAGTGATTTCAGCTTGAATTTCTGGCACTTTCGCCTCCCTGTTGCTACATGAGCAATGTGACTGTCGCTGTCCCTCTTGCACAGCTTCAGGCAGTTGTGCCGATTGTTGAAAAGCCATGCCTGATCGCCGCCTATCTCCTTAAGTCGAGAAATTGTTTCCTCGAAGCTGAACTCTTTAGCACTTTTGGGCAAACTGTAATTAATGTCTCTAACTTGCTCCACAGTTCCGAGTTTAGGTACCAGTAGCCGTACTTTTCGCATATCATCAAAATTTTCTAACTTTGCCTTAAAAATATCTTCATAACCTCTGAACCGTACGCCGAAATCAGCCCTGAAGCGGAAAGCCAACTCACTGGCATTGTTGATTATTTCATCAACTGAGGGCTTCTTAGCATTGTGAGCGGCTGTAGACTGGAGCGATAGTGTTCGAGTGAGGGTTTCGACTATTCGCAGCTATGCGGTCTCGAATTGAGCCTGCTGTTGAAGCAAACTAGCTTTCAGATTTTCCGCTGAGGTTGAAATTTTGAATAACTTTGCTTCCGTCGCCAAATACTGTTGTGTTTCCGCTGATAGTACGGATAACCGATACAGCCATTCGGGTCACGATACAGCTGCTTCCCAAATCAGGAAACACAGCTGTCAAGCGGAAATTGTATGGAGCACCCGGAAGACAGTATCTACAGCCAAGATATGAGGTCAAGATAAATAGTTCATGAGAGAATGACATACTTGAAAGTTCCTGACTATAGCAACTGCTAAATGCGCAAAACCTCGTTTGTTAGTTGTTCAAGTAGTGCGCTCACCGGAGGGCTTCAAGGCAGGTCATTCTCATTGGTACACTTCAAGGCAAAACGATGTCATTGGCTTACTCTCCTTGGCTAGCCAGTCAGCTTCAGGCGGCGTGCGACCAATCTTCTCCGGGCTGCTTTGGAGAGAGTTGGTTTCAAAGGCTCCCATAGATTCCACAAGTGTTTAAAAGTAGTTCACGAGACTGAAGCCAAACGAGGCTACTGGACTGAGTGCTTTATTATCAGTCGTTCTGAAAGAATGTACACATTTCATTGACACCTGTGACAGAGATCTTGAATCGGTGTTTGACGAGTAGTACAACTCGCGACATTTGATACTCATCTAGAATAACACCAGTGTCTAAACAGTCATCTCGGAAATGTCGTCCATTTGCTTGCACGCACGTTCTGCTAGTTACTGGAAAACACTACTGATCCCCCGCATTTTCATAGGCACTTATACTGATGATGTCAAACAGTTTGCTTATAACCAGCTCGCTCTACATTTGATGCCATTTCTTATCTGGTGCATTCCATCGCGTTCAAGAGCATACGGTTTCTTTCTTCATTGTACCAACGCTACTGCGAGCCTCGGCAGATCATTACTAATCAACGTTTTGTCTGACAATGACATCCCCCATATTCGTGTAGTGTGATGCGTGATTGCTTTACAAATCGCACCCACTTCACGCAGCTATGGGGCAGAAAATCTTGTATTCCAAGCCGATTGTGGTGTTTGCAGGGAGCCAGCCTATCTCCCTTTATATGCTCCGCCTACATCGAAAGTCTCCCTATTCTGTCGAACTGCCTAGGCTTTTACTATACTGATGACGTCATCTTGGGTTACACAACCCCAATCACCGAGGACTCTTTTAAACTCCAACGAGGTTTAGACGAGCTAGTGGCTTGTTCCAGCTCCGGTCCCTCTCTCTCTCTCTCAACCTTCCAAGTGTTTTAACGTAACGTTCTGTTTTCAACATCCCAACGAGCTGTAATCCCTTTGTGTCTCCCTTCCCATGATTGTGAATGGCAAAACCATACCTCTTTCGTCTACCCTGATATCTCAACATTTATCTCAGTTTACACATGTTCCTTGAAACCTTTTAAAATGTTGGAGGGCTTTTTTACGCCCCCCTACTTGAAATGCTTTCCGTATTTCTTGCTTTGATCCTGAGGTTTGTAACTGTATGTATTCTTCCTCACTGGTTATACTGTTCCTCAGTTACTTTTCCAGGACTGCTTCAAAACAATCATGTCCTTGCCCGCTCGCTAAAATTTACTTCTCACTGCTCTAGTTTAGGGAAGGAAACCCTCATATATCTCATTATTAACAAACATTTTGTTGCATGCATCAACCTTTCATCCAGGATCTTAAGCGACTCCTTTCACCCTTCACACACTATCCTAGCCAGAACTTTCTCTACTTCGTCCACATTGTCAAAATCTAAAATTTCATACTCTCGTACCTTGTGATATCGAAATTCTTATAGCCTTAGCTATTACGCTTACTAATCGACTCCTCAGGAATCGGAAACTTCTTCAGTGACCGTATGCTTGATTGAAGATGCAACTTTTGTTTTACTGCCGTCAGTTATTTCTCATTGATGCTGTTGTGTTATATTCCGGAGTGATAGTGTAAAATTGCGCCCATTTGGGTTGACAGATTTTATTTGTTAACTTAATTTGTCTGATGTTCCGCTGTCGATTTCTGTGATTTTGCATGGATTCTTTCGATTTCTTTGACGCACGGTAGTTTCGCACTGTCAGGTAAACCGCAACCCAGACTCCTCACTGTCTATCCGTATGCTCCACGTGAGTTAGGGAATTTCTTATCACCATATTTCATTGGCGCCTCACGATATTCTGCAGATAACTGCTTCACATCCAGTTCTCTGCTCTATGCCACATAGGTCGTTTTTTATACTAGTGTGCCTGTATGCCCATTTTTACTCTGAAACTGGTATAATTACTATTTGTCATTTGTGCACCGGGTGAGCATCCCTTGTAACTTGTTCCTTACCCTAATTGCTTTTTGCTACGGCCTAATAGCTCCACGAGTGAATGTGCTGGGCAACACGCACTTCAACATGAATTTCGGGTTTAATACATGAAATTCAGGCGAGGGACCGCAGTCATTTCTTGTGGCTTCCAACCTGACTTATACTCTGTTGCCAGTCATGATGCTCACGGATCCTCCAGTGGTATTATTGATGCGGGTTGATGGCGACAATCATGATCGCATTGTCATTTCAGCGGTTTAAGGATATAGAGAGAATGTTTGATACTCGGGATATGGAGTACTTGACATGTGTTTTGGATTACGGCACGCAATCTCATTTGTGACTTCCGATCAATGGAACCATATCCGACCAAAGTGCACTCCACGACCGGCGGTTTCGTCTTGGTTTTGAATCATCATCTTGTGATAGGCTGAATCAGGAATGGAACTCGGCAAATAGTGACTGGCGGCTATCGCCATGATCATTATACCATTGAGCTCCGTGTGTAAAGGCTGAGACTGCGGCTTCAGTTGACTTTAAAGCCATTCTGTGTCGTTCTGATCACTGGGGCAGTATCCGACCGTAGTGCAATGTTTCGGTGATGCTATTTTCTATTCCTTCACTCCGCGATCGACGACCGAATGTGTGATCTGATTGCAGACCGGACGAAATGAGAACTCGCCTACATCCGCGCACGAGATTCATCAGGAGTACTCTAGTCAACTGTTCTGTCCGAGCTCGAGCTCATGTTTCATGCACCGTCTTTTTTCCTCGCTTACTTTTAATGTACTGCATATTTTCACTGCAAGCTCTGTACTTTTCATTCCCATCCTTCACCTGTTGCTGCTTTTCCTGGTGACCAGTGTAGTTTTTATTAATTGCAAACCTACTTTTTCGTATTCCAGTAACACCACGTATACCTGACGGGTCTCGCACATGACGATTCATATAGTGCACTGGCCCAACCAGCGCTTCAATTAGATGTAAATCATTGTCACAGGCCTGACTTTGCCATCCACAACCCAATCGCATTGTGCTTGCCATGTGTGGGACCCGCGAGCCTGCTGGCCACACATTTACAGTCTCGTTTATTTCGTTCAAGTAGGGCGATACACACCAGTCGCCATCAGCTGTTGGAGAACACATGGCCACTGTTTCCTAGCGTGGCGACAGGTGTATTGCATTCATACATCAATTCGGCCTTCGGATCTTGTATTCATCAGTCCGTTTCATCTGGTATGGACTGGCCGTGTTGCATAATACCTTTTTCCTTTTGGCTTTTTTCTTTGCATTCTTTTTAAAGATTTGGCACGCCATCACTCTATACTACTGAGCTGTCACGTTCCTTCTCATCATAAACGAGTAAACCGGTTTTCTTTCTACCATCACAGCAATGCACATTTTTGGAGAGTTGTTACACATGAAACGCACCGAATTGGCTGTCTACCGACCTCTATCCTCACCCCCTACACTCGTGGCGAATCCTGCTCAAGGGGTGTTCCAGCTACACCCTCAGCTTCGGTGGAATCGCCTGCTGTGTCGAAAACCTTATCACGAAATCCTCGACGAGGTGAGCTTTTCTGAACCTTACTCGCTTCGCAGATTACATGTTTCTAGAGCATTTAATCGGCGGATTCCTTTCAGTCTGTTTAATTTACACAATAGTTATTCAAAGTTATCCCTGTTTTACTGATTTTCGTCTCTGTCAACTTGATTTAACCATGAGATCGAGGAGAAAGTGACCTGCAGAATCAGCAACAACGAGACCGGTACTCATTTTCATGCTTCACCACGTTAAATATTTACAACGAGGTAGATACAACTGGTACTAGGTAATAATAATCGGAATAGTTATGTAGTTTCGGTGTTCATGCCCCATCAAACACTGCAAACTCCGATCGGTTTCCTCCTTTTTTAAACTCTTCAGGTAGGTATCTGGGAACAGAACCATTAAGTTATCGATTGACAGCTGACACTTTGATCACTAATTTATTTAGCTCCACAGACAAATCTTGACACAGCGTTGAGATGGAGTCTGATGTTTGACTTTCAGGATTCACGAAGACATTTCAGATCAGGACGACCACACTTGGTAAACGCCGTACGATGATGTATCATCAGCTACAGCAATTACCTCGTGTGTTCCACTACCATGCGTTCTAGGCAACCTCACCTTTCTGATTACTCCCACAGGCTTTGAGACGATAGTGATTGCATCTCTGGTGTTTGTTAGTTGTCATGTGTAGGTCACACTGACTCCAATCTGAAAGGCAACACTGAGTAGAAGCAGCATTCATAATGCTCAGCGGATCCACCTAGGTCAATGGTCGCCCCTTTAATCCCTTGCCTCCTAGCACAAAACTGCTCTCCGTACTCACTGAACGGGCATATGTGGCACGGCACTAAGCCAGTACAAGTTATTTCGTCTTGTTCGCTGGCTTGATCTCCTGCTCACCTCAGTGCCACTGGACACGAAAGTTCCCCATTGGCCGCACTGGGTAACGGCTTTGGAGTCGGGAGTCTTTCACTGTAGTTCTGTACAGATTTTTAATGTCAGGGGAAATCCTATCCAACGCAAATTTTTAGCAGAAATCCTTGAAGATTTTTATTCCTTTCGCACTGCTTAAACTTGTCCGAACAATCTTATGTTTGTCGTTGGGAATGCAGCGATCAGGAAGGAGTATTTCTCAACTTTTATTAGCTCATTGTAATCATGCTTCCCTATGTTAGCAAGCAGGCTGGATTGCTGCAGCAGCGCTCTGCATATGATAACTCTTAGCGATTGTCGGGGGAATGGGATAACACGAGAATACCTTCGGCATAAATTGCATCGTTTCGCGATTGTTGAATCAAATGAGGTTCGTCGTGCACCCAATCCAGACTAACCAGTTTTTACTCACGTTATCTGCATCGTTAGATTGGATTGTGGGGAACGATCAACGATGCAGCCTACATTGTAGTCAAGTAGCGGTAGAAACATGTATAGACCTAAGTGGACTCCGTTTGGATTCGAGTTCGCTTTCTGAATCAAGTGACGCAGTTATTGGCTTGAGATTCGTATATCTGTATGGTACTCGGTATTTAGTAAAACTAATCTATTCATGTGCAACCTGGCGAAATACTTGTATATTCTTTGTGCATACAGACCACCGGTTTAATCCGTGGGCGGTAGGCTACATTGAAGTTTACTGGCCCCATGCTGCTGTCTCTGTGGTTGACCCAGTGGTTACGAAAATCTTTCATGGATGTCATCTCTCTAGTTGATTGATCCCAATAGAGGCCGCAGTGGCAGCCAATTCTGGAGTCGGATGCCGCCAACCATATGTAGAACGCAATCAGTGATACATATATTGCGCCTTTGGAATCATTACGTAATTGGAGAATAGAATTGGCGATAACTGTCACTTCCTTCCATGCTTTTTGTTATAGCCTAGTCGATACCTCTTACTTTGTGCCGGAGCACCTGCGACACGAAAACGGTAAAAGGGGACCGGCCGCGTTTCGAACCTTCCATTCAAATGAAACTTATTATTTTTCTGGTCACTGTTCAATCCGTGTCACCTGAAATAGGAAAGAATGGAAGATACAGGCCAGTGTGGGGATGTTTCAGCTTGCTTCCCCTAACAATCCTAAAGACTTTTAAAGCGGTTAGCACCCTACAACGAGTTGAATAGTGCGGGAAGAAGACGAAAGCTGACGGATGCATGCATTTCGTTCTGCCTCGATAATGCGCGCATCTAACAATTTTAGTCTTCTTGCTGCACTTTTCACATCCTACTGATGTTGGCATTGCGAGAGTGGGGTGAGATCCTTGAGTTCTCTGGACATGTAGTGCGGGTTTGCAGTTGTTCAGAATACCTTCTCCCCATTTTTGAGACTCTGAATTTTATTACACTTCTTGATCGATCCACAGCCTTCTTTCTAACCCACATCCGTTAGCTAGTCTCATCATGTTGTGTCTGGCACAAGGACTTTTTTATGACTTGCGGCGGATTTGTCGACCTTTCAAATTGCAGTGCCCGAGCACTTTGTACATCAGCAGATATTCGATTCCACTGAATTGCGACATATGTAGAGCATTTGTTTAAGATCTAGTACTCAGTAAGCTTACCTAACTGTGAGTTGTAAGATCCTTTCGTGTAACGACCGGTGAGATTATTTGTTAGTCTTCCAGATGATATGAAAAATCGGCAGCGCACTAGAGCATAAAAGTTGAGACACATGCTCCGTACTAAGCGGCAGTCCAGGATGCAACCACACTACACCAACGGCTGTTTGTCCCATTGTAACATACCCGCGGGGCTTGACACACATTTGTTGACCAATAAATGTCCGAATTGCGCACACCAGTTTCGCACTTGCTTACGAACGAACTAGCTCGACGAACTCCCTCTGTCAGTTTCTTACCGTTACGTCACTATTGATTCAACACTCAGTCATGTGCAGTACTTGTATACGATTTACGACAAGGCCTGCGGCTTAGCGAGATTCGAAGAATATGATCCAACCAACATAGACTATGTACATTCAGTTGACGGTCAACTGAGGCACCAGGTAGACTTGACAAGCTGATATCTGCATTACGCTGAGCGCTGCCACGAAATACGATCAACGCTTCCAATTATCCTCGAATCGTATTCGATTAGCCTCCTTACTTCATTGACTCACAGCGGTCATCCCTGCTTCATCCACTGAAGCTGGATGGACTGTAGCTTAGTATAAGTTGCGATTTTGAAAGTCACATAGGTTTCTTCGAACACTTGGCTATCTGAAGGAGTGCAACTACTAGTGGGCGCGATTTGCAATATCCCTTCGAGTGGATGTTCGGGAGTTGGCGAATTGGCTGGGTTTAGGTCCAATTATCCATTTGCGCCCTTCAATTTGTAGGTGTGAATAGCATTTCATTGTGTGCATTGGTTTGCGTATATCTTTTGGGAAAACGTTGCAAAGGAACAGAGTGTTGATTTTCGTACATTCCCCAGTGTGTTATTTCAGCAACCTAAAGCAGTAAGCCATTGACCTCCGAGTAGCGTTCAGTTTAGCCAGTGCGGTCTGTTATCCACTCATTTGCTTCGTACGACACGCATAGCCTCTTCAAACTACACACACGGCTGCTGCATTTTAGTAGACGGTTAAACAACAGAGACGTACCTACAGTCTACAATTTTATGTAATAATCTGGATGGGGAATTGCGGAGGTACAATGTACACCATTGTAGAAACAAAATAGTAGGGTTTGTTTTAGCCTTATCTCTATCCATTGGCGTGTGAGGCATGAGCGACTTTGAGGCACTCAGAAGCTCTTAGCTAGCACAGTCTAGTTGCTCGGGGATTTAGAGCAACCAAAATGGCAGTGTTTCGGTAGTGCTCTCTCTCTCTTTCTCCACTTCGGATACGGTCCCAGTGATCAGAATGGCAGAAGCTGACTTCAAAGTCACACGCGGTCACCATGGAGATTGCGTGTCACAATCCACGACACACGCTGGGTACTACAAAAACCCGATATACAATCAAGATGGCACTTTCATCGTAATTCGCTCAAACTGCATGTGAGTGGTCTTACGCTCGTTTACATCGATCAGCTCGCTTTTCGTTCCAGAAACGCACCAACTCCGTCGTTTGATTTCGTTTCTTTGCCTGTTTTTGGGCCGCCGAACCGCAGTCACAAACCCATCGCCAATCTTTTTTATGCTTGAATGTGAGCTTTTTGCTGTTTATTGACGTGGTTAGTTTCAATCTGTCACTAGGTGAATGCATTTCTCCAGTTTGGGTTGTTACGAAATCGTTCCTCTTCGACGACGACTGCACAAGGAGCTTGTGTCTGCAGCATTCCTTACGCTTAGGGGGCATCCTCATCTCACAGTGTTGACCAGTGTGTTACTATTTTTGCCCTTGCGAGTCACTTCATCCAGATAGTTTACTCTTTTGCTTTATACTGCTTGGCCTTGGAGTTATCAACCAAGCCATTTTTGGGATGCCGCAATCCGCGGTTGTTTCTTGTTACTTCTTAGCCCCCATTCCTGATTTGTCCTTCCGAAGTGAGTTGACTCCACTTTTTAGTTTGACACTGGTGCCTCTGTCTGCTCCGTTGCATGTATGTGTGAATACAAGTTTCAACCGATATGTTGCTTTCATTCCTCGGCCTGGCTCTCCGTGCGGTGCTTCAGTGTCACCACGTGGTGCATTTGCGCTTAATCCCTTGGTTGGTGCGATTTTTTTATCCTCTATTGTTCTTTTCCCAAATCTTACGTTGCATGCTCTTGTCATACGTGGTGCTCTCGATTCGCCTACTTTCCTTAATTGTTCGCTGTGTTGACCACCTTTGTTCTTTTCCTTGATGGATAGATTTAGCCATGCATTATGTCGGCACTGCGACCTGTTGTTTTGTTAATCGTAATGGCGTGACATTTGCGTTTCTGTTTTTCCCTCCTTTGACGGGGAAATGTTCAAAAATGTTGCCCCAGTGCTTCACTACTCTTTCTCTGGTATTCATGAAAGCCTATGAAATTTTGTCTACTCATTTCTATAAAAGTTATTTGGGACCCTCCTCTTTGTATCCACGATGGCGAACATTGTGAACTGTTCTACCGCTATACCAGGAAGCATGAGGTACTGCGAGTGCACTCAGACTGATCCCATAGAAATTCGTTTTTGTGCTCCTCTCCTGGAGCTAGGAAACAAAAACCGTCAACTTATTCTGATCCTGCGCATCAGACAAATAAAGCGACGAGATATTCATCCTTGTATAATCCTAGGACACGAATTTGGCCCATCTCTCTTCGTGCCACGCATTGCATTTTGGGAGGAAGCTATTAGCTGCAAGTTCGCTAGCTTACCAAGGCTGGACGATTACCCATCGCCGGTTCGCATGTGTGTGGGATCCCTCCGGTGCTCAAAATGCACCTTTTGTTAAGTTAACATATCTATTTCTGCTTGGAATTCCCTATAACACACTTAAATATATCAGAGGAAATCTCCCTCCATCTGCTTACCAACTCATGCCGGACGTAAGCGACGACGGCTGTACTGGAAAATCAATTTTTACATATAAGTCATATCACTGGTGCGAATAAGCTTATTTTCAGGAATACGTTAACACCGCATTTTCCATGGTCGGTAAAATGACTTTAGGTGCGAAGCTGCTAACTCCATCGTTTCATTGCTTGAAAGCGCACACAATCTGTTTTACACAGAATGTTGCATTTTCCCACATATTTCAGCTTACAAATTACATGCGTTGTTTTAGAAGGCAGCAGGGACCAGGTTTAGGTTGTTCCAGGGTGAACCGTACTCGTCTGTATTCTATTGGGTGGTGATTGAAGTATGAATCAAGTAATGTATGCTCCATTTTCGTTCGATTGTCTTTTTTCTACCGAGTGCGCATGCGATCGGTTCACGACCGCGTTTCAGCGGAAAGCGTAGAGCGGTTCCCACCTCTTGATAAACATCACCCCGTATGTTCCATTTAAGTTATTCGCCTTTAACTTACACATTTTTGAAGTAGAACCTTCGAACTTTTTGACCTAGCCCATAATCAACGGCACCCATAATTAATTACTTGTAGTAGTTACGTTCGAGCACAAATGTCTTCTTTATCTGTAACACGGATGCAATCGTGAGCGCACTACACCCAGTCTTGCGACTCTACTTTTTTGGAAGTGTCCTGATCCCAGGGATCCATCCAGCGTCCCCTTAGATTAGCTGATTAGAACAACATAAGACGTTCAACATGTTGTTTGCTGGTCACATGGTCCCGTCGCAACGAGACTGGATTACAACATGGTGTGACGGTTTGCGCACCTCTTTGACTCATTGAGCTATACTGCATGGCGCCCTTGGGCTCCTTAGGAGTTACTCTTACCAGGTTGATCAGGGATTAGGGGTCAGGCAAATCCATTCTCTTGGTTCTCCAAGTTGGGTGTTTGCAATTTTAATGGCGTCCATTTCTGTAAAACCGGATCGTTACCACATCCGCTTCCTCGCGGACAGGCTTTTGAGTCAAAAGTTTCGGTTAATTGGCCGTCGCATAGCTTATCAAGAGTCATCTTATCTGCTATATAAAGCAGGCCACATAAACGAAAACAGGCTAGTGCTAGCGCCTCCCTTATTTGCCTTATTGCCATCTGTTTCTCTTACTACCCTCCCAGTCCCCGTTAGTAGCCCCAGTTTAATGGACAGCAACCACAATGTCACTAGAGTCATACCATTTGCAGGTATATTCCCGCACCACCCGCTGGATACCAACCGCCAACAGTACCTAATAAGGCCACACTTCCTCATTTCTCTGGCGGCATTCAGCGTCCACACTCCAGGACAAATAGGCCAACAGGCTGCACTCACATGACCGTTGAACACGCTGGATATTGACGTGTGTTGCATATCCGAAACTAGGATCAGTGACCTGTACGGGGTTGCTGAATTAACTGCGCCCAGTTTGTCCTCTCGCTATTGGTTGCGCGCGTCCGGAGACGCTGATGCGGCCACAACTGGTCGAGCATGAGTGGACGTTGTTCTCGACTCCAAGGCTGGGTCATCGTTGGTTAATTGGATCCTCGTGAATAGCCGGTTGTGTGCAGCCCGTTTGACTAGATCAATTAAGGTAGATTCTCGACGTAGCACTAGACGCTCTTTGTCTATGGTTTCCGCTTGTGTTTCCACCTACTGCCGTTCTGATGCTGTCAAAGACACCTTCTACTACCAACTGAACAAGATACTACTCATTGTTACCTGTTCACATATCTTGGTTCTTGCACGAGACATGAATGCGCATGTCATCTGAGCTCTTCAGAAGCTCTACTAGGTAGTAAATATGGACTTAACTCGGACCGTATGCATGACGGCGAGTGTCTGTTGCAGCTGATTCTTAGCAATACTGCTTTCAGACACGGCGCTGTAGTGCCACTTGGCATCCTCCTGTAGCTGACCAGCGATGGACCCAAGTACATCACGTTGCCATAAATTACAGGTAGCGTGGTTTCATGCTGGATCATCGCTCTTTCTGGAGTACTTGCGGTCCACTCTGTTCATGTCTTGGTACGCTGTCGTTTTTCAGTGCTCTTTACCGGGAGGTGTACCAAACATCTCCCTCTATTGAGAACTGAGAAATTCAGAGATAATTCATCACAGTTCACTCCCAGTCAGCAGGTTTTGGCACTTCTGAAAAAGCACCAAACAGCGCTGTTTCGACCTTCTGGATATTTTCAGTGGTGCGCCTTCCTCGAACTCTTGCCGGGTTCCGACCCCATGAATTCCGGATGCCAACAGCTTGTGCCACTAAGCCATGGGTGACGGCTGCGGGCCTGCATGATCGACAGTTAGCTATGATATAGCCCGACTCAGCTTCCACTGCCATGCCAATTACGAACTGTGCTCGTGGGGTTAACTGCTTTCCTCTGCACACTTCGTGACTGGCATCATAGTGGAAGATGAGCTGCGCTGAGTCATAGCTAACTGTCAATCATGCAGATCCGCGACTGTCACCCTTGGCTTAGTGGCACAAGCTGTTGGCATCCGGAAGTCATAGGGTCGGAACCCGGCAAGAGTCCGAGGAAGGCGCACCACCGAAGATACTCAGAAGGTCGAAACGGTGCTGTCTGGTGCTTTTCCAGACGTGCCAAAACCTGCTGACTGGGAGTGAACTGTGATGAAGTACCTCTGAATTATACCAAAAAATCCTTGCTACTCAATAGGAATTGAGAATTTATCTCAGCCCTCGCTCAGACAAGCTTACCAGGATGCTCTTCATACCAAACTTTCGCTCTATTGTCCTGATGATGCTGAATTTTTGTGGAATAGGATCTTGGCCGCCATGCACGATGCAGGCGCCTCCGCTTGCGGCACTAGATATCCGAGAGGTCAGTGAACTTGTTGAAATCCAGACGTAAATCCCCAGCTGGCTCTGAGCACAGTGTAACTAGGCGAACTATTAGGCGCGAACTGAAGCAGAGCCTGCCTGTTGACAGGGAAGCCTGGTGGACTAGTAAGGCTCAAGAAATGAAGCATGCTTGATTGCTGGACACTTTTTCTGAGCTTTTCCACCTGATCCGCACCACTGGTCTCAGGAAACCAGGTGTCGATGAGACAGTCAGAGACAGCGCGGGTGCCTTGACTCACCATAAGGAGCGCCGTATGGCTCGCTGGGCTGAGCAGTTTTGAGAGCAATTCAGCTGTCCCCCTGCTTCTGGACCTCTTCCTACTCAGGTGTTGCAGGCTGAGCCATGACTCGTTTTTTAGTGGCTCTATCGTAGGCTTAGGTCTGAAACGTGATCACAGCCCTTAATCCTTTTCGTGCTCCTGGGCCGGATTCTCCTGCACTCGCAATATTTAGGAATGGTGATGAGGTACTATGCTAAGCACTGAGCCCCCTGTTCGGACAAACCTGGAGCAGAGAGGCCATCCCAACTAACTGAGGTGAATCATTTATAGTGTTAATACACAAGAAGGCAGTCGCACCGACTGTGCTAACCACAGGGGTATTAGCTTAACGCCAGTTATGACAAGATTTCTGACCCGAATTCTCCTTCGTCGCCTCACTGCTGAACGGGACTCCCGAATTAGAGGAGAGCAAGCAGGGTTCCGCCCTGGATGGGGCTGTGTAGATCCCATATTCAGTTTGCGACACTTACTAGCTCAGTGCCACACGTACCGCAGGCCGACAATAGCTGTGTTCGTAAACTTCAGTAGTAGGTTCGGCTCAGTCGATCGATGCATTTTGTTCAACTTACCTTTGTGGGAAGATGTTCTCATGGAATATGTGAAGCTCTTACGTGCGCCGTACTCGAACACTACAGGCCGCATCCGGGTGTACGGTGATTTGTCTGATGCCTTTCTGACAACAAGTAGGGTCCATCATGACTGTCCAATTTCCGCACCTTTGTCCAGTTCCATAGTGGACTTCATCATAGATTCTCACGATACAGGCGTTGAGGGGGCTGCCTGGTGAGAATCTATTTGGTCTTGATTATGCGAACAATATCGTCTTGCTGTTTAACGATGAATAGCCACTTTAGATTGGTCCCATTAATTGGTATGCGGTTCGCCACTTCAAAATGCAAAGTGTTGTTACAGGACCACCAGCCACTTGCTCACCCCTTGATGGCGAGGAACTCGAGGTAGTTTATCACTTCACTTACCTTAGCGGCTGTAACAGCAGCGATGGGCGCATAAGGACTGAAGTCAGTTCGCGTATTGCAAAAGCCAAATCTGTCTTTTTGAGTCTGCGACATCTTTAGTGTCAGAAAGGTGTTTCCGTCCGTCTAAAAGGCTGTATATACAAGGCCACAGTAAGAGCCGTCCTGCTCTATGGGAGTGAGACTTGACCCCTTCAATTTGATGATCTGAGGCGGCTTCAAGTTTTTGATAATCAATATCTATGACTTCTTGCTGGTGTCGCAGGACACTGAATAAGTTGTGTTGACTTGGGCACGTACTACGTATGCCCGGTCACCGCTTACCGAGAGGAGGCTTGTTTGGTTTGCCAAATGTAGGGTGGCGCAAGGCTCGAGGTGGGCAGAAATTAACTTGGCAGCCTGAAATGAAGACACTGACGATCTACATCGGTACCCTCGGTCCATCTCGTCTTTCTGGTTGGATTCCACGTGACACGCCTTGTGCTTGGCTTGAGACATGGCTCGCAGTCTCCACCATTGCCATGTCTGTTGTCGTCTACTTGTCGGACTGCGTATTTAAAATGTGTTTGGTGCTGAGTTATCTGCGGGATAATGATTAATTATGACGCGGGGCAGTGCAAGCCGCAATGAAGCTGTCTCGCGGATGCCCCCTTATCTCTTTACACGATAGCCAGCTGTTTGTGACGGTATGTTGTTGACACAGGATGCAGGCGTCCTGACTCTGAATCTTTGTTTAGTGCATTAAGTTTTTACACCATACCCTTTCTCTCCGTCTTGTTATTCTTTGTTCCGTAGGTCACCGTGTTTGTACGGCAACGAGACATCAGTCCAAATTGGTGGGGTAGTGATGTTGATGTTTCACTTTTGTTAAGCTGTTGGAATACCACGCCGTTCCTCGTTAACCGTGCGCTTTCTCCACCTGCTGTACTCGTGACTTATGTGCTAGGCATTCCAGTTGGCTAATTGTCTCTGCTATGCTTGAAATAAGCATGGCCAGTATGGTTTCCACAAGCCGGTTGTACCGACCTTAACTAGCTTTATTTTCACCGCTCAGTCTGTTCCACCTTATCATACGACTTGGCGATCTGTGCTATCGCTTCAAACTCGTCTTTTTGTCTGTACGGATTTCCGTCTTTCCGGAACCTCTGTGGTGTACTACTGTCATTTCACCTTCGACAGAATTTCTTCTGATTTCTCTATGTATTGTCCACGTGGTTATTTCTAGCCAATTTATCCATAAGGACCTTCGTAGCGTATTCTCTGTACACTACATGCGTCGCGTATTTTCTCTCTAAATTTTTCATGTTACTTATATCATTCGGAATGGTCCACGCATTCGTTCGCTCTTTCACCAATTAACAATCACTCCCTCCTAACAAACTAAGGGCTTCCCCTTGCTACCCGTTTTTTTGTCACCCACACTTGGTGTGTCTTCATTCACTAACTGGTTAGCGCTTCTCTCTGTCCCGGATACACCCAGTTCGGAGCAGTTCGGAGCGATGGGTTCGGTTACAAATTGGGTTTTGCGTTAGAAGACCCCACCTACCTGTGTCTGCCCCATCTAATGCATATTCTTGTGACGAAGCTACGAATATAAACCAATCCGCTCAAATTCATGCACTACGCCTGCTGGACATTCTACCCTACATCTAACTAGGATTCAGTCATTCATCAAGCTAGTGGCCATTCGGTATTTTCGATGGAGGGCACGCGCATTACTGTTGATTGTTACTCACAATGTTACCATATAGACACGTGCTGATCTTTCAGGTCTGTACCTTCATGTCTGTGCAGTGGCCTGGTACGAAACTCTGTTTGACCGTGTGCCATCCAAGTTGGGTGTCTGTGAGTCAACTCACTTTTCGCCTTTATACACAACTCGGTGTGCATGACGTATCCTTTCTTCTTCCGTCTTGGGTGAATTTTCCACACTCATTCGCATCCTGTAGTTGCGTTGACATGCAATCTTTTCTTTGGTAGACCAGGCCTAGTAGCGTATTCGTTCGCGGCGTTAGGTTCTTTGCCCAATTCGCCTTGGTTCTGTTCGTCTTGATAGCTGCTTCGCCGTCCGGCCGGACGCACGGTAAATTCTGACCTTTTTCAAGTCTTCGATCTGTTTTTCGCAAAACTACGCTCACGCTTATGCGAATTTACTGACTGAAGTAAATCCATCTCAGTTGATCAGTTTGCTTTCATCTTTCTTTTTTGCCCAATGTGTTCGTCCGCTTACTTGCCTGCATCCTCGGATTCTAATTTCCAATTAATGTTTTGATTGATGTCAAGTGTTGGCGTCCCGTGGCTGTTCCACTTACTACCGCGCACTTTTTCTTGTTTACCCAAACGCATTTCTCATGTACAAGGGAATACCCCGGCCTTTCATATACCATACGACCGGAGTGCATTTATACACCTTTTGGTTTTTTCCCAGCCAATCACGCCTGTTTTGCTTTATGGTCTCTTCTGACAACAACACTGGCCAAGAGTTTTCCATGTTACCATTACACGATAACTATTTTGATATACGTAGCGCGACTCGGCATGTAACACCCTTTTCCTGGTTTCTTGCCCGTGCTATTTGCCATCTTCTCCTTCTGGGTTTGCCGATACTTCGTTTTAGAAACTGTCTGCCGTCTTGCTCGTCTCGGATCTTCCGTTGTTAATGGGAGTAGCAATGAACCCCGTCTAACCTCGGAGGAAATCAGCCTGCCCCGAAGTGACTTTCGTCATGTCGGTCATGTTGGACGGGATGGGACCACATTCGGCAACCTTGGCTTCGAATCTCGCGAAAAGGATGGTAAGTACGGTTACTAACGCTTCTCAAAGCACTGTACCAATTTAATCCGCACCGTTTTACTTTTACATGTAAATTGAAGGGTCATCAGCTTCTGATGTTATTTCTGTGATTCTCCACGTTTCTTCTCACCGCTTTCTTTTTTTTACTACTGCAGAAGTTTTCGGCAGATATTATATAGCCCCAACATAAATGGAGGCTATCCATCGTCTGTTTGTCTTTTTTGTTGTGCCGGTTCCCCCTTATTATTTATAAATTGCTCCGCTGAATGCAGACTATTAAGAATTAAGTTAATCCCTTCCAACAAACGAGTTTCCGGTGTTTTTACTCATTGTTGTATATATTCGAATCCTCTTTTCCTACACTTCTCTTCCTCATATTCTATGAGATTAACTTGATTTTCATCTTACTATTGCTGCTTGATTACCTCGCCTAATGTCAAATACTGCCTCTCGCTCTTTTTCGCTCTCATAAACACGCGTTCATCAAACATGTGCTCTGTCTCACTGATCATCGCCAATAATGGCTGTTCACTTGTCCCATTAACTGACTGGCAATGTTGAGCTCAGCTGGTTTCCTGCCTATCTCATTTATTACGACTGAAAAGTAGGATATCAATTGCTATTTGTTTCTGCTGCATTTTCGGCTTAACTATGTGAAGATCATTTTTAGTAATGTCCTCTCTTCTTTCAGATGGACTGTCCCCCAACGAACACGATTCTCTAGGTAACGCTCATCCAGTAAGTCGTTCCTCTTCAGTGTCTTTCGCATAAATACCCTTTGTTCTCTCTCACCGGATCGTCTGCTCGCTCCACTCCGCATTTTACGGACATCTACTTATCCTTGAAGATATCCTCCTCTCTCTTCCGGTATTCCCTGTGAAATCGACACTCATGGGACCTTTTACTCTCAGTGGCATTATCTATCTTCCCTAATTTTTGAAAATCCTCATTCGCTCCTTAACCCTAAAAGTGTACAAAGCTTGTACAGTTTATCACTGCATCGAAAAAGGTTGCGGTCGCTCTCTGTTCACAAAATCTCATGGAATCTCCACCACTATATCGCTTCTTCTGGTTGCGTCAATCGGCTCACCGCCGTTTGGATACACTTCCGCGACCCCTGGAGAGTTCATTCTTATTCGCACTCGCTCGTCGTGGCCTTATTAGCCACACTCCATTGGTCGTTTAATGAAGCACGGGAAACGGGAGCATTCCGTTATCACACTTATAATCAAAACAAATGAAGCTTTATCCGCCCGTATGGGCGCACTTTCAGCATTTTTACTGCAACAGTGCGGAATATAATACGACAAAGCATCCATGAGAAATAACAATTGACAGCAGTAAACGAAAATTTTCATCTTCAATCAAGCATGCGGCCACGAAAACGGCATTTTACTCCTGTTGGGTCGATTAGTAAGCGTGATAGATAACGCAGGATAGAGTTTCGGTACCATAAGGTATGAGACTATATAACTTCAAATTTCGACCATGTGGAAGAAGTAGATATACTGTCGCCTTGGATAGCATGTTAAGATTGACAAGCTTCGTCCAAAATCCTGCATGAAAGCTGATGCATGCATCAAAATGTTTGTTAACGACAAATCTATGAGCGGATCATTCCTTAATTCAGAGCATCGAGAAACGAATACTGGCGAACGGATAAGAAGGACATAAAGTTTTTGAAGAAGTTCGGGGGAAAATATCAGGAAAACTGTATAACCAATGAGAGTGAATGCATGCAATTACAAACCTTAGAATCAAAGCACGGGGAATGGAAGCAATTTGAGCCTAAGCGCTTAAAAAGAGAGCCTTCTAACCTTTTTAAGAGTTTCAAGGATATGTGTAAACCAAGCAAATTTGTGAGATAGGAAAACTCGAGATATTTTACAGTAGCTGTGTGAGGTACCCTTCGATAATCCACAGTCCTAGGAACCAAGATATGTTCAAGGCACCGCAGTCTGTTGGGGTGTACAAAACGGAAGGTTATGTCACAACACTTAGAAGGGTTCATAAAGATGGATCGGGAGCTCGTCCCAATCACTAGTTCGTCTAAACCTCGTTGCTGTTTCAAAGAGTCCTCGATGATTTGGGTTATGCGACCCAAAACGACGCTATCAACATATCTACAGCCTAGGAGTTTGATGGAATAGGAAGTCTTTCGACGTAGGCGGAAAATAGAAAGGGGGATGGGCTGGCTCGCTGCAAACACCACAATTGGCTGGGAGTACAGAAGACTTTCCACCACATACCTGAGTAAAGTGAGTGCGATTTATGCAGTGATCATGCATCAAACTACACAAATATGGGCGACACCATTTTCTGACAAAACAATCTGTCGAGGCTCCCAGTGGCGTTGGTGTAATCAAGAGAAGGGGGCCGTACGCTCCTGCTTCTGTCATCCAACGCGAACGCGATGGAATTTACCAGATAAGAGGCTACATCCAACGTAGAGCGCTCTGTTTATAAGCAAGCTATTTGACATCATCATTATGATTGCGTATGAAAATTTGGGGGATCAGTTGTTTTTCCAGTGCCTTTATCAGCACGGACGTGCAAGCAAATGGGCGACATTTCCGAGATCTCTTTTCAGGCACTGGTGTTATTCTGGCCGATTTCCAACTGTCGTGGATGATACTAGTCCTTAAGCACCGATTCAAAATCACTATCAGAGGTGCCGTTGAAACATAAATACATTCCTTCAGAGCGGCTGCTGACAAAGCACCCGGTCCGCTAGCCTTGTTTGGTTCGGTCGTGTGAGCTCCTTGTAAACTCTTGTGGAAGGCTCTGTGAGAGGCTCAGTAGTGGCGAGGAAAGACAAGGGGTCTATTAGATGATAAGGAGCTAAACTCAGCGCTGAATTTGGGACATAGCTTTACTATGCAATGGTCGGAACTACCAAGAGGTGCACACTTTTGTGTAGAGAACAGCTCGAGTTTGTTAGTAAAAAGTAAATCTCGATACGCGTCGAGTCTGGTGTAGAATTTCACCAAATGAAGATTTTATCACCCGTTCAATTCGCCGACGAGAACACAGATGGAACGTTCTAATTTTGTTCGCAGTTCTAAGATGGTCTGCAAACCTTTGCAGCTGGAACAGCTCATCGTCCGAGGCTACATGCACATTCGCAACCAATAGAGTTAGAAAACCGCTCAGAAGCCTTCGTTCATACTCTCATAGGTGACAGCTTACTGAAGCTGTTGAGTACTCCGAGATTTTTATAACATTTACACCAATCTTTTCAATGTGAGTGATGATACCTCATCCACGATGTTGCGGCCCTCCTGGGCGGTCGGATATTATGTGGTGGGGACGATTGTGATCACGGACTTCACCATCAATGTGAGAATGCAACCGTTTCCTGCAACGTGACTATACCTATATTTATGAATTTCCTTCGCTGCAAAATGTTTGCTAGATCATCAGTTTTTCCGAGTACTGATCTTATATTTCTGGACAGCATCAGCGGAATTTGTGTCTTGTTAATGGGACAGCGCTTGAGTCTCATCTGCCAGCAAGCACGATGCTACTATTTTTCCTAAGCATTTCTTGTCAATTCTTTTGAGTTTTTCTGGTCTTGTGTCCTAAATAAACAAGAGGCGATTTTCGCACATTATCTCGAAGGTAAATCAAGTCCTCAACTGTGTATGACACTATAGGGAGCTATAAAAATGATTCACTTAAACAATAGTAAAATAATTCCTTTGAACACAAACACTGCAGTGAGTTGTGTCAAATAATAATTCAATGGCAACAGCAGTGGCTGAATTTGAAGTCGCTGTCAGTGTCAACCCCTTTAACGCATCAACTTTAGAAACCAACCTTATGCAATGACGCTCAATTCTAACCATCATACGTAGGGATAGCTGTATTTCTAAGGTGATCTGTCCCCTGCAATGCAATTTTCTGGATTGACTCACTTCTAACACTTGTCATATAGATTTGCTCCAATTACCCCACGAATGTCTCCAGCTGCGTTTCGAGGCATTGTCCAGCTTTAATGATATCCTAGTGTTGACAAAGCCGACCACTCTCGTCAACTTATTACGTTTCACAAACCATATTCCAATACCATCTACTCACGGTACTCGGACGAAATCGTTTTCATTAGACTATCATGTATCGCCGCAGACATATTTCTATGAACTCTGACTTGGTAATATTGTTGCATTTCATTTACTTGGAATGATTTTTTTCACTTCACAGGAAATTGAAGCATCTAGCGCCGGGACTACTCTTGGGTCCACCACTTCGCCTGCTGTTTGTGATAACTCACAAACCCACAAACGCGTCATTCCTGCCTCTGCCATGAGTGGGTGCAAGCCGGATAGCGACATGCGCTCATCTGTCTTGTCTGTTGACACCAATTCTAATGGTTTTGAAGGAGGCGCCGAAATGGAGATCTCTATTATGGTAATATTTCTTATCCACTTTTACATTTCCGTGGATCTAACGGTTGTTCTGTTATTACTCTCTTATAAATGGTACCATTTTCCACTGGTTTACGCTGCCCTAGACTAATTGTCGGTTAACGTAAGAGTGGCGAATTCCCGACAGGGCGCTGGTCGGTTCTGGGCATAGGAATATCTGCATTGTAGTGGATGCTTGTCTTGTTCACATCACACTTGCTCGCATCATCACGCCGAATGCGAATATTCACTATTCCCCAAAAGTATTAAACCGCTTGCGCACCGTTGGCCCACGGTTTCGCGGAACGATCCACTATCGGCGAGTCTAGACAGGCGATGCGACTGTCAGGATGTTGATCGCTGTTTGATTGCACATTTTTGTGATACCCATCGTACTAACCGTTTAACCTTCCAACTATTCTCTTCCTTTTCGTATTCTGGTGAATGCAATTACGATTTTTATCTACGTTCTGATACCCGTTACTCGTCACCTTGAATAGGGTAGCTTACGTATAACGGTAAAAGCTGTCAATTGATTTCGCTGCTTGCGATCATCAACAAACCTCGATCCACTCAAACCGACATCTGAGGTTGTTGATTACTGCCTCTGTGGTCGTAGTGGTGAGTAGATGGATTTTAAAATAATCACTATAGTAATCCACCGTAAGTAAGTAATCTGTCTCATTATCAGTGGATAAATCCACCGCCACCTTCTGCCACAGTCTATCAGAGACGTCGTGCAGCATCATTGGTTCCCTCGTCTTCCGGATTTCGTGTGAACGGCAGGCCCCAAAATTCGATACATGATCTTTTATTTGACCCGTCATTCCTGGCCGAAAATCAATTCTCTTGCTCTGTTAATGATATAGTAGGCACCAAGGTGAGCGCGATGGACGTATTTCAGCACTTATCCTCGAAGCAATGACGGAATCAGAATACGGCTTCCCTTGAACAGCAAACCATCATAGACAGAGAGTTCATCCCGAAAATTGTAGTAGGGTGTTTGTTCTTTCGGTAGCTGCTTCTTTGTCTCTCCTCACCCATTTAGAATAGCGTCTCGCAAAGTTGAAAGCGTTGCCTCTTCCTCCGTGTGGCGTCTTATTTCCTTTAGACGATCTTCTGTCACCGCCAAGTCCTGTACTAAGTTTACTGCTTCGACCTCTTGCGGATTATGCTCGATTACGGGCAGATGAGCTCTTGACAGTGTATCCGCGATGAGCATCTGTGCACCAGGCGTATGCACAATATCCACGTCGTACTTTTGAAGCCGGATAAGTATACGCTGAGGACGACGAGGAACAACGTGCAGCGCTTTCCTGGCTATTGACGCAAGCGGCTTGTGGTCGGTACACAACGTTGTCTTTCTTCCGAAAGTATAATCGTTGAGACGCTCCATGGCATAGACTACCGCATGCATCTCCTTCACCATCTGCGCATAGCGCTGCTGGGTCATGGTGAGTGCTCGGCTGCGGAAATTCAAAGGTTTTCCATTCCGTAAGCGAACAGCACCTATTCCGTCTTGGCTACTGTCACACTGTGCCTCCAAAGGCTTCGTTGGATCGTAATGCCCGAGTACCGGCGCGTTGCTGAAGAGGTGCTTAGTAGTTTCAAATGTGGTTTTCTGTTCTTTTCCCTAACTCCACTTTACTCATTTGTGAGTTAAATTCCTAGTCGGCGTCATAATATCAGTGAGTCTTGGCATGAAACGGCTCAACTAATTCACTATACCGTTTAAGCAATGGATTCCCTTCACGTCATTAGGAGGCGTCATCTCTCGAATTGCCTTAATTTTTCCTGTATCGACCCTGACTCCTTGCGTTGTTAGCAAATGCCCATGGAAAATCACCTCGTCTTTCCGAAGTTCCACTTTTTCACGTTTAAGCTTGATGTTCTGTTGCACACAACGCTGTAAGAAACGGTGGAGTTTAGCGTCATGCTCTTCTTCTCTGTAGCCATAGATCAAAACATCGTCTGCCACGCATGTTACACCATCTAATTCGTCTACCGCTTGCACCAATCCTTTTTGAAAATTGCACTCGACACCTTCAAGCCAAACGGTAAACGCAGCCAACGATAACGCCCGGGCGGTGTCGCAAAGTTAGTAAGGAAACTGGATTCATCATCTAAAACTAGTTGCCAGAATGCTTAAGAGAGGTCTATTTTCGTGAAACACCTTAGCTTTGGCCAAACGTGGCAAAATGTCATCTAAGGTAGGTAGCGCGTAATGCTGTCTACTCAAGCCGTCGCAACGAGCGACCTTAACGTGGTGCGACGCTTTGCGTACCTCCTTGACCCATTGAGCTATACTAAGTAACGCCTCCGAGCACCTTGACAGCTACTTTTATTAGCTTGGTCAATGGTGAGAGGTCAGACAAACTCAGTCTCCTGGTCCTCCAGGTTGGGGGTTTGAAATGGGATGGCGTCCATCTCTGTAAAACTAAATCATTGCCACCTCTCCGCTGCCTTGCACACGGGCTTTTGAGCCAAACGCTTTGGATGAAGACCCTACTCGTCCTCCTGTCTAGGTCTGGGCGCCCTGGCAGTATCCAAGCCCGCATACAACCATAATTTTTTTTCAAACATAACTTCATCTTGCATCGGCCGTCGCGCAGGTTATCAAGGGTCGCCTTATCTGATGCTTACAGCAGGGCGAATAAGCGAAAACACGCTATTGCTGGCGCCTCCTTTTTTCCCACCTGTTTCTCTTACTCTCATCCCGACCCCCATTACTAACCTATCTTCTATAATTCCCAGCTTAATTGACAGCAACCGAAGTGCCACTGGAGTAGAACCATCTGCAGCCACCTTCTCGCGACACGCACCGGACGCCAATCGGCAACAGCCACTTATAAGGCCACGCTATCCCGTTTCCATGGCGACGTTCAACGTTCGCACTCTAAGACAACCGGTTGCACTCGCACGCATCTTGGACACACTGGGTACTGATGTGTGTTGTGCATCCGAAACTAGGACCAATGACCCTAATGGGGTTGTTGAATTAACCTCACTCGGCTTGTCCTGTTGTTATTGGTTGCCCACATCCGGAGACGCCGATGCAGTACTCACGGGGAAAGCTGGTGTGGGTATTATTCTAAGCTGCAAGGCTGAGCCATCCTTGGTCGATTGGATCCTCGTGAACAACCGTTTATGTGCAGCCCGTTTGACGACATCAGCCAAGGTTGATTCACGAAGTAGTACAAAACGCTGTTTGTTTGTGATTTCCGTTTATGCTCCCACCGACTGCAGTTCAGATGCTCTCAACGACACATTCTATCACGAACTGAGCGCGCTACTACGCAGTGCCACTAGTTCAGATATTATAGTACTTGCAGGTGATATGAACGCACAAGTAGGGCGTTTGAGCTCTTCAGAAGCTCAGCTAGGTGGTAAGTATGGACTTAACTCCGAACGGACTGACAACGGCGAGCGTCTGCTGCAACTGTGTGCGGAGCACCAGTTGTTTCTTACTAGCACTGCTTTTAGACACAGTGGGCGCCGAAGTGCAACTTGGCGTCCTCCTGTAGCTGGTCAGCGATGGACCCAAATTGACCACATTGCCATAAGTTACAGGTGGCGCGGTTCCATTCTGGATTGCCGCTCGTACTGGAGTACCTGTGTCGACTCTGATCATGCCTTGGTGCGCTGTCGTTTCTCCATGAACTTTACCGGGAGGCGCCCCAAGCATCTCCTCCGATTGGCAACTGATAAATTGTCTCAGGCCTCAGTCAGGCAAGCCTATCAAGACGCACTGCATACCGAACATTCGCTGTCTTGTCCTAATGACACTGAACTTCAGTGGAATAGGATCTCGGCCGTTATGCACGACGCAAGAGCCTCTGTTTGTTGCACTACCAGTGGTCACCGCACTACTCACTGGATATCCGAGAGGTCTGTAAACCTGGTGGAATCCAGAAGAAACCTCCCGACTGCCTCTGATCACGATGTGACCAGACGAGCCATTAGGCGCGAACTAAGCCGGAGCCTACGTGCTGACAAGGAGGCTGGTGGTCCAGTAGGGCTCAAGAAATGGAGGAGGCAGGAGCAGTAGGCAGTTACCGCAAGTTCTTCCAGCTGATTCGCACCACTGGTCCCAGTAAACCAGGCATCATTGAGACAATCAGAGACAGCGCGGGTACGCTGATACACAATAAGAAGCGCCGTATTGCTCGTTGGGCGGAACACTCAAGATCAGTTCAGCTGGCCCCTTGCTCCCGGACCTCTTCCTACTCAGGTGATGCAGGAGGAGCCATTGACGGTTAGTTTAGAGCCTCCGTCAGAGGCTGAGGTTCAAAGCGAGATCACAGCCCTCAATCGTTTTCGTGCCGCTGGCCCGGATTCCCTCCCACCTGCACTATTTAAGGATGGAGGTGAGGTCCTCTGTAAAGCACTGACCTCCTTACTCAAATGTATCTGGGAGGAAGAGAGTGTCTCGGCTAATTGGAGCGAATCGATTATAGTGGCAATATACAAGAAGGGCAGTCGCACAGACTGTTCTAACCACAGGGGTATTAGCCTAACGCCAGTTGTGACAAAATTACTGGCCTCGATTATCGTTCGTCGCCTCACTGTGGAAAGAGAATCTTGGAACAGGGAAGAGCAGGTCGGTTTCCCCCCAGGACGTGGCTGTATAGACCATATATTTACTTTGCGGCAGGTGCTAGAGCAGCACCACGCATACCGCAGACCGACAATAGCTGTGTTCCTGGATTTCAAGAGTGCGTTCGATTCAGTCGATCGATCGATTCTGTTCGAAATACTTGCTCGAAAAGGTGTTCTCACGAAATATGTTAACTTCCTTCGTGCTCCATACTCGAACACTACAGGCCGCGTCAGGGTCTACGGTATCCTGTCGGATAGCTTTTCTACCACAAGTGGCGTTCGTCAAAGTTATCCGATTTCCCCACTTTTGTTTAATTTCGTTGTAGATTCTATCATGGAGTGTTCCCTTGCGGAATCTCACGATGTATGCGTTGAAGTGCTATCTGGTGAAAGGTTAGTTGATCTAGATTATGCGGACGATATCGTCTTGCTTTTCGACGATGTTGGGACGGCACAATCAACCCTGAATAGCCTGTCCAGAGTGGACCCATTATTTGGTATGCACTTCGCACCTTCAAAGTGCAAAGTGTTGCTGCAGGACCACCATCCACTTTATGAGCCCTTGACCCTTGCTAACGAGGAACTCGAGGTGGTTGATCATTTCACTTATCTTGGCAGCTGCGTCAGAAATGATAGGCGCATAGAAACTGACGTCAACTCACGCATTGCAAAGGCCAGAACTGGTTTCTTGATCCTGCGGCATCTTTGGCGACAGAAGTGAGTTTCCCTCCGTCTGAAAGGCCGTGTATACAAGGCCACAGTGAGGACCGTCCTGCTCTATGGGAGTGAGACTTGGCCTCTTCGGTCTGAAGATCTGAGGCGCCTCCAAGTCTTTGATCATCGTTGTCTGCGTAGCATTGCTAGAGTCGGATGGCACCAGCGTGTGCGCAACGATGATGTGCGTAGGCGAGTACTAGGAAGTGATAATCATGCTAGCACCCTAGAACAACAGATACCACTGAATAAGTTGTGTTGACTTGGGCATGTGCTACGTATGCCTGGTCACCGCTTGCCTAGGAGGGCCTTGTTCAGTCTGCCAGGTGTAGGGTGGCGCAAGGCTCGAGGTGGACAGAAGTTGACTTGGCAACGGAAAATGAAGTCACTGTGGACCAAACTGGGTGCCGTTGGTCCGTCTCGCCTTCCGGGCTGAAGTCCATGTGACTCGCCTTGTGCTTGGCTCGAGACTTTACAGGACATTGCTTGCAGCCGGCACTGGTGACTCGTCTGCTACCGTCTCTTAATTGGATTGTCTGTTTAAAGTGTGTTTGGTGCTGAGTTATCTGCGGGGTAATGGCGCATTATGACGCGGGACAGTGTAAGCCGCAAGGAAGCTGTCTCGCCGATGCCGCCTTATCTTTGCACGAGAAGCAGCTGTTTGTGACGGTATGTTGTCTACACAAGAGGTAGGCGCCTTGACCCTGAATGTTTGCTTAGAGCATTAAGGTTTTCAGGTCAGTGCCGCTTCTCTCCCTCTTATTAATCTTTAATTCATAGGTCGTCATGGTTGAATGGCAGCGAAGCATCAGTTCAAATAGCTGATGTACTGCTGCTGCTGCTATTTTTGTTGTTCTCTATGCAAGACCACATCTAATGATTTTTGGTCAGTACACAAGTGCAGCTCGCCCATCTTCGCAATGATTGCGACCTGACTAACCCAGTCGGTTGGCTCGTCGATTTTGGTAATCACACCTTCTCTCACTAATTTGCTCAATTCAGCGGAGAACCTGTCACAGAGTGCAAATGGAACTCTCCTAGCTGGTAGCGCTGTCGGTCGTATCAAAGGATCTAAGGACAAGTGAGCGGTTCCCTCAAACTTTCCCAAACCTGGACTAAACACAGACGGATACTGGTCACTAATATCGGTTTCTCCTTGGCAAACATGCACAAAACGATCGGGATTAAAAACAACAAAACCGAGAGACTTTTTCAAATGAATGCGGAGATCCGGCGTGAGCTCCTCCTCCACGACCCCAAACTCCAATCGATGTGACTTCGATTGTAGCTGAGCCTTTCGGATGGAATTTGCAACCGTTCCACATACGCAGGTAATCTTGATCGGATCGAATGCACACTCCGGGACAGTACTTCCTTGGTAGAATGTTGAAGGTAGCACCTGTGTCTAACGGGAATCGTTCGACTTTGTCTTCCATCAAAAGACTTGCATAGATACCTTTTTACGGTATCCTCGGAGACATGTAGCCAATTGAATGTTCTGCATCTGCGGGGGGCTTGTCACGAACGACCGCACTCATATTAGTTGCTTGGCAGCAACAAGCGAAATGGTTCCTTTTTCCACATCCGGCGCATTTCCGTCCCCACGCCGGACACTGTTCGCGGGTGCTCGGATGTCGTGTGGCGCAAAATTCGCAGATCTTCTGTCTCATAGTAGTAGCCTTTGCTGCTTCGCCTCCGGAAACGGCACGCAATTCTGCATCTGTTGCGCGCTTCATTTTTTGATATTGATAGGTGGTTGAAGAGTCAATGTTGCAGATATCAGTGCACTGCTGGAGTGTGCTAATTTGCGTTGTCGCAAAAGCTGCTTTGTCGTACGTTCATAATTGAGTCCTAGAACGATCCGATCGCGTATGAGACTGTCGCCCAAACATTTACAGAAATTACAGGATCGGACCAAACTTTTCAATTCAGTGACTGATTCGTTTGGGTCCCTGCTACGCGAAAGGAAAAGCGCTGTTTAGGTCTCCTTGATTTGACCTTCACGAAATTCACTGAACTTCCCAATGACCGTCTCCAAATTATTGAAATCTTTGTCGCAGTGCAATGTCTCTAGAACACGGCGCGCGTCATCCCCGATTGCGTGTCGAAACATGGCCAAGCGATACGCGATCGGTTGTTCGTCCAAACCTATTAAGGTGCAGAAATCCTCCTCCACTTGCTCTTTCATAGACGCCAATTACTCGCCAAGTTCCGTTCGTCTATGTTCAGTTGGGCAGGTGTCTGAATCGGCGGCATTGATCCAAACAGCATCCGCGCGCCGCCGGTAGGGTTCGTCTTTGTCTTCTCTGACACCATGTTTCAGAACTTAGTTGTTCAGGGACAAGCGTTTATTCGGCAAGGAAAGCTAAGCGGAAATTACATGTTTAGCAATCCAAACTCCTTGATGTAAATTGCAGGTTCCAGTCCATGACTAACGACCCTTCTGAGTCGATGAGATCCTTCGATTGCTTCAGTTAAACAACCGGTGAATCATTCACACGAATATCGTCTAATCCGAGTCCAGTAATCGAATCCGTCACGTCCGCCTCCTATTGGCTGTTTGGCTCGCTCGGTTGGTCCATCCGCTCACTCTGATCTGATACTACCATCACAGCGGAAGAGACAAGCGCCGATGGGCTGTTCACCGTCGACGTTGAACGCATGATGCTGTAGCACATGCGGTCACGAGTGTCTGAGTCAGGCAGGCCTAAAGAGCCACAAGCGAGGCCACTCAGGACCAATATCGGAACGACGACAGGTCCCGCTGAGAACGCAAGTAGAAGCGTCGCTGCGTTTGTAGATACACTGCATTCGATTTACTAACAGCATGTTTTGTTGCTACGTTTCTTTATTTCAGGTGGTAGGTTTGCTATATTGTCTTAATGCTTATTTCCTTACCTCATTTTAATGTTTGCCTGAATATTCTATTAAATTGCAAATGTCGGTTGAACCAAAGGTGCTTAACTTCCTTTCTTTTCTCCATTGCTAACGTTTTTTGATCACTTTATCGCGACTATGTGGACAATCTATTACTTTCATGTGCTAAGTTGGAGGTATATCCGTATGGTGTTTTCGACCTATTTTATTGGTTATTCCATTTCATGTGATTGGCTGTTGCTTGACATCCCCGGTGTAGTTGCGCTTGATGTGCATGTTGACAAAGTGCCTACCTGTATTAATCACCACTTCGTCTATAATGGCTCTAGGAGACAGTTTGTCGTTGTTGGGGGGGACGGTTGGACGGTTTGCACGGTCCTAATGGCCTTGCTAGGCTCGAATAGTGGTTCCATTCACACGGTTTGTGTGTGTGGAGCGAACTACGGTCCAGTCACCGCCTTGCGTGCGCTTGATTCCCAAATACAGCGTGCTTGTGTTTGCCTAGGATGAAACGTGGCAGATGTGATATATATATATATATATATATATATATATATATATATATATATATATGATAACTTCTAATGTAGACTGCTTTCGGTTGGTACGATACTAGTTACCGATAGCCCCTTTATTGCCATTGTCGTCCGGTGGTTGTCCACTCTTCGTTCGTAAATCTGGATACAAGCGCCGCGGCTCATGTTCTTCGTGCTGCTCCCTATGTGTTTGTTTCTTTTACGATTGCTTAGTGATGCGCGCTCCACTGTCACATCTGTGTGGCTGTTGAATTGAAACTGAATGTATGCTATGTTCACTTTGCTGTCTTGTTTTCTGGTTGTCCCTCAGTTGATAAAAAGAATTCTTTTTCTAGAATTTGAACTTCGGCACCTCTCTGTTGGACGAAGTGTTCAAATGCTTCAGTTTAAATCCAGTTGATTCATCAGACAAGGAAGCCCGTAATGTGGAATGTAGCTCCCCCACGGAACAGTGCCTTGATGCCAGACGGTCAGAACCAACCAGTCAACTTCAACCAAATATATCCTGGTAATTATTGCTTTTTGTAGCTACTCCATTTCTTGTTTTCATCGGGTGTAGTAGATTATCTGGTGTCTGTTCTCCCGTCGGTAACAACGCTGAACTTGTTTTTCTGAGCTATGCCCATAAGACAGTGGTGTTTGGAATTTCGTTACTGCGTTTGTCCACTGAGCTATTGTTATCCATTGTCCTGTCATGCTGAAGTTTGCGTCTTTCTCAGCGAATAATCACCATTTTCAATGTTATTGGCTTTATCCATGATGACAGCATATATTCCATTGTTCGCCTTTACTAACACCAGCTTCATTTCTTTCAACTCCACGCTTGCTGTGTAGCGTTGCAAAATTAAGTCACATTTCTGACGTTTGTTTGTATTTAAGAATCCGTTCGAAAAGTTCACCGATTTTCCTAGAAACCAGAATTCACCATTCGGTTATCTCTGTTAACGGCCACTGAGCTTATCGCATATCCTCATCAAGAGCATTCCATCAGCCATTTGAACTGATGTTTCGTTGCAGTACAACCGCGGTGACCTACGGGACGAAGAAGAATATCCACAATCAATCTGTTTGCTTAATTTACCAGCCTCGTTCGGCGACAATCATTATTTCTTCCCTGGAGAAGTAACCCCCGAATTTTTTCCTGTGACTCAAACCGATAACACACTGCACAGATGTTCTGAATTTCGCTGTTGAAGCCGCAACTCAACCATAGTTTATTCGGAATGCCCGCGTATCGTCGTGTAGCCGTAGTGCTGTATGTTTTCCGTACAAAATAATCACCACTACGCAGCCGCAAACTTATTCTTGGACAGGGTTTTACCGGACTACGTTGGGCGATTGCCTGATGTTATGCATTCTTCAGGCAATTTGACCCGCTTGCATCGCAGCCACAACAATCGACCTGTTACACTCTTTCGGGACATTTGAAGCACTTGCTCCTCTTTAGAGTCACTTGCTCGATGTAGTAGGAAGCCAGACATGACTGGAGCAGATTACCGATTGTAAGCACAACTGTCCGTTATTGTTCACGCCACCTTTGTTGGCCTCGATGCCGTGACTCCGATCGCACAATTTGATATGCTTAAAAACAGCATGCGCTTCAAATTCAAATCGCTACGTATGACACTGAAACAAACACTATTCAACAACAAATCCATCTACTCATAACTACTTAGCATGGATTTAACAACTATGCAATTTGAGCTAGACAGGAGGAGCATTGCTGCGAGATGGTGCTATTTCATGCTATCTGATCATTTACAGACTATTGATCTTGAACTCAACCATCTGGGAATATACACGGTCGCCAACAAACTAGCGTTTGATGATTTTAAATGGAGTATACTTCACTCGGATCTTAAAGGGATACTCGGAGGTACAGAAGGAGCGACGCATTTTCGCGGTAACGCAACTCGAATGGATGGTAACCGTTCACCGGACATGACTTTGAAGGTTTTAGGTTGCTTCTAGGTGATCGACTTATTGACTTGCAGTATGCCAAAGATGTTACTGTCATTTGCGTTAGCTCACAAACCTACCCAACAGCACTAAACAGATTAGCAGTGACTGTTAATGGTTTCGGATTGTGCTTTACTCCCTGAAGATTTAAGGGACCACCCAATGTGGTGACCGTTGGTGGAGACCGTCAAGAAGGCTTTTTGAAGTTCTACTACCTGGGCAGCTATATTAGCGCCTGTGGACTGGGAGATTAGGTCAGAAATCGCATAGCAAAATCTCAAAACGCTTTTGCTACTTTTCGTCACATAGTTCGCAGACGCGGAGTTATGCTTGCCAGAACGTCGGAGTTTATGATACATCTGTCCATTCATCACTCTTGTATAGCTAAAATACCTGGTGCATTAGCTTGATAGACGTAGGGGACCAATTGGTTTCGGCTACTCATGCTTTCGCAGCTTAGCTTACATCTGGTAGAGACACTACGTGAGCAATGAGCGTATTGGACGTTTAGTTTATGACGCAACAATAGCAGGTGAGCCGCTGATCACTGTTGTTTCGCATACCAGGCGCCGATGGCTAGGTCGCGTGTTGCACATACCATAACACCTACCGGGGTCTGGGTGGAAGAAGAGGAGGGGAGGCCTGTCGATTCTTTTGCCAGGAGGAATGAAGCCACTCACGTCGTGCTTGCTCATGGTTAGTGAACTCCGACTGGGGTTTAGCTCTAAGCGAGGACGACCACTTTGGTTGGACCTATGCTCAACCTCCGCCCTCAGTGGCATATATGTAGGGGGTTGTTTTGTCTTTTATTTTCCCGCTTAATCTCTCCTAACCACGATTTCTGTTTCCATGTGTAATGTGCGACAGAACGGACGTATATTTTTGTTTTCCCTTTATTTTTCCATTTTATTGTACGACCTAATTGAATTGTATTGTGACGTAGCCGTTTAGATGCTTCTCACCTTTAGCTAACTTTAAGCTTATGATTATGAACCAATTGAAATTACCGCTACATCATTGGTTGATAAAGGAAACCACGTATACCCACTTAAACCATTAGACTCCTACAGGGACTATGTGCCAGCTAACTTTCATCACTCTGCACGTTAGTTGGAAATAAGAAAAGCCTCAGCTACTGGGCCGCAATACAATGCAATAAGATATTCGGAAAATGCAAATACAACAAATGAATATTAAGGGCTCAGGTAGAAACTGGTATAATCATGCGAACTGCCAGAGATCCGCAAGGTCAATCCACCGCTTACATCAATGCCGTCCGCGCAAAGTTCTCCACATTTTAAGTTGGTATGTTGCTTGAATGATTGGCTTACTTTGGCGAAACAAATGCTGGCGAACTATACGATTAAAGATACCTTCGAATTAATCGGATGTGTGCACAATATGAACGTTTCCAGTGAAATAATTTGTCTTGTGGATACATCACCTTTTCAACCACACACAATTAAGAGAAACAGGAAACTTCTTATGTGATTTTGTCACGAACACAAATGCCGCTCTTCAACTTCATGTGAACTATCCACTTAACATGTGTAACTTTCCTCTGATGCCCTAGCATATCGACAGGTGGTTGTGTCACTTTCACTATCCTACTTAGTTCCATGCATATATCTTCACCGTAATGGTCGAATCGGGTTGTAAGCCGAATCTCATCTTAATCATCACCATCATAAACAGCAGTACAGCAACCATTTGAACTGATGTTTCACTGCCATACAACCATGACGACCTACGGAACGAAGAATAGTAGGGGAGAGAGAAGTTGGACTTGCCGGAAAACCTTAATATTCTAAACAAACATTTAAGGCCGAGGCGCCTACACCTTGTCAATAACATACCATCACAAACAGCTGGCTGTTGTCAAAGATAAGGCGGCATCGGCGAGACAGCTTCCTTCCGGCTTTCAATGCTTCGCGTCATAATTAGCGATTACCCCGTAGATAACTCAGCACCAAACACACATTAAACAGGCAGTCCGGTTTAGAGACGGCAGCAAACGCGCCACTGGCGCCGACTGCGAATCATGCCATGTAAAGGCTCGCGCCAAACACAGGGCGAGTCTCTTGGACTCCAGTCTGAAAGGCCAGACGGACTGACGGCACCGGGTTCGGTCGCCAGTGACTTCGTTTCAGTCTGCGAAGTCAACTTTTGTCCACCTCGATTCTTGCGCCACTCTGAATCTGGCAGACTAAACGAGGCCTTCCTCGATAAGCAGTGAACGTCCATACGTAGTACGTGCCCAAGCCAACGCAATTTATTCACTGCTATCTGTTGTTCTCAGGAACTAGCTTGGTTATCAATGCCTAGTACTCGCATTCGCACCTCATCATTGCGGACACTGGTGCCACCGCATACCAGCAATACTCCTCAGACAACGATGATCACAGACTTGAAGACGTGCTGGTTTTCAGGCCGAAGGTGACAACTTTCACTATCATAGAGCTGGACGGACCTCATTGTGGCGTTGCATACACGGCCTTTCAGACGGAAGGAAACCCTTTTTTGTGGCCGTATATGTCGCACATTCAAAATGGTTATTCTGGTTTTAAATGGTAGCTATTGTCTCACATAACCGGTGGCTTTCTCTGACTCGTTCTCCCCATGCGCTGGAATGGCACTCGGCTGTTTTCAACGACATCGGCTTTCTCCATGTCGCGAGCCCTTGTCATTCACCAAGGGTGATTGGATCTTAACGTGATACATGCCCTTATAACCCATTGAGCTACGCCGAGTGACACTTTGCATATACCTTCAGAACCACTTACTGGTCAAGGGTCAGAATAATTCAGTCCCAAATTCTCTTCGGAGGTTAAGAATAGGTTGCTGACCTTCTTCCCAAGCCAAAGAGACAACAGGTTTACGGGTTAAAAGCTCGCATCTCGACTGGAGTAGAGTACGAGCGCCATGCATTGTCTTTCACGTTAGGAGTGCACCACCCTGTGCTGCGTTTTGACGAGGCCACATTTGTACTGGACTGGTGTGAAGCTGCTGAAGGTTTCGTTAAGTCCCGTTCAAGTGGCTTTTCGGTAGACAGAATGTCGTCAGTTCTAGTCAAAGATACTTCCGAAAAGGCAGATAGTTGTTGTTCTCTAACTCACATGTTAAGTAAACGTTCGGGCGTGCGTTGTTCATCACCTTGAGAAGACGTTGAGCAACATTGATGTTGGGGACAATCACTAGCGTAACATCAACGTATCTCCTGTAAGGCTACATCTGGTTCACGTGTGGGTCACAGCGTGCTTTAACCATTGACATAAAAATGTCTGCTAGCGTGGGACCGAGTAGACTTTCCATTGCAACGCCGTCCGCTTGTCGGTAGGATTCACCTTCAAATTAGAAATGCACATTCTCTCTGCATAGCAGAATTAAATCGTTTGGATATTCGACGTCTAACGGCAAGGTCACTTTTCTATTCCTCACGAAATCACATAGGTATTCCACCGTCTCTCTTAATGGGCCGTTAGTAGAAAATGATTCAACATCCAGTGAACACATTACTTGACCTACAAAGTTCATACTTTGTATATGACCTATCAGTTCGAACATGCCATTGACAGTGTGTTTCACGATCATTTGTCGGATTGGCGCTAGTGCCCTGAGTAACCAATTGACCAGTTTGTGATACGGAGTATTATTCATGTACAATATCGTTCTAAGAAGTATGTCAGCCTTGTAGATTTTCGGTAGGCCATACATTTGAGGGGTGTACGTGCTCGTTAGTTTGAGTTTGTTGTACATTGTTTCTGTAATCATTCCGTTGTGCAGCGATATTTTTCAGCCTGCTGGCCACCCACTGTTCGATCTAAGTTACATCGGCCCCACTTTTGTCCTTCTGAAACTTACCATTGTTACTAAGTATCTCATTCATCTTGTTTATGTAATCAAACCTATCCATGATGACGACTCCAGTACCCTTGTTCGACTTCAGCTCTATCTTATTCTTGGATTTCAGATAACTTAGTTCTTTGATGTGGTACTTGTCTAGAGTACAAGTTTGGCGAATCGGCGCCTTCATGAAACCACTTACAATGTCGACCAGCTTAACTTTAAGGCAGTCGTAGTTTTCCTGTTACCTTGGGTCAACTTTCCATAGTCACTCAATCAGGTTTTCGAACTCTGCTTCTACATAAATTCGATCAACTTTATTTGGAAGGATTTTGTAGTTCAAACCGAGTGAGAGAGCTTTCACTTGCTTTCTGTTCAAACATATGGAGGAAAACCTATGTACATGCTTCTGTAAGTCATCATTAAAGATGGATTCCTCATCAGGGTTTTCGAGGGACCTTTGTTGTGCCTTCAAAAGTTTCCTTTCCGTTCTGTCGACAACAGTCTTATAGAATTTGTTGAACTTGATCCGGCACGCTAACAGTTATCTACTGTAAGGAAAACGCCAATATACTGAAGCTCGCGGAGGCTGTGGCCATTAATCACACTCGTCTGGACTTAGGTGTACAAAAACAGCTGACTGTCACCCTCAAGCTTCATTGGAGATAGTGACACCTGTCTCAAACGTTATGATTCTGTTTGAGTGTATACCCTTTTGTTTCCTTCATTCCCATTCCGACACCATTCAAATCATTGCTTTTTCCCCTTTCGTGATTGTTAGATGTCGCTCGTTTGCATGTGTTCAGAAAGCGCGAAATGATATCGTCGTGCAACACCCGTCTTCTCATTACGTTATTTGCACTAAACATTATTGACGATATCATCTGGCGTTACTGCTCTGCTTTTACATACACATTTTCTTCTTGTTTTTTTTGTGTGCAGTAAAATGAACGAACCTCCTCCCACGAGCTCAGACGCATCTGAGTCCTCAGCTTGCACACCGGCTCTGGAAATGAACTCCTCAACCACGGGACCGCTTACCAACTTAAATCATCGGTTCCGCTCCAAGGTGCCATCATTCTCTCCATCCTGTTCGGATTTATCCGTTACGTTTAGACAGCCTGATCCAGACACGATGCGTAAATCACGGCCTATGACGAGGGAGAGTCCGCTTGATGCATCGGAACTACATACTTCACCTAGCCTCCGAACCCGCTGGAGGCGAAGTACTTTCAACAGTCTTACTCGGCGCAGCGCATCTGTGTCCAAACTTACCACCACCCCAAACTTATTCAGTACACTTGGCCGGAAATGCTCGGAGCCACCCGATGATCTAAACCAAAACAAAAGGCTTACCATCAGCCGACCGATCCTAATCAGCAAGCCGGTGTGTGTTGGTGAGTTCAGTCGCCTTTTTGGCTTTTACACGTTAACTGTAGCTTGATTTACTTAATCTCGATTTCCATATTATGCTCATTAGGCAAAACATCGGACTTCACTATTTCGAATCACTTGATGACATCCTCCTCGAGTTCGACTGCTGGTCACATAACAGATCCAAACCCGTTCACTCGTGGCAATTCTTTAACTACAAATACTTCTCCGATGAATTACGGCTTACCAAATCTCACAAGTTCTTCAGTGGACCGTGTGTTGTCCAATTCATCTGGTCCACCGAATCCAAGGTCAGACAATGTGGAGCATTCCACTCATCATTTACTTTCATCTGCTTCCATTCCTTCTTCCATCCATCCCCTCACTCGAGCCTCCGATCTCGTGACCGCTGATTTCACCGATTCCGTGGGAACTACAGGTCGCAGGCTCCGTACACTTCGTGCTGGGGATGTGGTCTTTCGTGCGGGGACGAACACCAGCGCCGGGAACGTGGCTTTGAACTCTCTTCGAAAACCAACCGGTCCCTCTTTATCCGGCCACGCTAATGGAACCAGACCCATCATTTCTCGGTACGCGTTCCCTCTTCAGTTCGCACAAATGCTTAGGTGTGCTATATTGCAGCTAGCTGCCTCGTTTCCAACCTTGCATGGAGTTGGCAGGCAACCGCCAATGACCATTTTTGTCAACAACTCTTTTGTGATAATTATTCACTTTGTCACATCAGCTCGATCAGATAAGGATGTTGTTGTAATCCGTTCACCTCTTTTAAAAATTTTGGTTCTCTCTGAGATTCCTATCAGTTTGCCTGCACTCACTAACGTGAATTCTAGTGTCCACTTTTATACAGTGAATGGGATTCGCCTCTAGGTAGGCAATTAGCAAGGACGCCGTCAGATGATAAACCTTTCAGATCCGTACTTTCACCCAAATTCGACATCACATTAGGGAACTAGATCAAGTATATCATCTTAGTCGACTGACTTTTCTGACCGCTATGCTAATCTACCTCTAACCGAGCATTGTTGCATCCTCGTATTTATTCTGAATCACTTTTGCACCCGCTCCACTAACTCAAATTATTCTCTGGCTGTCCATCTTGCTAGCCGAGAGATGGAAGCGCTGCCGGTTTGCATTTGGTAAACTGCGGATATTAGTTAGTACTCCGATCTAAATGTTATGTTTACAGCGATTTCGGCAGCAAGTCAGACAACAACGTCAACGCAACCTCGTGTTCATCTCGGAGAACAGTCTATCATCCTCATCCACATGGAAAGCTACGAGTGTTTCGCACAAATCGCACACGGCGGAGCACTAATGCCAGCACTTCACAGCAACCTTTTTTCTTTCCAGTAGCTTTATTACTCGTTGGCTACGCTCCGATCGACTTCATTCAAACAGACGAATTCTCTGTTTGTTAACCTACTTGTGCCTCGGTATTTGCAATTTCTTTCTGCTTTTTAAAAAGATAACCACCTAATGCTTAGATAGGGGACTACATAGAGAAGCCCGACTGGACACTCAAATCCAACTGGGTTTATATTAACTTCGGTACTTATGTGTTATGGTTCCCAAGCGTTTTGGCGCTTGTCAACTGGCTGGCTTGCATTTGGCTAACGTAATGACCCCCTTCGCCACAGGCCTGATTCGAATTGTTCCTGTTCACGATGTATCTCATTTTTGTGTGAGAGAAGTGATCTTGCCGACTACAACTTCACTAACATTGCATTGAGTTGGTATCGGATTACCGTCAAACGGCATCGTACTTTTTTCTATTCAGTCGATGGTTTTGTGTCGCGCGTCCGCTTCCATTTTTATTGCCGTCCTTGCACAAAAGGCCGCAAAGACCTTGTGTTCCCTTGTCTTGTTTGAGATGACTGAACCACTTTTGTTCGTGTCCAGACGTGAACCTTACTTTATTGCATGGATCGGTGTTATCGCCATACTTTTAGCTGTTAGTTGGTTTCATGCGGCAGGATTGGCACCCTTCACGCACGCGATATCAATCGAATTCCAGTCACTTGTGAAGGCAGACAGGACCAAGTGGTTAGCTTACTAATATTTTAGTAACCTTTTTCTCTGGATACCAAAAACGCACCTGAAACTGATTGCGGTGGCCATTTTGAAACATTCCCTGTGTGAATGAGTTACGACACGGTATTTCAATTTGTGACTAGGTTCACTTTGAAGTGAGTCTCGGTATCTGAAAGTAATCATGAGCTCGGCCTTGGATTACACTGTTGCGGACGAGCAGCGTCCAACATTTATCTTCACCTGAAACTACATTAATAATAAAATTGTTTGCTTCCGTTCTTTCGAATCTTTCGCGCTTCAGTTATGCATGTAACCTTTTAGCATGGCCTCAATGAATCTAACAATATTAGCATTCGTTGCTATCACCGTAGAGGATATCCAGTTCGTTTCGAACTATGTCAACTGTCGGTAGGAAACAAGGAAAAGAAGATGATGGAGACATTCTCAGTGGTCTGCTTTCCGTTCTACAGCCCGATGTATGCAACGGATAGGTTTCCATTTTTATTTCTTGAAAGATCGGTGCAAGTTGAAGCCTAACTTAGGGCCAAATACGAAGTTTTCAATCAATCAAATGAATTAGTTTTGAATAGATTGGATGGTCATTTTGAAGGACGCGCTTTGTGGCTTGATTGCACCGCGCAATCTCAATGTGGACTAAGATTCGCATTGATGTGAACCTTAGTCAATTCGATCACGGGGACCCTAACTGATGAAGCAGATGGCTATTAGGTGTTGCCCGTTTACAGTGTGTTTTTTTTAATTCGCAATTCGCTCACATAACGAATACTTTGAAATCATCTTCTAATCAATCACAAACCGTTGTGACAAGCGTTACCCTCCGCGATTTGGTGGTTTAGGGTAGAGGTATCAGCGAATGTCCCAAAATTCTTGGGTTCGTTTGTCTGCTATATCTACGCGATTAGACCAAATATGTTTCGGACCGGTCGGGAAGTACAGTGATGAATAGATTATACATGGTTTATTTCGCTCCCATTATGAAAATTACTATGTTACATTGTGGACCAAAGATTCTTAGTGTCGGATTACCAGAGACACAACTACGCTATTCCCCTTCGTAATCCCTTCACAACGATATCCGCAGAACATTGTTAGTCGAATGTTGCTCATATTTTTCTTCTTTCATTTGTTGTAGACCGATTTTGTCAGAGTGCACCATTTTAATGAGCCCCAATAGCAGCAGCTATTTTTTCATTTCACAAGTGTTCTGGGTGGCTATTGCAGTCCTTAAGATAGGGTCGATTAGTCCGGCTAACGGTGGTATACAATCAGCAGCCGTTTTTAGGCAACAACAGTTTTACAAAGAAATAGGTAACCTTTCCTGATACTGATACTGATTAGAAGCAACGAGTAGAGCATACTCTGTGTAGCTGCATCAATTGTCGCTCTTGGACATTAACGTATTAATTATCGTTCAGCTCTTTATATTTTGCCTCTGCAATGTGTTTGTCTAGAAGCTTCTTAAATTCGGCCACTGGATTCGCCTCTATTACTGGCTGCGGCAGGTTGTTCCAGGTATTCACCACTCTACGTTGGAAACAGAGTTGGTGAGCTACCCGCTTCAACTGCGGTACGATAAGTTTGTACCGGTGTCCTCGCGTGCTGCTTGGTGTGCGCAGATGAAGCAGTTGTCTCAACATGGGGTAATCACTCAGATGTAATATCCGGTGTGTCATGATTAGGTCAACCCTCAGCCGACGATATGCTAGGGTGTACAGCCTAGTTTCTTACATCGGTCTTCATATGGCATACCTCGTAAGTTGGGAATCAGCCTAGTGGCTACATGCTGCACCCGCTCAAGCTTTCCTACCTCGTCCAGCGTGATGGGACAATATGCGGGAGAGCCGTACTCTATCATCGGTCGTATTATCGAGACGAAGAGGCGAGTGGCAATCTCTTCGGACCAAGTGCTGAAGCTGCGCCTGAGCGCCCAAAGCATCCGAAGGCTGTTTTGGTACAGCCTATTCGTGTTGTCAGTGGACTTTAGGTTGCAGCGTGAGAGCGCACCGAGGTCGCGCACGAAAGAAGCGGGATGCAGCGGTTGACCAGCCACTGTGTACGTTCGGCTGTGCTCGCATTTACCCAACCTCATGAATTGCGACTTAGCAGGGTTGATCGGAAGGTTTACCTCTGCAGACCATGTTGAGATGCTGTCGAGATCCTGCTGAAGTAAATCACAATCATTGAGTGTGTGGATTACTCTCCACATCTTCAAGTCATCTGCGAGCAACGCACCTGGTGATTGGAGTAGCTTAGGCACATCGTTTACATGGATCAGAAACAATATCGGCCCCAGTACAGTGCCTTTGGGCACGCCGCTGCTCGATGGATACCAGTCCGTTAGATGATTGTCCACCTGGACTCTCCACTTTCGATCAACAAGGAAATTTCTGATCCATTTGTGTAGCGAACCACCAACACCGTACATCCTCGGCCTGTCACGGAGCACTGCATGGTTAACCTTGTCAAAAGCCTTACTGAAGTCAATGTAAATGACACCGACTGAATGGCCTTGGTTCATCGCTTGTAACCACTTGTGCCTTGTCAACATTAGGTTGGTGCTGCACGAGCGACCTTTCAGGAAACCATGCTGTGCGGAGGTCAACAGGTTTTTCGACTCGAGAAGCTGTAGAAGGTTCTTCTTCACGATCCTCTCGAGCGTCTTTGCCAAAACAGCAGTCAGGCAGATCGGCCGGTAGTATTCCACTTTACTTGGGTTACCACCTTTCGGTATAGGCTTTACGACCGAGTATTTCCAGTCGTCTGGTAACAGTCCAGTAGATAGTGACCTGTTAAACAGTTCAGTTACAGAAGACGCGATGGTGGCTGATAGGGACTTGAGAATCAGTGGGTGTATACCATCTGGCCCAGCAGGCTTTGTCCCGTCAAGATTTGCTAGAAACTTGCGCACATCCTCAATATTGCAGTCCGGGCTGTTAAGTTCGGCTAGAGCGGTACTCGTCGAACTCGTTACAGACACCTGGTCACTTGCAAATACGGAGGCGAAGTGCGTCGCCAATGCGGACGCACGATCTGCACTCGAGGTTAGGGGTTGTCCATCGGAGCCTTCTAACACTGGTACATTGGCTACAGGCCTCAGGCGCCGTTTCACGTATGCAAAGATCCTCTTAGGAGCAGTTTTTGCGGCCGCTGCAAGCTCCTCTTCGAAGCTTCTGCGTTTTCTTGTTTTCGCCTTGTTGCAGGGATTTCGCTGGACCTTGTAGGCATTGTAGTCCTCATCAGAGCCAGCTAACACGAAGTTGTTCCATAGTCTGCGTCGTCGTCGGGCCAGTTTGTTGTACTCTTTGTCGAACCAATGTGGTTTGACTGGCTCAACTTTTCGAAATTTGAGGGTTACAAATCGGGCGCACAACGATTTTACTCCCTCTATAATGATAGTCCAACAGATTTCAATAGATGAATCCTGTGGTAAAGACCAGTCTATCTGGCTCGCTGCTCGAATGAGGCCATTAAAGTCCACCTTCCAATAGTTGAAGGTTGGCTCCCGTGGGGTAGAATACGGCAATGGTAATTCCATGCTGCCTATGATCATCGAGTGGTCGCTCGCTCCCAGAAGCTCTACGACTTCAATGTTATGCGCACGCTGCTTCTCCGAATTTCGTCATGGCGATTTTCCTCACCATGTTGTTTAGGTTGAAGCACTTGGATTTACTTTGCCTCGCCACCCACTAGCGTTCGCAATTAGTCTTGATGCGTCTGTTAATGAGAGATTTAGAATGCTACATGCGCTGAGGCTGTGGACCGAATTCGCACCAGCCTTCTCTCGTTTCTCACTATTAGTATGATGTACGGTCGCAATTTCGGTGCTCTTATCCATCGTGCATCTATTCCATGCCGTCATATTGCACACTAACCAATTAGCAGTCATCCGACTCGGACTTATCTGGTGTATCGCTAAGTGCAGGAATTTTTCCTTCGCCTCAGGGCCTCCGTCTTGCTGATTTCGTGGGAGTTTTGGCTGAAACTCACACAGCCATCTTGCTTTCCTGTTATTAATCGTGACATTTTGTGTGTTAGTTGCAGCCACTTCTGCAACTGCTGGTTGTGCATGTCTGTCTGCACCATCGTATCGGTGGACCGATTTTTACTTATTTAGCAACACTCGATGCACTCTATCTTTATATCATCCGGTGTACTCCTACCGCAAACAACTTTCCGGCTATCCAGCAGAATTAGAACTCACACCGGTAGTCACCTAACCTTGTGTGAGCGTTTTGATGGGCATTTGAACTGAAACCAGTGTGCAGTGCAGCGTGTGAAATCAAAGTAGATTGGTTTTTATCGCCTTCCAGCCCACCTCATAGAACATTATACTGACCCCTAATACGTTTAGAATGCTATAACTTCATCAACTTTCAGTCGCACTAGTTGGCGGTTGGAATTTCTAACACACACTTCTGGCGTTATACGAACCATCATTTTTCACTTCGTTTTATCTGACTACAATTGTTATCATGTGGATTTATACGCGTTATATTTTGAAGTCGCTGTAGATTTCCGCGCTCACCATCTGTGTCTTTTCCAACCGCCACGTTATAAAGAATAAACTGAAACGCATTTGCAAGAAGTGCAGTAATTGTGCAAGAAAACACAGTGCTGGATGGAAGATTGATCTTAGGAAGAAAAAACTGGAAAGTATAAGCATGTCTATCTTATTTATGTCAAACATCCGTCCGTTTTTAGGCAAAATGGCTGCACCAACATGCACGATCACCAAAGTTAAATGTCGTACTTGTATCGGTAGAAGGGTTCATATGTCATCAGTCTGACCGTGCTTGCGCCTACCTTAATCGCGACGGTGAGGTCATCTTCTGGTGCGTATCCACTAAAGTTTTGTTGCGATTCTCTTCTCAACGTATTAGTTGTATAGTCCTGAGATTCAAGCCTAGCTGAATCAGTGGGAACCGCTGAATCTTACTGGCTAACATCTATATTTCCCCCAACTGTCCAAAACATGGAGCGGAGACATTTTACGTTGAGTTTACTGCGGTTGTTAGAAAACACATCCATTGTACACCGCATATTTGTGCTGGTGATTTTAACCAATTCGACACCACTTTTCTCACAAGTTTTAGACTACAAAACGGCGTGAATTGCCCCACTAGATCCAATGTGACTGTGGATTGGGCATTTGTTAACAACGTTCTCCGTGTGTAGTGGGGTGCAGTTAGGCAGCTCTGATCATTCAACAAGTAAGCTGTCGTATGATCTACTCTAAGCCAAACCATAAAGTGGAAACTCGTTGCTACGATTGCAACTCCAGGTGGAGGCAGTGTTTCGTGGAATATTGACGGGCTACGGAAACTGCTATCGTCCACTGACTTCAGTTTATTTTTTGACACTGATTTATCCACATATTGTTATCAGTTGCCAAGTTACTTGAACTTTTGTTTTGACATTTGCTGTCGATGCGAAACTCGGTTCATCCGTACGGACAGGTTCTCTTTTCCCCACCTGAAGCAGCTTAGTCGACAAAAGGAGAAAGCTTTCAAAGCAAAGGACAAGGGACTTTATTATAGTCACTATCTGTAGTTATAAAGGAGGAGTTGCGCCGTCTTAACAACATGTACGTTCAGGCTGTACTTGTGAGTAGTAGCCGCCGTAAACTCTGGAGGCTGTCAAATGACTCTCTTCACTTTGCTTACTGCAATTCCAGGTCAGCCCACGAGGCAGTAGTCTGCCTTGTGCACTCGGTCTTGTCATCACTAGACAATAGAATCAAGTTCTCCCGTGTCTGTTTGCCGGACTATAGCAAAGCATTTGGCTGCGTTAACTGCGAATTGCTATTGAGACATTTATTCGGCGCTGGAATACCTTCTTTCATCCTTCTTGTGTTAAGGGATTATTTTACCGATCGTGCACAGGTTACCCGATTTCGAGGCAGTAACTCCTCGCCCTTAATCACAAATACCGGTGTTCTTCAGGGAGCTATCCTGTCACCATTTATATGTTCCAATTATGTCAACTCAGTACCCATCCCTTGGTATGTGACCTTGCTGAAGCACGCAGATGACGATCTCACTTTTACTAGCCAGCGACTTATGCCACTGAGCCATCGGTACCCGCTGCTGACGAGTCCCAATAGTTCAACACGGTCGTCTCGCGCTTTTCTGAATGTGTTTTGGCTGGCTGCCTGAGTCTAGCCTGACGTTTGTGTTCGAGAGAAAGAGCCGGTTGTCCTCACATAACGTGAGAAGTCTATCTCCGTTATCAGCGCGGCTCTCAACAAGGGCATGACCGCCACCAACATGACATTCGCATGGCAGGAGGCCACCGATCCGTCCATTGGAATCTCCGACATGAACGGCGACACTAGATTTTTCGACTTTACTCAAAAGCTTGTGGAGTCCGCGATGAAAGTTGTCCTTAACCGCTGCACAACTGCAGTCGGTTTGAGCTTATGCGCAAATCACAAATTGTGTCTCTATGTACGAATGCCTATTCGTCCTGACTGACCCTTGAAGTCGAACTGCACACAATGGGCTTTCAGTCGGGTCAATCGAGCAATGAGCTTTTGCCACAATGCGATCTCAACATCAGCCAAGCTAGCAGCTGCAGCTTCTGTGTCACCAGACAACTGCAGGAAATATTTAGTCCCGAGATCAGCAGAGGACCTGAACTTGGTTCTGGTGCCTTGTGATCGAGTGTCAGAAAGGCAACAGACATCAATAGCGAGGGCCTCCATGGGCGCGTTAGGCTGTCCTGTTGTCCGATCTGCATAATGGTTCTGATGTCGAAAGCTGCCAGCCGAAACGGAGATCGAAGTCGAAAAAGGGCCACTGGTCGGATTCTTTGGTCATGAGCGAGGCTGTCATCGGTTTGCTGGAATGCAATGCTACACCAGAGTGAAGCAGGAGGCAGTGAGTTTATCTAGTGGTAGACCACATCCACCACGTCACAGTGTTGTCAAACAAACATACGTGGCTTTTATATTACTTGTGAATGGCCGGATTTTAGTTGTACTTTTAAGGTTTTCATCCCAGTAGTTCATACGCTGGTGCTTTTCCTGATTAGGATGAAAACCTTAAAATTACAACCAAAATCAGGCTACTCACGACTAATATAAAATATGTAGCCTCTCCCAGTTTCATATGCTCTGGATATGGCATCTAGCTAGAGCACGTCATGACCTCGTCGGCTAGCCACTGTCAGTGACAATGGAAGATAGGTCGGGCTATCTCCCAGTTCACTTGCAAACTATATAGGCCTGCCAACGTCCCTCATGGCTCAGTAGTAAGCTTTTGGCTAGTTGGCATCTGCCTCTAGCGGTCACGTGTTCGATCCCCATTAGTGGACCGAGAGAATGCGCACCACTGACTAGCCACAATAGGGCGAAATGCGTCTGGTGTTTTTTCGGACTAGGCTGTGCTATGTAGTTTGTGAACTACTGTGATAAAAACCGTAAAATATGTGGCTTTTCATTGGGGGAACGCTTGTCAGACGAAGACCCACCGTGTCTTCGAACACTGCTGCCGAACCATTGGTTAGAGCTGGATAATCTCGAACCACCCAGTTGGCACTACAAGGAGGAGGTTCTTCGATAAGTCAGCCTGTGTACATTATACTTGCCACATAGCATCAATGGGAGGTTTCGCAACAACACCTGTCAACTAACTGCGGAAAGCCGGGATAACTATCTGCCACGATTTTTCCGTCGTCAAATGCGCTGTCCTGTGAAATACTTCACAACTCACTGTCAAGTAATGAGCTATTGCAGAGACATTTCACATTAATTTTTGTAGCGTTTTCCACCAGAATTCGATGCTGACCATGTTTTCCACTACAGAATCACCAAATGAATTTTTCCAAGGTGGACCAAGATATATAGCTTTACTGGTAATTAGGCTGTTGCGTAAAGCTCCCAAGCAACAAAAACCGTGTTTCAGACGGTCGTAGCAACACGGGTACTGGTGAATACGTACATCAGTCATGCATAAACATGATCATAACTGCCGTCATGATTGCCTATTACAGAATCTGTCTTTTTCATCCGAGAAATTTATGTTCTTGTTAGTATCTGATGCAGAAATGCACGTACACTTTGGACGTTTCAAGTTGTGTACGCCACAAACCTTACTGTCTGCCAGTAGTAGTTCTATTTCTGGACGATCACCAAGCATTCGACTGGGTACCTCATAAGCGTTTATCACAAATGTTTCAGGCCTTTGGGACCGGGACCCATTACTATGTTGGCTATCGTGGTACCTGTGTGGTCACAACCAAGTTGTCACTTTAGATGATTATCGCTCTTTCCCACGCCCCACCACGGAGTCATCCAAGGGAGCTTGCTCGGTTCTTCACTGTTCCTGATCTGCATCAGTGACATCACCACATCTGTAAAACCTGATCGGTCATTTTTATTCGCCAACGATATCAGGATCGCCTATAAGCTTCGGCGTGACGAATTTCAATATGATTTATATTCCCTTGAGACGTAGTGTTACACGTGAAGGATGAACCTGTCGGCTAAGAAATCAAGCATCATTTCATAGCCTTTCCATTCCCTAGGAATCTATTGCACTGACTAATGAACATGTCCATATACAGCTTTCCATCTGCGATCTCGGAACTGGGTACTCATCCACCTGCAATGTCTCCGAACAGATCCAATACCAAGTAGTTACCTGTGGTTTATATATCCAACAAAATCCATGCTGGAGTTGAGCGTTCTATGATAGTCACTGGTCTCGTCCGCAAGTACTGCAGTATAATATACGGTAATATGTGAGAGAGATAGAATTGCTGTGGAACACCTGCAACGGTCATTTACTAAATATCTGGTTGGTAAGCACGTTTCTATGAGTTGTTGTGAACGTTGCAACGAACGTCAACTCGGATGACTTTGGATTCGAGGAGTAAGACACAACGTATTGCTGCTTTTCAACCTGCTACCCAAAAACGCCTATTCCGATCCGCCTACACTCGAACTGCGGCATAGCTCAACTCGGGAGTTTCGCAATAAAGAACAGACATTCCATCAATTTTCTTCCAGATCTGTGGAATATCTGTATAATTAACTGCTAATCACACTCAGGTCATGTGACAGTTTGGCAGTTTCTAGTAACACGCTGTCAAGTTACCTTGGTTTGAGTACCATAATGACTATATTCACACAGGGAAAGTTCCTCGATGAGATATTTCCGGAGCGGTCCAATAACATCTAAACACCCACGTTTCCAAAGCGTGGTTTTCGCTTCCCCCATATGCTAAAACGCTGTTACATGAATCGCATGCTCTAATATTTCACATACGCCTATCGCCCATTCAAGAGTATGATTTATTTTCTACATATTGATATGTACACATACAAACACACTTTCTCATATCATGTGAAATATACATATTATTATTAATATTATCATTATCATGATACTTTGCACGTAAAGATCGTACCACATCGTATTATCGGAAATACAGACCGGGCGAAAAGACATTGGAGGATTAAAGCACTTGCTGTCAAATTATGTGACACCGATACTTTTCACCTCGCTTAACTGATTGCCAGACTTGACCATCAACCGGAGTTAACGCCCTTGTCTTGAGTTCTACCCTTAGTTAACTCTGCCCTCCGAGTTTGTGACTGCGTCACTTCCAATCCCTCTGGGACTGATTGATTAGTTCATCTGGCCAAACTCTCCGACTCATCGATGAATCACTCCAATCGATGGATTCCCAATCGCCAAACATAATGTAAATGAGCGATGTTTGTCTTCCTGAACAGCTCTTTTCTTGGTAGTAGGCGTAGTCAGTCATAAGCATGGGACGTTAAGGTGCACCTAACGCTTAACTTTGCGAGCAACTTTGAAGTAACCATTTTATTGACAATCTATCATTCTGCTGCATATCACAACATCATGCTTCCTCACTCGCTTGGCTTGATTTACTGTTTGCGGTGTTTCCGCCAGTCACACGGCATACACGGTGCCGTAATGTGTCTGACCAACACTCTGAACACATGGGCAATAACAGTACGGCGATTCTTGTCACTGCTATTCGGTGGCTGATTCGATGGTAGACATTTAAAGAATGCAAGGGCTCAGAAGACTCACCTTTTATTTCTGCTGTATGACTAAGGGCTATTCTGATCATGCAGCGCGTGTTTGACCTCAATATACTTCCTGCTGGCACTACGTGAAAGACAGTAGTCGAAGGTTATGAGCTTTTGAATATATCTCAGTGTTTTCCATCCCCAAAACAAGTGATACTTCTCGTTTAGGTTCACGCAGTTGAAAGAAATCTCCAACAACTTGATCATTAAGATCGTTCGGTTTTTTGGCACTTTTTCATTGTTATCACCGCCGATATTGCTGCATCAATGCAGCGCATTTATGGTTGCTCAAACAGCGAACATTGACTCATCACAAGTTGTCCACCAGCTGGGAGCAGCACTGTAATCGAACAACAGGACTTTACATAACGACACAGTATCAGCTTTCAGACAGATCCTTTTCAGCTTACGATATCCCCTTTAAAACCACATATGTCACACAATCAGCCCATAAATCAGACATGCTGGCCAGATGAACGGTCCTCACAGAAGGCAAGTGCAGTAAACAGATGTGTCTACCTCTGATTCCTAACAGGCGCTATCCGACGAACGACGCTGTAGTCTGCGCCATTTCCCCTGCTCTCATTTGGTCTGTGCTTGACGTTCTCAGGCTATTGGGATCAAGTACCAGTCGCTTGTACCTTTTGTCGCAGCTTCTCATAACCTTTCTGTCCTTTTTGATCCCTATTTTCCTCCTGGGATCGCAAAACATCTGTGCAGTCCAAAACGTGTTTCGGAGCCCACGCTTAAGACACGACTTTTGTGAGTAACGGTGCTGCGCTATACTAACCGCTAGTTGTCGCATCACTCATGCATCCTTTTCGCCTTTCCCCGAATCCCCATCGCATGGTGTCCGTTATGGCGATGTGATGAAGCACTTTTCCCTCACTTGTCTTTTTGTGATTATTTACTGGTTGATGCAGTCGATTGTCACTAGTTTTTTCACTGTTGCTAGTTACCGAAGGGTCACGTAGCTGCTAGGACATTGATGTGTTTACTTCGAAAGAATTATTTCGTTACTTGTCCAAGTGCTAAGAAACGAGATTGTTCCGTTTCACCTAGCTTGATCATTTTTCCCATTCCATTACTCGATACAAAGGACCACGGAACTGCTTGTGTGCGTTATATCTTCTGATCAGTGTGGTATAAGTAAGTAAATATGCCAGTAGAATGCCAACCATTCACGTGAACCGACATGCCACTCTGAAGTATATCCCTGTATGAGCGCAGTTATTCTCACAGCCTAGTGTTCTCTCGGTAACCACTGTCAAGAGATACATTGTCCCACACAGACTACCCGTTGCGTCTGTCGCGTTAAATGCTCACATACGTCAAACATTCATCATCCCTGACTTGGATCGACTTTGCTTAAATGCATATCGACAATAGGGATCTTCCTTGACGCACTGTGCTAAACCAACCCACACTTAAACTAAGTCTCTTTTTAAGCTGGATAAATTTCATTCCACTTCATTTGATTTGTTCTGCCTACCGGAATAATCTTCAATTAGATTTCCACGTTGCTTACGGTGATTGCGCTTTTCTTCGTAACTTTATTGCGTTTGTAGCATTTTTTGAGTCACTTCTGGACCTTTTTTACTTATCGCGGATTCGTCGCTAATCAACATACTTCATATGCTAATTTAGGGGAGAGTTATGTCTGCATAGCTGTATTCTTAAACAGATATATTTTATTTGTTACTGTCATTTCAAGCGATTGGCTGTTGTTTGATATCCCCGGTGTGGCTGCGCTTGATGTGCATATTGACAAGGTGCCTACCTGTCCATTACCCACTACCTCGTCCATATTGGCTCCAGGAGGCAATTGCTCGTTACTGGAGTGGACGGGGTGCACGGTCCTTGTGGTCGTGCTAGGCTCGAAGAGTGGTTCCATGCACTCAGTGTGGAGCGGACTACGGTCCAGCCATCGCCTTGTGTGCGGTTGGTTCCCAAATACAGCGTGCTTGTGTTTGCCTCTGAAGGAGTGTGGGCCGGTTCCGTTGATGAAACGTGGCTCCCATCCACATGCCTCCCGATCTTATTCCTTCGGGTTTACACTAGATATGGAGTGTGTGGTTGGAGCTGTGGGTGGTGCAGCGCAAGCTACCCATGGTCCTGTGGCTAGCCACAGTGACAGGCAAATCCGAAACCAAATGCATCCAAATATTATATATATTTATATATACCCTTTCTGGGTCCTGCTTTCAAATTTATTTTGTCTGTTTTGTGTATGACCTGCGAAACATAATTACACTTGAAATTGCGGTTCTCTTATGTGAGCTTGAACACTGGGACCGTGTGCTCCGTGTCGTGGGTCCCGGCACTGAAACGTGCTACCGATTTCGTACTTACCTAAAGAGGGGCGCTTGGGCAGTCACAGTTGCCATTGGACATTTTAGTGTCTGGTCTAATGTGCATATTGTGCTTTGGTATGCCGTAGCATTGGAATCGTATCCGCGTCACTTAAAATGAGAAGGAAGAAGCTCCTCGTAATGCGTATGTGAGTATGTGTGAGCAACACCCAACTTTGGCAATTGTAACCGCTGCTCTGCATTTCCATTGCTTAAACCGGTCATCCATAATTGACCGGTTTTTTCGACACATCTGCGGAAGCAAATAAAAGATTTCCAATCGCATTTATTCGTTTTTAAGACAGTTTTTCTCGTATAGGCACAAATCCCAATTTCACCATCGTAATATCGCAATACACCAACGGTGTAACGTGAATCACCAAACCGCTTTGACAACGCAGCTACTTTCTGATCTGCATATCCTGCTACACCAGTAGCCGAATGTGTGTGGTCTCTGTGTGCTTCATAGGATAAGCGAACTGGTCAGGACCACCATTCTTCAGCCCTATTAATTGGCTGTTTTCTTTTTACACAAAACACAGCGTCGATTAGTCCACCATTCGCACCAACTGCTGACAAATTTTTACCAAGCAAAGCTGCATCTTTTTGCTGTAGTTATCACCCTCCCAGTTTGTTTTTCGCAGAGTGATTGGGTTTGAACTACTTTCAATATTGTCTTGATCCGTGATACTTGTCAATTTCGAGCTATTTGTCAGCCTTTGGAGCAATGCGTTGCACATCGGAACTGGTTGTCCTACTTTTCGCAACTTCCTTCCCAGTCTTCGTGCTAAAAAGCAGCAGCTTGGCTACTCCTTTTATATATTTTATGCTGGTCTCAACATGTTATCGGTCACCCTACTTTCCTTCGAATAGTTTACGCTGGCTGATTTGTGAACAACAAAGCTATCTCACTTCGTTGATTTGATATTTTGGCTACCGCACCATAACGCAACATGTTGCTTCTGCAATTCATGATCCTTGGTAACCATCCACACAGCGCTCTCCCATTTCCTTTTGTAGACCGCGTGATTTGTCGCACTCGAGCAATGCTATCCGCTCTCCAGACTATCTAAGCAACGACAAAGGGTCTACCAATTTGCTCTCACGTCTCGATGGCTTGTGCGTGAGTAACACGAGCCGATTGACGACTGATGGTGACGACACGACCACAAGAGATTTGGGGGCCAAACCAAACATGACTCGAAGACTCGGCCGATGTTTATCCATCTCCTCATCCTCGTCTTCAGCTTCCATTGGTTTGATTAATCGTTCTCCTGGACTATCACCACTGCATACCGTTGGTAAGCTTATGAATCAATCATGTTCACATCTGATAAACCACCGAACTCGACGACACTTTACTTGCCGTCCACAGACAGTTTGTTCCAAGAGTTAAGTATAGCCTATTGTCCTGCCTCCACTTGTCAAACTAGTGTTACCTCTGAATATCACCACTATTGTGGTAAACCTGACGCACAGCAACATCACTTGTATTGTTCGCAGTGGGCTACTGAGTTTAGCGAATAATCTTGCGTCATCCCTGCTTGTGTATGCTCTAAGAACTGCACTACATAACCTTCCTCCTTCCTACGCTATCTGTAACCAGTAAACCAACTTTCGATCTCATCTGGACTATTATAGTGAGAAATCAATCCTGTTCTGTTACTGGTACCGCTGGGGATGAGCACTTTTGTTTACCATGGACAGTCACAAACCATTTAGTCGAGTGTCATCTCACAGCAACGGTTGCACAAATTGCTCGCCTGAGCACGATTCTGAATTATCTGCTGCCTATACATCTGAAATAAACTTTGTGTTTCTTTATTTGGAGTATCAGACCTCATTCCAGAGATCCTTATCTAAACAACCTGCTGAGTACTGAATACCATGTTGTGGGAGCAAATAGAAATCTAATTATCTCCACCTCCATTGGAATCTGATCAACAGCGTCTTAAACAGTGTCTGTCACCTGTTAATCTTCCAATCATTCTTCATGTTCTTAGGTAACATTAAAAATATCTGACTCCCAGGGCTCACAAATATGAGACGTCACTGTCAGCGTGCAGTCGTCCTCTGAATCGAATAATGGTGCGGTTTAAATCCAGCAAGGTTGTGAAATGCTGCACAGATTTGGCTTCCACGACACGTTCTGGTTGAGACTTCCAAACATTTACCACTCTCCGTTCAAAGCAGAGGTGATGCGCTCGCATAATATCCAACACCACAAGCTTGTACCGACAAACTCCCCTGGATCAGTGACTGCAACTATTCATCTCATGTCATGGTTAACTTTCGCGCGACTAGCATCTGCGTTCACCCAGATACTATGATATTTGAACGTATGTTGAAAACCCAAGGCCTTTTACTTCTAGTAAGACGCCTTCCGACTACCCGATCTCTCTGTACCTTTTTCACTTCCATCATTAACGGTGCATTGGTCACCGTCTTAAAGGGCTACAAATTCGGGTACATCTCACTTTGTATCTACCGTTTCTTGTTTGCTATTTAAAATGACATTTTTTTCTTTTCGGTTGTTCTATCGACTAGAACTCCCGTAATACTAAGACCGCCAATTTCACTGGGTCTGTATAAGTCAGCATAATCTGACGAGTTTAAACACTAATCGAAGTTTATCTTTTATTCATTGTAAATGATAGAAATTTATTGAATTAGTAAAGGCGTATGATTCCTCCGGGGTTACTCAAAATCGCTGTGTATCATTCTTCTTTACACCCAATTGAAACCTCCCACTTGGTAAGATTGTCAGTCCTCGCCGTCTGTGCTGTTGTTCGCGGTCTCCCGGAAAATTTGTTTCCAGTTTCCCTTGTATCTTCTCCGTAACACAGTTAAGCTATGATGAGTCTTCCAGTTTCTCACACTGAGATTCTCACCTATGACCCACACCCTTCTACATGGCTGGCTTATGTCAGCTTCTTGACTTGGAGTATGCTCACCACGTTGTCCTCAACTGTGACAGCTCACAAACGTGCTAAGCTGCACTGGACAGATTAGCACTGGCTGTCAGCCGTTTCGGGCTTTGCTTTGCACACTTAGTGTGAAGCTTTCCTCCAAAATTGACAAGGACCGTCTCCTGTACCGGACCCATGGTGGGGATCAGCTAGAAGTCGTTCAGATATTTAGCTACCTAGGCAGTTGGATCAGCGCCTATGGAACCGAAGACGAAGTCACAAACCGAGGCGCTTTTGCTAACCTACGCCATTTGTGGCGGCGGCACGACTACCCTCTCTCCCTAAAGGCTAAATTTTGCAATGCAGCCGTACGTTCAACCCTGCTGTGCAGTAGGGAAACTTGGACCCTTAGATCAGCGCACCTAAAGAGGCTAGTTACGTTCGACCACCGATGTCTTCGTAGTTTGGCTCATTCCTGGCAGAAACACCGGTTGAGCAATGAGCGTGTTCGACGCCTTGTTAATGGCATAGGAAGAATAAATGAACCGCTCAGCACCGTTATTTAACGCACTAGACTCCGTTTGTTGGGCCACCTGTTCTTTATGCCAGCCCGCCGACTACCGCGACGTCCGTTGTTTGCACGTTGTTGGTGTGGATGGAAAAAGAGGAGAGATGGCCAAATGATGACTTGGTTGAGAGGAATGAAGGCCTTCGCTTCGAACTTGGTGTCAGTTGGAGCCTCTCGGCTTCTTTGTTGGGGTTCGAAAAACAAGGAACACGTTTGGCTGGATACGTTTGCTGACATGGCTAGCAGCCGACCTCCGTGGCATTTGTGTTGTGAGTTTCTTTGTCCCTCTCCCTCCAACTTAGCCTTTACCTCCAATCACGATCTCATTTATTAGGCACAATGTAACTCTTTTTCGCGGCACAATAGCCGGCTGATGACTCTCCGGAACGATGCCCATCCTTTACTGGTGGTTCAGCTGACGTGCCTCTGCTGCATGTTTTTTATCTATTGCGGCACAATAGCTGTGGCGTTTTTCACCTATAGCTAGGGTGTATAATGATGATGATGGCTTATGTGGGCGTATCTACGGGGTATCGCACGGAACCTGACGTTTGTCCACTGACTACCACTGGCAGTTTCCGTGTGTCGTCGATTGATGACACTTTTTGTGAGCGCTCCAAGACCATGTATTTGGGTCAGTACATGCAGTCGCCCACAATGCAGGTGAATTGAGTATCCACCGTTGCTTGCTACGCGGTTTTACTTTGTTCCCAACTAGTGAGACACAGCTGCCTAATGCTACACCAGTGAAAACTCGGCGGGTCACTTGTGAACTACACCACTTTTATCCCTGCCTTGTTTTTTTCTACAGGTCCCGGTTTTATTTCTTGCACTACTCCTCGTTCAGATTCTACCTCTAGAAAATCGGGCTTGACTAACCAAATGGCTTCTTTCTGGGGCTCCACATTCGCGGATTTGATTAACTGTCCATCCACCATCTGCAGCGATGTAGAATTGAACGGTGACGTTCCCATGAAGTTTGGCCTTAAGCACGACAGTAAGTATCTTACATGCGTCCTGTTTGTTTTATCATCAAATTATTTTTTTCCGGTTCCAACAGTTCACCTCATAGATAAAACATTCCTGATCCATCTGAGAACCGTAAGTTCAATTGGCTTTTGGGTGTAAGAACTGTCATTCACCCAACGTTTGAACTCCTCTATCTACACTTATAGCGACGGTCTATATTCGAAGCGGTTATCCTGTTGCTGTTGGCAATGACTTAGCGTCGCACTGTCCTTCGTTATACACTCCTAACGGTAGCAATTCAGGTTTATCTGACTCTATGCACGGTACATGATGCGCTACGCATTGCAGTGTACCACGCTGTCGAGAAGTTGTCGCAGTGAGACTAGCGCGGTACGATAGTTTGCGCACCTTAAGGATCACAAGCCTGCTTCGTAATCTGAGGGCACGGGTTCGAGCCTGCGTAATGACCGCGCGACCGTCGCAGTATCCTTAGCTCACATGCGACTAGTGGTGGTTGCGCGGCAACGAAACGTCAATACTGCCTACCGGCGTATTGCTGATGCCTTCTTCTTCCTTCGTTTGCGCAACTCATTATCCATCAAGCACATTATTAGATCCTCAAAACCAGACGATAGGTTGTTAGTGTTTTATCACAGTGTACAGATGTATCGAAGGGACAAGCCAGACAACGATCGGCATACGAACCTAACGGACCTCGATCATTTTATGCTGATTATCTACTGTTATTGTGCACTACAGTGAGTTTCTCGTCATTTGTTTAACGGAATCAAGCGAGGATTCTGGTCGGTCCAAAAAGGCTGTTTACGGAAGTGTGCAAAAATCTTTCGTGGCGTTCGGCGTGTCAAAGTTGTCATAATTTTCCTTGGTTTGCCGTTGCTGGGTAATGAAAGACCGAATTTTGCGACGGATAGTTGGAAGGACAAGCTCTGTCTCGACCTACTCCTCAAGAGGTACGGACTAGTTAGGAAACCCCCTTCTTTTCGGAGCTTGGTGGTGCGAGATAAACGTTCCCGGTTATAAACCCCTCTCGACCGGAGCAGAGAACGAGCGCCCCAGATTTATCCCTAGTGTTGGAAGTGCATGTTCGTTACCGGACTGCAACCACACGGTTTAGGCCAACTGGTCTGTTATAACGCAGTTGTTTCGACTCTTAGCATGAACGTCCTAACCTTTTTCGATGGTAGTACCCGACGCGCGGAGCAGCCATTCAAATTCGGAATGTTGCGCACTAACGTGACAGCCGGCAGACGTACGTGTGATCGGAGACTGGAGACGAAAAGCGTGTAACCTATCACGATTACACTGCGACCTAACTTAGAGGGACTGGCCGTTAGCACGAATTCTTTTACTAACTCAGCGATGCCGACCCATGCCTTTGACACCTTTATGTTTATGGCTCAGTATATTAGCAGTATAATGCATAAACCTTAGAAGAAGGTGAATGTTGGCAGGGCGCATGGGCTGTCACCCTGCGGCAGTGTCCTGAGGGAAACTCAGTTGGTGTCAGTGTGGCTTTATGCGGTAGCTGCCGCAGTGTGCTGAAAGAGCTCAGTGGGTTCACTGCGGCTTGGCATCAAGGTCCTCGGGACGGCTCGGTTGTTGCTTGCTCGGTTTCTGTCACTGCATGGTGAGCCCGGCGAAATCTACACAGGTTTCACGGAGCTATGCGAACTCATCAACATGGTCTCTGATCACTGCGATGAAATCGAATCTGCACTAATCTATAGTGGAATTTGGTGACGTGTGTATCATGTGATATCACAAACCATATGCAGTTGACCCCAGCGTTTCAAGGTTGTGTTACCATATCTGAGTTACTTTCTGCAGACCCCTGTACTCACAACAATACATGTTGTGAGTCAGATTATTGCATTCACAGCTATCACTTTAATCGCTCTCGTAAGCCTCATTCCAACTGCCCATTTCGTCAAGCCACTTGATGAGGCATGGAGTTGGGCACTTTCTAACAAAAGTTCTGCAGTCTGGGTAGGCAGTAGAAGGCCTTCGTCTTGGCCCCGTCGCCAGTCTTCTATCAACTTCTTTATCCATTTCTCTTCTCTTGCATATCTCTGGTTAACACTTAGTGAGAGAATACGCTTGACTTGGCAATCCATGTTAACTACATTACTGAATTCGGCTCTTCCTCCGACAGCACAGTAGATTAGATCAGCTAACCGTGTTTCTTCCGATTTATTTGAACTCGCCTGGTAATCATCACTACATCATTTCACACATTGGCTAGAGATGAGCAACAACTCAGCTATTGTGTAGCAATATAATTCAACCAGGTGCTAGTAAAAGGGAACGAAAATGTATCGACAATCATAAAGTTGTTCACAAATCAGTTAGTGCAAGGCCGAAAACACTACACTACACCACCAACATTTTCTTCTTTATCGCTGCACTTCATGACTAGTTTTGAACTTGTTTGTTCTCCCAGACGGAGATATTTGGTACTCGAGCCCTGAGTCTTTGATGTGTCTGCCCAATCATCAGCCACTAAGCCACTGAGTCGTGGTGGATGACGCCTATCACAACAATAAATGACTGATCGGAGGGTCATTTCGGAGTACTCGCCGTGTTAGTGGATTGCGACGCGTAATCTCAATGTGGACTGCGAATTGCATTGAAGTGAACCTCGGTCAATTCGCTCACTGGGACTGTAACCAAAGCAGGCTAATTTGGGTGCTAGTTGGTCGAAAACACTGCACCCCACGACATATTTTGACTTGTTCGTTCTCATCATGTAGAGTTAGTAAGTATTAAATGCGGGACCATTGGGATGTTAATTGGTTTTTCTGCCACTTTAGCCACGGAGTGAAGATGGGCAATGCTTGATGCAACGGTTGATGATTGATTGGAGGATCATTTTCAAGTACTCGTTATGTGAATCGATTGCGACGCGAAATCTCAATGTAGACTACCATTCGCATTGAAGCGAACTTGGTGTATTTGATTACTAAGATCCTAACTGATGAAGTAGATAGCTATTGGGTATTGCCCGCCCGAAAACACTACACTCAACGACCGTTTTCCAGCGTGTGCTCTCATCAGCTAGAGCTAACAGGACGACACTCGAGCTGAGGGCTTTGGTGAGAGCCACCAAAACTCTTTAGCCACTGAGTTATTGTGAGATTCCGTTTAGATGCGGATATTCACCGCCATACACAGAGCCACAGGAGACGACAGTTACCGCCATGACAAAGTTAGTGGTTGTGTTGTACCGCAGCTCACCTACTTGCAAGCTACTACCGTGCAAGTGGTCAGGTTAATTTCCACGATCAAAGGTCGCCAATTAATTTTTAGCCTTACCTCTTCGGCACCGGCTTATTTTCATTCACACAGATGAGCGATTGCTCTCTACGTTTAATACAGTATCAGGCGCCCTGGCAATACCATTCTTCACACTTTGTTATTGTAGTCCTTGCTAAATGCGTTGCGCCATTTAGTGGAACGCGTTTAGTTTGAAAAACATCTGCCAGCTGAGCTGAAGGATGCCATTGTGCTACCACTGTAAAAGAGCAGAGGAAGAAAGCGATGTGCCGTCATTTATCTTGGCATCGATTTGTTGAGTTTTATCGAGAGGCTAATTGCCTGGATCTTCCGCAACCACATTGTCACTCAAATTCTTGTACTAAACGTGGCCTATGAAGAGTGCGGATTCTATTCTGGCCTCGGCACGTTGTATATGTTGCTCGCGGATTGTCAGTTTCAGCCGAAATATCGTGAGCAAAATCAGCCATGGTACTCGCTGTTCATCGACTTCACGAAGCCATTTAACATGGTGAAAAGCGTGGCACTTCGGATGGTTTTGAATGGGTTTGGTAGCCTAAGTTTGTAAGTCTAATCGAATACCTACACACTGGTGTGCGAGCGTGAGTGCAGCTGAGCGCACAAACCTCGGATGACTTTGCTGTGGTCTCTGATGTGAAGCAACGCTGTCTTGGCCCCTGCTCTGTTTAATATTTACCTTCATGCAGTGATGCCTTGTGTTTTTGATGCCTGTAGTTACGCTGTGCGTCTCGAGTACCGTGTTGTTGGACATCCATCATTTTTATGCGTGAACCCGAGTGCGTGAGACAAACATTCGGATGTTGTTATTTACTGACGACTGCGCAATGTTTGCACACAGCGACGGCGAGTTGCAACCTATGATGGCGGCCTAGTTTGAACTCACAATCAGCACAAGCAAGACTGTCAGTCTTTTTCAGCCATCATTAGGAATGGATCTCCTAAGGCGGTCACAATTCACGACCTAGGTTTACTCGGAAACCCCGTACTTTTCTACTTTCAACTTCCTCTGACTTCACCTCAAGTTTCATTGTTGCATCGTACAAATGCCTAGGTTGCTTGGTAGGTCCCCTGTGTAGAGGATAGCGCCCTCTCGTTCCACCCACTTCACCCTCGTGCGGTTGATTGACCGCCCCAAAGCGTCTGGCGGACCTCGGTGCACCTGGTCGTGCATCTGTCTGGCTGTGGCCAACTGTGTCAGCGGAGTTCGTCCCGGTTTTTTTGTTCAGTCTTAACCGATGCACCTATGTGCATTCGTAGCTGTCACTCGGTGTACCATTTGGTTAAGGTTCATTGTGGGTATTTGCATGTAGAATTAATTTTTCGAATCAAAAGAAGAAACGGATGCAAACTAGTATGGGTTTGTTTCCTTTGGTTGATCACACTTTCAATTGTTCGTCAATTTTATTTTGTCCTATGTGCACCTGTTACTATTTTCCATGTGATGATATAACCCTCTGTCGATAATCTGGCGTAAAACTAAGCTTTTTGCACAAGCCACTTATTTATTGTCTATTTTGTCCCCGTCACCAATCTACCTAGGGCACATTCATACTCGTTATTTGCGCAGCAACCATGTGAATACTGAATGCCATCTTGTGACAGAAAGTGGAAATTTGACTCTGTACAACCCCACCGAAATATGACCAAAACGTTACAAAACTATCACCTGTCAACATATGGATCGTTTTTCAAGTTTTCACTTGAGATCGTGAAAAAACATGGAACGCACAGTAAACGTGTACTCATAAATGCGAGATATCATTTTCGGTGGGTAATCGTTCTCAGAATTTAACATTTGAGCAATGCACATCCAACAGTCATTTGAACTGATGCACTGGATTCGCTTCCAATTTATGTTCCGGAAAACCATTCCAGACATTCACCACTCGCCGTTCTAAGCACAGGGGATGGATGGGGAACTCGCTGCACATCTGCAACCCCAAGCTTGTACTGGTGACCGCTTGTGCTGCAAGGTATTCGCCGGTGGAGCACTAGCCTGAACTTGGGGAAGTCACTTAAATGCAGAACGTAGTAGGTCATGAAGCGGTCGACTCGCAACCGACGATATGCCGGCGTGCATAGTCCCATGCTCTTACACTTGCCTTCGTACATTGAGCCCCACATGTTGGACCCGTTTAATCTTCTGCGCCTTGCCTCGAGTTGTTGGCCACCAAGCAAGTTAGCCGTACTCTAACATTGGTCTGATGATAGAGGTGATGAGGCAAGCGGCAACATCTTCAGACCAGCTGCAGAAGCTGCGTTTGAGTGCCCAGAGCATGCGCAGGCCGTTTCAATGTAGCTTTTTTGCGTTATTCACGTACTTCACGTTGCAACCTGATAGTATGCCTAGATCTTTCACGGTCGTCCGACGCTAAGGCGCATCCGGATATTTTATATGTGAGGTAAACCTGCCTGACTGGGTATTCTACTTTATCGGTTCCTCCATACGTTTCACTCTTTTAAAGGCTCGCTAAATAAAGCGCCATAGCCTTCAGTGACCCTCCAGTTGGAGCCACAGGCAGTCTCCTGTTGGCGTGCATTCACAAGATTTTGCGAAACATGTACTGTAAGTTGCAACTCCCGTCATAGTCCCCTTATGCAGTTACTATGGCCACGCGCTGAGGTCAAACACGGGAGTTGAAGTTTCATGCACCTGACCATCGTGTAATCACTTCTATTAGTTGATTTCACCCTGTATCATACTCAGTAGGCAAAGTCAACGAATCTGCACTGTGAAATTCATTTAGTAACCCGGTTACGGTTCCATATTTCGTCCTTTTTATATCCACATATTCTCACTCAAATGTGTCGATTTTGTCCAGTTTACCTGCATAACTCGTATGTTACCTAATTCTCCTGTTTTTCGTTACAGGTTTCCTCGCACCACACAATTGATGCCGATGACGACAACCTGCACGTATGAGCGAAAATCATCTCCTTCTCTATGCGCTCTTTTTCTTACATTGACCAACTGCACTTGCCGCATTATTACCACTTTCTTTCGACTTGTAACGACCGGTGCGTCACCCCGCGTTTCGGTGTTTCCCCGTTTCCCATACACATCATGCCGCTCCTATGCGTCATGGCATGCCTGTGGTCATTTCCCAGTTGTTTTTCTCGCCTACTTAGGATTTGTTTTATGCACGACTTCCTCCCTGTGTCGTTGGCATTTTCCTTGACGTCCTTTTTTCGTCCTTCAACAACTAGTCCCTGGGATCGGAATTTTGCATTTTTATCAACTTAGTTGCCATTAAGAGGTTTCTTCGCAGTCCCTTTGGACCGCGAAATTAACCACGGATTGTTTTGTTGAATTCACATTGGCATTTTCACTGTTGCATTTCTTCGAATTGACTTTTCGTTCCCTCGGTTTTCTGAACTCCCGAAGGCTTTTCAGCAGTATACGTTTTGAATGGTGCACATTTGTTTGCTTTTTGTACAAAGTATCGACCTATCTTTTTCTGGCTAGTGTGATTACTTTTTCTTATGACTAAAGTGGTCCCCTGTTTCTCATCCTGTCTGCTGTGACCCCCGGGGTCTCATAGTAACTGCAGGTACCTTGGCTGCCGTTGGGTCATATATTTACAGGTGAATATGTGTTACCGCGTGCTTGACTTGCTGCTACGCGTAGAATACCAGACCCGACTGTGCTCGTGCGGATCCACAGGGTCAAGACTTTTCTTGTCAGCGCCGTGAATCCACACGGCAATTGAGACTGGTGGGACTTATCTTTTGATTACTAATGAGTAGACGGATTTGTTTATGATTTGTATCGCACTCAAATTCGTCTATTCATTTGGTTATACCTTATTCAACACGCAAGGCGTGCAGGCTGAAATGAAATGCGGAAAGGTTGTCCATAACTATCAATAAGTGTGAGGATTGCCTATTAGTGCCGTTCTTCCTTTCTGCTCTTCTGTGCACCTTTATGCACAATGTACCGGAGATGTTGGATTTATGCACTACGCGATCTTTGTGCGCGACGATCCAAGGTTTCTCTAGTCTCCTTACGACTGCTTGTTTTTCTACATACTACTCATTAAGAGTACACATCGTTCCTCTCCCTTCAAATTTCTCACGACCGTCGACCTCACACACAGTCTCTCCGACCTTCGGGGCTGCTCAGTGTTTATCGTGGTTTTTTGATCCTCATTATTACCACTTACCAATTCGCTAGCGTGAACTCACCGCCTATCTTCCTGTCGAGCGATGTTTCATTCTGGCCGTCATTGACCGCTTACTTCTTACGTCCCCCTCCACTTCGGCTGGAGCTTCTTCTCCCTTGCACCACATGCCGTCGCACGTTGATGATCTCTACGCCTGACTTTCGAACCGATTGGAAAATCTCCGGACTGTGTTTTTACATTAACTTGGTGGTTTTCCCCCTTTCGCTACTAAACTGTCCTCAAATTTCGGTTCCCTACCTTTCTGTTGTTCCGTGCTTCTCTGGGTGGTAACTGGCAGGATGGCCACTCATCTTCCTGTAGACCCATAGGAAGTCGAAGTCCGCGGCCCGTACAGTAGCTGGAATGCGGATCTCTTGGTGCTCCTTTGCTTGGACGCGCAGTGACATAGTAAAGTCATCACCATTACACAATGGCTGAAGTTGAAAAACAAACTTGAGCTAACTGCCACAACCCAACATATATAATGAGCGGGACACTAAACATTACATAATGGAAAAACTAGAAAGTAAGTAATATAACGCAGTGTCATATTATCTATGCAGTTTGAGGTCGTTGTTGGAAATGGAATGTAATCAGGAAGGGGAAGGATAAAGAAGATAAGAACACAAACGCTAGTGTGATTGGCTCTTCGTCGTGATGACCAGTGTATCAAACCAAACGTGTTCATCGTCCTTCCGACTCCAGCCCGGCAGTCGCGATACACCAACTGACGCCGTTTTAAGTACGGGACTACATTCTTCTTGACCAAGTCATCAATTGGTCCCTCTCTTCTTCTTCCATCCAGACCCATTCGCGCAAATAAAGCCTATCGCGGGAGTCTGTGTGCTGGAATTCACAAGACGTGGCCCAGCCATCGGAGGCTGGTGCATGATATAACGGTGCTGAGTGGTTCACTTGTTCTTCCTGCATCAAGTGCGTGACGCCAAACACCCACATTGCTTACGCAGTGTTACCACCGGACTTGAATTAAATTACGAAGACGTCGGTGGTCGAAGGTAACAGTCCTCTTTATGTCTATCGCAAACGCACAGGAGGGTTAAACGCACGGCTGCATTTTAAACCCTACCCTTCAGCTCGAGAGCGATGTCACACTGTCGCCCCAGGTGACAGAGATAAGCCTAAACAACTCTAGCAACCGCTCACCGTGATCATTACGTGATTCTACACCGTTTTCGCTGCCCAGGTACAGCTCATTAGTGGACGATTCTCCTACTTGGGTGTTCGGACCGCCAGCAAGTACCTAAGTATCTGTGCTCTTTCTGAGACGAAGTTCGTCAACTTGCTGATAGAAGTCATCTTTCACCAAGTCAGCGCTACAGTTAGTAGACGTGTGTGCAGCGGTGACAAACATAAGCCGTTTGTCTGCGCACGACTTTGTAGCTTCAAACGAACCAGCTAATCTGACGGCACACATCCGGCTATGGATGGGTACCCAATCGATGAGCGCAGCTTCATCCCATACGCTCAAATCAATGCCCACACCGGCTTGACTGATATTTGTAGCTGCGTCATTTCCGGAAAGAGGCAATGCAAAAGTGTCGCATGTGGGGGATCGCAGTTTAAGCACAGATCTCGAATCTTTTAGGCGGGTTTCCGATAAACAAAGGATGTCGGTTGATGGCATCTCTAGTTTCCTGGCAAGTGCTGCTTGTTGGTTAAACTGTAACCAAGCGAGCAAGTTGGGACATGCCATGGTTAGTGAGAGGATCTTGGGCTCCAGAAAGCAATGGATGAACTGGCGTTATCCGCTTGTTTGAACGTGGAATTATTTCCTGGACTGGAGCGACGCCCTGCGATTGCGTGTGAGTTGAAACTGGAAGGTATGCGCCTATTGTAATAAGATGGTGAGGGCCAAGAACTAGGTGGTTGAAATCAGGGGGGATGAAGTTGAAGCGGGACGGTAATGGATGTAAAAGGCGCATGAGGGTTGTACGAAATGTGGTAGGGCTGAGCTGTAGCATCCTTTTTGTTATCCACCACGCTCGAGCAGCAGATAGGTCGCCGTTGCTTATTTTTTTGCGATGGCCAGAGCATCATGATATTGTTTGATGAAAGTTACACTATATTGCATATGCAGGCTATTGTCACATTGCCCCAGCGTAGACAGGCGAACGAATAGAATTCTCGACCCAAACCTTTTTTCAGAATCTGACAGGTGGACATCGGTAATGTGGCAATGGGCTACAAAGGGTCCGTTTTATTGACTAAGATGCTATCCTCACTCCGACCGGCAACCTGGAGGGCCAGGCGAGTGAGTTTAATTGGCCTCTAACCGTCGACCAATCTCGTATGAGTGGCTGCGAATGCCACCGCCCAACTTTGCTCATTGCAAGTTTAGACACACAACTCATCTGCTTTCATCGTAACCATTGTTCCAATTTGCAATCGCTTCATTTTTCACACTCGGTTCAGAATGTGTATCAGGCCATCTGTGCTAGATGTTGTGCTTACCAGCGAGGAACGTACGACTGATGATTTGGATTTAGACTGCCCACCACAGGTCCCCGTGTCGATACCATTCGCGCGGAGACGCCGGAAGCAATAGCACGAAAACTAGCGGTATAGTTACCCCCGTTCTTCTAGTGTTGCTTAGACTAGAATCACCTTCCTTTCACATGGATGCTTTTAATAATAGATTCGATTCACGACGACAGAAACAGGACCGAAGCTTTATACTAGCGCCTAGTTTTGCTTCTTCCTGTATTGTGCAAGGTCATGGAATCCAACATTGTCGGCACGCTGGTATGCTGTCTGGAAAACTGCTACATGTTAACGCCCGAGCAGCACGGCTTCCGTCGAAACCGATCGCGCACAGCGAATTTGCCGATATCACGGCATCAGACCACGTCAGCTGACACTGGAGAGTTGGTCGATGTGATCTACTTGAATATTTCGCATACCTTCGGTTGTCTAGATCAGTGGTTTCCAACCTGATGATAATTACCCCCAAGGATGTAAAATGGCAGTTTACAGGTGGCAAATATGAGTACGAGGATTGTGTCATATATCTGCCGCCAAACAAAATTAATAGCAAGAACTAATGTTTTGTAAGGTATCCATGCCAATAGTTCACAAGCTAGATTGCACAGTGTAGTCCGGAAAAGCACCAGACGCTTTTCGCCCTATTGGGGCTCGTCAGTGGTGCGTATTCCCTCGGTCCCCTAATGGGGACCAAACCCATGACCGTTAGAGGCAGATGCCAACTAGCCAGCAGCTTAAGCCACTGAGCCATGGGGGATGTTGCCTGGGCCACATAATTTGCAAACGAACTGGGATCTGTCACCACCTATCCTCCACTGTCACTGACAGTGGCTAACCTGCGAGGTGCTGACGTCCTCTCACCAGACGCATTATCCATATCCTAGCGTCTGGTGCTTTTCCGCACTAGACTGTGTTATGTCGCTTGTGAACCATCTGGATAAATACCATAAAAAAACTTGCGACTAAAATCTTGCTACTTATGAGTAATATAAAATCCTATATATCAAAGCCTTTAACTAACTACCTAATCACTTTTGGTTGGTCATCGGTGACTAATCATTGGTATGTGTGGTCAGTGAATTTGACAAATTTGGTAATAAATTTTATTACCTAAAATACATATGCACGTGTGCAAAGTGGTGCAGCTAGATGGCACCTCTATCGGCTCGCTCGTCGATCGTTATTCTTTTGAGTCCGTCCTAGTATCCATCAACGATCTTGCTAGTGTGCTTCAGTCGGGCGGCCTACTATTTGAATATTATGTCAAGGTCTGGCATGACATCCAGAATGTGGACGACCACGCGGCACTGGGAACAGAAGTTGACTGGCTGATGCGTGCTCATCCGAAAAGCGGTTGCAGTTTAACGTGGGGAAATGCAATTTCGGGCATACACAATAAATATAGAAGTGATGGGACAGTATTTGCAACACGACTATTCGAGAACCGTTTGGTATGAGCAGGTGTGCTTCCTCAACGCTATCGCCTCCGTCCGCATATTGATAGCGGAGATTACCCTTGCCATCCACGGACTGATAAACGTCATCATACTTATTGATGGACCGATGTTTGATGATCACATGTTGATTGTTTAGGCTTCGCACATAAGGGATGAGCGAACTTTGATTTGTATACGAATTTTAATGGCTTCGAAGTTGTTTTATAGTTACGTATATCCGCACTTCCTGAGGTTTGTAGCTATGCTGAGAGTAACTGCATTTTTCTGCGTCCACAGATCTGGGTAGCATCAGAGGCTAAAGCGTTCGAGAAATTCTTTATCCGGTTTTGTGTTTTCGTGCTACGTTTATCGGGGTCCGAATTAATTATTATGAGTATAGGAGTACATCAGTAGCCAAAGCTGGAATTGAAGTTCACGAAGGAGGTGGAGGCTGGGGGGTTTCAATTTTGCACAACGACATCTTTCCTCTTGTCCTGAAATATGCAAACGACGGTGTTGGACGTTGTCAACTAGAGTAACGGAAGGACGCAGCACGCGATATGGCCACGCGATGGTTACCAGCAGAAACGCCCAGCCAAAGATGTCGCTCGATTCGAAAAATCGTATTCAGTATGCAATTCGACCTTCCACACGGATCGTCTAATTGTGCAGTGAAGTAGTAATGTCTGGTATTATTTTACACGAATCACGGGCAATGCTGCTCTTCAGCAAAGGCTAGGTCCCCCGTTTTTAGTCATCGATTTTGACCATTCGAACACATTAGGAATCAACCCCAGTCCGACTTGACGCTTTCCCCACGCAATCAGCGTTAGGTAAACATTTGGGTCTGGCTATCCGAACAACCTCCCTATCGTACCCGATGGGTGGTTCGGATTTAATCCGTTCCAGCAAGTATTTCGTCCGCGGTGTTCCAGGAAGTAATAGGTTCTCGGCTGGCAAGCGTTCTCCTTATAAAAAGCCACGAATGTTTGATTAACCACACTGTGAGGTGGCGGATGTTACTGGCTACTAAATATAGTCACTGCCCTTTGCTTACTCGGACAACCTTATCAAATCCACAGACGTCAAACATTCCTTTAGACACTGACGACACGATCCAACTCATTGAAAAGAACAGCAACACATTTGCAAACACAGGCAACACCTACTACATGCGTACTTTTATAGATCAACATATATGGAAATTCTGTTCTACTATTGCAGATTTTTAAATCAACTGTTGTACCATTACTATGATCATGCATTTAATGGCGTGTCTCGCGTAACCGTGAATAACAATTTTATTTATTTAAATCTTAACTTTAACCGCGTGCTCACTCATCGGCATTAATTTCCTCTTAAAATCCGCATCAGTAAATACCCTGCTGACCTCGGGAATCCCCACGCACTTTCTACCGACGTGTAGGGGCTACTAAGTGGGTTGAGTGAGTTTTGTATTACTTGTGACAGAGTCGTGGTAACAGAAAAACGGCTAAATATCGAGAGCACGGATGTTGGGATGGCCAACCTAGACATTATTATCCTGCGAAACGAGCAACGCAGTAGAGGAGGGATTGTGTAATTGTATTATTTATCTGGCTTGCACATCTATTATATGGACAATCCAGAAACGCAAATTGTCGATTTTTGTTTGGAGCGTCTGCACCTGAGACGTGTGCGTGTTCAATGGCGATAGTTTACCGCCGTTCAATGTCCGCCTTGGAAATGGATAACTACCTATTGTCTGAAATGGGCGAGTGCTGCCAATGTCATAAAGTCACACCCTACTGGTGGGGGACTTCTACCTGTACACAATCCCAGACCCAGCATCCCTCATGGGCAATACAAGGCGGACTAACAAGAAATAATCGCCGATAAACCGCTATACAGCAAAGTCACCATCTTGACGATACTCAGAACGGATAACAAACCATTCGTCTTAGAACTTCTGCACGCAAACGATGAAGTAATCATCGATATGGTGATATTACGTTTATTGCTTTGCTTAGCGATCATCGGCCGCTGTGAAATAGATATCCGAGAAAGCGAGAGCCTATTTCACTCTCCCTTTCAAACAACCAACTTGTCTATCCTAGCTGCGCAGCCTCCTAATGTCTGTTGCAAAAAATTTATCACCCGGATCGCCAGCTTAGTTGCATGTACATCGGAAACTAGTCTTTCGGCCGAAGTGGGGAATTCCTTCTTGGGCGGCAAGACTATAAAGTGCAGGGGTTTAAGGGATTCAGCCTAGCGCACTTATAAAGCCTGTGCACGTGTGCCGGCCTATGGGGTTCACATAACAAGGAAAGCACTGTGTCAAATTGGTCCGTAAGGACGAATCTCAGCACCAACAGGACTTAGAGATGGAAGTAGGTACTAATCTGTAGAACCTCTTTATTCAAGGAAACAAGCTCCGGAGAGTGCAGTACAAAATGTTAGTCCTAGATGCAGCGGATAGTCTGGCGTTAACCAAACGAGAGGCGACCAACGCGCTTCGGTAACAGTTCAGCCGTGCCATGCAGAGTGAATCGCCGCCTCACTCGCTTTCACAATCTATGCCATCCAGCTTACCGTTGATCCGAAACAACGATGTTGCCTGTTTGTGGACGATGCCTCACAAAGTTACCGCACACCATTGAGCTTAAACACATTCTACTCAGATTTATCAGCACCACAACGTGCATACTTAACTTCCGGATTACTCTTATCAGCTCGACGTCTGATTCACGTCTGCTCTTGTGACGGCTTATGTTACTGGAAAACTTTGCTGCAATAATCCAGCTTCCAACACCGGGCGGCAATTTTCGCCTCTTCTATATACCTTCCTTGGGCCATCAAGAAATCCAAAATCATTCTTCGCTAATACCAGTTGCTGCAACTACATTGCATTTCATACTCCTTTGCTACCTGCCCAGCATTCAGTTAGAGTTATGTGATAACCTAAAGCTTATCGCCACCCTTCGTGGCCCTGTCAACCAGTGCGTCGGCGTAACCCATCACAATGACCAGCGCAGACACACCGCACCCCAGTCTTTAGCTGAACTTTGTAACCACATCACTCGTCTGACTGCGTACGTAACCGCTCAGTGGGAAAAGAACACAAACTCAACTACCTCGCTGTGTCAGGGTAACGACACTATGCAGAGAAGCAGGATGCAAGTAGATGCGAAGCAAGAAAGGCTCCAATCAAATGATAAATGTGAGCCCACAGAAAGTAACCGATTATTCAAATTTAGCTTGCTCTGCTCACAAGGTTCCAACAACGCCTGCAGGACACCGGCCTGGCTATCAACCACCAGAAATCCTTTACAGTAAACATTGTAGCTGACAGACCGCGCAAGAAAACAATTCTTGACACCTCCGAGCTCAATTGCGGCGGCTTTTCCATCAAATCAATACAACCAGACGAACAATTTACTATGCTGGGACTCAAATATAACTGGAGGGGAAAGATGACGCCAACAACTATAGAAGACATCAAGAACCAGCTGAATGAGGTAACCAAAGCGCCACTTAAACCACAACAACGGATCGAAATCTTGCGCACGTTTTTACTTCCTCGCCATATACACGAACTCGCTCTTGCAGTTTTACATCGTTATACCCCCAAACGCCTGGATCGGTTGGTGCCTTCGGCTGTACGTAAATGGCTTCGTTTACCATCCGACACCCTTATTGCTTATTTTCATGCGTCAACTGACAATTTTGGCCTCCGTATCCCATGCCTTCCGACGAATATTCCTAACAGCAGGTGAGAGACCGCAACAACTCTCAGGATATCCTCTGAATTGGTATCGCGCGTTCGGCCATCCATTTAGTCAAGTGTGTACCACTCCTGGTCAAATAGTGAGACCGGTTAGCAGAACAAGAACGGCGTATGAAGGCTAAGATTATATCACTGGAAACGAGGGTACATCAGGACGAGCCAGTGGCTTTTAAGAGAAGCAAGGTGTAAAATTTGCTTCGCCCAAACCACGATCGCCAAGGTCCCCATTGCCGTACTCTCCTTCAAATTTGTATGAACGCCAGGCGAAAACAGACCGTGACGCTGATAGTCAACCGGTACTCAGGATCACGATATTCAGCCGCCCTCCGAAACGTGTGACCGATCAAATTCCGCTGGTCTTAACAACTTGTATCACCAACAAGTAGGGGACTGCCGAATTGGCGTGTATATTCTCTGCAACTCAAGGGCAAGAGTTAAGTTCAGATCCCAGGGACAGCAGTCACCTATGCAGAGAACGCTGTAAAAGTCCCTCGGGATGTCACATTTAAGGTCGCCTACGTTGCAAACACCGCTAACGCCAATGGAGTCACAAACAACGGATATCATCACTTGGCATAAAGCCAGGACCAACGAGCACCCAAAATTTTATCCAAACGAAAATGGTTCGTACAAGCAAGCCCCGACTGTTGTGTACACAAATGCCCCGAAGCTGATGCCTTCACATGGCGGGGTACGTTTTCTGGCGACAAAAGCCATTGGAACCCACTGTGCATTTTGATGTACGTAAAAGTAAAACCCAAAAACCTAGTGAGAGTTGTCCATCACCAGAACTCCGCGCACTGTGGCGAACCCAGACTTATTAGAGGAACACTGGAATCCGCCACTGAAGTAGAAAACGTTTTACTGTCTGCAACACGAGTCTTGCAGAGCAAGCATTTATTCTAAAGACCCCAGCAACACGCGTAAATTGAGCAGAAGTCTCCAGGAAGGCCACCGCAAGCTGGCTTGTCTAAGCACAATCTCTATTTATGGCTTCGTTGTTTCGTATGTGAGGCCGCACGCAGTATTAGCTATTTATAGTCGAAATCCTGGCAGAAGTACTATGTAGTGTACCGGAACACACGCGCGTTCAGTAGTTTGCGACATTGGATTTTACGGTTGTTTTAACCTCCAAAACGTCCATTTGTTTTACTGACTGCACATCCGTTGACACAAACGGTTTTGGTGAATACCTTGCTACACGTTTCTCGCTCTGGCTGATTGGCTTCCTATTTTTGTGGCCTGCTCCATATACGTTGGGTTCAGTCGCCTCCGACTTCTATACTGTCTCGTATTTGACACGTCTCTTAGGTATTCGCAGCAGCATCAAAGCTGACTTGCAATGTGCACCAGCAGTTCTGGTTTACGGGACAACGCCCAAGTTACCAGGAGAATTCGTTTCACCTACCGCATCGTCGGGTATGCCTCCGCCTAACTTTGCGTCCTCCTTAACTCAACGCATGCGTTCACTGCGCCGAACTCCACCCCGTGAACAGACTAGTGATGTGCAAATGCACAGCGGACTCTCTACCTGCACTGACGTCTTCCTCCGCACCGACGCAGTGGACGCCCTCTCCAGCCCCCCTACACTGGCCCTTTCAGAGTTCTGCAACGGACTCCGAAGCAGTTTACTTTAGACAAGAATGGTCACCGTACAACGGTGTCCATCGAACGCCTGAAAGTGGCTTTCTTTGAAGAGCCACTTGCAACCCATCCTGATGCTTTCGCACAAGCACCCGCGCCTGCGGTGACTTTCCGATCACTGGATAGCCCGAAACCCTCCGTACCCCTTGACCCTCAACCTATCCCGCCTCAACCCCAGGCAACCGACGGATGCGGTAGACAGGTCAAACGTCCGATCAGCTTTTCAAATTTTGTAAGCGTTTGCTATTTCCATTAACATGCCTTATCAAATGCCTTTTTTGTCTTTAATGTTTATCGTGCGTCTTGTTCACAAATATTTTGCAAAATCAACAAAAAACCCAAAACCTTTTGAAAACCTAGAAAACTTATTTGCTTTTATCACGCGTGCCATGTTCCCTCTCCGGCGTCAAGCCACTTCCGCGACCCTTGCCCACCCCCTCTGAGTTCTACCTTCCAGAAACTCAACCGCCGGAACTTCCCAGGCAACCCTCGAGTCACTCGCCAACCGGCTCAACGCAACCCCCGAGTGACTCGCTAGCCGGCCCAATGCCCCCTTCCTCATCCAAGGAACAGACAGTCGCCCTCGGCCGCAAAAAGCCACGAACGGATTGGTCCCCAAACGCCGCCTAGGCGTTGCCGACGAGGACGCCGGGTTTCTTCGTGGGAAGAGGAACGTAGACTAAAGTGCGGTGGGGAGAGTGACACCTCCCAAGCGCACCGTCGGGTCTACAGCAAAGGGAAGGTCCTGTCGGCCTTTTTTCTGGACTAGCCAGCTTTTTGCAATCCGACCAGCCCGCCCTGACGGCCCGCCGATGATACACTCTGGTCCACACGATCGTCATAAATAATAACTAACAAAAGCCTGGACCCAGCGAACTCTGCTACACACCCCACTTCGGAAGCCTTTATCCAAGCCCATGCAACTATTCGCACCCATCCTAACCTTCCGTTTCCCCAACTAACAGCTCCAGCGAAGGCTTCTTTCCTTCAGCCTTTTAGAGAGAGGCTCTTGTAGTGTACCGGAAAACACGCTCTTTCAGTAGTTTGCAACATTGGATTTTACGGTTGTTTTAACCTCCAAAACGTCCATTTGTTTTACTGACTGCACATCCGTTGACACAAATGGTTTTGGTGTGAAACTTGCTACACGTTTTTTGCTCTGGCTGATTGGCTTCTATTTTTGTGGCCTGCACAATATACGTTGGGTTCAGTCGCCTCCGACTTCTATACTGTCTCGTATTTGACACGTCTCTTACAAGTTATTGCTTGCCGAATAGTATCCCAGGCTCCGCCCAACAACCACCTTACCGTGCTTGGTACTGCACAAGACAGGGCGACGAAGAATGTCAATGGTATGTCCCAGCTTCCCTACCCACTCAGGCTGCAATCACTAAAATTGCACAACGGACATTATTGTTGTCTACCGGACGGTCCCTTAATGGTATATTTGATCCTAAAATGCCCCAACTACACTTGACACCATCATTCGCAACTAAGCTAAAATGCATTGCTTTGTGATCATCTGTTTATTTTGGCCACGCAGTACATCAGACTGGAATGTAAACGCAATTTTTCATCCACGTGTCTCAACCCTGGAACACCTTCCCAACGTACCCTTTTACCTTCAGAAAAGCGGCGTGACGACACTGGCATATTTCAGTCACATAATGCAGCCCGCGATCTCCCTTACTACGGTCATAGTACAGAACAACTAGAGGAGAGTATGAGATGACCTTTTAAACTCAAGATAGAATTATTTACATCTGTGTTGCTTGAAACTTCTTGGTGATTCCCGCAACCTGCGCGTTGTTTAATCCACGCCGGATTTTAGTTTGTACTGTTCATCCCGGCCATTTTACAGGACGTATTAGCGATTTGCTTATTTACCCTTGATACATTATTGCACCATTGCTTTCTTGTAACTTTGTAGGGAATACATTGACTCCGATCTTGGTAGGGGCCAAAGCGACACACCAGAATAGCCGCGTTGGTTTGCTGTAATTTGGGCACCGTTAAGGTGAGTGCCGTCGCATGGCGTTAGGGCATAATCTCAATGTGTGAAAACAACAGCATATAGTTATTAGCTCCAAAATGACTGTTATCCCGTGGACCATCGTCCCTACGAAGTAATAGGCGAGGCGCGAAAGATAGCAGTAAGCTTCAAATTAGAGGACGTTGCACAAACTGAGGGGCGAGAAGTGGCTTGACTTCAAACTTTCCACGGTACAGCAAACAGCATACGAGGACAGAACCGCAATGATAAATAAATGGTGACAAATAATGAAAAAAAATTAAAATAAAATGTTTACAGCTATTAAGCATATTGACTGCATTCCGCAAAAGTTGTGTAGTTAACCGGGTAGATTAAGGTGAAATGAGTGAAAATGTTCTTAATGTACAACAACAAATAACCGTATAGATTAGATTGTGTATAATTTAATAACCATGCGTACAAGCATGAAACTACAAGCCATTGTTCCTCATTGCTCGATCGCACAAAATACGCTCGACGCACCCAAGCGCAAAACCCACGTATTTACGTTACCCTCCTCCGTTGATACAGTATCCGTATAAATTAATGGAGTTGCTGTTTGGGAGCAACCTTGAATTACACCCGATGCAACACTGATGCACACCGAAATTGGCCCATCTACTGTCATTCAAGTGTTCATTTAAGCAAACCCGTTAACTAAACATTCGAAATTCTTCAAAGCAGGTCACAAAGACGCCAACTCACCGGATCTGTTAGCAAAGCCAGGCAAATTGGTGGTACTCACTTTGAGGATTTACATACAGTAGTTTTGCTATATACATACATATACATATTGCACCCAAAAAACCCAGCTTAACCTGCCGCAAAGTAGGATCAGGTTGGGTGTTCTCAAGTGAAAGCTAACCTCGCAACTTACCTGTAAGCTTATTGTTCAGTTATAACCCAAACATGCAGCTTCCTAGGTTTGTTTCGGAAGGCAATGAGAACACCGTTCATTAGTAGTTTATGTTTTCCTTTGAACACAGAAAACACTTCGCAATTTAATAAATGTCAGCAAGTGGCTCAACGCATCGTGGTAATGTAGGACAAATAGGCTGTAAAATTGAAATGCATCCTATTGTAGGACGACAGAAAGCAAACATTACCCGAGGGCAAGAAAGACTACTAAAACGCGAGCGAGTAGAATTGGGAACAGGTGCAACCAGTGAGATCAGACAGAACAACACGGCGCTGAGGAAATGAGCCGAGACCAGGTCCCGAGCGGCAAACTGGTAGCGAGTCTGAGCCGAGGAGCACTTTTGAAGTATGCGTTGCAATGGCAATGAATCAGACGAATACGCCGGCATTGGGCCCCCAGGACTGGCCCAAATGGAGTGATGCAGCCGTGCCCAATTAAATCGTGAGACTTCGTAAGAATCGTAGCCACCTGAAATGGGACGAGCGGAAGCGGATATGGGGGAAACATGCAGAAACTGTTCAGTGACATCGCAGGATAAGCGCATAGAGTTCGATGAAGATAATATGCTCTAACGTGCCTGAGTCAAAGGCAAACTCTATCAAAGATAGACTACTGGGCGACATGAAACAGTGGGAATCCATATGCCCAGCAATTGGAATGCAGCCTAAACAGGCTAGCTTATGTCGTATCATCCGCCACCCCAACTCACTTCACTATGGCGAGCCGAGATTACTTCAAGTGACATTGCAGTCCGGTAACGAAGCAGAGACAGTCCTCTTGTCAGCTCACCGTCTTCGTGATTCATCATGCGGAGTTCGCATATTCCCGGATATACCTTGGAGTGAGCGTCGACAACGAAAACAAAATCCTGGAGAACACCGCAAGCAAACTGATGAAAGATCCATCTTTGTCCATGGTGTCCCCGAAACACAGGCACCGGAAGAGTCGCAGCTCAGAGCTCATGACTTGGAAGAGTGGCAGTATATCCGCGAAGCACTATCTCTCCACGACGTAATTGCCAGCTCAACATCGAGGTTACCCATATCGCCAAACTACAAAGGAAGTGGTCCACGAGTGCTTAAAGTCTTGCTTTACTCCAAACAAATGGTTGAAACGGTGCTCGGGAATTGGCACAAGTTCCGCACCAAATTGCCATCAGAAATACCTCTGAAGGCGGTTGGAACCAGGCCACCAATGGATAAGGGAACACGAAACCAGCAAGAAGTAGTCGCGATCCCCGCTGTCTGCATTTCTGTACCGGAACACAATGAAACGCCCCAGCTGTTCGACGAAGAAGGAAAAGACAGTCTGCTGCAGATCGACTCAGGGCGCTGTAGGCATCCCACCGTAGCGGCCCCGGGAAGTTTGCAAAAGACACATCAAAAAATCGTCCCTCAGCCGACCCAACAAGGGTCGGCGTAAATTCTCGGAAAACCAACGTATGTTCAAACACGCTTCTAACATCCGTAGTTCTCAATTGCCTTTATACAAACGCCCAAGGGCTTCTAAGCAAATTGGCAGAAATTCGATCTCGTCATAGCTCAATCTGTTGGGATCTCATCATGATAACTGAGACGTGGCTGAACGACATGATTAGTGACGCTGAGATCGAACTACCTGGCATGTCACTACTGCGTAACGATCGACCCACCAAGGGCGGCGGTGTAATTCTCTACTACCGTTCAGACCTTCTCATCGAGCTCATGAACGACCCTGGGATTCAAACCGTAGACTCCTTATGGTGCTGCCTACACCTAAAGCACGGCGATAAATGCTTATTGGCCATCGTATATCGTCCACCAATGTCCACTTTAGAAATGGACAAGGCCCTGTCTTCTGCTTTGAAGAATTTACTGGAACGGTCATACAGTCATGTTTTGCTGGTAGGGGACTTCAATCTGCACGGACTAGAAACCCCAGCCACCATGAGTGAACCATTCAAAGCCGATCTACAAGAGCTAATTGCAGGATCACCGCTGTACAACCATGTCACACCCCCAACGCGATTCAGGACAGGAAACAAACCGGCCATCTTGGACCTCGTTTTCACCAATGAGGAACTGATGATTGACGTAGTAACCACATCCACTCCCTTGGGCCGCAGCGATCATGCGACACTAGTGTTCCAATACTTGTGTTATGCAGATTATCCTAATGAAAGCAACGTGGAATCTTACGTCGTAACCAACTACGATAACCTGGCAGAACTCATTAGTGCTACGAGCTGGTCCTTCTTAACTGAGTGGTCCCCAGAAGTGGCATGCGGGAAATTTGTCAACAAATTCAACACGCTCGTAGCATTGGCATCTAAAACCAAAATCCCCCGACTCGACAAGGCGAAGTCGTTTCTCAGAAGCAGGACCCGGAAATGCATGGGATTGAGGGATCTGGCATGGCGCGCCCATATAGCCTCTCCGAGCGAGGATACTTGGAACACCTATATTACACAAAGAAACCACTGTGTCACACTCGTCAGGGAGGATAAGGTAAAGAGCCAACAATATCTTGTGTCAAAGTTCTGCGTTAACCCAAAGCTACTATACAGACACATAAATAAGCTTCGCCGCGTTAAGCGCGGAATTCCGGCTCTGCGCACAGCTTTCGGATTAGCACATACGGCACAGGATGCGGCGAACGTCCTTGGACAACACTTCGGCCGCACTTTCCAGTGTGTGCCAACATCCTGCACCATATCTAGGCAACTTATTCCGCCATCAGGCCTTAACCACATTTCCTTCACAACTGCAGCTGTATTGAAGCGGTTGATGCCGTTGCGCGAATTTAGCTCCCCGGGTGCGGACGGCATTCGGCCGAAAGCGCTGAAAGTTTCCGCCACGAGCTTAGCTGAACCTTTGGCGACACTCTTTCAGCGATACCTTAACGAGATGCACGTCCCAACGATGTGGGAGCACGGGATCATCACTCCAATCCACAAAAATGGTAGCCGTGCAGATCCAACTAATTATCGTCCGATTACCCTTCTTCCGGTAATCTCCAAGATCATGGAGTCCATTGTAGCCGAGGCCCTCATGGAGTACCTGGAGAAAAACAACATCCTCGTTCCGGAGCAGCACGGATTTCGCCAAGGCAGGTCCTGCACAACTAATTTGCTGATTGCTCGTTCAAACTGGACAGAGTCTGTGGATGCCGAAGTCGGAGTGGATGTAGCCTACTTGGACTTCTCTAAGGCATTCGACCGACTGGACCATCGGATTTTACTGAACAAGCTGCAGCATTGTGGTATCGGCAATCCTATTCTAGGATGGATAGGCGAATTTCTCGTTCAACGTCACCTGAATGTGAGAGTCCGAAATACCCTGTCGGAACCAATCGAAGTTCAGTGTGGCGTACCTCAGGGCTCGGTACTCGGGCCTCGCTTGTTCATTGTTTTCATAAATGATCTCGCAGCTGCACTATCTTCCAACTTTCTGCTGTTTGCAGATGACCTAAAGATATGGCGTGCCATAGCTTCAGGAGAGGATCAAACAGCCTTACAGGATGATTTGGACAAAGCATACAAGTGGTCAAACGAGAACATGCTACAGTTCAACACCACAAAGTGCAAAATCTTGAGCATACGCCATCAGAGTGCGTATAACTACCGCTTAGGACCTGACATTCTACAGCGGACCTCTCATGAGTGCGATCTTGGCGTGCTTGTACAAGAAGATCTTGGGTGCTTAATGCAGACCGAAAAGGCCTCCAAGAGAGCAAACCAACACTTTGGCCTTCTGCGTAGAGCGTTTGGGAAGTTTGACGCATCAATCTTTCCGAAAATGCTTAGCGCTTTTGTTAGACCGCACACAGAATACGCTATTCAAGCGTGGTAACCATGACAGAAGTGCCACCTCACTGCACTCGATACTGCACAACGCAGAGCGACAAAATACGTCAAAGGTCTTTCCAGCCTTCCCTACTCACTCAGGCTGAAAACTCTTAACTTATACAGTGGACGTTACCGTCGTTTGAGAGGCAATCTCATATTGGTGTACCGGATACTGAGAACCCCCAACCACACGTGTCATTCCCTTTTGAAACGTAGTCAAAACGCATCCCCAAGAGGTCATCAGTTTAAGTTGATTACACAGTACAGTCGACTGGAATGTAGACGCAATTTCTTCTCCCTCCGAGTGTCACAACCTTGGAACGCTCTTCCAGAACATGTAATTAACGCTCCCACCCTATCCCTTTTCAAAAAACGCCTTGACGAAACTTTGACACGATTGCACTATGTGATGTAACGTGCGACCATCGGATGATGGTATTAGTGAACAACGAACGTGGACGGAATCCACTTAAAATTCCTATTGGATTACTTGTTTAAGTGCATCTCCAATCCCTTGGTGAGTCATGCATTTCACACGTACTTTCATCGATACGATATTTTAATTTTACAATGTTAATTCTCATCATCCTACGGGACCTGTCAAGCATTGCTTTTATACCCGCCATAAACCATTGTTCCATTGTTCCATACGTTGCGAGAAGCCTCCAGACATGGTGGTTCGCCATGGAAAGGAAACCTGACTCATGACTATCATATATGTGAGGGTTTGCATTGACTATTGTTGCGTCAATAAAGACTGTGCTTCACTGCCTCATCGTTATGTGACGCCATGGCTTCAAAGCCCGGGGTTTAATTTCCCGTAACAATTCATTTATCTATGTTTTCACTGTCCAGCGTCAGTTGATGGTTAATCAGGTTGGAAATGTGGTTGCTTTTCATAGCTGGTGACACAAATCTGTACGGTTCAGCGTGGTCTGATAAGCCACTGTGTGGCATGCGGTTGACAACGTGCGCCCTCCAAAAGACTCGGCTTTGGATGGACGACAGATTTTCATTGTGAGCACTTGGTCGCGGTACTCATTGTGCTGGTGACGTTGTGCGAAAAGTCTATCCGCTCCTAGTTCATTATTTACTTTGCATGTTTGCTCTTTGACGATGGACCACCTGCGCGCGCCGAGAATCTTCTTATGTTGCCTGAGCTGGTCGGATCCTTCTCATAGCTTCACAGCCATGGTTTCTTGCTGATCCAAGTGGTACTGAAATGCGCTAAACTAACTGAAGGAGTCGACGTCTACAGGAAGCGTAGTCACCATCGGACAGAAGTCAATTCGATTCTACTGCGCTGAAACTGACAGATATTGCAGTACCACAGGTACTACAGCGGATGCGCCAAGCACAGAGGGATAAAATGGATGGATTGCAAGAAACGCAGTCGGTGGGTTTTGATGTGGTCCGAAATCACTGTCTCCTCAACTTGGTTTTCTGAAGAACATTTAGCCATTAGAGACACCCTACTCTGCTCAACATGTAGCGAACTTTGTACTATAGCACATCAGCTCTTGTCTTCTTGGGTTTTGTTGAAACGAAATGTTTTACTATTCCAAAGCAGCGATGCTTGTATATCTATTTGATCGCGCCTTCATTGCTGTGTCTCGTTTCGCCGTGAATATATCATTTGTTTATTTATTTATGTATGAAAAGGTACGAGAGCGCTTGCTCTCAGGAGATGAAAAGCTGCGACTTGGGTGGAATTCGCCAACTACCAAACTCGTTCGGGAACTCGCGGCATTCTCTCGGGCGGTCCTGGCTTTAATGCAAGATGTTATCAACGCTTTCTAGATCAATCGTGACCGTCGCATTCACAGATACGCGTCAGGAGACCCACAGAGCTTTGTTATTATCGCAGATAAAGCTTTAGATTCAGGTTGGCTGGCCCGAAAACATCTTCGCAGGAATTATGCCATTTCGCAATAGGTAGAACTGAACTCAGTATCCAAAACGGATGTTTGTTATGGTGTGCGTGCATTGTAGCCCCTAAAATACTGCGATCACACGTACTGGAGTAACTTTAGTATGAACAACCAGGAGTGCTAAACTGAAAGCACTTTACGTTTCTATATATAGTGGGCCGAATGGGATAAAGAACTTGCGGTAAAAGTTGGGCGCCGCATGCACTGTCAGGAACCACGAAACGCTGCCCCGATGCAGCCTTATAGCTGCCCAGCAAAGCCCTGGAAGCAGGTCCACCTAGACTTCGGTTCATTTGAAAGCCAGATGCGCCTGCTGTTCGTTGACGCTTATCCTAAGTTTACTGATACACAAATTTTAGCCACATCTATAATGGCCATCACGATATTCAACCTACTCACAGCACTCGCTACCGTTTGACTCCTATAAACACTAGTGTTGGGCAACGGATCAGCTTTAACCAGCGCAGAATTTTCCAACTTCCTGGTTTCAAATGGAATTGGACACAAAACTGCTGTTTGGTGTCATCCATTTTCAACTTATTTGTCTGCAACTGCTGTGCAAGGAGTGGAAAGTATGCTGCCTTACCAAACGAGTGCGCCAGTACATGTGCACCTGTGTTGTGCTCCATTCGCTTACCGAATTATGGCAAGCAGTACCATCAGAAGAGTTCCTGCGGTGCTCAGCTTCGGCCTTCGTTTGCGTAGTCGACTAGACTTATGGCCCGGTGCTTTGGAATCTGAAGTCCTTGCTAAAGAAGAAGGAGTGAAAGCATATCAATTCTTGTAGTAACGACACACTCGTACTAGCTTCAGACCCAATCCACGTACGTTTGTTCACAGAACCCTGAATGCAGTTAACTAGTGCACAGACCATAGAGGCGACGACTGAGAACGGCAAATTTATGGGACCTCCCTTGGATCACATGGGTCCAAAAGCGTCATATTCGTAATAAATATTTGAACCAAACAACCCATTTCCAGTGTCCTACGATGCGCGTGCCAGTGATTCCATGCTAAATAGTGAAGCCCTGCTGCGTAGGTCAATCCGTGACCGCCTACCGGTTGACCGCTTTCAGTGTGAGCAGATGCAATCACAATGGAATGGGGTGATGCGTCATATGTTACCTCGGCTGAAGGCGCAGTGAATGCGTTGTGTGTTTATGTGTGTATCGATACGGGTGTGCGATTTGTCCCATACCTTTACTGCGTCCATTCACTCATGCTATATAATCAAGTTACCTAGTTCGAACAGTGCCTACTGCGGGCTGCTTACGCACCAACTGCGTGTACACAGGCATGACTAAATGGTCTTACGAAGAACTTCCATTGCTCCTTACTTGTCCCTAGAATCTACTCAACGTTCATCTACTAAGTTGGCCATGGGGCGCTGTTCAACACTGAGTTACAATGAACAATGCGACCACCTCCGAATGGATCCCTTTGCCTGAGACGATGGAAGAACACTCTCCTTCTCTTTAAGGTTATACCTAAGTGGATTGTCAAGGTGAGTACTGCCCTCGCGCTACGCAAAGATGCCGTATACCGTACCCGTACTGTCGACCAGTTATTGCCCCCCACAGCTTCCTATTCATAAAATCCGAAAGCCTTGCTTTCTAATAAGATATGCAAATCTGCGGAAACGATATCCACTACAAGTACGCAGAGTGCTAACTGTGCCACTTACCGAACGTCTATAAGGACTTTCTTCACTCTATTGTACGTTTCGAGGATATTGAGAGCAAAATAATCGCCGGAAACATGGACGGAATTTGGTGTTAATAAAATATGTGCAGCCAGAAGCATAAAGGCAACCTGCCCTTACCCTGTCCTCATTATTACTGATGAAATTAAACATGCGCTTGTGCAACCGCATTCACTCATACTGCAATGCTGGTTGCTCCGAAGTTCTCTGCTAAGAAAAGTTGTAAACCGAGGCACAACTATTCGGGTCTACTCGGTTATAGCCTAAGTTTGGATACAGTGCTCCAGGGCGTAGTGCGTTTTCGCCTGGCAGGCGTTCTCCCTATAAAATCCACTAATGTCTGTTTAACAGCACTGCAATGAGGAGAAAGTGCCACACATCCAACTAAAGTCACGGCCCCATGATTACCCAACCAACAACACCCCCACCACGGATGTCACTAAACCCTTCTCACATTATTCACGAGATCAATCATAATTGCAGTGTCAAATATGCAAACTCAAATAACAGATAAACACATGCACTCCCACATACATGTACGAACTCACAGCTCCAATGCTCAAGTTAAAGCACCATTTGTTATACCTTTCCAGACATTTAGTTGTACCTTAAACATGAGCATGCCTACATAGGCGTGTCTCGCATTGCCCGAGAATAAAGCATATAATTATTTATCCATTTTTGTGTTTAAGCTCTCCGGTGGGGCTGCGCCGGAGGGGAATGTTGACGAAGAACCTACCTGTCTAATACCCTCAACTTGGGTTGCTAGTTCCAGGAGACCGTTGATCTTCGCTGGAGAGGACGCGATGCACGGTCGTCGTAAAGGTGCTAATCTTAGAGAGTGATTCCACGCAAACCTTGTGGAACGGGCTACGGGCCATCCACCGCCTTGTGTAGGTCTGTTGTGCAGGATTTCCGAATTAGGCCGGAATGCTTCTGTTCTGCTTGTTGAAGGCTGTGGGCTGACTCCGTTGATGAAACGCGGCTCCCATCCACAGGCCCCTGGACTTATTCTTTCTGGTTTACACCAGAATCGGGGTGTGTGATTGGAACTGTGGGTGATACAGCGCATGCCACCCATGGTCTCGTTGTATGCGCAGGCGTCCTGTGGCCTTCTCCGTGGAGGTCACAGTGGCAGGCAAATTCGGATACGCATGCCGTCAATCCATGTGCGTTGTGCAAGCTACCACTTGCAAATTGACGGAAATGTCTAACCGCTTTCTCGCAAACCGAAGGTAAACAGGAAACATCGGGATCTAATAGCTTTCTTGTTCCTGTGATTGCTTCGAAGCAGTTATCTGAGAATGTGTGATATTATCGCCTTCGAACGCAAATAGCAGACGGCAGTTGTAGCACACACCAACGATAAGACATCACTCCTTTACTACACCTCTTATTCGTGCATCCTTCCACTCAGTAACCAGTTTGCTGGCATTTGCTTCCCAAGGGCTCTAGCTGTCACCAACTATTGTGAATGCCCACACTTCTGACTAAACCTATGGCTGCCACTTAATTTCGTGTTTAAACATTGACTAACACCGACAGTCGTATTGGTTGCTTATCATTGTACGCGCAATCTTCCAACGCTAGAGGAATACGGCTGTTATGCTTATATCCAGACCATACTCGCACGTTCGTAGTGTAATTGCTCATGTCGACTATTTTTTCTCCATCCAATTTGTGGTAGTGCATACACAACTGTGAACAAATGACCGTTCGCACTACTGCAGCACCGAAACTCGAACCAGGGACTTTTGGTAGATCAAATGATACCACATGTTGCATAACTAAGTAGAAGCCATTTAGAAACACTTGCAAACGACACATTGCAGCTTGACAGACTGCTGGCATTTTCACTCGCGCGACACCATTAGCTGCTGCTTCGATGTCAAACTGGGGCACAACGAAATTACAAGTCGAGATAACATCTGGTAGTGTCTCGCTATGTTCCCACTTGACAGATGGGTCTGCTTACATTTCTTCTCGTGTGACCTCGTGACTTATTGCGGTTTACAATATGAGGTCAATGTATCCCATCTCAAGTGTCTCTGTACGCCCCCTTGTATTGCAGCCGCCTTCAGATAAACTTACTGAAATTCAGACAAGTCATCAAGGTTGATTACGGAACAACGGCAACACGTTGTGACATCCAAATCGAAATGCTTGGGTACAGGTAGCATTTTAGACACTGATGAATTGGTCGAGGTATGCTAGTAGTCGGAACGAAGGATCAAAGGGCACTAAATGGTAACACACGACGGAATGCCTAATGGTTCTGTATCCCTGCCATTTCTCGCTCATCTCGGACAACAGATGAGCAGAGCGGTTCTGGTTTACCTTCCGAAACAGAGAGCCTTTAATTAATTTAGGAGACGGCATTCCCTGCACACACCAACAATAAGTCCTTATCGTTACACTATGCTTCTTTGTTAAAGTGAGCAAGGCTATAATTCCCTTTCTTTCACCGCGGACTTTAACTTAGCCGAGCTTATACAAAGCAGTGGACTTAATCGCACCATTTCCTGGCTAACTTGTAGAGTTTCTTACCCCATCACTGTCATCTTCTTTGTGTCCTCCTTATTCTATCGCGTTTGACTACAGTCCACAATAGAATGCTTAACCACTGACTTGGTGCCATGTAGCATCTTTATTGGGCTTGCCTCGAACAGACGAGCCACGTCTAACCCATCTTAACGTGTCTTACCTAACTCGGTTGTATTTCGCGGTTATTTCACTTGTTGTTCACTACACTGTTTTACTCATTATGATCTTTAATACCCTTGTTAACTTCTCAAATAGCGTCCAGTGAAGTGGCATACTAAGACGGCGAGCGACGGCATATTCCACTTCATCTTATTATTCGGCCGCGATGCAAAGCGCTATGTAAGCTACATGGTATTGCTTACACTACTATGCTACCTACATTCTGCTCCTTGAAAACGATTTGTAGATTACATGACCTTAGATTGACCACCTGCTTAAGGCTAATTAGCACGACGCATAGCGGTCCGATACAGTGCCGGATAAAGTTTCAGTCCATTCCTGAGCTCATCCGTATTTGACGTGCGCGTGGAGCTTCCGAGCGAACTGTGCTGTTGGTTTGGATCAATGCCAGGCTGGCAAATTATTGAGTATGCTTTCTGTTCGGTGGCTACTTGTGAAGCCAACGGTTACCAGCGCTTGTTCCTCCACAGTACGTAGAAAGCGTAAACTTTGACACCTGAAACACAATGTTCAATGATTGCCTATCGCGTGACCACGTTGGACTAGGCATCCGAAGAGAAATTACCCGGGAAATTCCGTGGCAAGTGAACAATATCTGCAATTAAACGACTAGCGATTATCATAACAGCGGCTGCAGGGTCCCGGATCCCCCAATCGGTGACTGCATGCCAATTGACAAGACGCAGTTCCAGCGTTTCCTTTCGCAGCACGGGAATATTATTGAACAGACAATAGTCGCCTGGAACAAAATTCCCATTTGGAGCGTGGGTATGCAGTTGAGTACTTGATAGAAAACGTAACCAAATTCTGACATGAGACCTAACAACGCGGTCTAAGAGCTTTACTGTATTTAGATTAACCAAGGCGAGGGCTAACTGATGAAGTTGTTTGGGCAGCAAATACGTCCTCATAATCTTAACTCATTGCCGTGGTTTAAGCGGTGTTATTCAAAGAGGAGGGGAGTAAGCATAATGCGAACTTTTAGGAAACGTGGTTTTTTGTCATGCTAGCTGTTGACTGTCCAGCTCGTGCAACTTTGTATGCAGTCGGCTCTGAAAAGTTATGCTTAAAAGAATGTCGTATACCTAGATCACGCTTGGACAGTTTTAAACACAACCAAACAACCTCAAGTGGTGCCAGCTGCGTGGTTCTGGTTTGAGATGTTCCAGCAAATAGTTAAGCGGCAGCGTTCCCGGACGTGGTGGGTATGCGCCTGGCAGGCGTTCTCTTTATAAAAGCAACAAATATCTGCTGAACAAGACGGTGAGTTGACGGATGTGACTCGCCACCAAATAAAGTCACTGTCCAAGCTTACGCTGATAGGCTTCTCAAAGCCACAGACGTCAAAGTTTAGTTCAAACACAGACAACGCAATCCAGCTCACTCAAAAGAACAGAGCACATATACAAACACAAGCTACACACCTTTCCTATATAGCTACAATTATGGACCTAACTATATGAACTTCCCAGTATACTATTTCACATTTCTTGGTCAATCGTTGTACTATTACTGTGACCATGCCTTTAATGGTGTGCCTCGCCTAGCCGAGAATAAAAATTTATTTATTTATTTCCCTTTTAACCGTAAGTGACTCTTTAGGAATCATACCATCATAACGCATGATACACGACGTGTTAACTGATAACTTTATCAGCCAAAGTGTCAGAGCAATCCTCAAGGGAATCAATGTGCGCTCGAAAGAGCAACATTGTGGTATGAGTTTAGTCTTGTCAAAATAAATTTGGTCGGGCATGTTGGTTTGATACGCTGATAGTGTTTATATATACCAGGAAGAGCGAAAGCTGAAGTGTGCTACCGTGGATGACACCACCGTTGATTAAACACGGCGAACATGGTTGGGTTACTCAGTGAGTCTAGCAGGAAACGTCCATTTGGGTACGAGATCAGTCAACTCGTGAGTGGGTCCCTGACCGCAGAGGAGGTAATTAGGGATTACATGATTTTGCAGGGTCCACTGCCTGTAGTCCGCTGTTAGATGGGATTTAGCAGTAGAAAACTTATGATGATACTTATTGCGACCTTAGGGAAGAAAACTCCTAGATGAATAAATAAACAACTAAGAAGTCTGGAACCTTCACGATAAGTGGTATATGCCACTAAGCTTAGGAGATCAGTTTTACACAGATTTTCCGTTATGGGTCAAGTGGCTGAAAGCACAAGAATAACATTAAATATGTGAAATGGCAACATAGCTCATGACATTCTCATGAGATAATCGTCTTTTTCACTCAAGCTGTAAAAAGCACGAATATTTATGCTTCTGTATGAAAAGTTACTTAGCTTCGACCTTCGGAGCAGTCATAAGTGCAGTATGAGCCAGTGGGCTGAAAAATCACAAATTAACTTTTATTGTCTGCGCAACATTTTCAGCCAAAGCAGTTAAAAACGAATACTAATAAACAGTAGTTTCTTTGTCCAATTCCATTTGAAACCAGGAAGTTGGAAAATTCTGCGCTGGTTAAAGCTGATCCGTTGCCCAACACTAGTGTTTATAGGAGTCAAACGGTAGCGAGTGCTGTGAGTAGGTTGAATATCGTGATGGCCATTATAGATGTGGCTAAAATTTGTGTATCAGTAAACTTAGGATAAGCGTCAACGAACAGCAGGCGCATCTGGCTTTCAAATGAACCGAAGTCTAGGTGGACCTGCTTCCAGGGCTTTGCTGGGCAGTTATAAGGCTGCATCGGGGCAGCGTTTCGTGGTTCCTGACAGTGCATGCGGCGCCCAACTTTTACCGCAAGTTCTTTATCCCATTCGGCCCATTATACATAGAAACGTAGAAGTGCTTTCAGTTTAGCACTCTTGGTTGTGCAACGTAAAGTACGTCCAGTGGGGTTGATCGCAATAATTTAGGGACCACCAAGCACGCACACCATAACAAACACCCGTTTTGGACACTGAGTTCAGTTCTACCTATTGCGAAATGGCATAATTCCTGCAAAGGTGTTTTCGGGCCAGCCAACCTGAATCTAAAGATTTATCTGCGATAATAACAAAGCTCTGTGGGTCTCCTGACGCGTATCTGTGAATGCGACGGTCACGATTGATCTAGAAAGCGTTGGTAACATCCCGCATTAAAGCCTGGACCGCCCGAGAGAATGCCGCGAGTTCCCGAACGAATTAGGTACATGGGCACTTTCTCGCAAGCCTTCACCCAAGTCGCAGCTTTTCATCTCCTGAGAGCAAGCGCTCTCGTACCTTTTCATACATAAATAAATAAACAAATGATATATTCACGGCGAAACGAGACACAGCGGTGAAGGCGCGATCAAAAATGTGTACAAGCATAGCTACTTTGGAATAGCAAACCATTTCGTTTCATTGAAATGTATAACCGAAATATTCTTAGTTAATACGGGAGGGCATTTTGTCAGGTATAAACCCGATCCAGGAACATGATGGCACTGCGGCGCGAGAACATCATAATGGTTGTGTCAATATTCAAGTTCGGCGTGATTTCGCCATGTGGTAATCCATAAGCACAGGAGCCGAATTAAGATTACGGTATAATCGTTGTCCATTAAAAGCTCGGAATATTCGATGTTCTATCAAAGCCTTTTCCAAAGCAAAATCGGTTGCATAGGTTGTATGTAGAAGTCTGATTGCGCTAATGCGAAATAGTGGGTTTTAACTTTATTCAGTGGTAAATGCCATCCACCGCGTCGCAGTCTTGTTTGGGGGACATTTGTGGTTTGTTATAGAAAGAACGCTCACCAGGCGATACCCCACCACATCCTGGAACACTGCCGTAGGTTACTTTGAACAGGGGTGCAAACTGGTGATACATCAGAACCCCGATTTTGCACCCGGTTATTCACAATCGCTTGTTGGTCCAACTTCCACGCTGGTTGACCGACTGGTTTATTCATGATCTGGCAGTAGTCGTTGAAACCATTTGAAGATGTAAATTAGTCGTAGAGCCGAGTGGTGAGTGGTGCAATTGAGTAAAATTGTCGAGTTGATTGAAGTTGGCTTCTTCACTTAATGCCTGAATGAGCATTGCTTCTTTGAAATGATTCGGCATATCGTATGCACAGTCGTAAAAGGCGGAAAGGAGACGAGAGATATATTCAGGTACAGCCGCTCTCCGCTGTTGCCTCATCGTGTTAAACCTGTGTCGCGCCGTAAATACATGGTGCGGTTCACTCCACAGTTGATCGAGAGAGGAGAGCACAGTATATAGGTTTTGTTTCATGCGTAGCTGCAAACTATCTAACTGATTTTGCCCCTCACGAAAAAGACGGTGATGCAGTAATCTGGTTTTCGCTGCATCACCAATATTATGATTGCAGCCAAGTAGAACAAGAAGATTAAGTTAGTTTGCCGAAGTAGTTTTACATTGCATCAAAGGTTGTGCTTTGGGTCTCTCAACAGTTTAGTTCCAAAATTCTGTAGTTACCGAAACTTACGACGGATGCACTGCGCGTTTAGCCGTCACATACGACGCATCACTTCCTTAACCAAATGCGAATGATAGTGCAGTGTTGCAGAAATTTATTCTCTGTTCGCTTGTTCGGTTTCTGGGACACGTTCCCTGAATTTGCCGTTTCCTCATAGACATTAACCTAACTTCAAAAGACGCATAGACGGTGCGTTTAGTCCCAAGTGATTTTTGAACGGGTGTTATGCTTTCGACAGAACTTTTGGTTCAGCATTCAGTCGACGTTTTCGGTGCGAAATCATGTGGGTGCTAGGAGTTGTTTCTGACAAAACGTAAGAAGTCTGTTTTCTAAAAACGTCCAAGCTGTTTCCGTTGTATCAGTAAAGAAATATCGTGCCAGAAGCCCCAGTGAAACTTGTCCTGCATTTGCTAAACTTTACTGGACCATACTTTAAGGCGTGGCTAGGTAGACATGCGCTATGCATATCGCCAGCATCGAAACCAGCCTTACTTTTAAACTTTCTGCGGCAACGGCTCCTTGTTGCTGAATACTACTACGTAACATGTCATAAAGTTGACGCTGGAACGTGCACAATGTGCTAGACTCCATCTGTCTTCAAAATTCAAAGCCTCGTGCTCATCTGGTGGTGTCGATACAAGTTATCATTAAACAGAAACTGGATGTTGATAGTGCACAGAAACAGTAGTTTCGTTAAGGCCCAGGTAGTGCGCCAATAGCTACCTGGTTTTTTGCGACATAATCACATATGTATTTATAGTTTCGAATAATGGTATACTTAAAAGGTGAACAACACATCGATAGAGTGCATGGTCAGGTCCGTGACGTTTAGATCACGAACGGTATCCGGGACAGCAAAACTGTCCCTAAGGCTGTGTACAGCAACTCGTTTTCAAATAGATTCCAAGCGCTCGATCAACCACCGCGCAGTAGAGTGGTGCGGTGAGTTCTTCATATCGTGCGAGGACGTCAGCCTTGTGCGTTTTAGGATGACGGTAATGTATCGGAATTGTGGTGTCTGTGGGGCGTCGATTTGAACATATATTCTCACTGATATAATCACCGTCCCTAAGTTTTTGAGACAGTTTCAGAGCTCACCTTCCATTCGCTTTGTCCTGTCCTTCTCATTAAGCAGCTTCAAAAGCTTGGTACCGTTTGCCAATAGTTAGTTCATTCACTAAACGTATTCCGCCTTGTTCATAACAACTACACCCGCGCCTTTATTGGACCGAGTGAAAAAAACATCTTTATTGCTACTAGATGTTTTAAGGCGTGAATGTGCTCGTGTTTCACTGGGGGTATTATGCTTTATTCGAGCTCGGCGATATTAGTTGCATGCGTAGGCTAGAAGCGACTTAAACTCCCCTACTTGTGAACCAGATGATGGATTTAATCGCGAGGTTTACGGCTACAGACTTTCGAACTGAGGCTTGATTGCCGATCTATTGTCCCTTCCAGTGGGGAAATAGAACTTAGGGCCTATACGTATTGAAGCCCAATTTCCATGCAAGAATTGGGGCAATACGTTGTCCGATTATGTTGCCAAGACATTGTAAACTACATGAGGAGAGTGCCGACTATGCATCCTATTATAGTTGGAACTGAACCTGTGGCACGTGAACATGACGCTCACTTGTGAATATCCAACCGGTGGGTTGATAAGTGAAGGGAAGAGCGAATTGGTAGGATTTTGAACCTAAGGCAAAGGGGTAAGTTGGTAATATTTAGTAAAGCATACGGTCCCATAGTGAGTTGTACTGATGGTACAACAGCAAATTTACTCTTGATTGGGTCCGAGGATACTATCTGTGTCTACGGGCTACCAATGGTTGTTACTAGATGACTTGAACCTCATGTCAAGCCATTTGTTCTGGTTGGGATAAATGCATTCTGTTCTTATAGCATTAGGATGTATGTGACAAGTGAGACGCAAAAATACACTGTGAATCTGAGCATATATTTTTTGTAAAAATTAGTGCGTTTTCCTATAAATCTGTGATGTGATGGCACGGTATTTCCGATTACAAAACAGAAAAAGACGAGAGCTGATGTGCCATAGTACTAAGTTCGCTACATGTTGAGCTGAGTAGGGCAGTTCTGATGTTCTTTAGAAAACCAAGTTAAGAAGACAGAGATTTCGGACCACATCAAAACCCACCGACTGAGTCTCTTGCAATCCATCCATTTTATCCCTCTGTGCTTGGCGCATCCGCTGTAGTACCTGTGGTACTGCAATATCTGTCAGTTTCAGCGAAGTAGAATCGAATTGACTTCTGTCCGATGGTGACTACGCTTCCTGTAGACGTCGACTCCTTCAGTTAGTTTAGCGCATTTCAGTACCACTTGGATCAGCAAGAAACCATGGCTGTGAAGCTATGAGAAGGATCCGACCAGCTCAGGCAACATAAGAAGTTTCTCGGCGCGCGCAGGTGGTCCATCGTCAAAGAGCAAACATGCAAAGTAAATAATGAACTAGGAGCGGATAGACTTTTCGCACGTCACCAGCACAATGAGTACCGCGACCAAGTACTCACAATGAAAATCTGTCGTCCATCCTAAGCCGAGTCTTTTGGAGGGCGCACGTTGTCAACCGCATGCCACACAGTGGCTCATCAGACCACGCTGAACCGTACAGATTTGTGTCATCAGCTATGAAAACCAACCACATTTCCAACCTGATTAACCATCAACTGAAGCTGGACAGTGAAAACATAGATAAATGTATTGTTACGGGAAATTAAACCACGGGCTTTGAAGCCATGGTGTCACATAACGACGAGGCAGTCAAGCACGGTCTTTATTGACGCAACAACAGTTAATGCAAACCCTCACACATGTGAAAGTTATGAGTCAGGTTTCCTTTGCATGGCGAACCACCTAGTCTGGAGACTGCGCAATACATATCTATGCGCTTATCCTGCGACGTCGCTGCACGGTTTCTGCATGTTTCCCCCATATCCGCTTCCACTCGTCCCATTTCAGGTGGCTACGATTCTTTCGAAGTGTCACGATTTGATTGGGCACGGTTGCATCACTCCATTTGGGCCAGTCCTGGGGGCCCAGTGCCGGCGTATTCGTCTGATTCATTGCCCTTGCAACGCATACTTTAAAAGTGCTCCTCAGTTCAGACTCGCTACCGGTTTGCCGCTTGGGACCTGATCTAGGTTCATTGCCTCATCGCCGTGTTGCTCTGTTTGAGAAAACAGTTAAAGAGGAAGAAGACAGTAGAACGGCTTTTGTATCATCAGCGAAACGCAGTGTCACTCGGGGAAGTTGAGGTTCACCATAATGCACAGAATTTGGGTGAAATGGGACCCGTCTCAGTGTCGTGGGTTCAACCGAAATGTCATTGGAATTGCACTGATTACGGTCGTCCATTAGCTGCCTATTTACGGTTTTAGACTGCGATTATGGAAAGTTCATGCACACAATATTCAAAGCAGCGCGATGTCTTCCGTCGACTGAAGGTTTGAGGGTATTAACTGATACTGTTTTAAACTGCTTGGCTTTTTATGGAGGTTGCGTCTGCCTAATGTTGCTCGGTGCTGTTATCGGAGTCAGGGATGTTCTCTCTGGCGTTTGCATACAGGTAACTAATATGTACGACATCCGGCTTTTTCCAACGGTGGACGAATTTGGGCTCGGAGCTGCTGTTATCGCCCGTGGCTTAATGTGACTTGAACCGCTGAGAGGAGTGGAATCAGGCGTGTTTAAAACCTGTCCCCTTATGGGGGTGAGATGGGCGAGAGGATTTGGACGAAGACGCTGCAGCGCAGTTAATGTGCACGGCTCTCTTCTTCGGCTTAGATGCGGAAATTGCGATGACTGGTTGAGGCATCAGTATGGCCATATTCTCTTCCGAATGTTCGATCTTAGTATGCAACAAAGATGTGATTGTCTCCGTCAACCTATCATCCTTCTTCATGAGCATATATAAACAGTTGACAACTGGAATGGCTCGACGCACTGGACAAAACCAAAATGCGTCACCAACTTTGTTTACCTGTCAGTCACACTTCTGGGACCGAGTTTCCTATACATTTCGGATGGAACGATCTAACGCAGTTCGAACACGTTAACCCAATCTCAATTACTTTACCATAATTCTCTGGAGAGCACAGGTAGCGACAAATCAGGGTTGAAATGGTGGTTGCACTTCTCTGGTCGTTTGAGATTGCGAGAGTCACGGTTATAATTTTATACGTAGAGGAATCAGACGAAGATTACAGGGTGGTTCGCAGCGGAAGGAAGAAGAGGACGTGGAAGCTTTCTCAACAAGCCTCCTCCCCATCGTAACAAAACTGGATGTTAATTTTGCAAAATGTTTTGCGTGTTTGATGCGCTGAGCCATGCTTCATGGTGCGATTTGAAACATTACTGCCACGCATCCTAGATTGGTCGACGGATAGAAGCCAACTAAACTCACTCTCCATGCCCTCGAGGTTGAGGTTGGAAGAAAGGACGGCTAGATTCGCCAAAAAACGCACACTCTATAGCCAAGATCCCGCTGGCTTCCAGACAGGTTTTGAACAAGAACTATGGTTGAGAAAGCTAATCGTTCTCCTGTCTACGCTTGGCCAACCTGACAGTAGCCTGCACACGCAATATAATGAAACTTTCCTCAAACAAAATCTCGATGCTCTGGCCATCGCAAATAATAAGCAACGGCGACCTATCTGCTGCTCGAGCGTGGTGGATAACAAAAAGGATGCTACAGCTCAGCCCTACCACATTTCGTACAACCCTCATGCGCCTTTTACATCCATTACCGTCCCGCTTCAACTTCATCCCCCCTGATTTCAACCACCTAGTTCTTGGCCCTCACCATCTTATTACAATAGGCGCATACCTTCCAGTTTCAACTCACACGCAATCGCAGGGCGTCGCTCCAGTCCAGGAAATAATTCCACGTTCAAACAAGCGGATAATGCCAGTTCATCCATTTCTTTCTGGAGCCCAAGATCCTCTCAATAACTATGGCATGTCCCAACTTGCTCGCTTTGTTACAGTTTAACCAACAAGCAGCACTTGCCAGGAAACTAGAGATGCCATCAACCAACATCCTTTGTTTATCGGAAACCCGCCTAAAAGATTCGAGCTCTGTGCGATCCCCCACATGGGACACTTTCGGATTGCCTCGGTCCGGAGATGACGCAGGTACAAATATCAGCCAGGACGGTTGGGGGTTGATTTGAGCATATGGGCTGAAGCTGTGCTGATCGATTTGGTACCCACCCACAGCCGGATGTGTGCCGTCAGATTAGCTGGTTCGTTTGAAGCTACGAAGCCGTGCGCAGACAAACCGCTTATGTTTGTCACCGCTGCATACACGTCTACAAACTGTAGCACTGACTCGGTGAAAGATGACATCTATCACCAGGTTAACTAACTTCGTCTCAGAAAGAGCACAGGTACTTAGGCATTTGCTGGCGAACCAAACACCCAAGTCGGAGAATCGTCCAGTAATGAACTGTACCTGGGCATCGAAAACGGTGTAGAATCACGTAAAGATCACGGTGCGCAGCTGCTACAACTATGGTAACGTGTTCGTCTAATTCCCGTGAGCACTAACTTCCGACAAAGCACCCGCAGAACAGTGAGATGATGCCAAGCAGTCTCGGAGTATTTATGGATACACATCGATCACATCACGAGCAGTTACTGTTGGAGAGGATTCGTTCAAACCTGTCGCTCAATTTGGAGCACAAACGTGGACTCCGACCGGGCAGTTGTATGTGTAGACCCGGGAGTAGGTTTTGGCCGACGTCCACAACAACGCAGTGAGGGCTTAGATACATTCTAAATGACGAATGCGTATCAAAGATTGTTAGAATGCGGATTGAATGATCGCTCACTGAACACATTAGATGCTCATCGATCGCATATACGGCAGAGGTTATTAGCAGCATGCATATTTTCGTATACCAAATCAAATTGCCAACCTGGATATTGGGTCCCTCGCAGTCTCTCGAACGTTTAGACGCCCACCGACACATTCTGTTTGGAAGCGAACACAATACTCGCAAACATCTCAGGACGAACTGCGTGATAACCTGAGAGACCGCAAAGCCTCGTAATCTCATCGCGCTTCGGAAATGGCGGCAACCGCTGTCGTTGGTAACCATCGCGTTATTCCGTAAGATATGCGAAATGAGCAGCAGGAGAGCTGGTATTAGCAAAGATCCATAGGATAAGAATGGATAGCCGATCCCCAGCTTGTCAAAACGCTTGGAGCGCTAGGCCAACCAATTTGAAAATCATTTTTTGAGTTATCCATCCCAGGAGTTCACACGCTACTTAGCACAGCCTTATCCAGAAAAGCACCAGATGCGTTTCGCCAAATTGGGTCTCGTCAATGGTGCGCATTCCTTCGGTCCCCTAATGGGGATAGAACCCATGACCGCTAGAAGCAGTTGTCAACTATCCAGCAGCTTAATTCCCTGAGCCATAGGGGACGTTGGCTGGGCTACATAGTTTGCAAAGCCAAGAAAATTACGGCAAAATTCCTCCTACTTACCAGTAATATAAAATGAAATAACCTCTCCTCGTCTAGCGAGAGGACATCATCGCCAATCAGGCTGGCCACTCTCAGTGACAGTGGAAGATAGGTGGTGCATTATCCCAGTTAGATTGCAAATTATGTAGCCCAGCCAACGTCCCCCATGGCTCAGTGGCTTTAGCTGCTCAGCATCAACATTCCTTTAAAATCTTTGATTGATACTGAAAATGCTGAAAGCTACATTGTCGCATCGGTTGTAAGCGGTTCAAATGGAATATCCTGGGTTCCCATTGCACGGTCTCGATGGCTAGCACTCACTTGACAAATTTCATCTATGGTCATTGTCTTGTTAATGTGCAGTATCTTTAGACAATTTGGTACACGGAGGTTAAACTGTCCGTACTCCCAAACCTTTGTACAGATGTACTTTTGGGACACGATTTTCTTAAGCATCACCAATTTGTTCAACCTCTATTCTTTGGTGTACGGCCTCTCTCTCTTTGGGTGCACTATTGGCCGCCGATGTGGATCCTCCCTCCCTGTTTGGAAACGATGCTTCCACCTACAAACCGATCGCCACAAAATCGAGGCGTCACTCTACTGGGGAGGAGAGGTTTTTTAATGTGGAAATACGGAATCATCGAACTATCGGTATCCCCGTGACGAGCTCAAGTTTTAGTAACTAAGATGGAGATACACAAACGAATTATGGTTGTAGATTACAGCTAGGCCATTAACGAGTACACTCATCTAGATGCGTATACGCAGCCTAGAACTGACGCCCTTATCGATAAGGTTTCGCGTTACTCGGTGTACAGCACTTTAGACCTAAAGAGTGCGTATCATCAGATTTCTAGTAAGGCAAACGAAAGGAAATTCACCGCATTTGAAGCCTGCAGAGGTCTCTTCCAGTTCTGTCGTATATCTTTTGGTGTAACCAACGCGGTCACCTGTTTTCAGAGGGTCATCAACAAAGTAATAACCGATGAGAATTTGTACACGACACTCGCCTGCACTGACAACACAACGGTGTGAGGTGCAACCGAGGAAGAGCAAAACAGCAATCTAACAACGCTTTATGAATTCGCTCGAAAACATAACCTAACATTCAACGAAAGCAAAAGCGTCATACGTTCGAAGAAGATACAACTACTGCGGTACGAAGTTTCACACGAGGTCATTCGACCGGACCTAGACCGAGTTCAACCTCTGAGATGCCTGCCCGCAGCCATGAAACTAAAATCTCAACAGCGTGTCATGGGATGTTTTGCACATTATTCCCAATGGGTCTCATATTTCGCTGACAAAATCTACCCGCTAATTGACAATCGCCGCTTCCCTCTCCCTAATCTGAATTCGGGGACATTCGAGAATAGCAAGGGATAAATAGAAAACGCTGTGATTGTCTTTATTGACAATTTCATACTCTTAGTAATTGAGACGGATGCATCTGATATTGCTATTGCTGTCAGTCACACAGAACGGACGAGCAGTAGCCTGCTTCTCACGAACGCTACCCGCCAGTGAACGACACCATTCTGTTATCGAGAAGGAGAAGGATGCTATTGTTGAGTCGGTCCGCAAATGGAGGCACTACCTAATCGGCAACCGTTTCACCATTATTACTGATCAGCGATCTGTCTCGTTCATGTTTAACCTCAATCAGAAGAGCAAGATAAAAATCATAATATTTAGCGCAAACACGTTGAACTTTCATATAATACTTTTACGGGTCGGTTTACTGCAGGAGGGACGATAACGTGGTTGTAGACGCCTTAGCGCATACGCGCGGACCATCAGAATCGCACGCCGTGACACGCCAGGAATTACATGATACCCTGTGCCATCCCGGAGTGACAAGAATGTCTCACCCGCTTCATTCAAGGAATCTGACTATTTTGGTGACCACCCAGACTTTACAAATCGTCCGTAACGCTCAAGACAATGCACCAATTCGTAAGAGTAAACGCGGATTTTAAAGGAACTTTGTCGTTTGCGACGAACAAGGACTACCTATTCATCGTCAATGAGAAATAGTCTCGCCTCCCGTTTGCCTTCGCATGTAGCGAGATGACCGCATCAAGTGTGCTTAGCTAAGTCAACTATTTACAACCTTCGGCAGCCTATTTTATATTCATTCTGATCGTGGTTCGTCGTTCATGTCTCCTGACGTGTGTAATTTCCTAAGTCAGAGAGGTATTGCGGTCAGCCGGACAACAGCGTACAATCCACAGCGTAATGCACAGGTGGGACACATCAATGGAGTCACCTAGAAAACCATTAGGCTTTTACTTAAATGCAAAGACCTCGAAATTATTCAATGGGGAAGTACACTACTGGGCGTCTTGCATACAATCCGTTCCCTTCTCTGAACCGCCAAAACCGTCACTCTGCATGACTCTTCTCACATAACCGTAAATCAACATCAGGAATCTTACCGCCAAGTCGGCTGAGTGTGACAAGACCAGTTTTGTTACGTCATAATGTGAGAGCCTCAAAATACGAGCCTTTAGCGGATGAAGTTGAACTATAGGATTGCAAATCCCAGTATACCCATATTCGAATTCCAGATGAAAAAGAAGATACTGTGCCACTGCGAAAGCTGATACCACGAGTACTGGGACTGTCGAGACCCTTCTATTCCCACTCCCATAGAACTTCCAAACCACCCTATCAAACATACAACAACGGAGATACCGATGCTTCAAACTGACCCACTTTGTCCACCTAATCCTTTACCTCTTTTTGAACAACAGCGAAGAACACAAGCACACAAACTGGGTAACTGCGAGGCCTTAGAGCTTCTATTTATATCCTAGTTCATAAATAGGTTGGGGAGAATGATATGTGAACTCCCCACTGGCTGCTCACTTATCACAACCATTCCGCAGTTCATTTCGGCCTACATGCCTCACATCATTGCTGAATAAAGCCTAATCTCCCGTGCTCATATTTTCTTTCTTGTCGTATTCCTCCTAGTTCAATCACATTACTGACACCCCGAAAGAACTGCGCAAACGTACTCGACTTTACTGTGTTTGAATATTATACAGCATAGTCGTGGATTTCCTGATATAACTCTTCGGAACCGCGCTGCGCTCTCAATAATATACTTCGCACAAGTTCCGATTATATTACCCCGCAATCAAGACGTGGCCGAATTGCTGAGCCGATTCTATCATTCGCTAGAAGTCCACTTGGGCGTCTCTCAGGTTCTGGCGTGCATACGTCAGAAGTACCGGATTGTTTGTAAAATATCAGTGAAACGGCCAATAGGGAATTACTGGACGTACATGAACGGACTTGTCCCTGCTGGTCAGCAATCATCGGCGACATTGCCTCCAGGTTGTGTAGAAAAAGTTCGGCTATATAGATTACTTCGGACCATTTGTTGTCAAACACGGGCGAAAGTAAGAACAGCGATATGGATACCTATTTACATGCCTGCAAGTACAGGCCGTGCAAATCGAATTTTCTCACACACTCAACACTGACTTCATCATTGCTCTGGTGCGAATTATTTCCAGTGAAGCGACTCCAAATGAAATATGAAGTGATAATGGAGGCAACGTTGTAGGTGTCACCGCCGAGTTGCATTCCGCCATGAAAGACTGGTCCCAGGCCAAGATCAGTGATGAGCTATCGAGCGTAAGAGTAGGGTGGCGCCAGAAACCACTGATATGGAATTATAGCGGTGGCATTTGGGGCCGAACTAGTAGATAGGTTAGGCGGAATTTCTTATCAGTAGAAGCTAAACAGCCATCTTTGGGTACCCTCACTGTGGAGGCGAAGCGTATCATCAACGATAGACCACTTGTGCATCTACTCCAAAAGATCAGTCGGCACTAGTCCCTAGTGATTTGCACAACTCTTAGTGAAAACACCAACTGCAGGACCCGACTCGGGGACGGTTTCAAGAGTAGCCATACTATCCGGAGGGGCACAGCAGAGCACGAGCAAACAGCGGGATTCGGAGCATCTGATACCTGCTTATATATCAAATACTTCTCGAGAGTATGCAACCCATCCAAAAAACGATTAGTCGCTGACCCTTTAATGGTCGGCGCAAACTCATTTCCTTCATCCATCTATCCAGTCGCCGGCCACTCACTGGTCCGAGAAACTTCACGTATGAGTTGTACAACTTCTGTAACATTGATAAAATCCGAGAAACTTTCATGTATGTACACTAACGCCCAAGGGCTCCGCAGTAAAATTAACGAACTTCGACTACGTCAGGTTGCGAATGTTTGAGATCTAATTTCTATTACCGAAAATTGGTTACATCAAGTGGTGACTGATGCTGAGGTTGAGATAGCCGGTATGTCAATCATCCGGAACGACCGCCCCAGCAGAGGAGGTGAGGTCCTACTCTACTACCGCAGCAATCTCCAATGTACAATAGTTGATGACCTGGAAACACACGTTACCGACTCACTCTGGTGCCGTCTCCGACTGACACACAACGACACATGTCTCGTAGCTATCGTTTACCGCCCCCCCCCCCAACGTCCACTCTAGAAATGGATTCCTGCTTGATCCGTGGCCTAAACAGAGTAACACGCACTAGGTACAGCCACATTCTCATCTCCGGGGACTTCAACCTACACAATCTGGAGGTTTCGGCATCGCCCAGTGAGCAGTTCAAAGCAGACTTGCATGAACTGATCGCTAATATTCCTTTGTACAATCATGTCACCATGCCCACTAGATTCAGGACAGCAAACAAACCGTCCATATTGGACCTTGTGCTCACAAATGAAGAGCTCATGATTGACAAGTTATTGATGGATAGTCCATTAGGTCTCAATGACCATGTAGTAATAACTTTTGACTATGTGTGTTATGCAGAGTATCCAACTGAACACTCGGAACTAACTCATACGATAACACGCTACCACGTATTGAAAGAACTTGCCGACGCAGCTGCTTGGGAATTCTCAAACAAAAGTCCCCTTGACAACGTTTGGGCAGAGTTCCTTAATAGACTCAGCGACATCGTCAACAAAGCATCAGAGACCAAACCCCTTCGTCCCGCGAAAATGCCTTCAATTATAAGGAGTAGGATTCGAAAATGCATGGCGATAAGGGGAAATTTCCTAACCCATCGCAACCATTGCACTGCATTTGTCCGTGAGGACAAAGTAACTTATCAACAGTGCCTAGCCAAAAAAGTTCATGGCAAACAACAAACTGCTATATAAGCATGTCAATAAGTTTCGTAAAGTGAAGCATGGAATATCCCCACTATTCACGACAGGCGGTAGAGTACAAAGCGCCGAGGAAGCAGCTAATGCTCTGCGGCTGCAATACGCCACAATTTTCGAACTTGCAGCCTCTACATGTCCTATAATGTCATGCACATTACCGACTCCATTGTTTACAAATGTACTTTTCAACCCATCGATTGTGCTAAGGAGGTTACTCTCACTGCGTGAGCATAGTTCTCCAGAAGCAGACAACATCCGCCCGAAGGCACTGAAGGCTGTGGCCAACAAGCTAGCTGAGCCACTGTCACCGTTCTTCCACAGGTGCTTTGATGAACAACAAGTCCCCACTATGTCGAAGTGTGGCATCATCACCCCTATTATTAAAGGCGGTTGCCGTTCAGATCCTGCAACCTATCGTCCAGTAACTCTCCTCCCTGTGCTCGCGAAGGTGATGGTAGCAGTCGTCGCTGAGGCTTTAATGGATTACCTGGAAAAATGCAACATCTTGCTACCGGAACAGCAGGGCTTCCGTCAACACCGGTCATGCACCACCAACCTACTTATTGCACGAGGTAGTTGGACGGAAGTGGCCGATGATGGGGTCGGAGTCGACGTCATCTATCTGGACTTCTCCAAAGCTTTCGACCGCCTTGATCACCGCATCCTACTTCAAAGACTACAAAGTTACGGAATCGGAGATCCTGTACTTGGTTGGATTAGCAACTTCCTTTACCAACGAAAGCTTCAAGTACGTGTTAGGGGATCACTTTCTAACCCAATTGAGGTGGAACGTGGTGTCCCACAAGGCTCAGTGCTGGGACCGCGTTTATTCCTGGTGTTTATCAACGACCTGGCAAGAGTCATCTCCTCAAACTTCCTGCTTTTCGCCGACGAAGTCAAGATATGGCGGGCGATTAGTAACAAGGCAGATCAGGATCTGCTCCAACATGACCTAGATTGCATTTACGAATGGTCAAAGAGGAACAAGCTTCAATTGAACATGGCTAAGTGCAAAGTGATGCATCTGCGTCACCAGCCGGTGAGCGCCTACAAGATTGGAGACCACACTTTGGCGAAGGTTTATCAGGAGCGTGACCTGGGTGTGTTGGTACAGGAAGATCTCGGGTGTTCAAAACAAGCAGTGAAGGCGAGGAGAACCGGAAATCAACACTTCGGCCTTCTTCGCAGAGCCTTCGGTCGGTTTGAACCCTCAATATTTCCCCAAATGCTTAACGCCTACGTGCGACCTCACGTGGAATATGCTATTCAGGTGTGGCAGCCGTGGCAGAAACAGAATCTCGTTGCTCTCGAGACTCCTCAACGACGGGCAACCAAGAACGTCAGGGGCCTCTTTCATCTGCCCTATCCGCTTAGACTGAAATCTCTAAGAATGTACAACAGTCGATATCGGCTTTTGCAGGGGGATCTCATAATGGTTTACCAGATTCTGAAGAACCCAAACCACATTTGCCGTCCGCTGCTGAAATTGAACCACAACACTAAACTAAGAGGTCACCCTCTGAAACTGACAATTCATTATAGCCGGCTTGAATGCCGTAGAAATTTCTTTCCTCTCCGCGTGTGCCAGCCTTGGAACGCCCTCCCTAATTATGTCGTCTATGCTCCCAATCTGGCGATATTTAAAAAACGTGTTGACGATGCATTGTCTCACTTACATTTCATTTTATGACTTGTTATCCAGGGGCTACAAAATGCAATCAAACGGTGTCTTGCCAAACGCCTAACCAATGGATTGATGGATTTATACGTTTAATACGCGAACATCTCCGCTATTCCACATAAGTCTATGGTGAGTCCAACACAACGCTTTTCACTTTATTATGCAATTGATTTTCGCAATAATTTCCATCCCACGGGACTTGTTAAGCGATGCCTTTTTACCCGTAATAAGTCATTGTTCCATTACTGATGTTGCGGCCTAACGCGCCGGATTTTCTAACCTCCTCCTTGCCAGAAGAGTATAACTGCTGCTGGAGACAAGTGGATTAATTGACTACGTGCTTTTGGAAAAGCTGGGTTAGAGAGTGCATGTCGTTGTTGCAATGCTGACAAAAAAGTGGCTGCCCCGGTGTCGGGATTTCACACCTAGTGAGGTAGCTATGCTACTTTGAGACGAACTAGCGGGTGGCAGCGGAGCGTCGGTGCAGCGCACCAATGCGCCTCTGATGCTATTTTTCTAGGGGATAAGATACATTTTGATCCACAGCGTAAATACGAAAAGAACGTTAGTGGAAAGATATATCTCAGGTAACCTAAACGAACAGAACTAGATGCATGTGTGTGTACTGATCTGCTCACGATACCTCCAGTGAGATGCAATCGTTAAGTAGACATCAGCTGATAGCCGTGGCCGCACGTCCAAAGAGGACACAGTGTGTTACCGTTCGGGATTTCACATGTGATGGATAAAATCGAGTGCGAAATACCCATGTGGCACGATAAGCCGATGTGCCAATTGACGAGCACCAACCGCGTAAGAAAACCGTCCTCATCATACAATCCAAAGTCTAATGTGATGGACCAGTTTAGTTTCATAGAGAACTCAAAATGAGAATGGTTAGTGTACGGCAGATGCCGCACCATCACGAAGAAACTGGATCTTAATGCAGTGTGAACATTGATGAACCTCGGCGAGCCACTGGATTACCGTAGGTAATATTTCCTAAGTGCTTTCAGATATAGGTATATCAGATACGTCAGTGGTTAGAAGTCAGACAAAATCAATTTCGTTATCCTCTTCATACAAGGTTGAAGAGGTGAACAGACCACTTCCTTCAAAATATATCCGCAAGAGTCTGTAGGTCATACACACTTCTCAACTGGCGCAGAGCACGAGTGCAATGTGTTGACTCTGAAGGTGGAAGAACACCATTACTCCTCAATGATATGCTACCGCCCACTTCAACCTATGCAGACTTTAGTCAAAAAACCAGTATACGTATATCCGCATTGGACCGCTTCACTAGGTAGGCTTTAAACAGATCCCACTGTGAGTCTCAAATCAAATCCCCGAGCTAGAGTTACTCCATACTGCCTTGTGGATCAGGCTATTAGGTCTAAAGCTCCAGAGGCGTACATGAAGAATACTTGCGAGCATCCAGATAACTTGTGAGTCAGACTGCTGGGGGAAAAACCAGCAGTAATCTATCGTCAGCCAAAACCCACTTTCTGAATAAGAAGTCAGACAGAACCATCTACAACATAGAACATGTCGCCAAAAAAATTTTTTGTGGTTGCGTTCTCTTCTCTAGTAATCATCTTCCCCACCATATTGAGTAAAAGACTGCCGCTGGTTTCGTAGATGGTGCTACAGAATTAGTACACTCGTTCTCTAGACCAAGAGACCCGTTTCACAGATTCGGTCAACAACACCACTTAACATCAGACAGGTAAGCAACATCCATGCCCCTATGTTTCTGAAGTTAAGAATAACACAAAAAAATCATTAGCTGTACACCGTAACGGCGCTCTGCTGCCGCGCGACCACCACCAGTCGCGTGGGGGTTGAATATACAGCGAGGAGGTCTGCCTCTACGCGGATTCGAATTGGTGACCTTATGATTGCAAGCCAGTCATGCAGAACACTCAGCTACCGGCCGACGTACATCTGCCCATGCATATCACAGCCAAAAATGTTTATCTGTGAACAGTTCTAGACATATTTTACAGCAAACTGGCCTAGAATCCGTTTGAGGTTCAACTAACCCCTCCTTCCATTCTCTTTCCTTTTACAATTGATTACCTCACTTCTAACTAAGGTTAGTGACCCAATGACTTTGCGCTCTGCTAGTCCTGAAGATCAAGACTAATGTTTAACGGTTGAGGAGAAACTGAAAACTCGACGACAGAAGCCGCGAAACGAAGAATAGCTCCCCGCTGCCGATCAACAACAAGCCGTCAGACAAAGCTTGAAGCCACCCTCCTCAAACAGGAACCACTTCAAACGATAAGAGGAGAACAAAGCGGATGGTTTTTCACGCGCCTGAGTCTATCGATCCAAGTACTCAGGCCGTTGTTCTTACACAGCCTGATTAATAGGCTTCTTGATGTGGATGAGGACAGAGTAAAAGTGAGGCAAGCCATCCGCCGCAGCAATAGCACTGCTGGGAAGGACCGACCTATGCGTGAAACGTTTGCTGACGAGGCCAGTCTGAAGCTAATACTATCTCGCCTGAGTAGGCTGATGGAAAAAAGGGTGCATATCCGTCCGGATAAGGATCTATCTGACTGAGAGGGTCTCTGGTATACTAGCATCGAGCTAAAGCGGCGAACCAATGAAGGAGGAACAAGCCTACGTATTGCAAATTTCCAGGTGGTTACAACGCGAAGAAGAATTCGGATAAAGCGTTCGCTCACTCTGCAGTCACGCCCAGTAGTTCTTACAGCAGCCTGTGTGTAGCTCTTACCAACGTATCCAGTCTTACAAACAAGCGCAATAAGCTGTGCCGCGTCGTTGTTTTCCAGCGACCAGATGTAGTGGGACTCGCAGTGACGTGGTTGAACGATGAGGTACAAACACAGAAAGTTGAGCCTAGTGGCTACTCGTGCTTCCGTAGTAATGCAATAGCAAATGCCCATGACAAAGTACTGCTCTTCATCCGGTCTTTTCTGTGTGGGAGACTTGTGAGTGTCCACCGAAGCGAAGATGGTGTGATGGTAGTATCAGATCAGAGTGAGCGGATAGACCAACCGAGCGAGCCAAAGGGAGGCGGACGTGACGGATTCGATTACTGGACTCGGATTGGACGATATTCGTGTGAGTGATTCACCGGTTGTTTAACTGAAGCAAAGGAGGAATCTCATCGACTCAGAAGGGTCGTTAGTTATGGACTTGAACCTGCAATTTATATCAAGGAGTTTGGCTTGCTAAACAAGCTGTAATTTCCGCTTAGCTGTTTGACGAATAAACGCTTGTCCCTGAAGGACTGAGTTCTGCAACGTGGTGTCAGAGAAGACAAAGACGAACCCCAACCGGCGGCGCGCGGAAGCTGTTTGGATCACCACTGTCTATTCAGATGCCTGCCCCACTGAAGATGGACGAACGGAAGTTGGGGAGTAATTGGCGTCTAGGAAAGAGCAAGTGGGAGGATTTCTGCACCTTAATAGGTTTGGACGAACAACCGATCGCGTATCGCTTGGCCATGTTTCGACACGCAACCGGGGATGACGCGCGCCGCGTTCTAGAGACATTGCACTACGACAAAGGTGAAGTTCCCAATAAGTTGGAGACGGGCACTGGGAAGTTCAGTGAATTTGTTGAAGGTCAAACCAACGAGACCTACCGACGCTATCTTTTCTTCTCGCGCAACAGAGGCCCAAACGAATCAGTCGACGCATACATCACTGAAGTGAAGATTTTGGCGCGATCCTGTATTTCCTGTAAATGTTTACGCGACAGCCTCGCGCGATCGGATCGTTCTAGAAATCAGTGATGAACGTACGACAAAGCAGCCTCTGGGACAAAAAATGTGTGTGTGAGCAGTTGTTGCATTCGATCCACCTCAGATGTGGACAGCTACTCGTGGGTGCATTTTATCACAGTCCCCTGAGACGTTATTGGATTAGCTGCGGCATCTCCGAGACCACATGAGTCGCAGTCATTTTCTACTCTAGGTACTTTCAACTGTTCTCGAATACATTGGCCTAAAGTTCAACTTATCCGCGGATTTGGTGAAGCCGAAGCAAAGTTCGCTGATATGGTATTTAAAATTGGAACGGCACAACCCATCTGCCAACCGACGCGCACAACACCGCGGTCAATTCCATCGTGCTTAGACTTGATGTTAACCAGATGTGAACAACATACGTGTGACATTCGTACCCTGGAGCCTATGGTAGCAAGCGAGCACTCAATTCTTACTGCCAACATTGAGCTGCCGAATCAGCAATCGCACGCACTGCATCCGGCCTACAAGTACTGGAAGACGGATTTCGACGGGCTGACTCGGGCCGCCAGTCAACTGGACTGGTCTCTACTGCAACCTGTATCGGTTGAAGCTTGCTGTTCAGAAATAAAGGATGACGTAAAATCATTGAGTAACCGGTTTGTGCCTGGAAAGTGTCGGAAAATCGGACCGATCAAGGCACATTGGTTCGACAAGGAACATGATGCGTTGGTTTGGCGGCGGTGCAGATTGTGGGACAAATTCCTTATCACTGGTTCGATTGATGACTACAAAGTGTATGAAAAGTAACGAAACGTTCGCAACAGTGAAAACGAGCAAGCACTGGCATTTTGAAGAACAGCTTGCGAACGCAGTAACCACCACCTAAAGAGAATCTTTGCGTATGCGAAGCGGCGCCTGAAGCAGACAGGTGACCTACCAGTGATACAGCACGCGAACAGACAGTCCCTAACCTCCCGCAGTGAGCGTGAGCCCGCCATTACGGGCCTGGCGGGCTCCACTTCCTGTTTCTCAAGTCCTTATCATCTCAACTGCCGTAACTGACCTGCTCAACAAATCGCTGCCCAAAGGTTCATTGTCCATTGATTGGAAATGCTCGGTGGTAAAACTGATTTCGGAAGGTGGAAACCTTCAACAAGTAGACGACTACACGCCAATTGGTTTGCCATATGTTTTGTCAATGGTTGCCGAGAAGATTGTGAAGAAAAGTTGGTTGCAGCTGTTCCGGTCAAATGATCTGACATCTGCGCAGCATGTCAGATCATTCATGAATTACCAGCCTGCTAGTGACGAGACATGTGGTTGCAAGCAGTGAACCAGGGGAAGTCTGTCGACGTGATCTACACGAATTGCAGCAAAGCCTTCGATAAAGTAAACCATGGGGTCCTTCTCCCCATTGCTAGGAGCCGAACTCAATGGCTTTCGTGCTGTGAGTTTCATTGTCCCTCCGCATCCCTTTTAGCTTCCCTTCCAATCACGATCTCATTTCTTAACATAACATAATTTGCATAATAAAATTTTTTGCTGAATAGTAGCCGGCTGGCAGCTTACTGGAACGATGCCCATCTGTTATCGGTATCTCAGCTGGCTTGCATCTGTTGCATATTTTTCCTTTTTTATGTATTGCAGCACAGTAGCTGATGTGCTCCCCACCTCTAGCTAATGTGTATAGCGATGATGATGATATATAGTGTTCTCAAATGCTAATCATCCGGCTCCAGTTCTTTTCTCGGTCGATTTTGTTTGTCAACTGCTCGTGTTTTGTCCCATCCACTCACAATTGCCAGCGTCCACGTAATGACGCGAGCCGTGACAAATGGATCCGTAGAATTTGACGCAGGAATCACGTGTTACTAGGTGTATCCATAGCGAAAGTACGCTAAAAGAGAGCGCTGGAAGATGTAACATCACACAATTCGCTGGCTGAACCCTAACAGTGCAACCTAAAATAAATCAGGCAAGCGAAAGAAACAACAGAGACAAGCAGAGAAGACAAGGGAAGGAATATGACTTTCGCCCGTCAAGATAGGTTAGCACATGCTTGTGGATAAAATAGCACGATGACTGCATGCTGTTATAGCCGCATGGAATTGTTTAATGCGAGCACTAGCGCTTATGTAGTTGAATTGACATGTAACTGCCTTATTGAGTTTATTTTATTAGCTCACGGTTTTAGCCACGTATAACGTGGGAAGCTTCGGTAACTGTTATACACTTCAGCTGCGCGCCCTTGGTTACATGTCAAAAATCATAACGATAAAAACAAATAAATGCTGAAAAAGGGAATGATTATTACGTCCGATCAACCAATGCGTTTAATTAAATGAACACCAGAATCAGTGTGTACAGGGCCGCACATCTGGCCAACGTTTAGTTTGAAGGCAGCGTCCTCGAAGGGTTTTTGCATTTGGCCGCGGCGGAAGTAACCTAAATCCCCACCAGAACGGGCAGAGCTACAATCGCTTTCGGTGCGTGCAAGGTTTTCAAACGAGACTTCACCCGTTTCGATACGTTTCTTGAATCCTGTAAGCATCGTAAAGATGATGAATAATGAGAACATGATAAATGAACTAAACAACACAGCGACAGAATATTCGACTGTCACTTCACAGCCTACGGTAGCGTTTAAAAAATTTAAGCAAACATTTAAGTTCCCAGGGAGATGGGAGTGCCCTACCAAAGTGCACAGATGGATCCAAGGAATAAGCCATACAATGGGCGACGTATCAGGCAACTCGAGCATTGGATGATGATTGGCTGTTCATGAGCGTTGTATTGAGCCCCTCGTCACTTACTTAATCGAGTCAAAGGAGCAACGGTGATAAGAAATATCGTTTGTGAAAGCATGCAAACATTATATTTCGAAGCGTTCAGTGTGTTAAACGTGCTAGACTTTTAGACGAATAAGCCGTTCATCCCTAAAGGACCAAGTTTTTACGCCCAGATGGGTGCATTTTTAGCAAGGACTGGTTGGATGGACTGACATGGTCTCAATTAAGGAGCAAAATTTTGTACATGGGAAAATAGACATTGACCAATACTGCACTTTTATACAGAAGACGATGATCAATTCCGGACAATCAAGCTGCAGCCTAGCACGACGCCCCTCAAAGACTTCGATTTCTGCTCGCACACTGAAGTTGTTCTATCGCCGCAGAGATATCCCGACAGAATCAGATTACAATGAACAGCCCGGCTCTAGCAACCGGCAGCCTAAGTAAAGCTTGTGCAAGGATCGTGATGGTTGCTGGTCTGAGCGTGCTTTGGTGATGAAGACCGCTGCTCTCTCTGGCAACACCCGCAGGCTTTTCCAACGCATTCGGTCCACTGGGTTCAGGTGGGTGCCTCTCCAATCGCCAACCGCCATAGGCGTTCGGAACACTAGGCCAAACACTTTCATTCGCAATTCGACTGGCCTTCACCGCACATTCGTGCAGGGATACACCTCGCTGCCGCCCCTGGGTCGTCGTAGTGGATCCACTCAGCAAAGCGAGAATCCACCTCGAGATTCGAAGCTTGAAACGAATCAAGGCTGCCGGCTAAGACGGCGTTGTAGCAATCACTAACTGGTTGATGTCATTGTTGGCAAAAATCTAGCATTAAAAGTGCCTTCCTTTTGGAACGATTCAATAATTGTCCCGATTTTCGAAAAAGGCACTAGCACTTCCTGTGCCAAGCATTTCGGTTGTCTTTAAGCTACTGGCATACAATCCGCATCGTAGATTATCCCTAATACGTGAACCCTGCTACCGCGAAGAGGAAGCTGATTTCCGTCCCGGCCATCGATGCGTGGATTACGCTCCGCCAAATCGTCGAACATCGCCCATTATCGTCGCATTCTTATACACAAGGGCTGTATTTGACTCAATTGATCGCTCTGCACTGTGGCGTTAATTGCTAAAGTATGGAGATTAGAGAAGTATATCGTCATCCTTTATATTCCCGGCAAAGTGAGCGCCTACTGACATATATATTGTAGAAATCATAGAGGAACCAATTTGAGCTCAATTGCCTTTAAATTGCATGCGTCTGTCGTTCTCTACAAACTGACTGGTACTCATGAAAGAGATTTGTGAGGAGCTAACTGGGTTTCATCGAAATCGGGGCTGCACCGACCACATCTACACATTACGTCAACTGTTAGAGCCCCGTCAGGTTTATTGGTGACCCACCGTAATCGTGTTTCTCAACCTCAAAAATGTCATCGATTCGGTAGACGGATGTGCCCTGTCTGCTGAAAAAGGTGACCGATAAATATGTAAACATTATCAGAGAGCTATACATGCACAGTTCGGGCAGTGAGAGTTCATAGCAACTGTCGCCCCTATTCAAATAGAATGTAAAGAAAATGAAGGTAAGAAGGAAGTGTTAGACCAATCAGAATACAAAGGTAAATAACAACCAGATGAAGGAAGCCGAACGCAGGAACGCCACCGGCTTCGTGACTATGCCATACCTGACACCGTCTCTAACCAATGGGGTGGAGCGTCCCGAGGCCCGCATCCGGAAAGATAGCCCGCACCAACCTAAAAAAAAGTGTCTCAGTCAGTTTCGTCATGCCTAAATGCCACGTCAGGGACTGGCCACCTCGCGGTTTCGCCAATTTAGTGTAGCCACGGCGTACAATGCACACAGAGGAAGCAGGTCAACAGGCATACAGAGAATATGGCCTAGCCAATGTAAACGGTTAAGATTCAGCAAACACTCGAGTGAGGCACCAGAAGGCGTCTTGCCCAAAACCAACTGGTCGACCTCAACAGTACTCACCCGGTGTTCCCACCAGATGTGAGCCATACTTCGCAAGTACCGATGGTCAAATACGGCCACGTGTTTAACGTCTTTGTAGAGAAATGGCCAGGTCACTGGTCCATGCAGTAACACCGGCCTTATCGCAGCGTTATACACCTTATCTTTCACTGTGAGTCTGTTATCCCGCCACCGCCATAAAAGGTTGAGCCTCTGGAAAGCCACACGGGTCTCGCTGATAAGCGAACTAACTTTTTAAGTGAGGTGACTACAAGAGATGACACAGATACCAAGGTAAGTGAACCGATCCACCACTTCCAGTGGCTGTTCGGTAATAGCCAGAACCGGTGGCGTATCGGTTCAGTCCTGCAACAGCACTTTCACTTTGAAGGTGCAAATCAAACGACTAAGCGTGCAGCACTACGCGTCAGATTGTGCAGTAGTAGTTCATATCCAGTGAGTCAGACCCAAAGAGACTATGTTGTCCGCATATTTCAGGTTTGTCAGTCGGTCACCTGGCAGAATTTCCACTCCGGCTGAGTCTAAATGAATCGAGTCATTCATGATCCTTTCGATTACAAAATTGGAGAGGAAAGGAGGTATTGGACAGATCTGGGAACCCCACTTGTCGTGGGGAACTCAGGCAAGGTTTTCCCGTAGACAATTACACAGCCTCGGGAGGAACTGCTGAGAGACTCCAAGGTGTAAAAAAGTTTATCTGATGCGTGCCTCAGAAATAGACAGTGTCACAAGCTGCCGCGATCAACAGAGTCGAAGGCAGCATACAACCCAAGTAAAGCTACCATAGTCGGTTGTGTGTTGTGTCTCTGCACAAAAACTTGACGAAGAGAAAATATGTAGCCGGTACCACCAAGACCAAAGATTTGATTTGCACGGGAATGATACCCGTGAGAAAATTTGGGGCAATAGGATCAAGACTAATGTCTGGATGATTATCGCACAAAGTAGGCGGACCCTTCTTGAAGATGGATACAACAGTTGACAGTCGCCAATGTCCCGAATCATATTAAATAAAGAAGCATGTCCAGTCAAAAACAATCAGCTCCAACTTTCAACAAAGATAGGCCGTCAGGTTTAGGAGCCATGTTTCGTTTCAACACGGCGTGCTGATGTCGTATCACTTTTATAATGGGAGGCGTGACGTCAAACTTCCATGTCGTCTAAGGCGATCCAGCAAGCAGCAGTATCGAAACAGGCCTGCAGAATTGCTCTATAAAATGTTCCGCCAAAGGGGCTAGTCGACAATGGATCAACTGTTCATCTTGCTAAGCTTTTGTTTCAGTAACTGCTGGGTTTCTTGGACTCGTGTTCCGGATTAGCTGGGATAGCATTCAAATGTTCAGAACAGCACTGGCTTTCTCTATCTCACGAGCCCTTACTGCCCACCAACGTTTCAGGTCGATTCCAAGACCCCTTCTCAGAAGTCGTTTCAGGGGGTTAAGGACACGCTAAAACTCAGTACCATTGGAACTCGTTTCCGTGCTTCGATTAAGCTGATCGACAATTGAGAGATCTATTCACAGTTAAGACGTCTCAAGTTGCGTGCAAAGCATGCGTCAGGGCATTCTAAATGGCACATTTGATCTGACCTCGGTCAGCGTTCGGCTCACCAAACTCATTCGTCAATGATAATTGGTGGGCCAGTTCGTCATGATATTGTTGGACGGCAATGTCAGTCAAGTCAAGAATGTGCGTTATGCATCCTAGTAGAGTGAATATTAAGCTCTGACAGGCCAAGAATATGAATAAATGGTGCGATCAGTAATGAGGCTGAACCTTACCGTGGTGCGATGGTTTGCGTGCCTCAGAGATCCAATGAGCTATGTTGGGTGGTGCACTTTTTGCACCTTTAGAGCCGCTCATACCAGATTGGTCAATGGCTATAGGCCTGACAAACTAAGTCTTCTAGCCCGGCAGATTGGGGGTTGGAATAAGGGTAGCTCCTTATTCCGCTAAACCCGCGGTCTTGTGGTCAGGTTTTAAATCAAAAGGCTGGTTGAGAGTCTCAATCGTTCTCCTGTTTAGGCCTGTGCAACCTGACAGCATCCAGTCTACGTAATACAACTATGACATCCACTAAAAACTATTTCTTGATGTTCTGGCCGCCGCAGAAGATAATAAACAGCGCCCAATCCGCTGCATCGAGCAGGGTGGATAGAGGTTTGGATACTAATACTCAGGCCTTCCCGCCTCTTTATTTCCCCTCTTACGCTTTTTCGCCCATATCGTCCAGTTTCAACTTCACTTTTATCCCCTTGTATTCAACCCCAATTCTAAACCCATCCCACTTCGCTTTGATAGGCGTTTATCTTCTAGTTTTAACTCACACGCAAACGCGGAGCGTCACTCTTGCCCAGTGGACAAACCCAAGTTGAAGCAAGCGGTCAAACCCAGTTCATCGGCTTCCATCTGGAGCCCTCGATCCTCCCTCAGATTTGCACGTCTCAATATACGCACAGTGCTACAGATCGGTCAACAAGAAGCACATCGTCAAACATTAGAGACCTTCACAAACCACATCTGCTGCTTATCGGAGACCAGCCTGCAAGATTCGAGCTCTGTGCTCACTCTGCGATTCCTTTCAGACGACACCAGCAATACTTTCTCATTGCGCCTCTCCGGTGACGATGCAGCCTCGAACACCGGAGATGCTGGTGTTGGCATTGCACTAAGTCACCGGGATGAAGCTGCTCTGGTTGATTGGATTCCAATCAGTAGCCGGATGTGTGCGGTCCGATTGGCTGGCTCGTTCAAAGATTCGAAGTCGCGCTGGACTAGTAGGCGTAGATTCGTCATCGCTGCCTACGCGCCCAAACGTTTAGTAATGATTTGGTAAAAGACAACTTCTCTCGCCAACTGAACGAGCTCCTTAGCAACAGAAGAAACACGAACCCTGTAGTGCTGGCTAGGAATGTAAATGCTTAAGTTGGAAAATTATCCAACACGATGGAGGTACCGTAATGATAATTTTGAGCGGTTACTTCATTTGTGTGAAGCTCGCTTATTTCTCGCGAACACTAAGTCCCGACACAGCAGCCGCCGAAGGGTGACTTAGCGCCCACCAGCCTCAAACCAGCCTTGCATGCAGATCAATCACATTGCTATCAGTTACCGCTGGAGAGGCCGCATCCAGAACTGTCGCTCGATTTGGATCACAGGTGTGGACACCGCTCATGCACTTGTATGTGTTGACATGCGGATGCGCTTTGGCGGACGCCCACGACAACGTTGTGAGCGCATTAACACCAGCCAACTGGTGAAGCCAGCTGTTCTGAATGCCTATAAAAGTACGATGTCATGCGAGTTGGATAACGCTCACTGGATGCAATTGAAGCTCACTGGTCTCATATTCACCAGACCTTACTAGAAGCAGGCAAATCCTCTCATGTTTCGTCTAATCGCTAACATGGACATTGGGTCTCTTCACGGTCTCTGGAACTTATAGTTGCTCGCCGGCATATTCCGGCTGGGGGCGAACACAATGAAACTCGCAAAGAGCTCCGGGCAAAACTCCGTGCTAGCCTGAAGAGAGACCGAATCCTTGTGGTCTAATCGTGCAACAGAGATGGAAATGGCCGCTGCCCTTAGTAACCTTCGTAAGTTATTCCGTCTGATGCGGGAAACGGGCAGAAGGAGACCTGGTGTTAGTGAAACTATACGTGACGAGAGTGGACAGCCCATACATAACTTAACAACACGCTTAGATCGTTGGGCTGAGCACTTTAAAAGCAATTTAATCGGTCAGAATGGTTAGATATCTTGCCCGCCACTGATCGCCCTACTTCCTGGACTGTCCCTTTGGATCCACCCTCTCGCTCAAAAGTCGAACGTGAGATCGAACTGCTGAAGTTAAATAAAGCCGCAGGACCAGATGATCTTCCTCCAGCCCTCTTCAAATTCGGGGGACCTGCTCTTGTGGATGATTTACACGAGTTACTATTCAAACTGTGGGAGCAGTGGGCTGTCCCAACCGACTGCGGCCGCTCCGTCATAGTCCCAATTTTCAAGGGAGGCTCGCGTTCAGAATGCGGCAACCATAGAGGAATCAGTCTGATCTCCATCGCCTCCAAATTGCTTGCTTCTGTCATCCTTCACAGACTGACTGGCACGCGTGAAAGCCAGATTCGTGAAGAGCAAGCCGGGTTTCGTCGAGGTCGTGGCTGCATTGACTACATCTTTCCCTTGCGTCAGTTTTTGAAGCATCGTCACATATATCGGCGGCCCACCGTTGTCGTGTTCCTCGATACCAAAGGTGCATTCGAATCGGTGGATAGACGTGAACTTTGAGACGGTCTACTCAGGAAACATGTACCTGAGAAATATGTGAATATTATCCGAGCATTATATGCGCGTAGCTCGGGCAGAGTTAGGGGTTACGGCAAGTCGTCGTCGCCCTTTAATACCTCCAGCGGCGTGAGACAAGGATGCCCGCTGTCACCTTTCCTCTTCAACTTCGTTGTTGACGAAGTCATGGAAATCGCGTTTACAGGACACGACTTAGAAGGTGTGGAGCTACTCCCAGGAGAACGACTTCTTGACTTAGAGTATGCTGATGATATTGCCCTAATCTGTTATAGCTCACAATGTGCCAAGCTGCACTGGACAGATTAGCACTAGCTGTCCGTCACTTCGGGCTTTGCTTCGCACACTCGAAGTGCAAAGCGTTTCCTCCAAGATTGGTCTGGATCGCCTCCTACGCTGACCCTTGGTGGGGATCAGCTAGAAGTCGTTCAAAAATTCAACTACTTGGGAAGTTGTATCAGCGCCCGTGGGATTGATGATGAGATCACTAACTGTATAGCAAAAGCTCGGGGAGCTTTTGCTAACCTTCGCCACTTATTTCGCCGGCGCGACATCACTCTTGCCCTGAAAGGTAGAGTGTACAATGCAGCAGTACATTCGACCCTACTGTACAGCTGTGAAAGCTGGTCGCTTAAAGCAGCGTACCTGAAGAGGCTAATTACATTCGACCACCGGTGCCTTCGCAATTTGGCTCACATCTGGTGGGAACACCGAGTCAGCAACGAGCGTGTTCGACGCCTTGTTTATGGCACAGGAAAAGGAACTGAACCGATCAGCACCGTTATTTCAAGTACCAGGCTCTGATGGCTCGGTCACGTGTTACGCACGCCAGCCCAACGACTCCCGCGACGTGCGTTGTTTGCGCGTCGGGGGTGTGGATGGAAGAAGAGGAGGGGTGGCCAAGCGATGACTTGGTCGAGAGGAATGAAGGCCCTCACTTCTGAGCTGGCCTCGGTTGGAGGGTCTCGGCTCCCTGGTTGGGGTCCGAAAGACGATGAACACATTTTGTTGGACACACTTGCTGATATGGCTAGGAGCCGACCACAGTGGCGTTCGGGTTGTGAGTTTCTTTGTCCCACCCCATTCATCTTACGCCGCCCCTCTAACCACGATCTCATTATTTAGCCTTATATAATTTTGTATAGTAATTTTTTTGATGCACAGTAGCCGGCTGGTGGCTTACCAGAACGATGCCCATCCGTTACAAGTAGCTCAGCCGGCTTGCATCAGTTGCATTCTTTTTTCTCTTTTTTTCTGCGTATTGCGGCACAGTAGCTGAGGTGTTCCCCAGCACTAACTAACGTGTATGATGATGATGATGATGTAATCGTGCCTCTGCGAGCAATCTGGAGAATCGATCCGTATGCCGTTTCGTTTAGGAAATGCATGTGATTGTTAAAGCAGTGTGAGGTAATCGGAAAAAATAAGGTAATTTGTATGAGGGATTTAACTCTAAGACTTGTTCGCAAATTGAACTTTTTGAAGCCTTTACAGCCACAAAGTTCTTGTGCTGTTTTATTTCAGTTGGCCTTACACTCATATGAATAGTGTAGCTGCGTACTGCTGATGTAGTCGGCTATTTGTATACCAAGATCAGATTCGCTGGGTAGGTAAGACCGTCAATGGATCTGTATCCATTGTTCCAACTAGCAGAGCTCCCAGTGTGGCGGTGACACGAGACTAGTGAGTGTTAGTTTCACACATGTGGACCACTTCGGTAATCAATTACGGCTTCAGGACCCATGGACTTGCCGTTATGTTAAGGTCGTAAGATACATGTCAATCCTGTGTTTCAACGTGATATTTACACTACACTTCCAAGTGATTGATAAGCTTGAATTACCAAGTGACCATACGGCCCTGGCACGATCTGCCAACGAACGTTGTATACGCATTTTGAGTATAAGGTTTGGAGCAATTTTCCTTCTTTAACCATGCCTTCGGAAATACCTATTTTCCAATGACAAAATGTTTCCGAGTAGTTGCCAAGTCGATAGCAACGTGTGTCACGGCGTGCACACATGACTGCTTCTACGACTAGCTGAAATAGTGGTCCATAGCAAGGTTAATGGGCGCGGTTGCCTTTGTAAATGATGGCAAACACATTGTAGGAACACTCGTGGGTGAGACAACAGTGTTCGTCTGTTTCAAGTACTCACCTGAATTACCAGAGTAAAATGCGTGCGTCACCACTAATTATCAGCCATCGCGTTTTTTTCTAGCATGACGATGTGACATGTATAAATACAGTAGTCATGGCAGTCCCTTTAGATGCTTCTTTGTTGCGTAATGCCCGATTTCAGGAGGATAGAATTCCAGTCCATGGACCTTATAGGGTGGTTCCATCTGCATTGACTGTGCTTCTAATGGTACCATTCGGAGAGCCATTCGTCAAATAGTCTCAACACGTATGGGCGACCTTATGGAAGTAAAGCCTAATTCTCCTATGAATACATAGGTTCCTATGAATAAATAACGCCATACATGGAGGCACTGAAGCGATAACTGATTAGCAAAGTCACACATGGGTGTGCAGACAAACGAACACTCACTAACGTTGTGTCAACATCACACTTGGAATCCTCTTAGTTTGTGTTTAGTCATCAACTGTGATAGAAGTAGGCAAACATAGAACTGTCGTTGTTCAGCTTCCGGTTGGTGTACCAACTTCAATGGGAACAATGTCTAACATGATCGTCGCAATAACAATCGCACAAAATGGTCTAACCACCTAGCAGCCATGGCTGATTCAGCTTTGGGTGTGCGGTGTCCAAGCCAGGACACATGCCTGAGCAACCGCAAATGCAGGCCTGTCTAACTCCTTCAGATCTCAGGGACTGTGTAATACAAATTAGAAGAATGCCGTCTACGCCACCGTGGTTAGGCCGCTGAATAAGCCACCACCAGGTAGCGGCTAGCGACCAATAAGTATAGACCGCTTCATGTGCTTGTTAGTATTGTAAGCGATAAAACGCTTAGAAACCTTGAGCGATACGAGGAGCCACAGGTTATCGAAATTCAAGACCGGAACGGATTCGCAATCCCCGGGATAAGTCAAAAACTCAATGCCGGTGCAACTGTGGGGCTATTGAATAACAACAACAAATCCTAAAAGTGACAAACCTCAAACGGTTACCTTATACAAGAAACCAATAGAAACTTCAGTAGATACCACGGAAAACCGATCCAAAAGCCGAGTAAAGATAAGCACAAAATGCAAACAAGTGCACGAAGACGTAACTGGGCAGCACCGCTTCGAAGCAAGCCCAAACACCAATTGATTGCCTTCACATATGGACATATGCCAAGCAGTCAAAGTCGCTTGATGTGTCAATGACTGATAGGGCAAAATACACCAATTGCACTATGCGGCTGGTAGATCCGCTTTTGACCGATGATAAGAATATTGAGTGGTGTCAGAGTGTGGTGTCCTATCCACT
>OX104066.1:91461327-91512169 GCA_944474145.2 Dicrocoelium dendriticum | reverse complement strand
GCCGACTTTTCCTTGAGGCGGAATGAACCGAGAGATTCCGCTATAGGTAGCTCAGTTGGCATACATGTTGCGGTTTTTCCTTTTCTTCTCTTTGATATATTGCGGCACAGTAGCCCAGGTGTTTACCACCTCTAACTAACGTGTATAATGACGATGATGGTTGGCGGGTTTGCATTAATGTGACCAGGGGCTGACGGTCTTGAGGCGGGCGGTAGCAAATCATTGAGCACCGAAAGGTACCCTCGCACCGTCAGAGACCATGCGTGGCACTTGTGCTCTACCCCAATGGAGCTGTGAGCTTATAACCCGTAGACATGTTGTCTCCCATGGCTAAGTTTTAAAGGAAGAGGGCTTAGACTTCACCCTAACCTCGGAGGGGGATTGGATTGTAAAATTGAGTTAGTCTGACGCATAATCACTGACCTCTCTGGTAAGAGTGACTCTGAAAGCACTTGGAAAGTGCCACCCAGCATAGCTCAATGGGTCACAGGGGGCACGTAAACCGTCGCACCACGCTAAGGTTCAGTCTCGTTGCGATGGACATCAAACATACACCTGTTTTAGATGTGGTCCTAGTGGTCTCAGTGACCGACATTCAGAGCAACGCGATTCACAGTGCTGCTTGAGATTGCGTGCCGCAATCCACGTTCCGAAATTGCCCTTCCAGGAAGTGTGGGCTTTATCAGCACTATGTGTAGAGTATAGATTGGTTAGTCGGATGGTTTGCTTGCTGATTGCTAATAAAAATTTTCAAAAAACAAGTAGCCTTACCATGCAGGTATTATCATTCCACTTTTCATCTGCATGCAGCTGTTCGTGTGACTCGACATATACTCGTGCTGCTTCGAGTTCGAACGGCATTCGCACTTATCTACGTAGCTGCAGATTCAAATACGCTCACTTGCCCTTAGAAGTCTATGAAATTTCCTGCACAACATACTCTCTAATAAGCGATCTCGCGCTTACGTTGTGGCGTTCGTTTAGTGTGCAAAGATTGTTACTAGCTACAAGACCAACTGGCACTCTGACTCGCTACATAGGTACCGGTAATGCAATACACGGGCTGCGACGCGAAATTTAAACGGATGATGTAGGATATACTGGAGCAATCACTCCAAATCAGGTCATATTGAACCTAGAAAAAGTACGAAGAGATCAGCCAGAAAATGTTAAACTGGAACCCCTACAGTACCTTTAATTATGGTGAGTGCATCCTCTTCGGAACGGGTAATATTAGCCTCTTTCCAGGAAGAAGGCCTTCGAGAGCCACGGTGCTTAACCAGCAAATGAAGACACCGAATTTCCTCAGGCGAATGAGTGACATTACCAGGAAACTCCCATTGAGACTCCTGTGTTTCCGTATTTACATAATATGTCTTTCCTATAAGAAACGGACGCGTAAGAAATAGGTTAATACAGTGAGATACCTGTGGAGTTGCTGATTTTTGCGATCCAGCCTTCGGGTAAGCTCATCAGAATATGACTAAAAATGAAAGTATATCGGAGAAAGTAAGTCGAGGAAAAAAAGAAAAAAGTTCATAAATGTCGGCAACACGAAGACATTCGTGGATAGAGAAGGTACTTCATGGTGAGCTGGAAGGGCAGGAGACAGCCAAACATTGCTCAGGTCAGGTAAGTGTCCATGGCCGATAAAGGTAATCACCAAATGGGCGTCTTGTATCCAGTGTCAGTAAGAAACTAAGAGCCCACGGGACATTGAGACGCTCTATTTAGGTAATTAGTTTACTGGCTAGCCGAACAACCTCCTCGTGGTGCCAGCTGGGTGATTCGGGTTTACACCGTTCCAGTAAACAGTTCGGCAGCAGTGTTCCAGGACGTAGTGGGTTTTCGCCTGGCAAGCGTTCTCTTTATAAAAAGTCACAAATATCTGCATAACACTGCGACATGGCGGTTGTGATTCGCCACCATGCTTATCCGGAGTACCGCTTTAAGTCCACGAACAGCAAGCATTCCTTTAGCATTGGCGACACGATCAAAAAGGGCAGGAAAGCATTTACAAACCCCATAAAAACAGCTACATACGTCTACAAGCCCACATACATGCATTTATATAACAACATAAGTGACAAGCCTACTGTTCCATTGTACATTAACAGAGCACATTTTTGTACTCTTACCATTATCATGCTTCTGCAGGCGTGCCTCGCGTGGTCGGGAATAAACAGTTTATTTATTTATCTCCAGAAAAAGAGCGAAAGAGGAGTCCGTTAAATTCAAGGGGTTGCATATCATTCTTCGACTCATTAATCTAGCAGCAGCTAAGGAAAGGGTGTCGGTAAGTTACTATAGCGTCTCATTGAGATAGGGGGAAGTTTACAGCAGGTGAGTGCTGTGATTAGTGAAAAGTTCGCTATGAACATCTGCTGCTAGAGTTTTATATGATATCTCCGCATGTACAAGATTGTGGCTGGTCTAAATAAGCTCTTGCGCTAAATACCACTGAAGCTCTTCAATATCCTAACCATCAACCCATCAACAGCAGTACATCAGCCATTTGAACTGATGCTTCGCTGCCATACAACCATGAGGACCTATGTAATAAAGAATAAGAAGAGGGAGAGAAGGTGGACTTACCTGAAAACCCTATTGCCCTAAGCGAATATTCAGGGCCAAGGCGCCTTCACCTTGGGTAGACAACATACCATCGCAAACAGCTGGCTTTCATGCAAAGAGAAGGCGGAGATGGCGAGACAGCTTCCTTGCGGCTTTCACTGCCTCACGTCATAAGCAGCCATTACCCCACAGATAACTGAGCACCAAACACACTTTAAACAAGCAATCCAATTAGGAGACGGCAGCAGACGCGCCACTAATGTCTACTGCGAGCCATGTCCTGTAAGGTCTCGAGCGAAGCACAAGGCGAGTCACGTGGACTCCAGCCCGGAAGGAGAGACGGACCAACCGCACCCAGTTTGGTCGTCAGTGACTTCATTTCCCGCTGCCAAGTCAACTTCTGTCCACCGCGAGCCTTGCACCACCCTATACCTGGCAGACTAAACAAGGCCCTTCTAGATAAGCGGTGACCAGGCATACGTAGCACGTGCCCGAACCAACGCAACTTATTCAGTGCTATCTGTTGTTCTAGGGAGCTAGCATGATTATCACCATCTAGTACTCGCCTACGCACATCATCGTTGCGTACACGCTGGTGCCATCCGACTCCAGCAATGCTCCGCAAACAACGATGATCAAAGACTTGAAGGCGCTTCGGATCTTCAGACCGAAGGGGGGCCAAGTTTTACTACCATAGAGCAGAACGGCTCTCATTGTGGCCATGTATACACGGCCTTTCAGACGGAGGGAAACTTCCTTCTGTCGCCAAAGATGCCGCAGGTTCACGAAGGTAGCTCTGGCTTTTGCAATGCGTGAGCTGACGTCAGTTTCTATGCGCCCATCATTGCTGATGCTACTGCCAAGATAGGTGAAATGATCAACCACCTCGAGTTCCTCGTTAGCAAGTGTCAAGGGGTCATCAAGTGGCTGGTGGTCCTGCAGCAACACTTTGCACTTTGAAGGTGCAAAGTGCATACCAAATAATGGGACCACAACAGAGAGGCTATTAAGGGTTGATTGCGCCGCCGGAACATCGTCGAAAAGCAAGACGATATCGTCCGCATAATCAAGATCAACTAACCTTTCACCAAGCAGCACTTCAAGGCCTACAGCGTGAGGTTGCGCAAAGGAACACTCCATGATAGAATCCACGACGAAATTGAACAAAAATGGGAAATCGGACTGTTATGTGTTTTTGATTTTGCCGTATTCCATGCTTTGGCATATTTACCGTTCTAATACATGTTTCTGTTTTTATAGCTCATACGTCCGAATTATTAATCGAGTAAAGCCTCCTTATCGGCTTTTGTCTTCTTCCTTCATCCCTGGAATAATCCGTGTTCATTACAATTTACTCGATTAATACAACAATCTCATGGATCGAATCTTACGCCCAGATCGCTTTGATGTGGATCCTCAATCTTCTGATGCCGGCAATCGCTGGGCCCATTGGATCTACACTTTCAACAATTTTTTAGAATCGATCGAGTCCATGAAGCCGGACAAGCTCAAAACGTTAATGAAGTATATCTCATCTGCCCTGTTCGAGGTGGTTTTTCAGTGCTCTTCTTATGAGGATGCCGTCAAAACTCTACAAGATATCTTCATAAAACCCAAAAACGAAATTTTTGCACGTCACATCCTAGCCACTGCCAGGCAAGAAAACGATGAATCGTTAGACCAATTCATTCAGAAGTTAAATTCCGCCGCTAGTGACTGTAATTTCCTACCAGTCACTGCCGACGAACACAGGAATCAAGCTATCAGAGGTGCTTTTATCAGCGGTCTACAATCTAACCTCATCAGGCAGAGATTATTGGAACAAAAATCACTCGATCTTCAGTCCGCTTTCGAGATGGCTAGATCGCTTGACTTGGCCCAAAAACAAGCCGCTTCCTTTCAGCTGACGACTTGTAACTCCACGATGAAAACTGAAATCCCATCTGAGCCGCAGCTATCTTCTCAAGAAGAACCTGTCGCTGCGTCCTCCCAGTCAACGTGTTTCTTTTGCGGCTACGCCAGACATCATAGATCAAGATGTCCCGCCAGAGATGCGACACGTAAAAAGTGTACAAAGAAAGGCCATTTCCAGAGCGTTTGCAAATCCACGCCAAGCACAAATCACGGCTCGAACGTTTCTATGTCGGTTTTATCTTCTGTGACGTCTGCTGCCGCGCCCAGCAGCCTTTGCAGTGTCGTTACTAACATCTTTGTGAATGACATACCGCTACAAACCCTTGTCGATACTGGGAGTTCTGAAAGTTACATTTCCGCTTCAGTTGTAAAACTTAACAAATTTCATATCGAAACATCTCGGGAGCACATCGTTATGGCCTCCACTACTCATTCTAGTTTCACCCAAGGACATATTACTTGCTCCATTCGACACAAAGACACCTGTTATTCCAATGTGAAACTATCCGTTTTATCTAACCTTTGCTCTGACGTATTACTTGGTCACAACTTCCTCAAATATCATCGTAAAATTGAGATATCGTTTCATGGATCCAGACCTCCTTTTACTATCTGTGGCCTAATGGCGGCCCGTGTGGAACCGTTCCCCCTGTTTGAGCACCTCTGTGGTTACGAAGAATGCAATTAAATCTGTGCTTCCTCCACAAACTCGCGTGGCGGAAAGCATATATTGGAACCTATCAATTGCACTTTCGGGAAAACACCATTTATGAACTGCGAGATAATGAATGCATATTCTATTTACCTAAATTCAAGAGCAGTCTAAGGAGAAATTTCTATCTTCTTAGGTATGGCTCCATTTGGAATAAGCTGCCAAAAGAGATTAGATGTATTGAACATTTCTGCATGTTCAAGAAAATGGTAAAGGCTTATCTGTCAACGGACAGAGCGAAATGGATCTTAAAAATTCAACTTGATGATGAAAAGCTGTATGAAGAAGGGCCGGATCATGTATGAAACCGGAGAACATCAACTCTACTGCACCAGAGAAAACCTGATCAGCTAGGATGAGCTGCTACAAACCGCTTCTTATGCTATTCCTTAACGCTAGCTCCCATGCGGTTTTACTCCCCTTAAACTTAATTCATATCAACTGTCTTCTGTTTAAAACCGAGAGCAAAATTATTTACTGGTGCGACGTCAGGAACTATTTTCGTAATTTTCCTCACAAATTGATTGATTCGTAATATTGTTCTGCGATCCCTTTCGCTACATTTGTTCTCCAGTGCTAATCATTTCCCCTTCTTTTCTGAAGTTAACAGTCCAGAAACATATACTTGAATTCAGTGATGGCAATAACTGATTCTCTATGCGACTTTTGCCTATGGACAACTCGTACAGTCATCTGTCTCCGGCTGTCACGCTACACAATTTATCGTATGATCGGCTCGATCGATTTCTACGCCGATGTACAAAACATACCTGCCTATTTTTTACACTAACGATATAGTTTTCACATGATTCCTCTTTTCTATATTCTTCCTTATTTCATAGTTGGCCACGACTAGACTGATCTCCTGTGGTGACGAATTACAGCTTCCAGATTATAAAAGACGTTAACTATGCAAGGCAAATTGCCACCAACTTACTGGCGTATAAAAAAGTGCCATAACAGAATGATCCACATGACGGACTGGGCTAAGCCTTCATGGCCCATAATACATGTACAAAAGCAGCTCTAAAAAGAACAGAGCATATGATAAACTGGTGATGGCTCATATGCTACTATGCCACACCGGCACACGGCCAGTTATTGCATGGACGTGCGAGCGAAACCTTTCGAGGGAATACCTTGCATGGAAGCAGGTCCCCCTGGGGATGATTCCACGAGTGGCCGTATTACTTTAACTGGACATCTGTTTAAATCTGCTTACGTTATTGTTCCTGGTTTTAAATTTCTTTAATTCCTTAATCCTGCCAATTAGTTCAGTACCTGTTTTGGATCCATTGTAAACAGCGTGAACAAATTGATTATTTTTTTGCGATCCTGTTGTACACATTGATCAGACCACATAGTTGGACTGCACCTCGAATCACCGAGGAATATACCATTTATTTATTTAGTTATTTAAATGGCCAGCCGATTGTTACAAAATCTAGACGCCATAGCGAAGCCGATGAAACTTTCATTCAATCTGAAATCAAAAGACTTCCGGCAGATGGCATTATCCAACCTTCGAGGTCGCCGTGGCGAGCGCAAGTGTTAGCAACTACGAGCGGACATAAGAAGCGTATGGTTGTGGATTATAGCCAAACTATCAATCGATTTACCTATCTTGATGCCTACCCGCTTCCAAGGATCGATGACCTCATCGGTAAAATCGCTCGTTTCGATGTGTATAGTACTCTAGATCTGGAGAGTGCTTACCATCAAATACCAATCAACGAGGAAGAACGTAAATACACTGCTTTTGAAGCTGGTGGAAAACTTTACGAGTTTTGCCGTATTCTCTTCGGTGTTACCAACGGCGTCGCCTGCTTTCAACGAGCCATCGACAGTTTTCTGAAACGGGAAGGAGTTGCAGATACCTTTGCATATGTTGACAACGTTACGGTGTGCGGTAGAAGCAAAGAGGAACATGACGCAAATCTTAAACACTTCCTGAAGGTAGCCAAAAATTGCGTCTTTACTTTTAACGACACAAAAAGCAGTTTTTCTGTTAATAAAATCACCTTGCTCGGTTACGAAATATCCAAGGGCATTATCAAACCCGACCCGGAGCGACTACGACCTTTGGCCGAGTTGATGCCACCGCATGATTCCAAGTCACAACATCGCCTAGTAAGAATGTTTGCATATTATTCGAAATGGATTCCAAAATTTTCAGATAAAATCTATCCATTGATTCACAATGAAACTTTCCCGCTGCTTGAACCGGTAATGAACTGTTTCGAACAACTCAAAAAAGAATTAGAACGATCTACAGTCGTGACTATCACACCCGGTGTACCATTGGTAGTCGAAACAGATGCATCTGACATTGCAATCGCCGCTACCTTGAATTAAAATGGCAGACCCGAACGCTATGTTACAGCGAAAAACACTACTCCGCCGTCGAAAAAGAGGCCTGCGCTATAGTCGAAGCAGTGCGAAAATGGCGTTATTTCCTCCTTGGCAATCCATTTACGATAGTAACTGACCAGCGATCAGTGACATTCATGTACGGTGACAATAACAAAGGAAAAATTAAGAATGATAAAATCCAACGTTGGCGTTTGGAACTATCAAGTTATCGGTTCGATATAATGTATAGACCGGGAAGCGGAAATAAAACAGCCGACACGCTCTCCAGAATTCATTGTTCAGCGTCTCTGAGTGGTATGGAACTTAAAGAACTACCCAAGTCAATGTGCCACCCTGGTGTTTCTCGTATGATGCATTTTATCCGTTCTCGTAACCTTCCATTTTCCTTGGACGATGTCAGGACGATGACCTCACAATGCAAAGCTTGCGCCGAAATCAAACCTAGGTTCTATAGACCCCCTGTTGGTCGACTCCTTAAAGCTACACAACCGTTTGAACGGTTGAGCATTGATTTCAAAGGACCACTTCCATCTACGTCAAGAAACAAGTATCTCCTGACTGTGATTGACGAATACTCTCGGTTTCCCTTCGCGTTTGCCTGCTCTGATATGACTTCTGCAACAGTGATCGGATGCCTCACTTAACTGTTTGCTTTGTTCGGAATGCCATCTTATATACACTCCGACCGCGGTCCTTCTTTTGTGTCCGAAGAAGTAAGAAAGTTTCTGCACGATAAAGGAATATCCACCAGTAGGACTACCGCTTATAACCCGCAAGGCAATGGGCAGGTTGAGCGTCTCAATGGAACTTTATGGCGCGCTATTACTCTTTCACTATCTTCAAAAAACCTGGATATCGGACAGTGGGAGTCGGTCCTCTTAGATGCTCTTCACTCTACCCGATCGTTTCTGTGCACAGCCACCAACGAAACTCCACAGGAGCGCTTATTTCGATTCAACCGAAAGTCAACTACTGGCACATCCCTTCCTACGTGGCTATCCGAGCCTGGTCGGGTACTCATGAAGCGTGCTTCACGTCAATCGAAAGATGAACCATTGGTTGAAGAAGTTGAGCTACTTGACTGCAACCCAGATTATGCTTTTGTCCGACTTCCCGATGGCAGAGAGGAGATGGTTTCTACTCGCCACTTGGCTCCTGCTGCTGGCAAGATTCCCGATGACAGCGATGTCCCTCTGACGCCCCACGTGCTAAATGCACCGGATGCTATGGTTCCTACTACTAATCTGCCAGCAACTCCCGACCCATCTCCTGATGATACTACCACTAGAAGAGAGACTACTATGCTACAACAACAACAACGAACCCGACCGTACGATCTAAGAAATCGTGAAGCTTGATCCTGCTCTTCATTTTTTTATACGTCGCTTTTTGGACAGCTCTTCCATTCGCATCCCCCATGTTATCCTTATCCAATTTCTCTTCCTAACACGGACCGCTCTGCGCTGAACTCATCTTTACAACTACTCAGCAACGATTTCCTAGCGAGGGAGAATGTTATGTGTTTTTGATTTTGCCGTATTCCATGCTTTGGCATATTTACCGTTCTAATACATGTTTCTGTTTTTATAGCTCATACGTCCGAATTATTAATCGAGTAAAGCCTCCTTCTCGGCTTTTGTCTTCTTCCTTCATTCCTGGAATAATCCGTGTTCATTACACGGGCAATCCTGACGAACGCCACTTGTGGTCGGAAAGCTATCCGATAGGACACCGTAGACCCTGACGCGGTTTGTAGTGTTCGAGTATAGAGCACGAAGGATGTTCACATATTTCATAGGAACACCTTTCCGCACAAGTATTTCGAACAGAATCGATCGATCGACTGAATCGAACGCACTCTTGAAATCGAGGAACACAGCTATTGTCGGTCTGCAGTATGCGTGGCGCTTCTCTAGCACCCGCCGCAAAGCGAATACATAGTCTATACAGCCACGTGATGGGCGGAAACCGGCCTGCTCTTCTCCAATACGAGATACCCGTTCCGCAGTGAGGTGACGAACGATAATCGAAGCCAATAATTTTGTCACAACTGGTGTTAGGCTAATACCCCTGTGGTTAGAACAGGCTGTGCGACTGCCTTTCTTGTATATTGCCACTATAATCGATTCGCTCCAATTAGCCGGGACACTTCCTTCCAGATACGTTCGAATAAGGTCAGTGCTTTGCAGAGGACCTCACTTCCATCCTTAAATAGTGCAGGTGGGAGGGAATCTGGGCCAGCGACATGAAAACGAGTAAGGGCTGTAATCGCGTTTCGGACCTCGGCCTCCGACGGAGGCTCTAAACTAACCGTGCACGGCTCGTCCTGCATCACCTGAGTAGGAAGAGGTCCGGGAGCAGGGGACCAGCTGAAATGATCTTGAAAGTGTTCTGCCCAACGAGCCATACGGTGCTTCTTATTGAGTATCAGCGCACCCGCGATGTCACTGATTGTCTCACTGACGCCTGGTTTTCTGGGACCAGTGGTGCGGATCAGCTGGAAGAGCTTGCGGTAATTGCCTACTGCTCCTGCCTCCTTCATTTATTGAGCCCTACTGGTCCACCAGCCTTCCTTGTCAGCACGCAGGCTCTGCTTTAGTTCACGCCTAATAGCCCGTCTGGTCACATTGTGTTCAGAGCCAGCCGCGAGGTGTCTTTTAGATTCCAACAGGTTCACCGACCTCTCGGATATCCAGTGACTGGTGCGGTGACCAATGATAGTGCCACAAGCAGATGCTTCTGCGTAGTGCATGACGGCTGTGATCTTATTTCACTGAAGCTCAGTGTCATTAGGACAAGACAGCGGAAGTTCGGTATGCAGTGCGTCTTGATAGGCTTGCTTGACCGAGGGCTGAGACAATTTCGCAGTTGCTAATAGGAGACGCTTGGTGCGCCTCCCGGTAGTTCATGGAGAAACGACAGCGTACCAAGGCACGATCATAGCCGACACAGGTACTCCAGTACGAGCGGCAATCCAGGATGGAACCACGCCATCTGTAACTTATGGCTATGTGGTCAATTTGGGTCCATCGCTGGCCAGCTACAGGAGGACGTCAAGTGGCACTTCGACGCCCACTGTGTCTAAAAGCAGTGCTATTAAGAAACAACTGGTGCTTCGCACACAGTTACAGCAGACGCTGGGCGTTGTCAGTCCGTTCAGAGTTAGGCCCATAATTACTAAGCAGCTGAGCTTATGAAGAACTCATACGCTCTACTGGTGTGTTCATATCCCTTGCAAGTACTATAATATCTGAATTAGTAGCACTGCGTAGTAGCGCGTTCAGTTCGTCATAGAATGTGTCATTGACAACATCTAAACTGCAGTCGGTGTAGAAGGCTGACCACCGCGCAGTCGCCTCCAGCCAGGTCCTTGAAGCGCGAATAGTGCGGGACGCGGTAGACGCTCAGGTGCCATGCGCAGGAGGTGATCGAGCCATCGCAAATGGCGCAGCAAAACCAGTTTGTTGTAGGGAGTACTCGCATTCCAAAAGATGTGATGTAGAAAGTCATTACTGTTAACTCGATGTTGCCATCAAACACGAGCAATTCCCCTTAAACAACCGTTATCGCCTTCGAATCAAAAAGCGAATAACAGAATGTTAAATATTATATTTTACATTTGGTATGAGATAGTAATTGGACGGAGATGGACAAAGAAACTCACAACACAAACGCCAATGGGGACGGCTCTACGACATAGCAGCAAGTGTGTCCAACCAAACGTGATCATCGTCCTTAAGACCCCAGCCAGACAGTCGGGATGCACCAGCCGACGCCAACTCCGAAGTGAGGGTTTACATTTCTCCCGACCAAGTCATCACTGGGGCTCCCCTACTCCTTCCAACCGGACCGCCAGGTGCGCAAACACAAGTCGCGGGAGTCGGTGGATTGGTATGCGCAACACGTGCCCCAGCCATCGAAGCCTGGTGCGTGATATGATGGTGCTGAGCGGTCCACTTACCTTTCCTATACCAAATACGCGGCGCCGAGCACATTCACTGTACACGCGCTGTTCCCACCAGACTTGAGCTAAACTGCGAAGGCAGCGGTGATCGAACTTGACTAGCCTCTGTATGCTTGTCGACCTGATGGGCCAGGTTTCACCACAGTATAAGAGGGCTGAACGGATGGCCGCCATCCACGACGCAGAAGCATCTGCTTGTGGCACTATCATTGGTCACCGCACCAGTCACTGGATATCCGAGAGGTCGGTGAACCTGTTGGAATCTAAAAGACACCTCGCGGCTGGCTCTGAACACAATGTGACCAGACGGGCTATTAGGCGTGAACTAAAGCAGAGCCTGCGTGCTGACAAGGAAGGCTGGTGGACCAGTAGGGCTCAATAAATGAAGGAGGCAGGAGCAGTAGGCAATTACCGCAAGCTCTTCCAGCTGATCCGCACCACTGGTCCCAGAAAACCAGGCGTCAGTGAGACAATCAGTGACATCGCGGGTGCGCTGATACTCAATAAGAAGCACCGTATGGCTCGTTGGGCAGAACACTTTCAAGATCATTTCAGCTGGTTCCCTGCTCCCGGACCTCTTCCTACTCAGGTGATGCAGGACGAGCCGTGCACGGTTAGTTTAGAGCCTCCGTCGGAGGCCGAGGTCCGAAACGCGATTACAGCCCTTACTCGTTTTCATGTCGCTGGCCCAGATTCCCTCCCACCTGCACTATTTAAGGATGGAAGTGAGGTCCTCTGCAAAGCACTGACCTCTTATTCGAACGTATTTGGAAGGAAGTGTCCCGGCTAATTGGAGCGAATCGATTATAGTGGCAATATACAAGAAAGGCAGTCGCACAGCCTGTTCTAACCACAGGGGTATTAGCCTAACACCAGTTGTGACAAAATTATTGGCTTCGATTATCGTTCGTCACCTCACTGCGGAACGGGTATCTCGCATTGGAGAAGAGCAGGCCGGTTTCTGCCCATCACGTGGCTGTATAGACTATGTATTCGCTTTGCGGCGGGTGCTAGAGAAGCGCCACGCATACTGCAGACCGACAATAGCTGTGTTCCTCGATTTCAAGAGTGCGTTCGATTCAGTCGATCGATCGATTCTGTTCGAAATACTTGTGCGGAAAGGTGTTCCTATGAAATATGTGAACATCCTTCGTGCTCTATACTCGAACACTACAAACCGCGTCAGGGTCTACGGTGTCCTATCGGATAGCTTTCCGACCACAAGTGGCGTTCGTCAGGATTGTCCGATTTCCCCATTTTTGTTCAATTTCGTCGTGGATTCCATCATGGAGTGTTCCTTTGCGCAACCTCACGCTGTAGGCCTTGAAGTGCTGCTTGGTGAAAGGTTAGTTGATCTTGATTATGCGGACGATATCGTCTTGCTTTTCGACGATGTTCCGGCGGCGCAATCAATCCTGAATAGCCTGTCCAGAGTGGTCCAGTTATTTTGTATGCACTTCTCACATTCAATCTGCAAAGTGTTGCTACAGAACCACCGGCCACTTGATGACCCCTTGACACTTGCTAACGAGGAACTCGAGGTGGTTGATCATTTCACCTATCTTGGCAGTAGCATCAGCAATGATGGGCGCATAGAAACTGACGTCAGCTCACGCATTGCAAAAGCCAGAGCTACCTTCGTGAACCTGCGGCATCTTTGGCGACAGAAGGAAGTTTCCCTCCGTCTGAAAGGCCGTGTATACATGGCCACAATGAGAGCCGTTCTGCTCTATGGTAGTGAAACTTGGCCCCCTTCGGTCTGAAGATCCGAAGCGCCTTCAAGTCTTTGATCATCGTTGTTTGCGGAGCATTGCTGGAGTCGGATGGCACCAGCGTGTACGCAACGATGATGTGCGTAGGCGAGTACTAGATGGTGATAATCATGCTAGCTCCCTAGAACAACAGATAGCACTGAATAAGTTGCGTTGGTTCGGGCACGTGCTACGTATGCCTGGTCACCGCTTATCTAGAAGGGCTTTGTTTAGTCTGCCAGGTATAGGGTGGCGCAAGGCTCGCGGTGGACAGAAGTTGACTTGGCAGCGGGAAATGAAGTCACTGACGACCAAACTGGGTGCGGTTGGTCCGTCTCTCCTTCCGGGCTGGAGTCCACGTGACTCGCCTTGTACTTCGCTCGAGACCTTACAGGACATGGCTCGCAGTAGACATTAGTGGCGCGTCTGCTGCCGTCTCCTAATTGGATTGCTTGTTTAAAGTGTGTTTGGTGCTCAGTTATCTGTGGGGTAATGGCTGCTTATGACGTGAGGCAGTGAAAGCCGCAAGGAAGCTGTCTCGCCATCTCCGCCTTCTCTTTGCATGAAAGCCAGCTGTTTGCGATGGTATGTTGTCTACCCAAGGTGAAGGCGCCTTGGCCCTGAATATTCGCTTAGGGCAATAGGGTTTTCAGGTAAGTCCACCTTCTCTCCCTCTTCTTATTCTTTATTTCATAGGTCCACATGGTTGTATGGCAGCGAAGCATCAGTTCAAATGGCTGATGTACTGCTGTTGATGATGATGATGACGGACGGCTTCAATATAAACACTGCTCTTCCCGCCTACAATGATGTCGCGTCTGCGCCACACGTGGCAGTGATTGATAAAAGCACATCAAACTTTTGCTGTACGGTTCGGGCCCCTATATTCGATCCCACAGGTGCTAATATGGTTGCGTAGGTACTTTAATTTCTGAACGGCTTCTAGCTGACCACCACCAAGAGACAGCGCAAGAGTGGGTCCTTACAATCTTGAAAAAAGACTGCATTTAGAGGGAGCAAAGCATAGCGCAAAAGGATTGACAACCAGTGCTAATCGGTCAAATGATGCTTGGCACGTTTGGCAGCTGTCACAGATGAGGGCAATGTCATCCGTATATTCCAAGTCAATAAGTCGTTCACTAGGAAGTAGCTCCACATCTTGTAGGTCGTGTCCAGCGAACGCCGCTTCTGTCTTCGACAATGGCGAAGTTGGGGAGGAGAGGTGACAGCGGGCAACTATGTCTCACGGCTGGAGATATTGAAGGGCGACGACAGTTTGCCATAAGCCCTCACTCTGCCCGAGCTATGCATGTAAAGCGCTCTATGTTATATATGCTTCTTCTTTTCCTCGGGTCTCTGCCACTGAGAACTGTTGTGCTGCTGCTAGCGGTCCCTTGAGACTGTGACTGCCTGACTGTTCAGTCACGCGCCCAGCCAACGGACGGAATAAAAAAAGCCAGAACTAGGTAGACAGAGAGACGTATTGTATGACAGCATGGAGCAATAAATAGGTTGTGGGCAACTGCTAACACAACAATATTGGAGATGCTAATTGATGTTAATTAACACAACTCAAATGGCTCAAGTTCATGATCCAGCTCGCCGCTGATTCCATATTGATTCGCATTTTGATCTGTTCTCAAGTTCGATCTCTAATTGTAGATCGATCCACTTTTACGACACTTTTACGGCCTGATCACTGGCTGTAAGCTTTCCCACCGTAACACTGGTAATGTTTCGTAATTTTCGGGTACACCTTTCCTCAGCAGACTCCGAAAGGGCACATCGGTCCACCATTTCTGTCGAGAAACACGACAACGGTGGGTCGCCAATAAACGTGGCAATGCTCCAACAATGGATGCAAACTGAAGATGTGGTCGATGCAGCTCCTACCTCGACAAAACCCGGCTTGCTCCTCACGAATCTGACTTCCACGATGTCGGACAGAAAGTAAAAAATCCCGGAAAACCGTTTACCTTAGTATTTCATCGATTGCAATCGCCCATCGCATCGAGTTCGAACTTACTGGAATGTTCCAACTCCGGCACGTGATTGACTTACTCCTGAAGATTGGCTACATAAGCGTGGCACTGCTAAGTTCGGTAGCTGACCTTCCAATTCTAGAAGTCGAAGGCCATGAGGCGAGCAAGTAATATGACCATGACCTTGTAGAAAACGATCGAAACAGTAGCGCGCGAACTAAGTTTGAACCGGTATTATAATGGCGCTTCCCCTTTGCCTTTGAGAGCCGTGCGCCTGTTCTGTAATAGAAGGGCAAGAAGACAAGGAGGGATGTTAACCTGCCCATGTATTGCTAATATAATTTATTGCTCCGCTCATGGACTTCTTCCTGCGTTGTACGCCACAAAATGGCGACCCTGTAGGGATCGAAAAGACCGAAAGGAAGAAAACAATCAAAAGCAACTTGTGCACATAGTGAGGAATGTGACGATGGAAAATCAACATTAGTTGCAAATGCTGTTTCCAGTGCCCATGAAAGGTTAGCATTGCGAGCTCCGATATTTTAATGTGCGCCCACGGTTCCGGCACTCGAAAAGTTCTCTATCGGCATGCCGTACTGTAGGTGGAAGAAGTAAGCTCAAGCTTTTGTACGGCACTTCCCCCCGTCGCAACGTGGTAGTGTCCTCGATTTTACTAGCGGGGAAGGCTTTCGACATCGCTACAGATAGCGGCGTTTTGGAACAGGAAATTACAGCTCGCATCTTTAGTACTATGCGCCATCGAATAGATCACACAGCCGCTTTCGGAACTCCGCCGACAGTTTCACGCTCAATACCAGCTTCCTGGTGGAAAAACCAGGACCTTCGTCCGTCAGTTGAGACACCTAGCAGACCGTGCATATAAGAAAGAAACGGCAGATCAACGCGAACGCGTTTTGGAACAAGTTCTTGGGGGAGTTCAAACACGACCTGTGAGAAAGAAGTTTACGTTATGCCTGCTTGATCAACCGGATACAACGATGCAACAGGGTGAAGATCTGGAGCGTGTTGAGGAGGCGCTGAGCAAGACGTGCGTCACAGACACTGTTTAGCTGTTTCTCACTGAAGAAGTACGACGAACCAGGTCAGCGTGCACCTTATACAAAACCAAGTCGACGCTGGCAACGGGGCTCAAGTTGTGTGATGAGAGGGTGGAACGGCGAGATGCAACGAGACGATATCTGTGGTTGGCCGCGTGAACCAGTCCGTTGCTAGCCACCAGGTGGGTCCATTGCTACCTATGAAGACAGGGCATCCTAAGGAAATGGTGGATGTGGACATTATGGGGTCTTTGTCCGTGAAACCTTGAGGATATCGCTTCATTCTGGTCATGGTGGATAACTTTACCAAGTGGTGCGAAGCTATGTCACTCGTACAGGCTGGTACGGTTAACATGGCGACAGCAATCGTGAATCACTGGATTTGTCATTGGGGAGCACCAAGACATGTAGATTGAAGTTCGAATGGGACCGGAACAGTAGGAGGATCCCGTGATTGTTCCATCTTGTGAAGCGCCATTGATCCCAGAGTGAAATTTGTGGAGCGATCTGCAAGGAGGAGCCAAACACAGGATACACACTACGGTCAACAAAACAATGCCCACGTGCCCTGCACTAGCAGTCCCAGCTGCGAAGTAAAAGTGGAAGAACAAAAACGAGGCGAGTTGGAGCAATGAATGCAGCAAATTGGGATGGAAATGGAAAGTTAGAAAGAGGTAAGCATCAACAGATAAGGGCAAAGCTAAGACAAGAAGGGGAAGGTTTCAAGCTGTAAACCAAGGGCGTCAAGTCGATGTTCGGACTTTTGCACTGTTGGTGCCAACATTACTTCTGCGGGCAGCGCATCCAAAGAGTCTATAATCCAGCGTGCTAACCGAGAATCAGTTCCAACTCGGTCAGAACGGGGTTTGTGCAACTTCAGTGGATGGTCACGAAGAGCGCATCCAAGTGGGATGAAACACTCAATGTAGCACATCGGAAACATGTGCAACTTGATTAATCTCTCAGGGTACGACAGCTTTTTAATTGGAACCCGATTGTAAGACTGCCACCTTGTCCGGGACTAGGCAGGGGGACAAGTCTGTACGCAGTATTCTGTGTGACCTAACAAAGGCTGCAAATAATCTTACGAACATTTCGGTTGTCACGATCCCGAATGATTTGCGGATGATCCGCAACATGCCAAAACCTTTGCGAGCAGATACCATCCAATGTCCACTGGCATTAAAAACAAACAGCGAGACGCCTAGACGAGCTTGGAGTGACACCCGCGGCACTTATTACCCTAAGTAGATAGTGCGTCGTTAAGTTATTTGATCCTACTAACAAAACTGAACATTTAGCGAAATTTATGGGCAGCTGCCACAAAACGGACTAGCCCCATAGTCTATCTAGAGCCGTTTGTAGGGTCAGTGGACCACTAGGTTCATTTACTGTGGACCAGAATAATAAATAATAATGTGTCAGCTGTACGCCGTAACGGTGCTTCGCTTCCACGCGACTAACAGTCACACGCGGACTGAATATACCGCGAGGACGCCCATCTCAACGCGATTCGAACCGGTGACCTTATGATTGCAAGTCAGCGTGCAGACCACTCCACCGACCAGAAATTTAAGTCGTCCGCGGAAATTAGAGATGGCACTTCCAGCTCATCGGGTAAGTCATTAACGAACAAGATGAATAGCAGGGGTAGAAGGATCGACCCTTGTGAGACACCGCTGTGAACACACTGCTTTGAAGACAGGCTGGAGCCCACACTAACACACATCACGCTTCCGTTTGAAAAGCCGAAATACATTAAGAGAATGGACCCGAGATACCATAAGACTGCAGCTTGTACAAGAGGCGAAAACGCGGAACAGTGTCAAGAGCTTGGGATAAGCCGATGAACAATATGTCCAGGACCTTTCCTTGAGCAACCGCATCGGCCCACTGTTCGCGGTCAACTAACCAGTTGGTAAAAAAACCGTGTTGGGAGCGGATGAACAACCCAAACGCCTTTAAATGGCTTTTAAGGGCATCCCTCACAAGCTTTTCCAGAAGCTTGACCAATACGCTGGTTAGGCTAACAGGTCTATAATTCTCAGGGAGGTGTTTGTCACCTTTTTAAAAATGGGGGATACAACAGCGTTTTTCCAGTTATCAGGTAGAGAACAACTGCGCAATGACTTCTCAAACGGTCGCGTAATTGGGCAGAAAAGTTCATCTGCCAACTCATGCAACAGTATGGGGTGGACAGCGTTCAATCCTGTAGCATCAATAGAATTCAGCTCTCGTAGAAGCTTGAGGACCTTGGCCTCCGATATAGAAACCTCCAGATAAGCGTCTACAAAAGCCTTAACATTCAAACTAATGCTCAGCAGGTGGGACTCTCGGACAAATACGGCTGCATACTGTTCCCCAAGCAAGGAAGTCTTGTCAAGATCAGTGACAGCAGCGGAGCCGTCAAGATCAAACAACACCGTGATTGACAGGCCCATGTTGCTGCGCATTTTGAGATAAGTAAAGAAGCATTTTGGGTTTGATGAGGATGTACGAGCAAGCTCGATTCAGACAGAATCCTATTTTGAGAGCGCACTGGTACAAGAAATTTGCAGCCCTTGGGATAGACAAGAGGAGGACAACAGCATAACACTGACAAGGCGTTTGTTAATCAGAAAATTAATGAGTGGGACGCCATGTTGCCCAAGTGTTTACTTGCTTACCGAAGTACGGTTCATTCCTCGACTGGACAAACACCATATTTTATGTGGACAGGAAGAGAGTCACGGTTGCCCCCGGATTTACACCACTCCATAACTCGGCAGTTGCAGCCATCAATGATGGGGTACGTTAGTAGGTTACTGCACTCCCTCCTACAAGCACAGCAGGCCGCACGGGTACATCTAGAAAATGCTCATCGACACCAAAAGGAAGACAATAGTAAGAAGGTCTTTAGCGTTCCCCTAAGAGCTGGTGAATTTGTTTAGCTACATCAGTCTCAAACCCAAAGAACACCCACAAGGATCCACCACGAGTGGGTAAGCTCATACGTAGTGGAACGGTGCTGTCCGATACTACGTGTATGGTAAAGCGTTTCGGTATCCCCAGAAGCCAGCCCATGGTGGTACACTTTAATCGTCTCAAGCCGTGTCGACAGGAAGCCAGCCAAGTTGACAGCTGTATTAGTGTTTACGGCCAGGTACCGGGGACGTTAACAGATCGATCAAAACATTAGCGCGCGAACTAATTAGTTCGATGCACCAGGTTATTTGCATTCCTCAGCAGCGATTTCAACGTGTGCAAATGGGACTCAAATGAGAAAGCAGAGAAATTTTCTAACGGCCCGTGATTCTTAACATATTACACCAGATGAATGAGGCTATGTATGTTGAAAGTTATCTCCTTGACCCCATACAGATCCAAGTTACAGCGTACAAATACCTTCAAGACAGCCCCCGCGAAGTCCGCATGGGGTACGAGCAGTACGGGATGACACTATATGTAAATTGCTATGTGTAAGTCGATGAGATTTTTGTAGTGCTCAGGTTGCAGCACATGCCGCAACACTGAGGGTCCGAAATAAAAACGATTTGCCAGAATTCCATCGCTTTCCAATGGCGGTACACTTTAACACCTCAGCAACGTCGGGTGAAGTCCCGCGTCCAGCAACTGCGTATGCGCTTTAAGGCGGCATCAAGCTCGGCTACTTTGTCATCTTGTAGCCAACATCGTTTGGCCTTCGGCGTGGAACACCACTGTGCTATCATTCGACGCACTATACTCAGACATGGCATGCATAGAATCTACATGGAATGCGTGGATCATAAGCACCGACAGAGTTTCAAAAGGGGATAACGCCACCATTCTAACGGCGCAGAAGCCCTCATTGGTTCGTGGCCGGCATGTGCTTTTCGGAAATTACTTTCCGTTTTAGATAAATACCATCTTGACAGCATTTGTCGCAGCTGTAGTAACCGGATGGGGCCTCAGTTCTCTTCACAAATGCCATGGCCAGGACATCGCAAAATACTGCGGACAAGTGAATCTTAATCATAAAGACGTTGCCTGGGAACGTCTTGCCTTCATCATTCAATTCATTTAATTCCGTAATCAGTGGATTAAGAAACATTCATATCTGGTGGCTTACTTTCATTACTGTAGATACCAACGGCAATTGAAGAAGTTTCGGAAAAGCAGCTCGACAAAGGATAGGCCATATTTGCCTTGTAGATGAATAAGAGTGGGAATCCATAAACGCGAATCTGAATGAAAACCTCCTCCCTTGGTGAAACATTTTCAGCCTTAAAGGCAGCCGCCAGAGCGTTTGCCAAACCAAGGTGAGCGTATGTTCCCGGATTCATACTGGTGCTGCTGGTGGAACGAGATGTGCTCATTAGTATGCGATAGATTTTCGGCAAACTAGGACTAGGCAAACTAGGAACTTAAGACAACCATTCACGGCGGAGCCGGTGATGCGGAATTGAACAATCTATTGACAAATATACCACTTCAGGGCGTCAGCGCTACGGTAATTCCTGCTACCAGGGAGCAAGTTCAACATACCATCAATTGATTCTGTTAGCTGTTCAACTAGAAACGAGGGTTGAAAAACCCTTTCTGTGGGGGTATGTTGCATTTAAAACGTCTCTACCTCCACATCGGGCTCTAACGGGTTAGAATGCACAAATTAAACACACCTGCAAGTGACTGTTAATGCGAACCAAGGCTGCTGTGGTAGTCAGCAGCTATAACTTCCACGGTGAATAGTCTAAGATATGCCTTTTAACGCCATCTTTGCAACGTGCCGCTACTTGACCTCTAGAACGAATAAATGTTGTAACCAGGTTGCACAGCAAAGCTTGGATGCAACTCCACGGCGGAAATTATATAAATCTGTCACTTACCGCAAGTTAGGGTGTCAAAGAGACAGTAGCGGACCGTAGGAACCGCACGGTTCGAGAATAGCGGAAAGATGTTGGTTGACTGTGTTGCTTCGATCTAGACTATCCGTGGGACATCCTGGGAGTATTGACGGTTATGACTTGCATAAATGGAAGTGTTATGTACGTAAGATTTACGTTGTAACTTACGAATGTCGTAAATTTACACCGTGATAACAGTTAGGTTGTGGCTGTGTTGCTTCGGTACAATCTGCTAGGCGGACACCACGAGATGATTGACATCATTGGCTATTAGAGAGCAGAAAGGAGCCTTTGTCAGCTCATTCACCTTCCGTTCATAGCAGGGAAGTTGGTTATTGGGAAACGGAGATCTGCTTAGGGCCGTCGAAGTCGCAATGGAAACAGCAAGATCCCGGCATATTCAGTAAGAATCCAACATTGTTTTGAAACATCTCTCCGTTTCTGCTTTAAGGATGAGCTCCGGAAAGCGGTTCCAGTGATTCACCACATGGGTGGATAAAGCAAGTTTGGTCCGCACTCGGAGCCTCCTCGGTTTAAATAATTTGCATTTCTGACCTCTAGTCGAAGTCCTAGTGCTCTCCGCTATGGATATGTTGAGTGAAAAGTAAATCACCACGGCGGCGACGGTAATCCAGTGAGAAGAGATTCGAGCGTTGGAGTCGAAGGTGATAGTACAGATCACGCAACTAAAAACAGCTTTAAAACCGCGCTGTTGGACTGTCTCAATCATGTTACCTTCAAACTTGACGAGAGGATGGGGGCAGAAAAACCGTTTTCAAGGATCGGACATACGTACTATGTGAACAGGAGTCGGAAGAGCCCCGGAGTCAGGCGGCAGTAGCTTCTTCGTATAGCATCGAACATCCTATAGGTAGCGGCGACTCTCTTCAAGTGTTTTGAGTTGATCTTGAGTGTCACGTCTGGGTAAATGATCGCCTAAGTGATTGACCCCGAATGATTCCATCAGGCTAATAGGTAGAACAGTACGCTTGTCTCGATTAATAGGCAATTGTCACCGGATCGACCAACAGTGCAGAACATCAAGCGTCTATCGTAGTCGGTCAGCAGTCTCTATGCTAAAGACCTCCATCCGCAGCTTAAGATCATCTGCATAAATTAGGCAGTCCAATTGCAGTACAGACGGCAGGTCGTTAATGAAGATGTTGAAGAGCTCGGGAGCGAGAACAGAGCCATGGGGGACACCGCGGGTCATGAGTAAAGAAGCAGAAAGCGTTTCATTCACTTTTACTTGCAGAGAGCGATCGATCAAGAAATCAGAGATTCAGCAGAGGAAGTTCCCAGTGACGCCGATGCAACAGAGTTTGGATCTAGTTAAAAGCTTTGCTAAAGTCGACAAACACGACATCCAAGCGTTTCCCGAGATCTAATGATTGAACCCACTTCTCCTTGGCCACGAGCAAGTTCGTCGTGCACGAGCGAGCCCTTCGGAAACTATGCTGGGCACAAGAGATGAAATTCCGCTCCTCGATGTAAAGGTGAAAGAGACGTTTCAGACTCCTTTCCATTACTTTATATAACCCGAGTTTAAACAAATTCGGCAGTAACTAGTTGGATCCTGACATCCTCCTCCTTTGTGTATGAGCTTGACAATTCCCACCTACGAGGCACTCGGAAGACGTCCGGACTCAAAAGAGCGACAGAAGACTTGACAGACAGGAGCGGAAATGTGTTTGGCCACAGTTTTGAGGAACAGGAGATGTAGGCCGTCAGAATCCGGGATGGAAAACGAATCTACATGAAGCGAAAGTCTTAAAATAATGTCACCATTAATATCTACGTGTTTCAATATAGAGGGAGGGGAGGATATAACGCTGACAGGGTAAGGCGTTTCTTTCGTGTAGACAGAAGACTGACTTTTTCGTCATCTCTGTAAACTAGAGCTCACAGGGACCTAAGGTGGGGATGCTACTGCCGGCTCTGGTGCAATGTTTGCTGTATGAGAACAGCGTCTTGGCGTTCGTTCTAGAGATCGTAATAAGTGGCAATTCGTGTTGTTGGAGCGTCTCCCGTTTCTTTAAGAGTCATGCATTCCTGACCACTTTGTATTGCTAATAATCAAGCTCCCCTCGCTTAAGCTTGAAACGGTTCCACAGTTTGCGCCTTCTAATCATTAAAGATCTCAGTTCCCAGTCAAGCCAAGGTGGGCCTCTACCGATGGGTCTATTTTTGGAGATGGGGGCGAACTGTTCAATAAAGGATGTCAGCTTAGAGTACAGAAGATCCCACGCATCATCAAAATTGAGGCGTTCATTTACATCCTAGTCGACAACGCTTGCTGCTCTTTTGAGACGATGTATATCGGCACGCCAAAAATTCCGACAGGACAAGTTGTCTGTAAACAGCGAAGCAACGTGTCTATTGGAATGAGATAGCACAGTGATCGCTTCTCCCAACGGGCTGGAGAATTGTTAGCTTCGTGACATCTGACTGAGCTGGGATGGGTACAAGGTCCAGGATGTTCGGCTTCTGGTTGGCAACAATGCAGGTTGACGTGGTAACGTGTTGAAATAAATTACAATCGAGAACGGTCTCAAGTAAAGTAGCATCGAAGGAATCAGGTGGTCGACCACAAAGAAGTAAGTCTCCATCGATAAAAAGGGGCATTAAAATCTCCCCTGATAAAATTGTTCTTTCCTGCACCGTGTTTCCTAACCGAATCGAGCAGATGATCTCCGGATCCCGATGGCGCTCTGTAGACGATACCAATCATGAAGAATCTGCGTTCCTCATGAATACAGCATCAAAGGGCATCAAAATCACTATCGTCCTCAGTAGTAGCTGCAAGCAAATGGGCCTTGAGCTCGGCTTTCCAGTAAAGTATGACACCGCAACCGGGCCTCCCTCCAAGGCGGTCGGCTCGACAGATACTGTATCCGAGGACAGACACCTCTGAATCCATGATGTCTGCAAACAGCCAGGTTTCGATGAAGACCATCAGGTCTGGGCGAGCATCTGAGGCAAGCAGCTGAATCTCATCAATTGTATATCTCAGACTGCGTACAATGGCGAATAGTACAGACAGTCCGTTCTCATGCGCTAGTCCTGAATTGATGAGAAGTGACCAACGGGTTCTCGGAGTTTCCCAGATTACGTGAAAATTTACGACGTAGAGGTCTGTTTCATCATTCGCTCGGCGGGACCGGAGCTCATCAACGGCTGTTTTATTTTACTCCGATCGCCCGGTGAAAGATCTCTTAGGACGTAAATAGGTTCACCTTTCAAACGTGGGGCACGCCGGAGTATGCGTTGGTATTCCTCTTTGCTTTGGCACATCATCTTGAGGGGAAATGCCTTAGAAGGATCCTCTTGCTTCCTGATCAGGCGGAAGACAGAGACAATGTTTATCCTCAATGGTCCTTCAGCATTCTTTCCGCACTTTCTATGGTGAATTTTGGCCAGTTCACAAGGATAAAACAACGTTCAGGAGAGGTTGGTAGAGGGCGACCAGAGATTTGCGGGTGTATGGATGCACTGTCCTTGATCAATTTTTTCAACGTGTTGATTTTGTCGAGAAAAGATATCATTTGGGACTGGAAAGCCGTAGCCTTGGGTTTGGACTTACACTTCGGTTGAACATTACACATAGTTGGTCTCGACCACTTGGGACAGTGACAGTTTTCCTCACCTCGGTTGCGTATGTCTAAGTTGTGAGCGCACTGGGCAAGGTAGGTGTCATAGGTTCCGACTGGGAAACAGATGTGACTCGGCTTCCTTTACCCGTGGGGGTAGCTGAGCCGGAATTAGCTGTGGACAAGAAGTGCGGGAAAGCAAGGTTTCAAGACAGTGGAAGCTTCCAACTTCGTCGGAGTATTACGAAAGCTCAGGGGTGGCAGTCCGACGTAAAGACGTCTAATGTTTAATGAAGTACTGTAGCGGCAACAGGAAACAGTGATAGCCGAGGTAGGGTAAGGTTGAAGGGATTCAGATAGTTCAGGACAAATGCCGCAGCAGGCAATATGCATCCATCGGTCACATAACACTTTACGGCTTTCGAATGCGAGATCACACCTTTGCTGCAGCTCGGGTATTCAGACGCCATAGCTGAAATTGGATCAATAACCGTAGAAACAACGGGAGTATGCCCGTACCATCCGTCTTACGAGAAATCGAAGGAAAAAGCTTCACAACATCCGAAAACTCAGAAGAGACTTCATGTTCAAGTGGGACTGGAACGACAGGAGAACCTAGTGTGTGCTCTTGTGTGGACCGTTGAGCCAGAAATTGATGAAGCGCGCCGTTTTTGATGGATCTAAGACGGAACGCACATATCGTACCCTGGCCAACCAGTTAATACGCACGTTTCCTGCCCTAGCAGTCACTGTTGTTACTATCACGTGGTAAGCAAAGGATAGGAGGAGAAATCGGTACGGAATAAGGAAGCTCACTTGAAATAAGAGGAGAAGACCAATGCATAAAGAAAAGTAGAGAAAATAAAATCAATGTATGAAGACGGCAGTTAGTCAGGAAAAAGGAAAGATTTCGTTTTGCCACCCAAGAGCGTCAACTTGACGTTCAAAGCTCTTAACCGTAGATTCACTGACGCTTTCCGGAAACATGCTCCAGCGCTCGATGAATCGATGTGACCGCCGGATTTCCGCCCTAGTGCGACCGAACCGCGGTTTCTCCAGCTTCATGGAATAACTGTGGAGAACAGACAATCTATCGGGACAGAATAGCCCACACAAATCTGGACCAGCCTTTCCAATGAAGATACGGTGGGTTAGAATTAGGTATCTCTAAGCCTTCAGTGGTGCATTGAATTCAATCCCAAACTATGTAGACGCTCGGGAAAGGTCTCTCAAGCAACCTAGTACCCACCCGTAAATCCATCTCTATCTCCAGGTTGTTCCAAAGGAGTTAGGGCGGACAAGACTGGACGCAGTATTTCAGATGAGGCCGAGAACAGCTTCACGAAGATGCCGCTCGTCAAGAACATGCAGAAACCTCTGCTCGCAGCCTTCTTCCAGTAGTCGCCGGTGTGTAAAGCAGAAAAGTGTACAACGGGTGGATCAACCTGGCAAGGTACACGGAGTTCGATCAACCGACCAAGTACTTGGTAGGTAAATAACTTTCAATTCGTAGAACGGAGCACTTTGCTTGACTGATTGAGAGGAACCATAAAGTAGGCCAGTCACAAACCCTACCCAAAGCTTGATGAATAGCTTTGGAACCTCCAAAAACATCGACAATATTCTACAGCTTCAGGGCAGCAGAAAATAGCGGCCATGGTACCTCAAGCCAAGCGAGTAGGTTACTCATAGAGATAAAGAGCAGCATCGGTTCAAGAAAAGAACCCTGCGGCACGCCACTGAGTAGAGATTGCCTAAATGATAGGCCGCGGCCCACCGAGCACACGGTATTTTACCATTCAACGCAGTCACCCAGTGAAAGGTACGACCAGATATATCATAAGAACTCAGCTTTTACGCAAGCCTTAATTTGGGTACCTTGTTAAATGTCTTCGAAAAGTCGATGAAAGGATCGTCCAGTGCGTGGACGTTGTCCACTGCATCCGTCCAACCTACGCGAGTTACCAATAGAATCGTCAGACACGAAAATCCCTTCCGGAATCCGTGTTGCACATCGTTGAATAGATTCAACCTACTCAAATGACTCCACAATGAATCTCTCACCAGTATCTCGAAGAGTTTGACTACTGCACTCGTCAGACTAACTGGCCTGTAATTTGGAGGCAGACCCCTGTCTCTATTTTTGAAGACGGGATAGATGATAGCTGCCTTCCATTCGTAAGATAATGCCCAGCTGTCAAGCGATTTCTGTAACCTCAGCAACGATGGGCGCATAGAAACTGAATTCAGTTCATGTATTGCAAAAGCCAAAACCGCTTTCGAGAACCTCCGACATCTATGAAAACAGAAGGGTGTTTCTCTTTGTCAGAAACATCGTGTATTTAATGCCACAATGAGGGCTGTCCTGCTCTATGGTATTGCGCCTTGGCTCCTTCGGTCTGAAGATCCGAAGCGCCTTCAAGTCTTTGCTCATCGTTGTCTGCGAAACATTGCTGGTGTCGGATGGCACTAGCGTGTTCGCAACGATGATGTGCGTAGACGAGTACTAGTTAGTGATAATCATGCTAGCTCCTTAGAACAACAGATCGCACTGAATAAGTTGCGTTGGCTTGGGCACGTACTACACATGCCTGGTCACCGCTTACCTAGGAGGGCCTTGTTTAATCTGGCAGTGTTGCGGGTGGCGCAAGGCTCGAGGTGGACAGAAGTTGACTTGGCAGCGGGAAATGAAGTCACTGACGACCAAACTTGGTGCCGTCGGTCCTTCTCGCCTTTCGGGCTCGAGTCCAAGTGACTCGCATTGTGCTTAACTCGTGACTTTACAGGACGAGGCTTGAAACCGAAACCAGCGGCGCGTCTGCTGCCGTCTCCTAGTCGGACTGCCTGTTTAAAGTGTGCTTGGTGCCGAGTTATCTGCGGGGTAATAGTTGATTAGCACGAAGGGCAGTGAAAGCCACAAGGAAGCTGTCTAGCCAATGCCGCCTTATCCTTGGACGATAGCCAGCTGTTCTTGACGGCATGTTTTCTACCCAAGGTGAAGGCACCTTGACCCTGAATGTTTGCCTATGGCATTGTTTTCAGATGAGTTTCCCTTCTCTCCCTCTTATTATTCTTTATTCCTTAGGTCAGCAATGGTGGTATGGCGGCAAAGTATCGATTCAAATGACTGATGTACGGTTGTTGTTTTGTTCTGTAGTAGGGTAGTGAGCGGTCCACTTAGTTCCGCAGCCAACTCATGTAACAGATTCGGATGAATTGAACCAGGCCCAGCCATTGTGACAGCCACGAACTTCAGTCTCCGCTAAATCAAACAAAATCAACAACAGCGGTACAGCAGTCATTTGAACTGTTGCGTCACTGACATACAACAATGATGACCTAAGGAACAGAGAGAATAATAAGAGAGAGAACGGGAACTCATCTGAAAACCTTTATGCCATAAGCAAACATTCAGGGTCAATGCGCCTACACCTTGTGTAGACAACATACCATCACAAACAGCTGGCTAGCGTGCAAAGTTAAGGCGACAACGGCGAGACCGTTTCTTTGCGGGTTTCACTGCCCTGCGTCATAATTAGCTATTAATCCACAGGTAACTCAGCAACAAACCCACGTTACACAGGCAGTCCGACTAGGAGACGGCAGCAGACGCGCCGCTGGTTTCGGTTTCAAGCCTCGTCCTGTAAAGTCTCGAGTTAAGCACAAGGCGAGTCACGGGGACTCCAGCTCTGAAGGAGAAAATGATCGACGGCACCCAGGTTCGGTGTCATTGACTTCATTTCCCGCTGTCAAGTCAACTTCTGTCCACCTCGAGCCTTGCGCCACCCGCAACACTGCCAGATTAAACAAGGCCCTCCTAGGTAAGCGGTGACCAGGCATGTGTAGTAAGTGCCCAAGCCAACGCAACTTATTCAGTGCGATCTGTTGTTCTAAGGAGCTAGCATGATTATCACTAACTAGTACTCGTCTACGCACATCATCGTTGCGAACACGCTAGTGCCATCCGACACCAGCAATGTTTCGCAGACAACGATGAGCAAAGACTTGAAGGCGCTTCGGATCTTCAGACCGAAGGAGCCAAGGCGCAATATCATAAAGCAGGACAGCTCGCACTGTGGTATTGAATATACAGCATTTCAGACAAAGAGAAACACCCTTCTGTTGACAGTGATGTCGCAGGTTCAAGGAAGTGGTTTTGGCTTTGGCAACGCGTTAACTATGTGCCCACCGTTGTCGATGCAGCTGCCAATGTAAGTGAATTGATCAACCAATGATGATGATGTGTCAGCTGTACATCATCATCGTCATCAACAGCAGTACATCAGCCATTTGAACTGATGCTTCGCTGCCATACAACCATGAGGACCTATGAAATAAGGAATAAGAAGAGGGAGAGAAGGGGGACTTACCTGAAAACCTTAATGCCCTAAGCAAACATTCAGGGTCAAGGCGCCTATACCTTGTGTAGACAACATACCGTCACAAACAGCTGGCTGTCGTGCAAAGATAAGGCGGCATCGGCGAGACAGTTTCCTTGCGGCTTTCACTGCCACGCGTCATAATCAGCCATTACCCCGCAGATAACTCAGCACCAAACACACTTTAAACAGACAATCCGATTAGGAGACGGCAGCAGACGCGCCACTGGTGTCGGTTGCGAGCCATGTCCTGTAAAGTCTCGAGCCAAGCACAAGGTGAGTCACGTGGACTCCAACCCGGAAGGCGAGACGGACCAACGGCACCCAGTTTGGTCGTCAGTGACTTCATTTCCCGCTGCCAAGTCAACTTCTGTCCACCTCGAGCCTTGCGCCATCCGACACCTGGCAGACTAAACAAGGTCCTCCTAGGTATGCGGTGAACAGGCATGCGTAGCACGTGCCCGAGCCAACGTAACTTATTCAGTGCTATCTGTTGTTCTAGGGAGCTAGCATGATCATCACCACCTAGTACTCGCCTACGCACATCATCGTTGCGGACACGCTGGTGCCATCCGACACCAGCAATGCTTCGCAAACAACGATGATCAAAGACTTGAAGGCGCCTCAGATCTTCAGACCGAAGGGGCCAAGTCTCACTACCATACAGCAGAACGGCCCTCACTGTGGCCTTGTATACACGGCCTTTCAGACGGAGGGAAACTCCCTTCTGTCGCCAAAGATGACGCAGGTTCAAGAAGGCAGCTCTAGCCTTTGCAATGCGTGAGCTGACGTCAGTTTCTATGCGCCCATCATTGCTGATGCAGCTGCCAAGATAAGTGAATTGATCAACCACCTCGAGTTCCTCGTTAGCAAGCGTCAAGGGGTCATCGAGTGGCTGGTGGTCCTGCAGCAACACTTTGCACTTTGAAGGTGCGAAGTGCATACCAAATAATGGGACCGCTCTGGATAGGCTATTCAGGGTTGATTGTGCCGCCTCAACATTGTCGAAAAGCAAGACGATATCGTCCGCATAATCTAGATCAACTAACCGTTCACCAGGCAGCACTTCAACACCTACATCGTGAGATTCCGCAAGGGAACACTCTATGATAGAATCCACGACGAAATTGAACAAAAACGGGGAAATCGGGCAACCCTGTCGAACGCCACTTGTAGTCGAAAAGCTATCCGATAGGGCACCATAGACCCTGACGCGGCCTCTAGTGTTCGAGTATAGAGCACGAAGGATGTTCACATATTTCGTGGGAACACCTTTCCGCGCAAGTATTTCGAACAGAATCGATTGATCGACTGAATCGAACGCACTCTTGAAATCGAGGAACACAGCTATTGTCGGTCTGCGGTATGCGTGGCGCTGCTCTAGCACCCGCCGCAAAGTAAATATATGGTCTATACAGCCACGTCCTGGGCGAAAACCGGCCTGCTCTTCTCTAATCCGAGATTCCCGTTCTGCAGTGAGGCGACGAACGATAATCGAGGCCAGTAATTTTGTCAAAACTGGCGTTAGGCTAATACCCCTGTGGTTCGCACAGTCTGTGCGACTGCCCTTCTTGTATATTGCCACTATATCGATTCGCTCCAATTAGCCGGCACACTCTCTTCGTTCCAGATACGTTCGAATAGGGAGGTCAGTGCTTTGCAGAGGACCTCACCTCCATCCTTAAATAGTGCAGGTGGAAGGGAATCCGGGCCAGCGGCACGAAAACGATTGAGGGCTGTGATCGCGTTTCGGACCTCGGCCTCCGACGGAGGCTCTAAACTAACCGTCCATGGCTCGTCCTGCATCACCTGAATAGGAAGAGGTCCGGGAGCAGGGGGCCAGCTGAACTGATGTTCAAAGTGCTCAGCCCAACGAGCCATACGGCGCTCCTTATTGTGTATCAGCGCACCCGCGCTGTCACTGATTGTCTCACTGACGCCTGGTTTTCTCGGACCAGTGGTACGTATTAGCTGGAAGAGCTTCCGGTAATTGCCTACTGCTCCTGCCTCCTCCATTTCTTGAGCCCGACTGGTCCACCAGGCTTCCTTGTCAGCACGTAGGCTCCGCTTTAGTTCACGCCTAATAGCCCGTCTGGTCACATTGTGTTCAGAACCAGCCGGGAGGTGCCTTCTAGCTTCCAAAAGGTTCACGGACCTCTCGGATATCCAGTGACTGGTGCGATGACGACTGATAGTGCCACAAGCAGATGCTCCTGCGTCGAGCATAGTGGCCGAGATCCTATTCCACTGAAGTTCAGTATCACTAGGACAAGACAGCGAGAGTTCGCTATGCAGTGCTTCTTGATAGGCTTGCCTGACAGAGGGCTGGGACAATTTCTCCGTTGCCAATCGGGGGAGACGCTTTGTGCGCCTTCCGGTAAAGTTCATGGAGAAACGACAGCGCACCAAGGCATGGTCAGAGTCGACACAGGTACTCCAGTACGAGCGGCAATCCAGAATGGAACCGCGCCACCTGTAACTTATGGCTATGTGGTCAATTTGGGTCCATCACTGACCAGCTACAGGTGGACGCCAAGTGGCACTTCGGCGCCCACTGCGTCTAAAAGCAGTGCTAGTAAGAAACAACTGGTGCTCCGCACACAGTTGCAGCAGACGCTCGCCGTTGTCAGTCCGTTCGGAGTTAAGTCCATACTTACCACCCAGCTGAGCTTCTGAAGAGCTCAGACGCCCTACTTGTGCGTTCATATCCCCTACAAGTACCATAATATCTGAACTAGTAGCACTGCGTAGCAGCGTGTTCAGTTCGTGATAGAAAGTGTCCTTGACTGCATTAGAACTGCAGTCGGTGGGAGCATAAGCAGAAATCACAAACAACAGCGTTTTGTTTTACTTCGCGAATTCACCTTAGCTGATGTCGTCAAACGGGCTGCACATAAACGGCTGTTCACCGGAATCCAATCAACCAGCGATGTCTCAGCCTTGGAGCTGAGAATGATACCTACACCAGCTTGACCCGTGAGTGCCGCATCGGCGTCTCCGGATGCGTGCAACCAATAACGAGAGGATAAGCCGGGTGCAGTCAATTCAATAACCCCGTTAGGGTCATTAATCCTAGTTTCGGACACATAACACACATCAACACCCAGTGTGTCCAAGGTGCGTGCGAGTGCAGCCTGCTGACCTGTTTGTCTTAGAGTGCGAACGTTGAATGTCGCCATGGAAACGGGACAGCGTGGCCTTATAAGGAACTTTTGCCGATAGGCGTCCGATAGGTGCTGTGGGATGGTGGCTGCAGATGGTTCTACTCCAGTAGCACTTCGGTTGCTGTCAATTAAGCTGGGAATTATAGAAGGAAGGTTAGTAATGGGGGCCGGGATGGAGTAAGAGAAAAAGGTGGAAAAGAAAGAAGGGAGGCGCCAGCAGTAGCATGCTTTCGCTTATCCGCCCTGCTGTATGCAGCAGATAAGGCGACCCTTGATAATCTGCGCGACGGCCGATGCAGGATGAAGTTTATGTTTGAAGAAAATGTCATGGTTGTATGTGGGCTGGGATACTGCCAGGGCGCCCAGACCTAGACAGGAGAACGATTAGGGTCCTCAACCAAAGCCTTTGGCTCAAAAGCCTGTCCGCAAGGCAGCGGGGTGGCAGTGATTTAGTTTTACAGAAATGGACGCCATCCCATTTCAAACCCCCAACCTGGAGGACCAGGAGACTGAGTTTGTCTGACCTCTCACCATTGACCAACCTGGTAGGAGTAGCTCTCAAGATGCTCGAAGGCATCACCCAGTATAGCTCAATGGGTCAATGAGGTACGCAAACCGTCGCACCACGTTAAGGTCCAGTCTCGTTGCGACGGTGTCAGCTGTACACCGTAACGGCGCTTCGCTGCCGCGCGACCACCAACAGCCGAGCGCGGGCTGATTATACCACGATGACGCCCACCTCTACGCGGATTCGAACCGGTGACCTTATGGTTGCAAATCAAACGTGCAGACCACTCGGCCACCGGCCGAAGTCCTCGTTATCACTGGTCAAAGGATCAGCAGTTGGCCGGTGGTCCTGCAGTAACACTGCACTTTGAAGGTTCAAGGCGCATACAAAATAATGTGACAACTCTAGCGAGGCTATTTAGGGTTGATTGGGTCGCGTCAAATTGGTCAAACAGCAAGACGATATCGCTCGCATAATCAAGCTCAAGTAGCTTTTCACCAGGCGGAACCTCAACGCCTAAATCGTGACATTCCGTAAGGGAACACCCTGTGAGAGTTCACGGCGGAATTGAACAAAAACAGAGAAATGGGACAACCGGACGAACGCCACTTGTGGTCGGAAATTTATACGACAGAGCACAGCAGTCCTTGACGTGGCCTGTGCTGTTTGAGTATAGGGCACGTAGGATGTTCGCATATTTCTTGGGAACGCCTTTCCGAGCAAGTATTTCGAACAGATTGGATCGATCGACTGAATCGAACGCACTCTTGAAGTCAAGGAACACAGGTGTTGTCGGGCTACGGTATGCGTGGCGCTACTCCAGCACCTGGCGCATAGTGAATATATGGTTTATACAGCGAGGTTATGGGGGAAACCTGCCTGTTCTTCTCTAAACCGAGATCCCCGTTCCACAGTGAGACGACGAACGAGAACGGAGGTCAGTAATTTTGTCAAAACTGGCGCCAGGCTAATACCATTCCGGTTAGCACAGTCTGCGTGACTGTCCTTTTTGTACATTGTCACTATAATCGAGTCACTCCAGTTAGCCGGGATACTTCGAACTAGAAATGTCCGAATAGGGAGGTCAGTGCCCTGCAGAGGACCTCACCTCCATTCTTAAATAGCGTAGGTGGCAGGGAATCCGGACCAGCGGCACAAAAACGATTGAGGGCTGTGATCGAGTTCCGGATCTCGGACTCCGATGGAGACCCTATACTAACCGTAAATAGCTCGTCCTGAATCAGCTGAGTAGGAAGATGTCCGTAAGCAGAGTGCCAGCTGAACTGATCCTAAGTGTTCCGCCCAACCAGCCATACGGCTCTCCTTATTATGTTTCAGTGCACCCGTGCTGTCGCGGATTGTCTCACTGACGCCTGGTTTCCTGGGACCAGTGTTGCAGATCAGCTGGAAGAGGTTGCGGCAATTGCCTACGGTTCCTGCCTCCTCCCTTTGTTGAGCCCGACTGGTCCACCAGGTCTCCTGGTCAGTATGCAGGCTCCGCTTTAATTCGGGCCTAATAGCCCGTCTGGTCACATTGTGCTTAGAGCCAGCCGTGAAGTTTCTTCTGGATTCCAACAGGTTCACCGTCCTCTCAGATATGCAGTGACTAGTGCGGTGACGATTGACAGCGCTACAAGCAGATGCTCCTGCGTCGAGCATGGCGGTCCAGAGCCTATTTCACTGAGATTCAGTGCCCTTAGGATAAGACAACGCAAGCTCGGCACGCAGCGCATCTTGATAGACATGCCTGATCGAGGGCTGAGACAATTTCTCAATTGGCAACCAGAGGAGACACTTGGTGCGATTCCCGGCAGTCATCATTATTATACACGTTAGCTAGATGTGTAAAGCAACTCAGCTACTGTGCCGCAATGCCTAATAAATAAATAAATAAATAAATGGTTTATTCTCGAATGTATCGAGAAACACCAGACTAGGCATGATCAAAATTTACAGGCATTTATGTTTCGCAACAGACAAGTTGCTATGTATGTAATCGGCATTGGCCGAAAGATGTACAGGCTACGGAGCTTGAGGAAGTAATCATCGGAAATAAAGTCGTCGATGGATGAGGATATTCTGGGTTCAAGTAAGCATAGTGCAAACAGTCAAGGCACTATTAGTGTAGGAAAAACGGTATTTGTAGACGGAGTGTCTTATTCTTGTACGTATCCAGAAAAGATTGAAATATGACTCCAGTCGATTTGCCAGTATGTAGTTCTTGGCCGTTGCATGCCAACTGAGCTACCAGCAACGGAGGTGCATCGTTCCGGCAAGCTCATCATCATCATTACACACGTCAGCTAGAGGTGGGAAACACCTCAGCTACTGTGCCGCAATACATGCCAGCTGAGCTACCAGCAACGGATAGGCATCGTTCCGGTAAGCTACCGGCCGGCTACTAGGCAACAAAAGTATTTTTATGCCGTACGCTATAAACTGAGATTGTAGGTGGAGGGGAGGCTAAAAGGGATGGGGAGGGACAAAGAACCTCACAGCAGGAACTCCACTGTGGTCGGCTCCTTGCCATGTCAGCAAGTGTATCCAGCCAAACGTGTTCACCGTCTTTTGGACCCCAACCGGGGAGCCGAGACGCTCCAACCGAGGCCAGCTCAGAAGTGAGGGCCTTCATTCCTCTTGACCAAGTCATCGCTTGGCCACCCCTCCTTTTCTTCCATCCACACCCCCCGTGAGCAAACAACGCACGTCGTGCAAGCCGATGGTCTGGCATGCGCAACACGTGGCCCAGCCATCGGAGCCTGGTGCGTGAAATGACGGTGCTGAGCGGTTCAGTTCCTCTTCCTGTGCCGTAAACAAGGCGTCGAACACGCTCGTTACTCACGCGGTGTTCCCACAAGATGTGAGGTAGGCTGCGAAGGCACCGAGGGTTGAACGTAAATAGCCTCTTCATGTCCGTCGATCTTAGGGGTCAGGTTTCGCAATCGTACAGTAAGGTCGAACGTACCGCTGCATTGGCGAAGACTAGCAAAAGTACTTCGAGCATTTGCTATACAGTTCGTGATCTCGTCTTCGATTCCAAGAGTGTGATACAACTTCCCAGGTAGTTGAACGTCTGAACGACTTCTAACTGATCCCCGCTAAGGATCAGCGTGGGAGGCGATCCCTGCCAAGCTTGGAGGAAAGCTTTGCACTTCGATGGTGCAAAGCAAAGCCCGAAGCGACTGACAGCCAGCACTCATCTGTCCAGTGCAACTTGGCACGTCTGGGAGCTGTCACAGATGAGGGCAATATCGTCTGCATACTCCAAGTCAAGAAGTCGTTCTCCTGGGAGCAGATCCACACCTTCTATGTCGTGTTCTGTACATGCCATCTCTATGACTTCGTCAACAGCGAAGTTGAAGAGGGAAGGTGACAGCGGGCATCCTTGTCTCACACCGCTGGAGAGATTGAAGGGTGGCGACAACTTGCTGTAAGCCCTCACTCTGCCCGTGCTATGCGCGTATAATGCTCGGATAATGTCTACATATTTCTCTGGCACACATTTTCTAGGTAGACAATTCCAAAGAGCACATCGGTCAACCGAATCGAAGGCACCTTTGATGTCGAGGAACACGACTACGGTGGGCCGCCAATATGTGTGACAATGCCTTAACAATTGACGCAAGGTGAAGATGTGGTCGATGCAGCCACGACTCCGACGAAACCCGGCTTGCTTCTCACGGATGTAAATTCCACGAGCGCCAGTTAGTCTGTGAAGGATTAGAGAGTCAGGTGACTTGGAGGCGATGGAGATCAGACTGATTGCTCTATGGTTGCCGCATGCGGAGCGCGAGCCTCCTTTGAAGATGGGAACAATAACAGAGCAGCTCAAGTAGGTAGTAAGTCTCCTGCTCCCAAAGTTTTACAAGTTATTCATGTAAATCATCAACAAGAGCATGGCCCCGAATTTGAAGAGGGCTGGATGGAGATCCTCTGGTTGCGCGGCTTCGCTCGACTTCAAGTCAGATTTCAAGTTTGATTTGAGCGAGTGGGCGGATACAAAGGGACAGCCCACGGCGCAGGACAATCACAGGCCGATGAGGAAAGTAACAATTCCGGACAAGTGTGCTTCAAAGTGCTCAGCCAAACGCTCTAAACGTTTTGACAAATTGTGGATAGGCTGTCCACTCTCGTCATGTATAGTTTCACTAACACCAGGTCTCCTGCTGCCTGTTTCCCGTATCAGCCGGAATCACTTACGATGGTTACCAAGGGCAGCGACCATTTCCATCACTGATGCACGATAAGACCATCAGGATTAGCGGTGTCTCTTCAGAATAGCACCGAGTTTTGTCCGGAGCTCTTTGAAAATTTCGTTGTGTTCGCTTCCAGCCGGAATATGCCGGCGAGCATCGATAAGTTCCAGAGACTGCGAAGAGATCAAATGTACATGTTGGCGATTTTCCTGCTGCTAGCAAGGACTGATGAACATGAGAAAAGTGAGCATCAACTGCATCCAGTGAGCGCTTACACAAATCGCATGACAGCGTAGTTTGATAGGCATTCAGAACAGCTGGTTTCGCCAGTTGGCTGGTGTCGATACGCATATAACGCCGACTTGGGCGTCCGCCAAAATGCATCCGCATGTCAGCACATACAAGTGCACGGTCGGTGTCCACACCTGTGCTCCAAATCGAGCGACAGTTCTGGACGCAGCCTATCCATCGGTAACTTAACGCAATGTGATCGATTTGCGTTCATGACTGGTTCGAGGTTGGTGGGCGCCAAGTCACCCTCCAGCGGGTGCTGTGTCGGAAATCAGTGCTCGCAAGAAATAAGCGAGCATTCTCACACAAATGAAGTAACCGCTCACCGTTATCATTACGGGAGCCTACACCATGTTGGCCGCCCAAATGCAGTTCATCAGTGGATAATTTTCCAACAACCGTTCAAATACCCCGCCAGCACAAGTCTCCTTGCTTCTTCTGTGTCGAAGGAGCTCGTTCGGTTGAGGATAGAAGTCGTATTTTACCGAATCATCGCTCGAGTTTGTGGCTGCATAGGCAGCGATCTGTAGCAGTGTGCGTACATTGAAGCATGCCAATCTGAAGGATGATCGAGCGCTCTAAATGGAAGTCGATGAACTGGGCTTGGCCGCTTGGTTGGACATGGGCTTGTCGACAGGATAGGAATGACGCTCCGCGTGCACATGTGAGTTGAAACTGAAAGATAAAATCCGATCAAAGCAAGGTGGGGAGGGCCAAGGATTGGAGGTTGAAAACAGGAAGAATAAAAGTGAAGCAGGAACGTGTGTCCGGGAGAAAGTAAGAACTGCCTTGGAAATCCACTATGTTAGCGATTAATCGACTATTAACGATTGTCGCATCAATTTCGAACGTTCCGGAATGCTCTACTTCTGCACGTGATTAAAAAGCACCTAACGGCAAAAGATACGGGGAACCACTAACCTTGGTAGCTGAGCTTCCAATGCTAGAAGTCGAAGGTGTAGGACTAGTTTATACTAGTCCGAGACGATGCGCGGAATAAGGCGCGGATATCAGAAGGCAATTGGAGTCGGACACAGCGGACTGTATTCGATGGGCTACAAAAAGAAGCGGACGGATGAAGCGAGGCGAGAGCGTACACGTGAGCGCGGGAACTTACAAGGCAGTTGTGTGTCGAGCCGGTTGTAAGATTAAAACAAGAAGGAGTAATGTACAATCGGTCAACAAGTAAATTGTACACGAAAGATAATAGTTATCTTTTTGGGCGCTACAGAGCTCCCCGCTAGAAGGCTGAACATAGAAAGCCTTCGAAATCGAAAAGGAATGTTGAAACGAGGTTCGTAAGGCAAAATCGTGCCGAGTAAAAATGGGCGTGCGTTCGTGTAAATGGGGGTTCGTCGGAAGTCGGAGTCCGCCGTGCCGTTTATGATTTGTTATTTATTGAATGCAGGGCAGGGTGCATTTCGGCGAGCCGTTGGAGCGGGCTTGTCGGACTACAAAAAAACTGGCTAGCCCAGAAAAAGGCCGGCAGGACCTCAACCTCCGCTGCTGCCAAACGGTGCGCTTGGGAGTGGTCTCTCTCCCCGCCGCACCCCGCCCCGCGCCAAAACGACCCTCGTCCCACGTAGAAACGACCATGGTCCCACGGAGAAACGACCCTCGTCCCGCGAAGAAGCGACATTCGTCCCGCGGAGAAACGACCAGTGTTCGCGTCAGGGTCCTCGAAAACATTCCTCGTGTGGGCCAGTCGATCGGAGGGGAGGGTTGGGGCATGTAGAGACGAGAAAATAGGAAAACACGCGCAGAAAACGCCAAAAAGAACAAACGAATGATCTGTGTGTTTAAATATTTTTTGGTTATTGAATATTTTTTTGAAAAAGGTTTTTCGGAGGTTTTTCGATATTTTTGTCTGTTTTCAAAACGTTGATCGACCAAAAACGGGGCAAACATATACAATATCTACAAAGCTAAAAGTATTTACACTGTACATAGTCGGAGAAACGGACGGGCTTACGCACCTTCCGACCACGGCGATTGGTCGTGGGAGGCGGCGGGCTAGATTCGGGAGATGTTGGGACGGCTTGTAGACCGAGATCGTGGTCTGGATGAACTGGACTAGGATGCTGTAAGCTGGTGCGATGAGTTGTGACGTCGCACGAAGCACTACTAGACGAAGTAGGAGAGGGGTTTTCTTCCATAAAGGCGGGTTTCAGACGGTCGATGGTGACGACTTCGTGTCGACCACCGCGGTCAATAGTGTACGCCTTACTCGCACGATGTAGCACCTTGAAGGGTCCTATGTACGGCGACTGAAGAGGCTGTCGAACACCGTCTGCGCGAAGGACGTGTGAACACGTAGACAGCTTCTCAGGCACGTACACTGGTATCTTCTGCGATCGAGGAGCGGGTGGACGTAGCTCACGCATCTGGTGAGCCAATCGATCAGTGTAACTTCCGTAGTCAAAAGTGGAAGTACATGGGGCTGGTGCTACCAGCTGTCCGGGCAACCGCAGCGTGCAGCCGTAGACTAGCTGCGCTGGTGTGGCGTCGAAGTCGGTCTTAACCGTGTTTCTTAAGCTTAGGAGAACGAGGGGAATCGTTTCAGACCATGAAGGATCTGCGTGCGCACGTAGCGCTGCCTTCAACTGGCGGTGAAAACACTCCACCATGCCGTTAGCGGCCGGATGATACGCTGTCGTCTGAGTGTGGCGACAGCCTAAATCCTTAAGCAACGTGGCAAATGTCGACGAAAAATGTGACCCTCGATCGGTGGTCACGATAGCGGGACAGCCGTATTGAGCTACCCAGCGCTCCATAAAAGCTTTCGCTACTGTTTCCGATGAGCAATTTTGGATGGGGACGGCCTCAGGCCATCTAGTAAATCGATCGATGCAGGTCAGTAGATATACAGAGCCTTTGGAAGGCGGCAGAGGACCTACGAGGTGGACGTGCACGTGATGAAAACGTGAGTCTGGCGTCGGAAACGTGCCTAATGGGCTTCTCGTGTGCTTGTGCACCTTCGCGCGTTGACACGGAAGGCAAGCAGCTGCCCAGGTACGGACGTCCCGATTAACATTGCGCCAAACGAATCGTGCAGTCACGAGTTTAACCGATGCACGAACGTCTGGATGAGACAAGTCGTGCAACGCGTCGAACACAGTCTGCCGAAACTCGCGTGGACGACTGGGCGCGGCGTGCCCAGAGAAAAATCGCAGAGTATCGTTCCGTCTGATGATGTCAGCAGAACGGGTCGTATATCCAATGAGGGAGACCTGCATAGTAGATCAAGCTCAGGATCGTTGAGTTGCGCTGTGGCCATGGCTGTCAAGTCGATAGCAGTGCCGGCGTCAGCGGAGATAGTTGGACGCGGGAAAGTGCATCGGCGACGGGGTTGTGCACACCTGAGACATGCCGTATATCGGTCGTAAACTGAGCGATATAGTCAAGGTGGCGCGACTCTCTAGGAGAGTATCGGTCGGTAGTCGAGCCGAGCACGTAAGTCAGGGGTTTGTGGTCAGTGAAGACGACAAAGGAGCGGCCTTCTAGGACATGTCGAAAGTGACGTATCGCTAGATATACGGCTAGTAGTTCTCTACCGAACGTGCTGTAGCGAGATTCGGTAGGTTGTAGGCGTTTGGAGGAAAACGCTAAGGGCTGCCACGTGTTGGATACGCGTTGCTGCAAAACAGCGCCGACTGCGACGTTCGAGGCGTCAGTACTAAGGGACAGTGGGGCGGTCGGATCGTGATGCGTTATGGAAGCTATGTTGGCGATAGCCTCTTTCAGCGACTTAAAAGCAGCGCGTGCTGTGGTAGGAAATTCGAACGTCTTGAGTTTCCCTCGGAGAAGGTCCGTGAGGGGTTGCATCAGCGAGGCGCAGTTGGGTATAAATTGACGGTAAAAGTTGACCAGGCCATCAAAACGCCTGAGCTGTTTGAAAGAATGAGGCTCGGGGTAGTCGATAATGGCTTGAATTTTATCCTGCAGTGGCACGACGCCTGCAGAAGAGATACGATGGCCTAGGAAATTAACTGAATCGACACCAAACGAACACTTTTCTGCGTTGATCGTCACCCCGTGCTGAGATAAACGATCAAAAAGTGTTCGTACGTTGCGTATGTGCTCTTCTCGTGAAGAGCTTGCGATTAAAATGTCGTCAAGATACGCGTAAGCGAAGTCTAAACCGCGACAAACTTGGTCGATGAAACGCTGAAAAGTTTGCGCGGCGTTCTTTAGGCCAAATGGCATGCGCAGAAACTCGAACAAACCAAATGGAGTCGTCACGGCAGTTTTAGCGATGTCCACTTCGGCTACCGATAAGTCCCTTCTGGCGAATCTGACTTTGGCGAAAAAGACAGATAATAACGCCGCATTGGTGACGCCCGTACTACCGCCGGTGACTCCTCCATGCATCCATACTGTGCGCAATCGAAGCCGCTCCTCCTCCGCTTCATCAGCAGACACACCAATGCATAGTTCACAAGACAACCGAAAAAAGCCGTCTGTCGGCACTCCAACTGCAACTGCGACCTACGCAGCCGTGGCCAGTGCTGGCGCCGCAAAACCACCCGGCTGGGTCCAAGCCCCTAAAAAAGTTGTAAGGCGGTAAACAACAACAAATCGAAATCACCGTCTACAGTGTCACAACTAAACTCTGTGCTAAACAAGGTAACACGACTTGAGAAATTGCTAGCCGAGAAACCGGCCTTACCGAAACCGGTGAAGCCAAGCGATAGCAAGTCACCACGGGGACGGCTATGCAACGTCATGATTTTCCACGCACCTGAGTCGACTGATCCCAGTCCCCAGGTACGCTATGACTATGATGTGCAATTCTTGCAGTCTCTAACCGACAAACTACTGGATTTTGGCGAACCCGGGTTACGAGTGAAACAAGTCACTCGTCTGGGGAAACAAGTTGATGGCAAGTTTCGGCCTCTGCGCATCGCGTTCGCCGACGAAACTGCCCCAAGGTTAGTACTGTCCCGCCTCGGTCGCTTAAAGGGGATGAAAATTCATGTCCGGCCAGACCTTGATCCCGCAGAACGAGAGCAGCTGAAGTCTGCCGTGATCGAACTGAAACGACGCACGGACGCCGGTGAAATTAACCTGCGTATCGTACATTTTCGCACAGTTGCCCGGATACCCCGAATCCGGGTAAACAGAGCAATGACGTTTCAAGCTCGCCCAGCGGTTCCTACCGCGGATTGCGTGTAGCGTTCATTAGTGTATGCAGCTTAATGAACAAGCACGATGATCTGATCCGCTTCATTGCTTCACGTCGGCCAGATGTGGTTGGTTTGGCTGAGACGTGGTTGACATCTGAAGTGACAAGGGAAGAAATTGCGATCACGGACTATTCGTGCTTCCGCTGTGATCGACAATCGAATAGCCGCGGTGGCGCCCTACTTTACCTCCGGTCTACCCTGTGCGGAGACTCGTGAGCACCTACCGAAGCATTGACGGTCTATGTGAGCAGCTGTGGTGTTCGATCCACCTACGACGCGGCGAACTGCTTGTGGGTGTGGCATATCGTAGCCCAGTGAGTAACGGATTGGATTGACTCACACACGTCCAAAACCAAACGAGTCGCCCGCAGTTCGTGCTCACTGGCGACTTTAACCTTCCTCGAATCTTATGGCCTGAAGTTCAGCTTCTCCCTGGCCATAATGAAGTGGAGACAAGATTCGCCGAACTGGTACTGGAAACCGGAACGGTGCAGCATATCACGCAACCCACCCGCATAACCCCGCGCTCAATGCCACCATGCCTGGACCTGCTGCTAACCAGCTGCGAACAAACAGTGCATGACATAGAAGTTCTTGAGCCTATGGCGGCCAGTGATCACTCGATAATTATGGCCACTATAGACCTGCAGCTTCCATGTGTGCGTCCAGTGGCGCCAACATACAACTATTGGAAAGCTGACTTCGATGGCCTCATTCTAGCTGCCAATCAGCTTGATTGGTCTATGCCACAGGATTCATCCGTTGAAACTTGCTGGGCAAACATTAAAGGGGCAGTGCACTCATTGTGTGCGCAATTTGTACCCCTCAAGACTCTAAAAGTTGGACCAATGAAACCCCATTGGTTTGACAAAGAGTATAACCGACTGTCTCGACAACGGCGTCGACTATGGAATGCGTTCCTCCTGTCTGGCTCTGCCAATGACTATGAGGCATACGAGCGACAACGAAACTTGTGCAACAGCACAAAGACGCGAAAACGCCGTCAGTTTGAGGAGCAGCTTGCTTGCTCAGCTAAAACTGCCCCGAAGCGCATATTTGCGTACGTGAAGCGACGCCTGAAGTCTGCAGGTAATGTGCCGGTGCTAGTGGGTTCGAACGGACAACCACTAAGTTCAAGCACCAAGCGTGCGTCCGCATTAGCGGCGCACTTCGCTTCTGTATTCGCAACTAACCAGACCTGCGCGCCAAGCTCTGCCGTCGCCGCACCGACTGAGCTAACCGACTTGATCTGCGACGTCGCGGAGGTACATGGGCTAGTCAGCTGCCTAGACAGCACGAAGCCAGCTGGACCGGATGGTCTCCATCCGCTGATCCTCAAGTCCTTGTCAGCTGTGATCTCACCTGCTGTAACCGACCTGTTCAACCGATCCCTGTCCATAGGCTGCGTGCCTTGTGACTGGAAATACGCCGTTGTCAAACCGATTCCAAAAGGCGGTGACACACGCAAAGTGGAGAATTACCGCCCTATTTGTTTGACCGCAGTATTGTCGAAAGTTCTGGATAAGATTGTGAAGAAGTGACTGCTCCAGCTACTGGAGACCAACTCTCTCCTGACGCTTGCACAGCATGGTTTCGTGAGAGGCCGCTCGTGCATCACTAACCTGCTGCTAACATGGCATGAATGGTTGCAAGCAGTAAACCAACGTAAGTCAGTCGACGTGATATACGTCGATTTCAGTAAGGCCTTCGACAGAGTGAATCACGAGATCCTCCTTCAGAAACTGAGGGAGTGCGGAGTCGGAGGCTCGCTGCACCAATGGATCCGTGACTTCTTAGTTGGACGGAAGTGGAGGGTGCAAGTCGACAGCCACCTGACCGACTGGTACCCGTCGACGAGCGGCGTTCCTCAGGGGACGGTGCTTGGCCCCATTCTCTTCCTAATTCACATCAACAACGTGCCCAATCTCCTTCGGTCGCCGTGTGCCCTGTTCGCGGATGACCTGAAGCTATGGAGGGTGATCCATACGTCGGACGACTTTGACATACTTCAGCAGGACCTCGACCGCCTCTCCATGTGGTCCGCCGAAGTAAGTTTGCCTATCAACTCGGCAAAATCGCTACTTCTGTGCCTCGGTAAAGGTGGAGCGGACCGATCGTACACTCTCGACAGCCAAGTTCTACACACGACGCATTGCGTCAGAGACCTTGGCGTTATACAACGTTACGACATGAAGTCACTGGACAACACGGACAATACGTATCGCACAGCATTGCGTTCGCTGTGGGCGCTGAAACGTAGCTTCTGCACCTGGTCGAAAGAGATTGCCACTCGTCTCTTCACATCCATTGTACGACCGGTGCTAGAATACGGCTCACCCACCTACTGTCCGTTGACGAAAGGCGAGATACACAAGCTCGAAAGAGTACAACACATAGCCACACGGCTCATTCCCGGTCTTCAGGGTGTGCCGTATGAAGAAAGATGCAGACAATTGGGTATGTATACTCTAGCCTACCGCCGCGTGCGAGTGGACCTCATCATGACCCATCGGGTATTGCATCTGGGTGCTTATCCGATGCTGAGGCCACTGCTCCATGTCCGTGCGTCAAGCAGCACACGAGGTCACCAGTACAAACTGGTAGTCCCTGACCTCAAGTGGGTAGCTCATCCCTTGTGTCTTGAGCGGCGAGTGGTGAACATGTGGAACCGTTTGCCCTCGCGGATAGTAGAAGCGATCTCGGTGTCGGAATTCAAATGATTCCTGGACGCGCACTTTGCGGATGCCAGATTCGACGAAGCCTTCACAGGAAACTGACGAAGGAATCGTTCAATGATTATAACCCATGGAGCCCGTTAATCCACCAACTGCAGCTTCCGAAACGATGCCCATCCGTAATAGGTGGCGGAGCTGGTGAAGGACTCCATGTGGTTCATCCAAGAATATATCGTAAGTACATGGAGATTTTTTCTATGCTTGTAAATATTTTACTTTTTTCACCTGGGCTAGCTCACTACTACAGGTAACACTGTGTCAGTGGGACATGTCCTACATTGAGATATAGCTACATAGATGCTCAACATCTTTCTCGCTATCATGACAGTAAAGTAAAGTAAAGTTTGGTTGTATGCGCGTACCAAGTCGATTTTGCTGAAGATATTTTTACCCGCCAGACTGGCGATGAGATCCACCATGTGTGGGATCGGGTAGCGATCGGGCGTTGTAACCGTATTCAAGGTTCGATAGTCGCCGCAAGGACGCCATTCCCCCAGGAACTTCTTCGGGACCATGTGCAGTGGCGACGCCCCTGGGCTGTTGGACGGCCTGACGACACCGAGCTGAAGCATGTGGTCGAATTCAGCTCGTGCTGCACGTAGTTTGTTTGGAGCAAGCCGTCTTGGTCGTGCGCTAACTGGTTGACCGCGCATAACTATGTGGTGAGCGACCTCTGTCGTGACTGGTAGAAGCTCTGCAGCCGGTCGAACCAGTCGCGGGTATTCGGAGAGGAGGCTCCAGTAGTCGGACGGTGCGTCTGCGATCCGAAATACAGGGCTGATTATCGGGGCATCTGAAAGGACACCATCAACACCTAGTTTCGTACGGTCGTCTAAAAGTCTGTGGCGACCAGCATCAATAAGCAACCCAAAATGTCGCAGGAAGTCGATACCGATAATTGCGAAGGGTACAGACGCAACCATGAAGACCCACTGAAAATCTCGGCGAAGATTGAGGTCTAGGCTCATCATGCGCTGACCGAATGAAGTTATCGGAGAACCGTTGGCCGCACGCAAATTGTACCTAGGCTCCGAGTGCTTGGTGCTAGCGGTCGCTGGGATGACGCTGACTTCCGCTCCATTATCGATGAGGAACGTAATGGAAGAACGTCGATCCTTAACGTAAAACAGTCGGTTTGCTTGGTTATTGAATGGTACGTTTGTAGTGCTAGTATGCCGGCTATTCGTTTTTCCTGGGTCGTGACTAATGCAGGGAGCCCGACAACGTCTAGCTCTTCCACCGTATTGGCGATGATAACAACAAACTTCTTCTACAGGTTTGACATTATCTGACTGAGAACTTGTAAGGAAAATGTTGCGCTTTCGTGCCGAACGTGACGTACTCGGGGCAGGTACAGACGAGCCGCAATGAACGGTAGCCAAAACGTGGTCAGCATTTGACCGTGGCACACGCTGCTTCGAAGCCTGCATTGCTGCTATCCTGTTGCGAAGTAGCGCAATTTCCTCATCTCAGATGGGTCTAGCGACTGGGAACAATCATGAGATTCGGTTTTCATCGGTGAGAATACGTCACCGGAGTTACTGGTCGTCTGCTGCGGAAAACGTTCGAACGCAGCGTCTGCCTTGGTAGCTAAGTCTTTCAGGAGTGCACCTATAAACATGGACCGCATTACCGGAAATGGCTCTGAGAGACGTGCAAACCACAGCTCCTTTATCCCTTCTTCGCTCAAGAATAAGGGACAAGCGATTCGGTGAAGTTCGCGGAGCAATGCCGACGGCTTACGATCTCCAAACTTGAGACCATTGAGCTGCTCAAATCGAGCTCGTGCGCTGGGCCGTAGCCCTAACAAAACCGCTTGCTTCATCGTTTCATACTTTGCCTCATTCGATGGGCAGAGTAGAATGTCCTCAATCAGCGTCACAACCGACGGAGGAAGGCGTGGGACGAGCTGATTGTACCTCGGACGGTCCGCTGTTATGCCCTTATTTTCTAGTTCGATCTCGAATATCTGAAACCAAACTTCTGGACTGCATTCCATGAAACTTGGAAGAGCCAAAGTAAGCATGGTTACGCTGTGAAGCGACTCAGATGCCACTCTCAAATGTGAGTAGAAAGATAAAGAATGCACAAAATACCATATAAGTACTAAAATTAAGCAAGAAAAAAAATGAATACAGGTATATAATGGAGAAAAGGAACGAACTCACCAAAAAAATACAAACGAGAAAAACAGTTGAATTCCCGCGTGCGAATCGGGGTCAACAATTTGTAGGACTAGTTAATACTAGTCCGAGACGATGCGCGGAATAAGGCGCGGATATCAGAAGGCAATTGGAGGCGGACACAGCGGACTGTATTCGATGAGCTACAAAAAGAAGCGGACGGATGAAACTAGGCGAGAGCGTACACGTGAGCTCGGGAACTGAGACAGGGCTCCGCAACGGTTGGTAACGTGCTGCGCAAAGATCGATGCAAGGAGTAATAAATAATAGTCCCGGAGGTACATCCGACAATGGGAAATAAGAGGTGTGGTATGAACAAACGTCCGCGTGTGAACATGGAAAGAGAATTACGAATAGATGAGCCATTATGCCATAATGTGATGTTAAACGTGGATGCATGTATGTGTTAAAATGGACCACTGAAGGTCGAAGGAGGTAGTCAGGAAATACGAAAGCAAGGTTGCCATGACAGCAACCTACGCTGCGTGAATAAATGGTGATGTATTCTGAAAGGGAAGACATAGCTCGAGGTGACACTGATAAATGGTCGTAGTAGTACCTGCGCTATGTTTTAAAAGAATTAAATCTTCTTAAAGGGTTCGTAGGGAAGTGATATATGGTAATGTTGACGATTAGGGCACAAAAAATGTGCGTATCAAATAAAAGATAGCCTTTTACTTGAAACGTTTCGTGCGTGTTAGGGAAAAGGCAGCTGAATAAATGGGTAACATATAATGCCGTGTGTGGTGTGATATATAACTGTTTTAAAAGTTTCACACGGCCACAGTTAGAGAAGTGCTGATTGAAACTCCATATATCTTAAACCTGTGCTTCTTACATAAGTAAATATACCAAGCGGTGCATAGTGATATCCCCAGCCTGACACTGAGAAGAGGATCAGAATTCAACCTCCGAAACAAGCACTGCACAGTTGCCCCGCTGCCAGCGAGGAAGAAACTACGTTCACGTTTCTTCCTTGTCGCTTATGTAAATATCTGGAACAAATTACCTTCACAGCTGCGGGAGATTCACAATCCACAGACTTTCAAGCAGGAGGTACGAAAGTTTATGTGCCTGGATAACATAAGACGCCTTTTCAACATCTGTGATTCTGATGACAACCTTTTTGAGACCGGCCCCGATGGGGCATAGATCACATTTTGGTCAGCTCTAGCGCAACTTTGTATTGCGCTCAACTAGGCTCCATGACAGGAGCATCTTGGGCTCACAGGTCCTCCCCATACTTTGCGGTCCCTGTCACACTACGTGAGAGATCTTGGCCCGATCAGTTGCACTCATCTTACAGATGTTAGGACTGCTAATCCGACCACAAAAGGTATTCAGCCTACCCCAGTAGTAGCTGAGCGCTTTACTGGCTCCCACCGACAATTAGTTAAATGGGAAGTCTTGAAATAGTAGACGCTACCGCAAAGGCAACCTGGAAACGCTAATCGGTAGCTCAAACCCTTTGAAAGCTCCTTCTCGACGCCCAGTTTCTTACTGCTCAACAGATCAGCACGTAAAGCAGCCTAGTACTATTGAATGGGAGCATCGTAAGCCTGTAGGCACTGACCAGGTAGGATATTGCATAGCAATGGGGAAGCAATCCGAACGGACAAACTTTACTTCACTTCTCCCTTCTCTTCTACACTTTGGTTCCTTCGTCTCCATCTTTACCCCTTAGTATTTTCCAAATACCTAGTCCACTAGGTCTCTTGCGAATACTTATACTTGTGACCCATGAGTCACGTCTACTAAAAACATTTTAACAACATTAAGCCTCATGTGAAATGCCAGGTTCTAGCGTTGTTGCCCTAATTGAAGCTTTTTCATTAAGTCTGAGCACTAGTTACTATAGTCAGCAGTTTCCAAACACTATCAGTAGGTAAGCCGCAAAATAAAAAATATATCTTTCTTATTGTTGACAATGAGCGCACTTTAAAAGTTCTAGACCCAATAATCAGACATTTTGCTCTCCACTTATACTCTCTTGGCCCCATATACTTAGCTTTATCTGGTATACATGTGCCTTTCGCTATTGTCAACACTAGTAGACAGGCATAATGAAAACCAGATCCTCTTCTTTAACTGCTTTTGCTCGTAAAACACTCGCATTTCCAGATTTCATTTCACTGGCACGAAAGCTAACCAATGACAGAGAGGCCCCTGTCACACTGGCTGGCTGGAGCACCAGAAACTTTCCATCACCACTTTTCTTATCTTGGCCGTCCGTGTGTCATTTATCTTTTAGCTGGCTCCAAAGCCTACCATGCGCTATGCGTAATGGCGGGTGAACGACCAGCTCCCACTGGTTTTTGTTACTATTCTACTCCTGATTTACCTTATCGCTCTTTGCTTAGGGTGCTAGAACAGCTCTTGCCAGGAAAATCACAAAAGAAATAGTCGGTGTGACATTAGAGTACCAGTTAACATTGCCAACTGGATGAACACCGCCGGCACTATCTTCGGAACTTAAAAATGGAGAGAAATAAATCGAAATTCATCAAAGAGCTGCACAATAGTGTGCATCTACACATGAGGCATAACAATACCTCAAGTATGAGCAAGCTCAACCACCAGAAGTAGAGTTGTTAAAGCCCAACCAATGTAGACCAAAACGGATTTCACGCCCAAATGCAATTAGCTAAATTTTACTAAATTTTCCCATGCTTATTTCTTTATTATTGGTGGCAGGCTCCTATAGCTCACTGACGTTAGAGACAGAGCCTCATGAATATAGAAAATCGGCTCTAAGGGATAAATCTTGTGATGTTTAGCTAAGTAATGTGTGTATTTTGTAGGCCGAAATCTGTCAACGGATCTGAAAGATCCCCTGGGTTACTCAGGTAGACCTGGCTCATGCGGGCTTGTTGTAAGCTTTAGAAAAGCTTAGAGGCTTAAAAAATGCTAAACTCTATTTTACTGGTTGTTTATGTGGCTCAGTATCCACTGAAAATGGTATGCTGTGGCCTTCTAACCGTGAGTTAATTACAAGCTCCCCTGAATTCCCATGTAGATATAATATTCCTTGCTGGATTTCTAGCGTTTTCGCGCAAGATCATCCCTTATCTGCATATATTTGTCATGTATGCCTGCAAAGTTTACTTTTCGGCCACCTGCGCAGTCCGTAGTTGTCGCAGGGTATTACGGGCTAATTAGAGCATTTCTGGATAGCTATGCCTATCTAGAACATACGCCGCTTCCCTACTTTTTATATTTTCTTTTCTTTTTTCTGCTATCTGCTTGCAAAGCAGAAAGCCATTTTTAGCGAAAAATAAAAATGGCCTTATTCGTAGACCATCATTTAATTGCGAATAACTCGCAAACTACTGCACGTATTGTGTTGCTTTTACGTTCAACGTATTCAGGCGCTAAAGCTGGTCCAGACCAGTGTAATTTTGTGCCACTTTAAGCGGC
>OX104066.1:91369433-91460828 GCA_944474145.2 Dicrocoelium dendriticum | reverse complement strand
TAAATTCTTCCCAACTTAATTATCCCATACATTACAAATTACGAAAGATATCATTTGTTGATAATCCGTGCAATACACCTTTGTAGGGTTGCAGACTACATTTACTTTCACCCATGCTGTAAACCAATGCGTGAAATATGGAGTTTCAATCAGCACTTCCCTAGCTGTGGCCGTGTGAAACTTTTAAAACAGTTATATATCACACCACACACGGCATTATATGTTACCCATTTATTCAGCTGCCTTTTCCCTAACACGCACGAAACGTTTCAAGTAAAAGGCTATCTTTTATTTGATACGCACATTTTTTGTGCCCTAATCGTTAACATTACCATATATCACTTCCCTACGAACCCTTTAAGAAGATTTAATTCTTTTAAAACATAGCGCAGGTACTACTGCTACCATTTATCAGTGTCACCTCGAGCTATATCTTCCCTTTCAGAATACATCACCATTTATTCACGCAGCGAAGGTTGCTGTCATGGCAACCATGGTTTCGTATGCCCTGACTACCTCCTTCGACCTTCAGTCGTCCATTTTAACACATACATGCTTCCACGTTTAACATCACATTATGGCATAATGGCTCATCTATTCGTAATTCTCTTTCCATGTTCACACGCGGACGTTTGTTCATACCACTCCTCTTATTTCCCATTGTCGGATGTACCTCCGGGACTATTATTTATTACTCCTTGCATCGACCGTTGCGCAGCACGTTACCGCGGGAACTTGCAAGGCAGTTGTGTGTCGAGCTGGTTGTAATGTTAAAACAAGAAGGAGCAATGTGCAATCGGTCAAGAAGTAAATGAGACATGAAAGATAAGAGTTATCTTTTTGGGTGCTACAAAGTTCAGTAGAGACCTATAAATACAGCCAATGTCCGGATCGGGATTCTAACCAAAGTGTTATGTGCGTAATTAGGTTAGGGGGTCAGGTCAGACGGACGATTGAGGCTTCCGACTAACGAGCGTCCAGTTCTTGTGCCGGTAGGTGAAGCGGCCCCAGCACATCGACGTTGGATTGTCTCTTCTTGCTTCTGCAATGGAATGAAGCAAGAACAAGAGCAGTCTCTACACTTTCATATGCCAGCATCAAAATACACTGCATATACCAGTACAACTACAATATCTGTGGAAATAGTAAGGACCAACAATTGTCTAAGCCCCTTTTGAAGGCTACTACGGTCTCAGACGCCACTGAATCAGAAGGAAGTTTATTCCAGTAGTTAACTACTCGCTTCGTAAAAAATTTGCTTTGATGTCCAAACGAGCTCTGTGATGTTTGAGCTTCAGGCGATGCCCGCGCAGACGGTCTTAGGTAGCTAACTCAAACAGATGGGTGGAACTGATACCACTAAGTCCCTTAATGATCTTAAACGTCTCTATCAAAGCCCCTCTCAACCTACACCGTTCCAAGGAAAATAATTCTAAGCTGCTTAGACGATCTTCGTAGGACTTCCCTCGTTGACCTTCAATCATCCTGGTCGCAAGTTTCTGAATCTTTTCTATACAAATGTCGTCACTCCGGAGGTACGGTGACCAGGCCTGAACACAATACTACAGATGTGGCCTGATCACTGCTTTACATAAGGGCAAGAGTACTTAGGCTTTAGTGTTACTCAGCGCCCTCCTAAAACGAAATAACTCGTGTCGTGCTTTATTGGCAGCATGGCGACACTGTGCCGAAGGCTTAAAATTGTTCGCTACAATGACACCTAGATCACAATCTTCGTCAGTACACCGCAATGATGGAGATCCCAAAGGAAACTGAACTGCAATTCCGCTACCACTACTAGTCAATAGTTGACATTTGTTTGAATTTGAGGTAGGTCCCATTGTTTTGACCAATTCACCACAATGATGATGTCTTTAGCCAATGTCGCTTTGTTTCCGTTACTGACTAGCTTCAAGTCATCTGCGAAGATGTAGCAGGGATCCTCAAGAAGAGGAGCCCGGTCATTTATAAACATAAGAAACAGCAATGGCCCTAGAACCGAGCCTTGGGACACTGCTGTAAGCATGGCCAACACTAGAACTCGCTTCCCCAACGCTGACTCTGAATGTCCTTCCACGTAAGAATTCAGAGAGCCATAGTCATAGTAGGGGATGCAATCAAAACCATGTCAGCTTTACCATTAAAAATCGATGATTCACGGAGTCAAAGGCTTTACTGAAGTCCAAATAGCACACCTGTACCGATATCCCACCATCAAGACAACGGCCCTGCTAGCACAAAAAGGACTTTGAAGACGAAAATGTGTGGTAAAGTCCTTAACAGTCAACTATAAACATGAATTCATGGTTAAGGACTTTGGCGACTATTTTGAAGGCGAAAATTGTCCTTCCACTGCAGCTGTATTAAGTACAGAGTGAAGGACTTTGCACCTTGTCCAATTATAAATCAAGGTTTAACAGTGGAGGACAGACACATCAGCGGAGCACGAATGGTCGTTGACGATTGACCTTGAACGGCGTGGACCAATAGCCGTGCACGCACCACGACGATACGCACGCACACACCTAGGCGGTAACCCGGGTACGCCGCACCTAGCCGCTACCCCGTACACCGCACCTGGCCGCTACCCCGGTACGCCCCACGTACTGGCTACCTACCCAAGCTCGCACACCGCTGGATGAACATCTCAGATCCCTACCTGCGCTTCCCGTTAATAATACTATGTAACGCAAGTATCATATCCGCTTACGAATGCAAGGTAAACGTGCGAGTCATAGCTTACCGCTCCCATGACATATTTTCGCTTGCGGCGTAACAAAATGAACGACAGGGGAAAGCGTGGTATCATGGTGCACAGCCTGCTGTCACTGAATGGAGGAAACCATGTTTAACATGGCGCACATACATGGTACATGCAGTCCCACTAGTCATAGTGATGCCTTGGTATTTCCGACCCACTGAGCACAGATAGAGGGAATGGAATTCGATCATTTCACAGTAAGAAGTCTGTCTACCGACGTATAGTAGTGCATACATTAATTTCAAGGACATCAGTATTGATAACAGAGGTCCGTGTTCCGTTTGAAACCGTTACACTTGTTCCATGCTGTCGCCGGGGCAGTCCAAGTCCACCAATTGGGAAACCTTATGTAAGGAATGTTGTTAAGTAATCCACCATTTCTTACCTGCTTGGTGCTTGCACAACCTTTGGGAGTGTCGCGCCATGCATTGCCACGAATGGATTTCAAGTATTTCCTTAGATATTGTGTAACGTCATCGGGTGACTCGTTGCTTCCGGAGAAACGTTTTAATAGAGCAGCTAGGACAAGGATGAAAGGGCAAAGATGTTGCTTACCCTGCATTTCCGTGAATAGCTTCGTTTTCCGGAATCCGTGTTTGTTGCAGGAACCGGAATAATTGATCTCCGCCACCAATGACCGCGTTAGAAGGCGCTGCATCATGAGGCGTACGGTCTCCGACAACGTTTCTCCATGCACACCTTCCAGATAAGTATGCTGCATGCATATGTGAGGTATCAAAGCATACTACCAATTGTTGCCTGCGTCCTGCATCTTGCATTAGTATATCGAACGACTGTAGTTCCTCCACCATGGTCATTGGCAAAGGAAGCTGCGTTGCCTGCTGCCCTGGTTGCCCGGCGATTGTTGCAGCCATCGATCTCATGGAACTCTTCATATGCTCCAGTGTCTCCATAATTTTCTAAACCTTACCTGCGAACGTAAACCCTGTTTTAGAAATGTAGGAAGTTACCATCTATGGACTCCAGTTTATGCTTCATTTCGTCCATATCGCCTGTAGGAAAATGGTAAAATCTCAAGTACATGCTTACGGTGAATGCCATTCCAATTGCTTGTAGGAACGGTGATGAAGGAGGAGTCGGAGGTGGACTCTAGGACTAGGACAATCAAGCTACAAAGTGTAAGCACCAACCCGATGCCGTTTTCCGAATCTGTGGGTTCGAATTTTCACCACAGTTAGATGCGGTATTTGACGCTGTAGTTTAACATTAAGAAAAATGTACCCCTTACCTGTATAAGCTGGTTTGTATCCACCCATGTTGTAGTGCTGGAAAGACCACTGACGTGGGATATTACCCATCGAGCGGGCCAACTCAGTTAAAGAACAGATAGGTGGCGAGCCATATGGAACGGCTGTGGGAACCATGCGCTTCCTGGGTGGCTCAAAGTCATCGTCTTCCGAAATCAAACGACGTGGCATACGGCTGTGATGAATTGTTATATAGATGTGGCAACACACATGAGTCTACGTGGGGGTGTGCCCATGTCGGTTGTTGAATCCGTGTCTTCTGGCAGGTTCGAAAGGTCGACGGAGTTCGCTATTGCAGCAGCCTGATCGAAATCCACTGAAGACTTATGACGGCACCGAACTTACTGGTGCGCCGAAGTATAGTCACACGGGTCAACTTACAGTTCTCGTCCGCCGGCCGGTGTTCCCTCACAGCGTTAACGTATTCCGAAGGGGGCACGTTTGGTAGCAACGCCGGCCGACCGTCCACAAGCAGCCAAGAGCTGCTTATGGTTGTACCCGAGCATCCGGTGGACGTGCTCAGGGAAACGACGCGATATGTTAACGAAGCCATAACGCTGAAATAGATGACTTATGCCGTTCCGTGTGCACAAACACTGATTACGAGAACAATGTAATAGCAACGAAACATTTAATTAATAAATATTGGCTGTACAGGAACACCCACTCCGAAACACCCGTGCTGTCTCCTTAAAAGGTGTGCCGATGAATGCAGCGCCATTGCTTTTTAGACGAGATTACCCGGGTAATCTCGTCAAAAAAGCACAATAAATTGGTAAGACAAGACTTCTTATTGAGAAAGCCATGCTGTTGCGCTCTAATTAGATTGTGCTCAGTCAAGTGCTCACAGATCCTGTTCCTTATAAGCTTTTCCAAGCATCTCAGCATGACGCTGGTCAAACTAACAGGTTCATAGTTAGCTGCCCGGTAGTCGCAGACTTAGCAGGGTACTTTAAATATGGTGACGTTTGTTGATTGGTCGGACGGGAGTGAAACAATTGACCTCTAGACTCTGACATTCTAATCTGGTATAACCTCAAAACTGTGTTTTAGTGTGTTAAAATGCCAACAACCGTTTGCCGCCGATTCGAATGCTAGGCAATACGGTTAACCAAATGCTCTATATTTGGTAAATTAATTAGACAAAGAAATTTCTACACCCTTCTGTCTAATTTTGCAGTATGCGCGTTGTAATGCTAAAAGTAAAAATTAGGTCGCCTGTTTTCATGGATGCTTCATTTAACTAATTTGCAGTCTTGGAAGTCCGTTAAAATCCTTGGATTTCCGCAACTTATACAGTGAAAGCTTTCTTTTGTGCCAAGCTTGTTGTCACGAGCGTCCGTTAATAGTCCGTGGGTTATCGTTAGTGCGTTTTATCGGCGTCCTGTCTAGAGGTTGTTAGAAGCGAAACAGAACACAAACGTGATGTGCAGCAAAACTGTTTTTAAATGAATGCAAACTGGTGTCCACTCAATCAGCTGGGCACGCTGTGTTGCAATATTGCTAATATCCAACTGGCGTTACTATGCGGCTACGTATCGATGGGGAAACATCGAAAGTTCGTACGGAGAAGTCATGGCCCATTGCATCACGGAATAAACCAAATAATTTAACTAGCGATGTGAACGTTCCCTTACGCACAAACCCATAAAAAGCTGGTCGTCCGTAACCCATGCCGTCTGTTACCAAGAGCTAGTACAGCTTGTAACTGTAGCGAAATTTAACGACGAGTGTCACGCGTACCCAAGGCGGTTTGTACCATGTGTTACATCCACGCACACAACGTGTGGAAATCGCCGAAACGTTTGCACTTGCTGATTACGAGCCAAGCACACATGCGTAAGTAAGCCTTTGTCGGAAATGGTTTCCACGAAACCATCTTGTTCCATGCTCTGCAGAGCCTGCCGCCAATTGACTAGCAATAATACCGTGACATTTCACCTACATGACACGGGCGAACGCAACCTGCGGCGTACATTATGGACGTCATCGCTTGTGACGTGTTTACAGAATGCATTCTCGATGTATTGCTTCATGTCGCAAGTAGGGGTGTTGTATCGAAATAAGTCGGCAGCTTGATTGCATTCCCCTCAGTAAGTCGCCGCTTTAGAGGGTGCCTTTTGAAAAGAAACCGGTTGCATGGATGGTTGTGTGAGAGCTGGAACGTTAGAACCTTCAGCTTACGGTCATCCTGAACAACATTGACACGAGCACTGCAATCGGTGTCCCGAGAACTAAAGTGGATGGTTAAAACATTATAAACCACATACTAGACTCGCCGTATTCCTTTGCTCCTTATTTTGCGACGCTTACAGCGCACGCATTTATAAACGATGCGATCATACCTCACGGTATGATACTTGCTTCTTTTGCTGCTACAGCAAACAAAATTGACGTTGTTCCGATGCATAAATGAGGTAAACAGCGAATAGAATTCATCAAAGCTATGAAACAAATGTCCAACAAAGGTGCACCTGAAGTCAGCCTCCATGGTTGCAATTCGAATAACGGCCAAATACGACCTCTTTCATTAGACCTCACTTAAAGTAGCAACTAAACTCAGGTGCAGAGATATCAGCCGTTTTTTGGAAAATACCAGACATAGTCGCATTTTATGCTGCAAAATGGATGCAACTTATTTTTTTATTGCCCACATTTCTTGCAGTTCTATGGTTGCCACTACGACGAACATTGCGAACAGCATCGCTGGAAATATGCTTTCCGAATCAAACCTCAACGAACTGCTTGATGTCGCTTGTTGGGGTGTTGTAGCGGAAAAGTTCCACGGACTGAGTGAACTCATCATCCGTCAGACTGCGATTGATGGGGTGTCGCTCAAAAAGAAGGCGATTAACTGGGTGATTGTGAGACAGATCGAAAGTTGTGACTTTTAGCTTGCGTCCCGTTCTAATGAGGTTAACGCGAGCTTGGCATTCAGTATCACGTGAGCTAAAAGATTTAGAATAATAGAAGCGAAATCCTACTAAACACTTCTCACTCCTGTACTTTTTGACTTCCGACGTGCGCAGAGGACACATCGGTAAATCATCCTGTCGTACTTTACACGTGACAAGTTACACTTTCTGCTGCTGTAGCATAGAAATTGACATAATAAAGAAGCATAAAGTCTGAAACCAAACTATTACACTCGTCAAAACTGTCAAAAGAACGCCCAAGGAAGATTCTCCGGAAATCAGACTCCATGGCGTACGGATTCGAAAATACTGTTTCTACCGCGAATCTGGTTTCCGACACATTCAAACAATTGCAATATCACATTTGCACAGATTTAAATAAAACTGCAAAGGCAGAATGATAGCCGGGAATAATGCCATAAAATGATCATAAACTATTTATTGCGCACTAGTTTTTGCGGGGTAACGGTGCGTATTTTACTTCTGACACATTTAAACAAATGTAATATCACCTTTGCACAGAATTGAATAAAACTGCAAAGCCACAAAGATAGCCGGGAATCATGGCTGGCTAGCAGAACCACCTCCTCGTGGTGCCAGCTGGGTGGTTCGGGTAAATCCCGTTCCAGCAAATGGTTCGGCAGCAGTGTTCCAGGATGTGGTGGGATTTCGCCTGACAAGCGTTCTCCCTATAAAAAGCCACAAGTATCCGTTTAACAACGCTGTGACGTGGCGGATGTGACCCGCCACTAAAAAACGTCACTGCCTCTTCCCTTTCCGGAGGATCATTCACACATCACGGACGTCAATTAATTCAAAGCGTCCCATTCATTCCCCCTTTGATGGCGAACACAAAAAACAAAACACACACAGTCACAATTACCTACTCACACAACATGTCCCCTTCCAAATACACAGTTAAACATAGTTTTACATCTCAACACACATAAATTCCCATGCTATTGGTCGAATGTACTAATTTGTGCAATTGTTCATCATATATGTCTGTAATACCATGATCACGCCCTTGATGGTGTGCCTCGCAGTGACAAGAATAAACTATTTATTTATTTATTTATTTAAAATGACACGAAACTATTTACTGCGCACTGGGTTTTGCGGAGTGACGGTGCTGCGACTACGTCGCAGCCCATAGTTAAGAGGCACCGACTTAGAACCCCCTTGTGGTATGGTACGCCGTGCTAAAAGTGGACCATGGCGCCTTTTGATGTTGTATGGTGTATAATGAACAGGGTCATGCGGATTTAAGGTACGTGGTAATATAAAAGTTTGTGGATTTTAACACTGTTGTTGTTGTTCAAGTAGATAACGGAATGCAGTTTTGAGCCGTGGCGCGTCGTTGAAAGCTGTTATCATGGTGGACGCTCTTCCTACATTAAATGGTTTGGTGAGATTGTATTCGGTAAAATTTGCGGACATGGAACAGGATGTGAAGAAATTTCAGCAGGCTACTGTGACTGCGTTTTAAAAGCGGTCAGTGGTTACTCGAACTCGGTACAAACGCATGAAGGGGGATGATTTGCCAGAAGGGTATCCATACCAATATGTGCATTACCAGTGTGTGTATGGTAAACGGCGAAACGTTAGCGGCAAACGGTAAGTGTGGTATTGATAATGCTCTAACATGACCAACTAGTTATAGAATGCTGGGCTGCAAAGCAAGGTTTTCCATAGTATTCTCTATTGTATTACGTTGTTGTGACTACGTATTCATCTTAAGCCGTCATACCTGCATTAAGTTGGTCATTTAATCCCACCAAACTACCTATCTTTTTATTATTCTATACGTGGCTGTTACGTGCTATTTGTAATGACATCGGTGGCTGGCTATAAATGTGTTGAGCACACTTGTGGCGTTGAGGTCAAAGAGGGTATTCAGTGCGACAGATGCTTGTTATGGTACCATAACAACTGCTCTAGATTAGTCCAGGACTCTATTGAGCTTTATGCCCGACATTCCCAATTAAAGTGGATTTGCTTCCATTGCGTGTGCTTAGCAGACATTGATTCTCGCTTGGTACACGATCGGGCTTTTGATCCAGTTACTCATGTCTCAGCTGTGCATGAGTCTGCTAGTAGAAACTGTGTGCATAGACTAGACATTGCCGAGAAGTTGATTCGTGACCAGAGCTTGCTAATTGAGACGTTGCGTTCAAAATTTGGAGAGTTGCAGTCTTCATTGGAATGTTACTTGCGAAGTGCAGCACTTGCTATGGGTAGACAACGAAACGTTCTTATCTACAATAGAGAGGAGCCAGTCATACGAGAAACCAAAACCCGGCAGGATCTAGACAGAATGCGAGTGCACGATGTCCTTCGTATAACCGGAATATCGTTATACGTTGGTATCAAAAGAGTACATCGTGTTGGCAGCCGGACAGAAACAAGTATGCTCCGCCACCAAGGTTATGCAAGGCCTATCCTGGTTGAGTTTCTGAACCCTATACACCGGGACCTTCTACTTAACAGGGCGGGGTTGGTTGCAAGTCAGACAAATGGTCGGTATCAAATAGCACCGGACACACTAACTTCGAGGACTAAAGCCTCTTGGCTGAGCCGGGTAGATGGTGCTAATACCAGCTTGGCTAACGAATCTGCGGTCTCACACATTGGAATTCATGATAGTGAGCCTCACGTTACGCAGACACCTAAGCAAAACTCTAGCGTTTGCCCTCCTGTGGCAAGGGCAGTCAGCTCGTCTGGACAACCCCTTCACAAGACGCCAGCGAGATAACTCCTGGCCTGCATTTGGTTGTGGAGAAACTTGCTCTTGATGGAAATGTGAACCACACCTCTATGGCGGAAGAGGATAGTGAAGGTTTGGCAATGGGACTTCAGCCGGTGCGTTCAAAAACAATCGAGGCCTCATGCTCGATAGTAGTGGCACCAAAGTCCATGGGTGGTATGCCCTTTTCACAAAATGACAGGATAAATGAAAGACTTGCCACACCCAAATTGGACCGTACAGAAAATCCGAAGTGCAGTGCGGTTAGGTTGACTCAGGTAAATGGGAGGAAACCCGTCGGGAGTTTATCCAGCAAGCCCAGGCGGGCGAAGCCGTGAAAGGGATTATCCCGTAATGCGTTACAGCAGCCCAGCGTTGATTCATCGTCTCAGACAGCTGATCGAAATGCAATGGTACAAAAAACGGGTTATCCCCTCGGGCTCTACGTCCGAGGGGAAACAACCGCGTTCGGAGAGACTAAGCGTGTGGTACACTAATTGTTGTAGTGTGCGTAACAAATGGGGGGAATTAGTGACGCGTTATGAGCATGTTGATGTGGCCGCTGTGTCGGAGTCCTGGTTCTCTCCAGATGACCTTATTGGTGATCTGCTTATAGACTTTGCGTTCTACAGGGCTGACAGGCCCGAGTAGCAGACTGGTGAAGGAATACTCTTGCTTATAATGTGCCAATATAAACACTGGGAGGCTCCATTTGCCATGAGTTCTGCTAATGTTCAGGCGGTATCCTGCTATCTAAGAGCATGGTGTAGATTGGAGATTATAGTATGTGTTTATCGTAGCCCATCCTCCACGCGAGAAGAGGACTGGGAGCTTGGTACGTTACTAAGCCAGGCGGCAACCACCGCAACTAAGTTTCTGTTCGTCGGTGACCTAAACCTTCCGCATGCTGATTGGCAGCATGCTGAAAACAGAGTGGGTACTTTAGAGAAGGAACTAGTAGATTGGATGCACATAAATGCGTTCGGGCAATACGTCAATGTCCCGAGTAGGAGTCGCACTGGAAGTACCCCTTCAACCCTTGATATCGTGATCGCCAGACATGGTCACTTGATTGACCTATGCGCGGAGCCACCCATAGGTAAGAGTGATCACTGCGTTTTGACCTTTCTCTGGACACACCGTGGCTTGCAGCGAACCGTCGAATGGGAAGAGATGTAACTCGTATTGATTTTACGAAGCTGCGGGATCGGGCACTTCAGATCACTTGGGTCCCTGAACAGGACAAGGCCACTTTGGAACAGAGGTGGCTTCTACTTAAAAGTGGACTTTACAGTTACTGTATGAATTTGCTTTTCTTCGCCCCAGGAGACATCTTGGGAAACCCCGATGGTGGAGAAGAAAAATTGCTAGAGCGATAAAGAGGCGCAATGCTGAGTGGAGAAAATATCAAGAAACTTTGGCTTCCGACGTTGGCTGCAGTACAAAAGGTGTCGAAACATGGCTATTAAGTTACAGCGGCAGGCGGATTAATCATATGAGCTTAGGCTGACCAACTTTGCGAAAACTAATCCCACGTGTTATTACAGTTATGTCCAGTCAACGGCTTCTTTAAATGAGGTGGGCGGCTGTCTAACCATTGAGGACGGTACCCGGACTGTAGACGACGTCGATAAAGTAGAAGTGCTGCTACGTGTCTACCAAAGCCTGCATCGGAAGGATAATGGGTCAGCCTTGCCATCACAGCCGCACTGTTCAACTAGCTACACAATGCGGGAAATTATTCTCAGTGTGTCAGAGGTCTTCACAGTTCTGGCCAGTTTGAACCCTTATAAATCTGCCGGTCCTGATAGCGTACATCCCGCCATAGTTAAGCCTCTGGCTGATATCCTTCAGTATCCAGTAGTGGTTATTCAACCCGTCTCTTCAAGAAGGCAAGCTGCCAAGTGATTGGAAGGAGGCGACTATTGTTGCCATCCACAAAGGGGTTCTAAGTCGGTGCCTCTTAACTATGGACCTGTTAGTTTGACCAGTATCATGCTGAAATACTTGGAAAAGCTTATAAGGAACAGGATCTGTGAGCACTTGACTGAGCACAATCTAATTAGAGCGCAACAGCATGGCTTTCTCAATAAGAAGTCTTGTCTTACCAATTTATTGTGCTTTTTGGACGAGATTACCCGTTGTCTTGACGGTGAGATATAGGTACAGGTGTGCTATTTGGACTTCAGTAAAGCTTTTGACTCCGTGAATCATCGGTTTTTAATTGTAAAGCTGACATGGTTTGGATTGCATCCCCAACTATTACTATGGCTCTCTGAATTCTTACGTGGATGGACATTCAGATTCAGCGTTGGGGAAGCTAGTTCTAGTGTACCTGCCTGCACTGTGAACGCGGAATGGAAGGCTAAGGCGGTGCGTGAAGATCCTTGTGAATGGCAGCCATTTGGTAAGGTGCACCTTAACCAAAATTTCCAACTAGGCCCGCTTGCAGTGAATCATTGCCGCCGAAGGCGCATTCCGGTATTGATATCAACTGGAGTACGCTTTCCGTACCTACCGTTTACGATGACATGTCATTGTAAAACGAGTTCCCGCGTAAAAAGTGTTTGCACATCATCGTCACCTATGTGATGTATCCGTTACCCATCTTGTTAATGATTACGTGCAGGACGTATGCGTTGCAGCATGAAGGACGCCCCCTACAAGTGGGATTACGAGGATAGGTTGCTCACTTAACCATGGTAACTATTTTTACGCAGTTCTGCCCATTTGCAGCGGTGCCGAGGGAACAGCGGTATGGGTGATTATCACCTTCACCACTCAGCGCTTCTGATGTACCGTTACAAACAACGATATATGACAGGTTGGGTTCCCATGCTGTGCGCCTTTTCATCTCAGATCGCGGTGTTGCACGGTAAGTTGAGAATCACATGGCCCTAAGTTTGTTGTAAAATGATGTGGTGGCTTGCCAGGAATACGTTGGAAGATGGACTCCGTTATGTGTATCGCACCTGTTGCCACATGTTTTCAAGCTTACCATGTTCCTTAGCGTGAATGTCTTGTGTTCCCTGACTAATAAGATAAGTTATGGTCTAAGGTACGTAAGTGAACATCAAAAGGTAAGTGAAGTCAAGAAGAACGCATGAAGTAGGGTACAAGCAGCGCAGGTAACGCGACAATGGTCTAAGTGGCTCAGAGAAATAAGTGTATAATGCCATGCGAAGGACGTGACCGAGCCATCTTAACTGGCGCAACAAAACCAGTTCGTTTATGGAAATATTCGCATTCCCCAAGATGCGACGTCGAATGTCATTACTATTAACTCGATGTAGCCACCACACACGAGCGATCCTCCTTAAGCAACTTTTGTCGAAGGCAGAAAGACGACGCATGTCTTCCACGCGAATCGGCCGTGAGTCGCACCCATACAACAATACGGAGCGAACTGAGGAGGAAGTCCGGAGGAAGTTCGTCTAAGCCGGCAGTCTTGAAGCGCTTCAACCGCGGAATCCCAATCAGGCTTCCGCTTCCCTGGGTGGATTTAGAGGGACGAGCCGGGGTGGACAACAAGGTTTACTGCATGTACTGGTGGATGGTGGAGGCCAGTTGAAATGCGAGTGAAAGTGCTCGGCCCAGCGGTCCATACGCCTCTGTTGGTTGGTGATCGGAGACCCATCCACCTCACAAATGACCTCACTGACACCAGCCTTCCTGAGGCCAGTGGGCCGAATGAGTTGGAAAAGCCTGCGAGTGTTGCCAGAGAGGGCAGCGGTCTCCATCTCTAAAGCACGCTCAGACCACCATGTCTCGTGATCCTTGCGTAGGCTTTGCTTGAGCAGCCGGTTGGCAGAACGGCGCCGCTCGGTGCAATCTGATGCCGCGGGGATATCTTTGCGGCGTTCGAACAGCTCCAGGGAACGAGCAGAGATCCAAGCCTTCAAGGGGCGTCGCGTTAGGCCGCAGCACGACTGTCCGGAAATGGTCATTGCCTTCCGTATACAAGTGCAGTGTTGTTCCACTCCTTGCGGTGATTGCAACTGAGTGCATATGCCAGTGAAGACTACTAGCTCGCCTGAACAGAGGAATCAGTTAATCTGTTGACATGAATCTTGCGATGCTTTGTGTTTCGGGACCCACCAAAACACATACAGATTTTTGCGCAGAACAGAGCATGATTTGAGTCGACGAGGGTAGACCAAAAGGACCTGCAGTTCAGTACGCTGCCGCGCCATCTGAAGCTAATTTCAATGTGCTCAATTTGAGACCACGGTTGCGTTGAAGAAGGGGACGCCACGTTGCGGTACGCTTCTACGTACGCCTGAAGTTAGTGCTCGCAAGAAACAGACGGTTGTCTTCGCACAATGGGAGAAGTCTCCCTCCGTTATCAGAGCTGTTTTTATTGAGCGGGTGATGACCCCCAAGGTGGCGTTCATATGATAACCGGCGGTCAACCCTGCATTAAAATCCCCAGCAAGGATAACGACATTCGACTTTTTAACATTAGTCAAGAGTTGTTGTAGATCCCGGTGGAATTCGTACTTGATTGATTCCCCTCTGCAGTCAGTTGGAGCGTACACGGAGATAACAAATCAGTTGTGTCTCTGTTCGCGGTGCGTAGTGATTTTACATGAACCCAGAAGCCGAACTGCACGTAGTCGGCTATTAATAGGCAACCAATCCAGTAGTGTCGCCTCGGCCTTGTCACTTAGTGCTATACCTACACCAGCCAGACCCGCTGAGGCTGCTTCTGGATCTACAGAAAGACGCAGGTGATGTCTGGCTTCGAAGTCAGTGGGGGATATCAATGTAAGTACAGTGCTGGGATCTCGCAATGGCGTTACTGAAAGGCAGCAGATATCAATGTCTAGGGAATCTAGAGTGCGCGCTAGACCGGCTTGCTGTCCAATCTGCATGTGGGTCCCAACGTTGAGGCACACCAGACGGAACGAGGATCGAGGACGAAGGAGAGCAATTGGTTGAACCCCATGGTCTGCGGCGCAACCGGAATCGCAGGCAGATTGTTGAACACCTGAATCGGGTAACGGAAAGTAAGGGTTGTTAACAAACACGCAATGGGCGTGTGATGAAATAGCGTGAAAGTGACTAGCAGAGAGTAGTGGATGAGCACGTTGTAATGCAGTCCATGGTTTTGGACTCAGTCGCACACCGGCAAAAGAGTAGACGGGCAACATGCTGGCGGATCTACCGAACATTTCCCTTAGGATGTACGTTTCCGCGTTATCGTGAAGCTCGGAATGCTTGCAGGTGTCATTTACGAGCTGCTAGACATAGGTATGAGATGGAGCTGGCGAACTCAGCGTCCGCGAATCACAAAAGACTCTTCGCCTACGTCAAAAGGCGTAGAAACATTGCCTCATCTATCCCAATGTTATTAGGCAGCGACGGCACCACTGCCACTACTGATCACGAAAACGCATGTCTACTCAGTGCGCAGTATGCGGGAACTTCTGTTCGAGATGAGCAATTGCCGCATCTTGACTTAGCAATGAGAGTCCCCCAGGACTCCTATTTAACACACGTCACAATTTCGGAGGCAAAATTCTCCATCTTCTTCAGGCTCTAAACCCTGCTAAATCCGCATGCATGGATGATCATCACCCTAAGCTTCTGTACGAAGACGCAAGCAAGCTATGTGGCCCAGTGACGCGTCTGGTTCAATTGTCGCTTCGCAGCTGCTCTTTTCCAAATGACTGGTTGCTATCGTTTGTCCGATTTTCAGAACGGAGACAAGCATCTCCTTGCCAGTTACACACCAGTAAGTTTGACAAGCGTACTGGTTAAGTTATCGGAGAAGTTGGTCAGAGATGTGCCAGAAGACCACCTGCGGGAGTATGGTGTGCTCAGTCCACTGCAACACGGTTTTCGCAAGGGTCATTCTTGTATGACTAATTTGCTAGTAGCACGCGAGGGTGGGGCGGATGCTTTGGATCAAGGGCATGCAGTTGCTGTAGTGTTTCTTGACTTCTCCAAGGCGTTCCACACTGTATCGCATTCTCGCCTTTCCTTGAAACTTCGGTCCTATGGAATATCCGGGGTGCACTAACATGAACCACCACGTTTCTGGAAAGAAGGGAGATGGGTGCTGGTGTGTGGTCTAGTCTGTCTTTCCGACTGTCAGTCCACACTTGGAACACTGCATCCAGGCTTGTCCACCTTGCTTAGTCAGGGACAGGATGTCAGTGGACAGTGTTGAGAGTTCGAACAAAACTGGTCCATGGACTGCGGAACCATTCATACCCAGAAAGACTACTTGCGCTGGGAATGTTCTCGATGCACGCTCGTCAACATCGAGGCGACCTAGTCTTGACCTATCGTCTACTTACCGGTAAAACCGGACCCGATGTATCCGGGCTATTCCAACCGGCTCCGCTTCCATCGCTCCGAGGTCATTTGCTAAAGCTACACAAAACGCGATGGGATGCAGTCCGGGCGGACTTTCGTTTATCACGCGGAGTGGTAGATTCCTAGAATGTACTGCCCTAGAATGTGTTCGTTGCACCAACAGTGAAATATTTCGAACACCGACTCGACGCTATTGGCCTTTAATTCTTAACATCCCCCTTCACGTCTTAGCTTATTCGTCCTATGGAATTATGTAACCTATTACGTTTCTTTTTCCTTGACGGTCATATTACATTCGTACCTCTTTCTTATTTCACGAGTCAGTACGTGGTAATTTGATAAACACACACCTTTTAGCACCATGCCTCCAATTTTCGAAAGCAGCAAGTGTGGCGAACTTGAACTTGCGACTTTTGAGGCGAGCTCTCGGCACTTTTGAGCGGCGGCTAGTGCCATTGTTGATTAACTCCTACCTTCGTCCTCATGTTGAATATGCAATTCAAGCCTGGTGTCCATGGTTAAAACGAGACATCCGCCTCTTGGAACAGCCCCAAAGAAGAGCCACAAAGGCAACACGTGGACTATCCGGTATAAGTTACGAAATGCGTCTTCGTGTACTCGGTGTGTTCTCATTAGATTACCGACGGCTTCGCGGAGATCTTACTCTTACATACCGGATACCAACCGAAAGCCAGCATCCATGTACATCACGATTGACTCTAACCCCATACAAACAAAACCGAGGCAACCACCTAAAACTAATGACGCGACACTCTCGTTTGAATTGTAGAAAGTATTTTTTCTCACTTAGAATCTGTTCTCACTGGAATGCATCATCAAACTATGTGGTGAGCGCACCAGATGTGACGACATTCGAAAGACTCTTAGATTTTCATCTTAGTGATAAACGATACACAACACTTTGCTAAAGTGCAATGATTTAACCACTGATACTTTACGTTCCACGTTAGAACATTTTGATTTTAATTTTCTTTTGCATATCCCTCCTGTGGGTCTTGTAAAGTTATGCTTTTTATCCCATCATACACCATTGAACCATTGAACCGCCTAGTAGCCGCCAGCGCGCCGTCCATGTGAATGTCCACATGACTGCACTTTGCACACCCAACGAATAAGTCCTTATTTGTGATTACCATTTCCTTTTCAGAATTATGCCTCGCATCCGCGTCTTACCTGCCAGTCCACGGCCTACATGTATGTCCACATGCGTCCACTTTGGAAATCGAGTCAGTACGTGGTAATTTGATAGCCACACACCTTTTAGCACTATGCCTCGGAACCGCCTACTAGCCGCCCATGTGAATGTCCGCATGACTCCACTTTGAACGCCGCGTCAGTACGTCATTGCATTATTACCATATAGTAATCAGTAACATGCGTCCCCTCCGCACCTAGCTTCCAGTGCCCTACGTTCACGATCGCCCAAATGAGTACCACGCCCAACATCTCGCCGGCATGTCAATCACCGTACCCCGTCTGCTCAATCGTTGCGCCTTTAAGACTTCACGTAAGCTGCCCTACTGCAATGGTTACCTGCTCAGTCCCATGACGCTTGCCCGTGCTTCCGTGTTTTGTAGCCGAACCCGTTTGCAACACCACTGGTATTGAATTTGCACAACTACCCCCTGGTACGTCCTGCTCCGGTGAGTCCGCCATGATAACTACGTCCGCTTTCCCATACCTTTGTGAACGACCCCACGGCCCTTTTCAGGACCACCCTCTGTCACATCCACTTATGTTGCCTCATTACAAGCCCCTAGTGTCTACGCAGCGGCTTGCATGCAACGCACCAATTGGCGGTTTGTTCAGTGGGTTGGTCCGTAATCGTCACCCACATTCTCTACCCTCGTATTACATTACACCTTCCTTACCACATCACCTCGCTCTCCTGGCCTCGATGTACTAAGCGTTTTCAGTGCTGTTGCTACCTCATCATGTGCTTGTAACCATTCCCATCGACTGCTCTTTTTAGATATGCATCCAGTGGACATTTATGTTGCCACATAGCAGCCTAACTGCCCAATTTGTGCAAACATGAGTGTAAGTTGATTACGTAAGTTCACTTTCTGTGAGGCGCACAAGTATTTCTTTCCCATGTTCGTTCGAAACACCATTTACCATTCACCGTTCCTCAGTGCTTGCGCGTTGTGGGTCAAGAGCGCGAAAACCGCTCCCATAATGTCGCGAATATTTGGAATCGGTAAACACGTCCGCGTTGCATTTCATGCCATTTTTCAGAGATTATGCAGCCGAAGGGATGTGAGCAGTTCGCGTTCCATGATCCACAACCTCAACTTCCATATCACATGCGTATACCTTGCATCCATATCATTTACAACCGACATTCCGTCCATGCTTCTTGAACCACCACTTTAGCGCAACTCAGTGGCCTCCATCGTAGGGATGATAACCTCCCTAATCGCGGGTATATTCCGTGTCCATGTTCATGGCGGAGGCATGCAAAATCTATGATGTATACTTTGACAGTTGCCATTTTTATAACACCGGAGTAGGACCTACATAAGCCGCTCAACAAGGCATGTGGAAGCAACTGCCGCTGCTTCCATGGTAGCGGTGTTGGTGCACCTGCCAAAACACTTACACGGAAACAGTAAACAACGTTCATGGAGTCGCGTAACGTTACACGTTCGCCTCATTACCGACCGTAATGATGACACCCGTATGCTGTCAGGCTGGGCTCAATAAACGCCGGCCCACAACGTCTGTGCAGCCAACCATATACCCTAGCCTTGTACCTTTGATGAAACACGTGATATGGGACAAACACAGGATAACCACGAGTTGGTACTCAAGGCATGTGCACCCAATATTTGAACCTCACCTAGAGGTAATATTGATGTCAGTGGCTTGGAACATACATGGTCTAAGTAACCGCCGTTGATGGAGGCAGGTACAGTTACCGGCGTTATACATGTTTCTCCATTGCACACACATAGGCTTCAACTAGTGACGCCTAAATGGCTACCACTCATTTTGCAAGCATGCGTCCCCTCTTATGCCATCTATAATACTCCTCCGTGCAATAGTCATGCGGTCGAGGTAACAAAGAGAGCACTCTTCAGTGCCGACAAGCATGCCACAGCTGTGACAATTACATACGCTTACTATGACTGGCCCGCATTAATTCGCCCCCAATTCCGTGGATGGGTCCGTAATCCTACACCAGATTCTCTGCGCCTCTGTTACACCTCCGGTTCTGAAGCATAGCCATTCTATGACGTGAACGATAAATGACATTCATTTCCCAGCGTTGCCCCTTTGATAGTTATGAGATTTCGAACACTCCCAACTCAGACTACAGCAGTGCCATTTCGTTATATTGCCTGTTCTCACTACCAAACTACCGTCCCAGTGACGCATACGTCTCCAGTTGCTGTACACCTTCTTCGTAATGCGCAGCGCTTCCTATGGCATTGCATTCAGCGACCCATTACATTATTCAGTATTCCTCAAGTATGTTAACGTGAGCACATTTACTTTTACATACAATGCGTGCTTACTTACTTGCTCATTAACTTTTAGAAAGGTTCAGTGCTTGTTGCTTACACGAACTCAGTATGCAAGCCTACATCGCAGTTCACAGGTGCAAGTAGCAACAATCAAGGCCATAGCCTGTTCTTGTGCTGCTTGACGATTCCCAGCGCTGACATTCCAAGGAAGTAACAGGCCTCCACACATAGGAAACATACCCAGTTACCAATCGAGGAACGCGTTACGACACTTCCTCAAGTAACTCATAATTGAAAACACCCATATGCACTCCATTAATAAAACAGGTTTAAATAGATATACATGCGTTATCCTACATTTATATATCCATTTATAAATATTTATATTTATATATTTGCAGGTCTTCAGGAAGGAGATACAAAAATTCCTATGTTTTGGCAATCTACAAAGCATCTTCCATATCTGCGATTCGCAAGACCACTTCTTTGAAACTGGCCCTGATGTAGCTTGAGGACGCCCAAGATGTAGTGCACGACATCTAAGCACCTTGAGCTCAAAACTCATCCACATTCATTGTGGTTACCGTTCTAGCACCTAAGAGACTTGAACGGTATCCGACGCACCCATTTTCCAGGGTTTAAGAATAGCAAACTGAATACAATATGATCTTATTCTTCAACGACCTCTTCCTTCAATCCTTATTTCTTAGCTACATCTTCATTCCTTCTCTTCAGACTTACATTTATCACTTTCCAACTTCTTGACCACTGGATCCGTGGAAAAAGTATTAGGCTTATGACCTCTATGGTACTCCTAGTAAAGGCATGCTACCAGACCTAAGCCTTGCATAGGATGATGAAAGCGTTTTCTGCTGCTGATGCACACAAGCTTAGCATTAGAATTGTCCAAAATCGTCTAAATGCCGGCTTTAAGTGAACCTTTATGTGTCTTCCTAGATGTCGGTTGCCAGCGGGCCCTAATTGAAGCTTTTTCATTAAGTCTGAGCACTAGTTACTATACTCAGCAGTTTCCAAACACTAGCAGTAGGTAAACCGCAAAATAAAACATATATCTTTCTTATTGTTGACAAAGAGCGCACTTTGAAAGTTCTAGGCCCAAGAATCAGACATTTTGCTCTCCACTTATTCGCTCTTGGCCCCATATACTTAGCTTTATCTGGTATACATGTGCCTTTCGCTATTGGCAACACTAGTAGACAGTCATAATGAAAACCAGATCCTCTTCTTTAACTGCTTTTGCTCGTAAAACGCTCGCATTTCCAGATGTCATTTCACTGGCACGAAGGCTAGCCAACGACAGAGAGGCCCCTGTCACACTGGCTGGCTGGAGCACCAGAAACTTTCCATCACCACTTTTCTTATCTTGGCCGCCCGTGTATCAATTATCTTTTAGCTGGCTCTAAAGCCTACCATGCGTTATGCGTAATGGCGGTTGAACGACCAGCTCCCACTGGTTTTTGTTACTATTCTACTCCTGATTTACCTTATCGCTCTTTGCTTAGGGTGCTAGAACAGCTCTTGCCAGGAAAATCAAGAAAGAAATAGTCGGTGTGACATTAGAGTACCAGTTAACATTGCCATCTGGATGAACACCGCCGGCACTATCTTCGGAACTTAAGAATGGAGAGAAATAAATCGAAATTCATCAAAGAGCTGCACAATAGTGTGCATCTACACATGAGGCATAACAATAACTCAAGTGTGAGCAAGCTCAACCACCAGAAGTAGAGCTGTTAAAGCCCAACCAATGTAGACCAAAACGGATTTCACGCCCAAATGCAATTAGCTAAATTTTACTAAATTTTCCCATGCTTATTTCTTTATTATTGGTGACAGGCTCCTGTAGCTCACTGATGTTAGAGACAGAGCCTCATGAATATAGAAAATCGGCTCTAAGGGATAAATCTTGTGATGTTTAGCTAAGTAATGTGTGTATTTTGCAGGCCGAAATCTGTCAACGGATCTGAAAGATCCCCTGGGTTACTCAGGTAGACCTGGCTCATGCGGCCTTGTTGTAAGCTTTAGAAAAGCTTAGAGGCTTAAAAAATGCTAAACTCTATTTTACTGGTTGTTTATGTGGCTCAGTATCCCCTGAAAACGGTATGCTGTGGCCTTCTAACCGTGAGTTAATTACAGGCTCCCCTGAATTCCCATGTAGATATAATATTCCTTGCTGGATTTCTAGCGTTTTCGCGCAAAATCATCCCTTATTTGCATATATTTATCATGTATGCCTGCAAAGTTTCCTTTTCGGCCACCTGCGCAGCCCGTAGTTGTCGCAGGGTATTACGGGCTAATTAGGGCATTTCTGGATAGCTATGCCCATCTAGATCATACGCCGCTTCCCTACTTTTTATGTTTTCTTTTCTTTTTTCTACTATCTGCTTGCAAAGCAGAAAGCCATTTCTAGCGAAAAATAAAAATGGCCTTATTCGTAGACCATCATTTAATTGCGAATAACTCGCAAACTACTGCACGTATTGTGTTGCTTTTACGTTCAACGTATTCAGGCGCTAAAGCTGGTCCAGACCAGTGTAATTTTGTGCTACTTTAAGCGGTGTTGTAACTGTAGAAAAGCTTTTTCTTTTATCTGAGAATAACTCAGGTTGAAATTTTGCACCGGAGAGCAATATCAGCGTAAGAAAAGTAGGGCTCTATATTTTTGTTAATTGGTATTTTTCTACTGAAGCGCGCAGATTTATTTTCTCTCAACAAATTGTTTCTATTCTTGTCTGCATTTATGGAAATTTTTTTATCTTTTCGTATGCCTTCACTCATTTCTTCCATGTGCGCAACAACAATTGGGGCAACTGAGTGGCCAATTAATGTGCGATGAATTTAAAGTGAACTTGTGGCGAATTGGATTCCGTTCCAAGGAGAAAAGGCACAACTACACCTCCGCGAAGTTTTCACAATAAAAGAACAAGGAGCTCAATATCGCCCTAAGGAACCAGAAAAACGTCATTGTGGGCGCCTGAGACCCAGTAGCTGTATACTAAACAGTGCCAATGCATTTGTAATTGCTAACGATGAACATATATTTATATTTTGCCTACTTCCATGCAAGAGCATCGGATTAATGTAAGTCTTGATCTGAACCCTTTAGGGTGCAGCCTCTAGCAGGTCTAGAAATATACCTATTTATTTATTTTATTATTATTTATTTAAAATGCCTCACGGAGGTAGTGGTCTATAATGTAAATGACCGTTTAAAAGTTCACACCATCAAGAAGGTACTGATGGATATCTGCGGTCTAGAAGGTAATTTAATCAGTTGCTCCAGACTGAGGAAAAGGGCTATTAAAAACCAATGTCCCGCGCTATTCAGGTTTGATACAGAGCGTTCGGCCCGTTAATTCCTGTCTTACCAAAAAGACTTCTGGTCGCGCACAACCTTTGTCCAGTTAAAATTAGTGAACGCAAAGACAGCCATACAACGCCGTTACGAAAAGCTTTTTGCATCCAAACCTACTAATGAGCGGACTCCTGGAATATCTTCTGATCCTCTGCAGGATTTTGTCACCCCGGAGGCCTCCCACATAGTTGATTTAGATGTCTCAGAAGATGTAGCTCAGGGTGAGATCAAGCAAATGGTACAAAACCATTGCTCAGTGGCAGAAATGCTAAAACTGGAGGTTATGGATACCCATGACCCCAAGCGAGTTTGAGAGATAAGTAGTTGTCCTGAGAAGAAACCCGGGACTTGTTCGCCTACATCCGAGTTCCCACTCGGTTGTACAGATCGTCCCAATGGACCAGGAGGGCAAGTCGCAGAGGCATCATTCTCAGAGACGATCAACGCAGCAAGCTGCGCCTTGCCACCCGAAGTACCCCAATTTGGTCGGCGAGCATCTAATATGTCACCTGCATGGAACCGACACACGCCGGCTCCTCCAACTAAACGGCCTCGCGAGCAAAATACACCATACTGCTTGCCTGCTACGGCCATACCATTCATTTCTGCGTCAGAAACAGCCAAGCCGGTAGACGCACTGCACACGGTACCAAAGGAAGAAATACTACGTTTAGTACCATTGCTTTTAAGGTTCCTGATGACACATCCTTGGAAGTGTTCAGGAGCTGGATTCATGAGGTCAATGGAATCCAAGAAAACCCACTAGAGATTGTGCGACTGAACAAAAGAATAAGTAAATTCGCGGCACCACTCGAATTAAGTACTAGGGACGAATCAACTCTCCGAAGTGTAATGACAAGTTGTGAAGAGCTGCGTTATAGAGCAGAGCTGAAACAGCTATATTTTGGGCCACTGAGGGTGAACCGACGTAGGGGCAAATCACACTTCGAGCCTGGATATCGGGTTTCTCACACCCATAGTGATCAACAGGTTCCCGTTCTATTCTCATCTCAGAAGCCACACACACGTGAGCTTGAACCAAAATTTCCACCTGAAGCGACGATGGCACCCGGAGCCAAACGGCCCCGCGTAAGGATGACTCCGAAAAAAGCACCGAAGGCAGCTACCCAAACCTCACACACCCATGAAACAGCAAAGTGTGAGGCATCCTTCCAGCTGACATCCGAAGGGGATATTTGGCCGTATACTACCCAGGTACTTAACGTACCCGAGGATCTTTCTTTGGATGCATTTACGAGAGCTATCCTTGCAGTATTTGGTTTAGCAACACGTTCGGTACGTGTTGAGAGACTACCTAAAAGAAGCAGTAAATTCCCTGTACCGATCAAAATATATTTTAAGGATGAAACAACTTTAAATACCGTCGTAACAAACTTTGAACAACTACGCAGTGCAACCATGATGGATCAACTTTTTCTCAAACCGCGAAAGCTAGCGGTAATGAAAATAGCCCGCGGTAACAGGGAAACAATCACACGCCCCATATCCACACACCGGACTTCCGCAGCTAGTACATCACCCAATATTATTCAAAGTTCTTCTCACCATGTACCAGATAGTCCGGACTCTGGAGTACCTACCTTATCCCACTGGTTGTTACCGCCACAACAACTACCTGAGCGGGCAAATTCCCTTCTTTCTACACCACATCACGCGCCTTTTTTATCCCAGGTAGGGATGAGCCGCGACAAGCTCATCCCGACACCCAATACGTCACCAACGAAAAGCACGCTCTTACTTCTTTTGACCCAGTTCCTACAGCTTCTACAGATGGCCCAGTAGCTCTTCGTGCACCCTTTATGTCATCCATAAAACTGGGAGACACTGGCCAACTTTTCTCCATTATACTCATAAATGCCAGGTCGCTGAACAACAAGATGCATATTCTACGCCCTTTGGCTATTCTTGCTGCGCCTGATGCAATACTAGTCACCGAAACATGGTTTGGTGCCTTTACGTTCGATGATTCCTTTTTCATTCAAGGCTACCAGCTGTATACACATTCGCGTACACACAAACGAGGTGGAGGGTGTGCTATTTATCTGCAGCAAAATTTCTCTGCTAATATCGAAGTCCTAGATAACACCGAAATATTGGACTCTATATGGATAACGGTTGATGCCATGGGACCCAAGTTACTACTTGGATGCATTTACAGGGCTCCTGATACATCACCTGTGAGTGACAAAGCGCTAATAACTACTTTTGAGCTAGCTGCGAGCCATCCATGTGCATGCAAGCTTGTGGCGGGCGACTTCAATCTTCCTGAAATCCAGTGGTTTCCACCCACTGCCCCAGCGAAGTATAGTGGGCTATTAGCCTGCATCAACTTGGGAGGATGGGTGCAGCATGTATCAACGCCGACCAGGTCTAAACACCTGTTAGACCTGATATTTACACTGGGTATATCCAATATACGTGCATCTGTAGGCCTAGAGTTTCCGGGGAGCGACCACAGAGTGGTATACTGCTCGCTGTTTGCAACCATCCCGGCAATCTGTACGAGTAGATCAGAGGCCATTGAGATATACCGGCCGATAAGCTCCATAGACTGGCCCACATTTGCCACGATTATTCGAGCAAGGAACTGGGAACAGTTCTTTCTGTCCGACTCCCTGGAGCAATCGTCCGCAATATTTTATGGCGAACTGCACTATTGTCTAGACCTATTGGCTCCATTTACTCCTTTAAATAAAAGTTCAGGAAAAATTAGGAGGCAAACTAAGCTGCATGCAAGGTTGAGGCAACTACGACGTTCCTACTACAAGACGTTCAACTTTGCGCATGTGCTGAGAGCCAACGAGATTGCGAGCCAGCTATCGTCCAGGTCTGTATTGATTAAAACATCCCAAGAAAGAGCAGCCATGGCCAGTGCAAACAAAGCCAAGCACCTCAGCTGGCTGCTGCGTTCTCGCACTCCTCATTATGGAGCAAAGATCACTTCCATACGCGTCGGCCCTTGCAAAGCAAGTGAAGATCCACGGACTATATGTGAGATGTTCAACTCTTACTTCAAAGAGTCCCAGTGTGAAGAACTGTCCCCGGTCACTACTGAGCTGGATGTGTCCACAAACCAGCTGCTCTCCACGGTTCAGTTCGATCTAAATGGCATCCGTTCCGCTATCAAAACCATAAAAACATCCACCAAACTTGGTCCTGATGGAATTCCACCCATACTACTTAAGAAATAGGGCGATGGCCTTTCCATACTCCTCTTGAAACTCTTCACACTCTCTATGGAGAAGGGCCAATACCCATTGACTTGGAAGCACTCTGTCATCACACCGCGCCATAAAGGTGGCTCCGTACAGGAAGTCAGCAACTACCGACCTATAAACTACACATCTATTCTCTCACGTGTGATGGAGAAATCGGTTAAGCGTGCGCTTATGGCCTGCTTGAATGCAGGAGGCCACGTTAGCAGGTCACAGCATGGTTTTCTAAGCGCACGATCCTGCGCAACCTGCCAGCTTGATTTTCTCAACCTGGTCACTGGCGCGATTGATTCAGGTCTGGCGATTATTACGCTATACCTCGATATGCAAAAGGCATTCGATAGGGTCCCACATAAACGCCTATTACATAAGCTCAAGGCTTACGGTGTAGTCACCCCTCTGCTTGACTGGCTTAAATTCTACCTAACCGGGCGTACGCAGTCCGTGAAGGTAGCACACTTTGAGTCCATCCCTGTCACAGTTTCCAGCGGTGTTGTGCAAGGCAGCGTGCTTGGACCAACCCTGTTTTTGATTTATGTGAACGACATCTGTAGCAGCCTGCGCCATGGTCGCCCATTCCTCTTTGCCGACGATATAAAGGTCGTATATGTCTTCCCACCAAGCGCCAAAGTATCCGCACAACAAGAGATCCGTGAAGACCTGAAGACCTTAGAGTCGTGGTGTCAAAATTGGCAAATGACATTCTCTGCTGATAAATCTAGTATTCTGACCCACAAATGCTCCATATCGGATGGTGCGTTTACGTTGAATGGTATGCCCATCCGACTTAAAACGTTAGCTACTGACCTAGGTATTCGCTATTCTATGACCCTCAACTTTTCAGAGAATGTGCAGTATCAGGTAGCAAAAGCACGCAGAATGGTCTTCCACATAGGCCGCCACATTAACTCGGCTGAAGCACGGTTGGAGCTTTACCGCAGTCATGTTCGTCCGCAGCTGGAATACTGCCCCTTCATCTTCAGTAATTTGCGGAAATCAGACCGCATATTGCTCGAAAAGGCTCAGCGGCGGTTCACCAAAATAGTAGCCTCACAAGGCCTAGCGCTTAGTTACCTACAGAGGTGTTACCATCTCAAACTCCAGCCTCTATGGCTGCGGCGCATTATCTTAAACCTGTGCTTCTTACATAAGTTAATATACCAAGCGGTGCACAGTGATATCCCCAGCCTGACACTGAGAACAGGATCAGAATTCAACCTCCGATACAAGCACTGCACAGTTGCCCCGCTGCCAGCGAGGAAGAAACTACGTTCACGTTTCTTCCTTATCGCTTATGTAAATATCTGGAACAAATTACCTTCACAGCTGCGGGAGATTCACAACCCACAGGCTTTCAAGCAGGAGGTACGAAAGTTTATGTGCCTGGATAACATAAGACACCTTTTCAACATCTGTAATTCTGATGACAACCTTTTTGAGACCGGCCCCGATGGGGCATAGATCACATTTTGGTCAGCTCTGGCGCAACTTTGTATTGCGCTCAACTAGGCTTCATGACAGGAGCATCTTGGGCTCACAGGTCCTCCCCATGCTTTGCGGTCCTTGTCACACCACGTGAGAGATCTCGGCCCGATCATTTGCACGCATCTTACAGATGCTTGGACTGCTAATCCGACCACAAAAGGTATTCAGCCTACCCCAGTAGTAGCTGAGCTCTTTACTGGCTCCCACCGACACTTAGTTAAATAGGAAGTCTTGAAATAGAAGACGCTACCGCAAAGGCAACCTGGAAACACTAATCGGTAGCTCAAATCCTTTGGAAGCTCCTTCTCGACGTCCAGTTTCTTACTGCTCAACAGATCAGCACGTAAAGCTGCCTTGTACTATTGAATGGGAGCATCGTAAGCCTGTAGGAACTGACCAGGTAGGATATTGCATAGCAATGGGGAAGCAATCCGAACGGACAAACTTTACTTCACTTCTTCCTTCTCTTCTACACTTTGGTTCCTTCGTCTCCATCTTTACCCCTTAGTATTTTCCAAATACCTAGTCCACTTGGTCTCTTGCGAATACTTATACTTGTGACCCATGAGTCACGTCTACTAAAAACATTTTAACAACATTAAGCCTCATGTGAAATGCCAGGTTCTAGCGTTGTTGTCCACACATATGGTGCACCCGTAAGTTACCATTTATCTGTCTAAAATAGTCGTATAAATTGCCTGCTTTATAGGTATTTCTACTAGCCTACGTAATCGGCCTCTACTAGTTGCCCATAACCGATGCCCTCCCCTAGGTTTAAGTACTCGCTACTTTACACTGCTGATTATATAAAAGGGCCACCTACCCACCTCGAAGGCAATATCACCATAACCTATATTCAGACATTTACTCCCCACTTAAGCTTTCTTGGCCTGTACATTTAGTTTTATCTGAGTTATACGTATGCCTATCACTATCGGAAACGCTGGTAGACAGGCATTATGAAAAACCAGATCCTTTTCTTCAATCCTATATGCTTGCACAACAATTTTTCCGGATTCCCTCTCTCTGGCAAAAAGCTAACCATGCGGCAGTGAGGCCCCTGTCACCTGAAAAGCTAGACACCCAGATATTTTGACCACCACTTCTTTTTTCCTTGGCCGTTCGTACGTAATGTTAACATTTACCTGGCTCCAAAGCCTACCATACGTAATGCGTAATGGAGGGTGAAAAACCAGCTCCCACTTGTTTTCCGTTATCTTCTCTGCTTGCGTTATATCATTGTTCATTCATTTTGCCTGACAATGTGGAAGCTTCCCTCCAGGAAACCTCCTAGTTAATAGCTGTTGTGATCTCCCAGTTTTCTATTACCTTACACTGGTGAATATCACTTGCACTTGCATCGGACTCCCAACCAAGAGGGTTAGAGCTCAAAATAGCAACGCGATGAAGAAATGGTGTGCTTTAACAGATGAGGCCCAATAATCCGTCACAAATGAGAAAGTGCAACCTCTATAAGATGAGGTGATCGTACCTAACCAAAACAGCATTCGTGGTATTTCCCACCTGAATACATTTCGCTAATTTTTTGGACACCTATTTCTCTATTATCAATAGAAGACATCTCTAGCTCATTAGCATTGGTGGCACATCCATTACGATATATAGCACAACCTCAAAGTGCTGAAACTGATGATGTTTCTCCAGGGAACGATTGCGTTATTCTGGTCCAACACCACAGGTACTTGCATCCGACTCTCAGCTAAGAGAAATAGAGTACTAAACTAGCAACTTAATGCACAGTTGTGTGCTTTAGCACCTGTGGCCCACTAATCGGTCATGCTTGAGCTGGCGCAACCACCAAAAGAAGTGGTATTCGTGTCTAACCAAAGCGGAACCCAAGGTGTTTCTCACCTGGACACATTTTGTGAATTTTCTCACATTAGTTTTTTTTATTATCACTGGAAGACCACCCTGGCTCATTAGTGTCAGTGATACAACCATAATGACGTATAAAATAGCCTCAAAGGGTCGAAACTGGTAATATTTCTGTAGGAAATGCTTGCGTTATCCAAGTTCAGACGAGGCAAATGAGTTTTATGTTCCCTTGTCTTATCCATATGGACTCAGCTCATGCGGCTTTGGTATAATTTTCGCATCCACATCGGAGCATTAAAAACGTTGAATTCCACATTCATAGTGGATTCTGCGGCCCAATATACTCTGAAAATCGCACATGGTCGCATTCTGGCTGTGGGCTAGCTACACCATATCCTGTGCTGTTCTACCTTTATAATAATTCTTATAGCCTACCTAGTATTTCCCTAAAACCTTTCCGTCTGTTTTCCCAACTTTTACTACGTTTACTGAGAAAGTATGCTTTTCGGCCCACTGCGTCATACTTCGCTACTGCAGCGAATTACACGTTAGCTTAGGCATTCCCAGTTACTACTCCATATTCGGAACCTATTACGTCTAGTCTTTTTGTATTATTTCTTTCTTTTTTCTGTATCTGCTTCCAAAGCAGAACGTGAATTTAGCGGAGGCTTGAAAATGGCGCTATCCGCCGCAGACCGCTAAAATGCAAATATCCCCATAACCACTGCACCTAGCTTAATTATTTTACCTTTGTCGTAACCAGCGCTTAGGGTTTGTCCTATACCGTTCATTGTTGTCCCGTTTTAGTCAACATTTCGGCTCCAAAACGGCGTTGATTCCGCTGTTTGGAGATTTACACTTTGAAATTCGCGCCAGGTTTGCGGTTCTGGTATGCTGTTTCTGGGCTATATTTTGGCTCCATTTTCCAATATTAGTGTATTTCTAGTTAAGTGGGCCGGCCTTTCAGTCGCACTTTTCTAAGAAAGGCTAAATTGTTAGTCACTACTGTTATTTCCTTCGTTTCCACCCTCCACTTTTACGATCTAATGTTGGCTTGCTTATTCCTTTCCATGAGCTCGCTACTAATAGATGCTCGAAATGCGGTGATGTGACCAAAGAAAATGGATCAAATTTCCTCTAGTGATTGATCGTTTACTAATGGAATCAGGCACCTCAAGTTTTGGCAGCGGTAGCCGGTGAAAAGCGCAGAATTCGTACATAAGATACGGAGACCCAAACTACTGCTTTCAAAAATGTCGAGGCCTACGAAACGGTTGTATTTATCCCTGCTTTACTGTTCGGAAAGATAAACACGATCAAAAGCAGTTGTTAACGATATTTCTTCTCCATGCATGAGCATGGATGTTATGTACAATTTGATCTGATCCCACGCAGGAACAGCATCTAGCGCTTGTCTAGAAATATACCTATATTTATTTATGTATAAATATGTATAAATATATATATAGATTTCATTTTTGCACATTTTTTAGCGAAGTATAGTTATCTTCATAGTATATTGCACCATTTTTCCTCATTTCCATTATCATAACAGGTATGATATTAATACATGAAAAATTAACCCTACCATTCGGACGACATACATATATCCATACTACCTGGATATATGGATTTCATTTTTCGCTGCAATTTAACATTACTTCACATACTGCCACCGCTTCTACATTATATATCATGCTATTTGTATACATCATTCAGCTTGCACCACCTTTCCTCTATCTCCAATATGAATGGCCCACACATTGTTACTTCCAAGTAAATTCAACGTCAATCATTTGCTCATACGTATACACCGCACACAACTGTGCACTTCTTATTCGGTTAATATGACCCTTTTCACCTTCTTAGCACGTAATTTATGCAGATCATTATTTCGTCATCTAGTTCTCATACGGAATTTACAACTTCATCCATTTTATTGCATACTTCACAATATCATGCTTTCAAGATCTCCGTCCCGGTTTACATTCAACAACCCTACCGTTAACGTTTAATATTTCTGCCTGCTTTCATTTACTGCACGTTGCTGATTCCCTAATTTCTCTGTTGTGGCAAATCAGATTTCATAAGAATTCATCACCAACGAACAATTACAACACATCATGCGAGGTAAGCCTAACTTATACATTCTACACATTATTTCAGCAGATTTTAATTCATTGTGTACTTGAAATATGTTTACGTTTAGTAGACGACTAGGATATTTTAATGTTCAAGACACAATTTAAACACCAGTAGTTCGTTGCAATTCATCCTTTCGGAATTGCGGGGCACGTGTTACCATGGATACGGTAAACTACTTCACTACAAAAGTTAGATTACTTTACATACTTATACATATAATAAGTGCATTCCATTTCATTATTGAAACCTTATTAATCATTGAATGACGCTCGCCATTGTTTTCTGTATGCTTGCTGTTCCATTTCACCTTGGCCCGTAACAAAAGTTCCGCCCCCTGGTTAGAGCCCAGCTCCCGCCAAGGTCCGCAGTAGTTGTACAGTGTTCGTTCGCGGCGATTAATACGCTATTTTTTCAAGGTCATTGACGTTTTGCTTTTTGCTTCGGCTGGGATAGCAGTTTTTTGGAGCAGTAAATGGCTGTTTTTGGAATTGCGTCTAGTGAGAGTATAACAAATGGCGACAGAGAAAATTAGAATTGTGTTTAATTTTTCTGCTGAACGATTTCAAAATCTGCTTTTCCAACAGCTAGCTCAAATGGAAGCAAAAATGAAACTGATTGAAAAGCTGACATAATGCTTGAGTTGGCAGACTACACGAGTTGCGACGCGGGACAGGCAGGCGAGTTCGGTTGATCTCACGAACGCGATCACTGAATTCAATTATGGCGTAGCTTCTGGATGCACCTTCGAAGCGTGGTTCAAGCGCTGCGGAGACATGATCTGGACGGACTTTGTTCGTCAGGATGAGTCCTGGAAGGTGCGACTGCTACTCCTCAAGCTCGGAATAAGTGAACGTTTAAGGTTCATAGACCACATTTTGCCCAAACGGTCATAGGAGCTGACTTTTGCCGAAGCAGCGTCGCAGCTGAAGGAAATTTTTGGTGAGTCGATATCCTTGTTTAGTATACGCCAACAATGCCAGAAAATTGTCAAACAGGAATCGGACGACTTTGCGGTCCTAGCAGACATGAGAAATCATGAGTGTGAACGTTCCAAACTACGCTCTTTAACGGACGAGCAGTTTAAGTGTCTCAATTTCATCAGAGCTCTACAATCGCCCAGTGATGCTGAGATCCGCACGCGGCTTTTAGCTAAGCTGGAGCAGGATCCTGATCTGACACGGGAGGCCTCGTAAGCGAATGCAGACGGCTGCTCACTCTATAACACGACACCGCCATGGTCGAACGCAATGGTCTCGCACCCCCAGATACCGTGCAACTCGTGAAAAAGGCCAGGACCGGAAACCGAAGCAAACCCTGCAAGAGGCCAACCAACAAACCGCCCACACCATGCTGGTCATGCAGCGAATGGCATTTCGCGCGCTTTTGTCCCTTCCAAACATCATATTTGTCAAACGTGCCATAAGCATGAGTATAAAGAGGGATGCTGCTGTCAGGTCCGGTCCAAGAAAGTGGAGAAGTCTTATCGAACGTGGAATTCTAGAAAGGATGGCGCCGAGTCTCTATCCATAGTTGCCGCATTCCAAAGCCAGTGTAAACCGAGGCGACGATTTCTCAGTGCGTTGATCAATGGGCTCCCAACGAAACTGCAAGTTGACACGGCCTCAGACATCACTTTGATTTCCAGGAGCACATGGAATCACATATAGAGGCCAAAGATGGTCGAGTCTCAGAAAGTTGCACATAATGCACCTGGCGGTGTTAAAATTAGTGGGCGAACTCAATTGCAAGATTGCTTTCTAAGGTGTGGAAAAGTCGGGGACATGCTACATTTCAGACCCGCCAAATTTGAAGCTTCTTGGCCTCGACTGGATTGAAAAGTTGAAACACCTCGGTGTTCCCTAGAAACCGAACTGCGGCAGAGTTCGAGCAAGTCCAGACCAACCATCAAAGGCCGTCGAAGACTTGACACGTACCCTGAAGCGAAAATTTGCTTCTGTCTTTCAGGATGGCTTGAGCCATTGTACGAAATTCAAGGCAACACTGAACTTGCGACCAGGTGCTAAACTAGTGTTCAAGGCCAAAAGACTGGTACCATATGCAGCCATGTCAACCGTTGAGCAAGAAAGTGATCGACTGGAAAGTGCCGGAGTCATCACAGCCGTCAACTACTCTTCATGGGCCGCACTCATTGTCACAGTGAAGAAAGCAAATGGCAAGGTACGCGTCTGCGCTGACTTCTCAACTGGCCTCAACGCCGCACTGGACGACCACCAGTACCCATTATCCGTACCGGATGATATCATTGCAAAGCTGAATGGCGGTAAGTACTTTGCTAAACTTGAGCTTCCGACGTTTATCTTCAAGTGAATGTTGACGATGTCTCGAGGGAGATGTTGACGATCAAAACGCATCGTGGGCTAGTCCAATACAACCGTTTGCTATTTGGTGTGAAAACGACGCCAGCGATCTTCCAACAGTTGATGGATACCATGTTAGCGGGCGTTTCTGGAACAAATACATATCTGGCTGATATAATAGTGATGGGTCGAACACCAGAAGAACTATTCAACCGCATGGATGAAGTGCTTGGTTGTATACAGTCGTACTGTTTCCGGATCCGTGAAGATAAATACACCTTTTTCACACCACTCATCAAATACCTCGGTTTTATCCTCAAAAATGGACGGAGGTTGACCATAGCCGGAAACATATAAGCCATTGGAAAAATGCTTCCACCAACAGGTCTACACTCCTTGCGTTTCTTTTGTGAGCTCATCAACCAGCACAGCGCATTTTTGCCTGTGATGCACCGCCTGCGTGCCCCGTTAAATAACCTACTAGCCAAAGGCCAAACTTGGAACTGGATATCAGAATGCCAGGATGCCTACGAACGGGTTAAGTCGGGGCTGTCCTCAAACTTGCTTTTGACTCATTTTGCTCACTCCAAAGAGATTGTCCTAACCACAGATGCATCAAGCCACGGGCTTGGTGCGGTAATTGCACACAGTACACCGATGGATCTCAGAATGCAATCGCCCATGCAGCCAGAACACTTACGAAGGCCGAGCAGAATTACAGCCAGGTTGACTAGGAAGCATTGGCCAAAGGGTACGCCTTCAAGAAACTCCACAAAATGCTATACGGCCGCCGCTTCAAGCTTCTGACAGATCACAAGCCCTTGCTGGTTAGAAAAAGGGCATACCGGCCTACACAGCCAACCGATCACAACGTTAGGCTCTTGAGTTAATGGGGTATGATTTCGAAATCCAATACTAGTCGACAGTTTCTATTGGCCAAGCGGATGCACTATCAGGCTTAATTGATGCCCACCAGCATGAACAGGAGGACACGATCATTGCCTCGGTCGACATTGAACCTGAAGTCAAGTTTCTGGTAAGTGATGCATTGCACGGTCTACCGGTTACCACAGAAGCTGTACGAACCTAAACACTTCGAGACCCAATACTCAAGAAGGTTACAAAATTTTACAAAACAAGTTGGCCACGTTCATGTCCATCTGCTGAGTTGCAACAGTACTTTCAGAGGAGACAGTCGCTCTCTATTGTAAACGACTGCATACTATTTTCGGAAAGAGTGTTCATCCCCAAGGCACTTCAGGAGCGCCTTATTAGGCCGTTTCACTATGGGCATCCTGGAATCAAGCGGATGAAGCGCTTGCCCGCAGTTTTGTATACTAGCCCTTCATGGACAAACAGCTAGAAGAAATAGCTAAACACTGCCAAAAGTGTGCCAATGTCTTGAAAGCTCCACAAAAGTCAGTACTCTATTCATGGCCAAAAGTTACTGCGCCATGGGGCTGCATCCATGTCGACTTTGCGGGACCAATCAACGGCCGAAGTTTCCTTAATATAGTCGATTTGTACAGCAAGTGGCCTGAAGTGATTCTTATGGATAACAAAACAATCAATGCCACCATATCGAAACTGCGCCAAAACTTTAGCAGATTCGGCTGTCCTGAGTCAATTGTCACTGACAAAAGCTCACCATTTACTTTAGCAACTTTTACGCAGTCTTGCAAGCAATGCGCTATGCAACACCTTCGCTCGCCGCCGTTTCACCCACAGTCGAATGATCAGGCAGAATGGTTTGTTGATACATTCAAGCGAGCTCTCCACAAATTAAAAGGGGAGAGAAGTATAGCGGAGGTGGTTGACCGGTTCCTTTTCCTCTATCGATCAACATCAAATCCACATGCGCCGGACGGAGTTTCTCGGCCACAGGCCTTGATGAACGGGAAGCTCCGCATGTCTTTCGAAGCCATCCGACCGGGCTCGGAGTCCTCTGTTGGTGAAAGAAACCGCAGAATGGAACCGAAGTTTAATCGGAGGCATGGAGCAAAGAAGCGATCTTTCACGCTTGGACAGAAGGTGCTAGTACGTGACTACCGGGAAGGCCATGCGAAATGGACGCCAGGGACGGTCAAAAGCAAACGCGGAAACGTCATGTATGACGTGATGGTGGGCGCACAGATCTGGCCACGGCATGCGAACCAGTTACGGCCCACATCTTGCCAACCAGAACAAGCAAGGCCTACTGACCTCCCGTTCGATCTACTGGTGGAAAGCTTCAACCTGCCGAAGGTAACAGTGGACGACGGCACACAGTCGAGCAAAGAATCCAGAACAAGAACATCGGAACAAAGTTCTCGGGCACTTCTGCCAAGGAGGTGGACCGACAGGCAGAGAACACCGTCCCGAAGGCTGCAAGGTAATCCTAGGCTTTCGTCTTATACCTTGGACGATATCTCAGGAGGGGAGGTGTCCGGGAGAAAGTAAGAATTGCCTTGGAAATGCACTATTTTAGCGATTCATCGATTATTAACGATTATCGCATCGATTTTGAATGTTCCGGAATGTTCTTCTTCTGCACGTGATTAAAACCCACCTGACCCCTCGGAAAAAGATATGGGGAACCACTAACCTTGGTAGCTGACCTTCCAATTCTAGAAGTCGAGGGTCAGTAGAGACCTATAAATACAGCCAAGGTCCGCAGTCGTCGTACAGTGTTCGTTGACGGCGATTAATACGTTATCTTGGCAAGGTCATTGGCGTTTTGCTTTGTTTTCCTTCGGTTGGGCTACAAGTTTTGTGGAGCAGTAAATTGTTATATTTAAAATTGCGTCTCGTGAGGAGATTATAACAGGCAGAGAGAGAAAAGAGTAAGAAGAAGAATAAGAAGATGGGAAGGATTGAGCAGTAGCATCCAAACCACTATCCACCCTGCGCGATGCAACAGATAGGGCACCGTTGATTATCCTCTGCGGTGGCCAGGGCATCACCAATTTGTTTGAAAAGAAATTCATTGTATTGCGTGGGCAGGATACTATCAGGTTGCCTAGGCGTTGACAGTAGAACGATTAGGGCTTTCAACTAAAGCATTTGGTTTAAAAACCTTACCGCAAGGCAGCGGGTTTGGCGTTGGGCTGCAAGGACTCCGTTTTAAGGAAAAGGATACTACCCTCATTTCCGCCCTCAACCTGGAGTACCAGGCGGCTGAGTATGTCTGGCCTCTAACCATTGACCAACCTGGTATGAGTGGCTCTGAAGGTTCAAAAAAGTACCCCCAGCATAGCTCAATGGATCGCTGGGGCACACAAACCATCGCACCACGGTAAGGTCCAGCCTCGTTTTGATGGCCTTAAATAATGCACAAGGGAGGCAATCCGGGCCAAGGGCGCAAAAACGATTGAGGGCTGTGATCGAGTTCCAGATTTCGGACTCCGACGGTGGCTCTATACAAACCGTCCAGGGCTAGTCTTGCATCATCTGCGTACGAAAATTCTGGGAGTAGTAGGCCAGCTGAACGGATCCTAAAAGTGTTCCGCCCAACCAGCCATACGGCTCTTCTTGTTGTGTATCAGCGCACCCGCGCTGTCGTGGATTGTCTCACTGACGCCAGTTTCCCTGGGACCAGTGTTGCAGATCAGCCGGAAGAGGTTGCGGCAATTGCCTACTGTTCCTGCCCCCTCCCTTTGTTGAGCCTGACTGGTCCACCAGGCTTCCTTGTCAGTATACAGGCTCCGCTTTAATTCGGGCCTAATAGCCCGTCTGGTCACGTTGTGCTTAGAGCCAGCCGTGAAGTTTCTTCTAGATTCCAACTGGTTCACCAACCTCTAAGGTATGTAGTGACTGTTGCGGTGACGATTGTTAGTGCCACAAGCAGCTGCTCCTGCGTGTTGCATGGCGGCCGAGATCCTATTCCCTGAAGCGCATTGTCATCAGGACAAGCCAACGCAACTTCGGTACGCAGTGCGTCATGATAGGCTTGTCTTACCGAGGGCCGAGACAATCGCTCATTTGCCAATCCGGTATTCCTTAAAAAGGTGTTTTATTGTGCTAAAAAGCTATCAACCGTTTGCCGCGGAGTCGAATGCAAATACTGTTAACGAAATGCTACAAATTTGGTAAATTAATGAGCCAAAAATATCCACTCCCGTATGTCTAGTATTACAGTGTGCGCATTGTAGTGCTAAAAGTCAAATTTTGGTCTCCCGTTTTCATGGACGCTGTATTTGACTAGTTCGCAGTCTTGAAAGTCCGTTAAAAACATTAGCTTTCCGCCACTTAGACCCTAAAAGCTTTCTTTTGTGCCAAGTTTGTCGGTACTTGCCTCAGTTAATAGTCCGTGGGTTATTTTTATGCGTCTTATCGGGGTCCTACCTAGATGTTGTCAGACGGAAAACTAAACGCAGACGAGCTGTGCAGCAAAACAGTTTCGAAATGAATGCAAACTAGTGTTCAGTCAAGCAGCTGTGCACGCTGTTGCTAAAGTGACAATATTCAACTCGCGTTCCCATGTGTCTACGTGTCGATGGTGAAACATCCAAGTGTGTAATGCAAGCAGCTATATTTGCCTTAAACATTAATTACACTGATGCAATATTGGTAACTAAATTAGAAATTATTCACTACAAGTTATAAAACATAAGCGTACTATTTCTAAGCACATTTACTAAAAATGCTTGCCGTGTACTGATAGTATCCTCCTAGATTACGTACTTAGTCTCCTATTGTGCCGATATTTCTAGCCCCGGAATTTTAATGTGAAACGCATTATTAATATAATGAAATATGTAACACTAGGGGTTTGTGAGTTTCGTAGCAGTTGACACCTCATAGCAGACATATTTAAGTAGCTTATTTAACAGCCAAGATTTTGTGAAATCATAAAATTCTTATGCAGAATTATGGTACCTATGAATTATCATTTTATCCATACATATGTACAGCGAGCAATTCCAATGAAGCGTGCTTTTGGTCACTCGCCGAAAAGGAAAAGGCGATGAAGATAAATGTCTTTATATGTCCATGGCTGTTGTTAACTAATGTTCTAAATCATTATCGGCGCTGTTTAGTGCGTAAAATTTTTTTAACCGTACTTTCTGTCAGCGCATGTGATATTTAGAGCACCATGAGTGACGAATAATTCGTCACTGTGGTAGTACGTACTTACAAGTCTGTAATCGATTACCGCGTAACGTTGACGGAATACGCAACACGTCCGCGAGAGCAGCGAAAGCGTGTGCCGTTATGTGAGTGTTGTAACGTCCTGAATGACCAGACGTTTGGCCCTCAGCAGCCTAAATGTACACCTTATGGACGACATTTTGGTCAGCCAAAATATTTTCCAAACCACGCTGAAATTCAGGAACGAAAGTTTCATGGTTAAAATATTGTTAACATTAAGCGGGAAAACTACCCGTTTTTCCCGAGATTCCCACAGGTACATCCGCCAAAACAAGAAGGTTTATCCACTGGGACTGGCCGACCCATCCTCAAAACGCTTTGTCCTTTCTCCAGGAAATGAAAAACCCACACACTGGTCCAAATGGAGCTCATTCCGCCATTCCGGAGGCGCTACCTTCATGGGGTCTAAACAAATGGGTTTAGCTTGCCTCGTACTCAGAGAACAATTTACTCACCTGGAATAATATATGTACATGGATCCCCCGTTCCACAACCGAAGACAAACAACTCTGGCGTGATTACCTTCACTGCCTCAAACATTCCTATTCGCCAGTCACCTGGAGCTATTCTGATGTCATTTCACGGACAGCGTTGCGCACGTATACGTGGCTATTCCGATGGCCTTCCATGGAATTTTCACTTGGGTATGGAAACAGTTACACTTACTTACATTTGCAGGAATCCCAAATCCAATTTGCAGAGAATGGCGTTTTTACCTATTAAGGACATATTCAGCCACAAGAAACAACTTCACTCACCGACCCCATGACAAGTCCAGCGTGGAGAGCTGGACACGGTTTGCGAGCCGAACAAGAATATAATAGAAGAGCCGGCCCCTATTACCAATGTGTTTACTCACCTGCATCATTATCATTCGACTCTTCGAATCTGGCATCATTGACCGGCCTCAACGACTGCTGCCGTTCAGTACTAAGTCATTCGGCCAACCAACGAAGAATTTTGGCCGTCAACCGACTGCGAATAATAGAGTGCAAAATCGGTCTATACGATGCATAACCGACGCACTACTGTTCAACGAAAGCTACGGCAGTGTTCCAGGACGTGGTGGGTTTTCGCCTGGCAAGCGTTCTTCCTATAAAAAGCCACAAATGTCCGCTTAACAACACTGCAACGTGGCGGATGTGACTCGCCACAAAATAAAGTCACAGCTAAGCATTTCACACTGACGCAGTCCTCAGCCTTCTACATCGAACCTGTGCAGCTACTTCTGCTATGAAGAATGCTTTGTTGGAGCACAGATCATCCCTATCTCGTAAGGGTTATTGGTTGCAACAAAACCTTGTTTAGGCTCCTGTGCTCACGGATCACTACATGGCGAAATTACCACCAACTTGTGTTTTGACGGATTTTTGCGCGCCACAGCGCCATAATGTCCCTTGGTCTGACTATTACCTGACAGTATGCTCACTCATACGGACAACATCTTTTCTTTTATACCTTTCATTAAAACGAAATGTTTTAACATTCCAAAGAAGCTATGCTTGTATGCATATTTGATCACGCCTTTACAGGTGTGTCTCGTTTTACCGAGAATATACTATTTATTTATTTATTTATTTATTTATTATTTGTAATTACGCAATACAGTAGCCGTAAAGCCAACCCATAAATGATGATGAATGAGCAAACCTCGTCCAAACGAAACTAAATTAAGATGACTATATGTCAAACAGTATGGTTTATCTGATGCTATCTCACCATATAATATGAGTGCGCTGCTGTCGGAGCCGTTATACTACAAGCACAATCTTTGGAGTCAAATGCTATTACAACGCACTGGGTCCAATTACCTCGGCAATAAATGTGCCACAGATGGAGCCTATATACAACGAGCACGAGCCTTGGAGTCATGTGCTATTACAACCCACCTGGGTCCTATTAAGTTGGCACCATAGGTGCCACTGATGGAGCCTATATACAACGATCGCGATCCTTATAGCCATGTGCTATGACGAACCACCTGGGTCCTATTACCCTGGCAGCCAAGTTGCCGCTAGTCCAGTTAATTGTTAAAAGGCTTTAATCCCAATGGAGCTCAGAAACCACAATAACAACGATGCATTTTATTTAACAGAAAGCAGCGAGAAAAGGTTCAGCGTAGTTCAGTATATTCTTGCCTTGGACGCGCATGTCCCGTGCAGGGTATCGTTACACAAAGTCGTATTCATCAGCTAAAATATAATAGTAGTGCGAACATATAGCCTACTGTCGGGTAATTGAATGAGAGTTTTTATCTGAACAAGTTTTTTCCTTCTCAGCGTTTTCCTTACTGGGCTAGCATCCATGTCGACGCTACAATAAAGTGAAATGAGATTTTAAATTGCACAGCATGATTTACTTTGGCACCCATTCTGCATAATACCTCTGATTGAGGGGAACTCTACGGCTCAATTTCGACAACATATCAATGAAAGGTAAAGAAAAAGATCCCCAGTACCAAGTGCGCGTGCAATATGATGGGTTACGGGTTGTTGACTTGTACTCGGATCGGCGGTAATCTCATCACTGAAAGAACTCATCGGCCGTCAGACGGCGATTGATGGGGTGTAGCTAAAAATGAAAGCGGTTAACTGGGTGATGGTGAGACAGAGCGAACGTTGTGACTTTCAGCTTGCATCCAGTTCTAATGAGGTTCACGCGAGCTTGGCATTCAGTATCACGTGAGCTGAAAGATTTAGAATAATAGACGCAAAATCCTAATAAACACGTCTCCTTCCTCTACTTGTTGACTTGGATGAGCGCAGCGGACACATCGATAAATGACCCTGTCGTACTTCACACGTGGCACATTACACTTTCTGCTGCTGTAGCATACGAAATTGACGTAATGAAGAAGCATAAATTCTGAAAAGAAACGATTAAACTCATCAAAACTGTCAAAAGAAAGCTCAAGGAAGCGTTTTCGGAAATCAGTCACCTTGGCGTACACATTCGAAAATACTGTTCGTGCCGCGTATCTGGTTTCCGACACATTTAAACAGTTGCAATGTCTCATTTGCACAGAATTAAATGAAAATGCAAAGGCAGCAATGTAACCGGGAATTATGCCATAAAATGACCATAAACTATTTATTTCGCACTAGGTTCTGCGGGGTAACGTTGACGCAACTACGTCGCAGACAAACTGGCCTGTCGTGTAGAGCGAGAAAAGCTGTCCGGCGATCGCTATTCGCAGTCGGCAAAATAAAGGTTCAGCAATACTTTGCTGGGAAACTACACAACAAGTTTTGTAAACTAACTGTGCCAAAAACATGGATAAATATTTGATCCAGGTCTTGTACTCGGTAGATACGATATCGTGTGGAATGGCCCAGCAACCACTATCATGCTCACCACAAATGCTAGAACCTTTCGCATTTAACTTGGATTCAGATTCAGATGGACTGGAACAATAGGTAAATCACTTGAGTGTTCCTCCTTGAACGAATGGTTGAGTCAGGAAAATATAAGGTGCTAGGAGGTTTCCATAGATCTAAAACGAAACACCCGAAACACACCGTGATTGATCAATTACTGCTTACGTTTCCTGAACTAGCCGTCCCCGCTGTGTGGATCAAGTGTAATAAGGCAGATGTAGGAAGAAAATTGAAGATAAAAAGGAAGGAAACTCATTTAAATGAAGGATAAAACCGGAGAGGGAAGAGAATGACAGAATAAGAACTAAAAGTTGGAAGATGGATATAAACTGGAGAAGGGAAAGGTTTCGCGTTGCCACCCAAGGTCGTCTAACTGATGCTGGAAACCCTTAGCCGTAGGTTCACAATCTAGAATTTCTGGAAGCAAGTTCCAGGGAAAGATAACTCTACGCGATAACCGAGTTTCCGGCGTGATCCGGTTAAAACGCGGCTTGTGTATCTTCATGGAATGACCGCGAAGACAAGGCAACCTAACCGGACTAAATAGCCAGCCCAAGTCCGGTCCAACCTTCCCAGTTAAAATGCGGTAAGTAAGGATTAAGTCTCCGCGAAGCCGTCGGTAGTGCATTGAATACGTACTTAAGCTCAGAAGACGCTCGGGGTACGATCGCCCCCGTAAACCCGCAAACCAATTTTACCTACTCTCAAAACGCTAGCAAGCTCCCTTTGTCACGGAAAAGGCAGGGTGGGCAAGCCTGGAAGCAGTATACCAAATGACGCCGAACGAAAGCTGAGAACAGCTTCACAAATATGTCGGCAGTTAAGACCCCCTAAAAGAACGGCGTATTAACCACAACATTCTGAAACCCCTACTTGCGGCCTTCTTCCAGTTATCACCAGAATTCGGCGACGCGGAATGGACGACGTCTAAATGTACCTAGTTGGAGACAAGGGAGAGTTCGACCCCACCGAGTACGTAGCTCGAATGCAAGAAAGTTGCTCCTATACGAAGGACGGAACATAGCCTGATTTATGGACAGTAGCCACAAGGTAGATCAGTCACAGATACTGTCCAGTGCATGCTGTAGGCCTCAGAAGCCCAAGGAAGATTAACAACATTCCATAGTTTAAGGTCATCAGCAAACAATAGGGCTGATATTCCAAGCTCCCCAGGGAGATCGTTTATGTAGATGGAGAGGAGCATCGGTCCAAGGACTGAGCCCTGTGGGCCGATGCTAAGGATAAGTTACGACCCACACGTACACACTGCTCTCTTCCATGCAAGAACGCAGACCCTCAGTGAAGAGCGCGGTAAGCTAAGCCGTAGGCGCTCAGCTTTTGTGATGGTTTCAATTGGGATACCTGTCCAAATGCTCTCGAGAAGTCGATGAAAAGCATATCCACTGTGTGGCCATTGTTCATTGTCTCGGCCCAAGCTTCACGAGCAACCAACAAATTAGTCAGACACGTAAACCCCTTCCGGAATCCGTGTTGTGCGCTGCTGAGTAGCTTAAATCTATTCAGGTGACCTTCCAACGGATCTCTCACCAGCTTTTCAAGCAGGTTGATCACGACGCTACTCGGACTGAATTGTGTATACTTGACAGAGCGACTCCTGTTACCATTTTTAAAGATAGGACAGATGACAGCCCTCTTCCATTCAGAAGGTAATGTAGAGCTCTCAAGTGACTTCTGAAACACCCTCGTCAGCGGTTCACTTAGCTCCACCGACAACTCATGCAGAAGCTTCGGGGGAATTGAATCAGGTCCAGCTGCTTTGGAAGGGTTCAGTTCTTGCGGCAGTTCAAGGACCTTTGTTTCTACCACAGTAAACGCAGCTAAATAAGAACGCTCAGGTACTCTGGTCAACGCGCCGAAATTGAACTACAGCGCCTCTAAAGATATACGAATAACTTCGGATTTGCCGAAACTCCATCAGCCAATTCCTTTTCCTACAACAGCCGAGCTTTCCGTAAGTGTTGTTTACACCTATTTCTAGCCAAGCAGTATCTTTCCTAGGTGCTAGCTGATGGAGCCGCACGGTTAGTCCTCCAGCACCGAGAACGCAACTTGAGCGGGTACTTGACAGTGGTATCTATCCATGGCGGTCGCGCTTGTGTCCCCTTTCTCCTCGCGAGCAAGATGTAGGGCGTAGGTATTTCCGTGAGCTAAGAATTAAATTTATTCCAGGCCGCCTGAACCGTATCAACCACCGAGATTTCGCAACGCAACCCATAAGTCTTGATACGCATCGCCTGGTAGTTAGCACGCCATATGTTTGGAAATGGCTTAGCAATGTTCTGGTGACGCCTGGTCAGAGTACACCTGAACGATAAACAAACATGATCACTAGCACCTAAGGGAGAGCTGTAAGTGACGTCACCTACGAAGTCTAGTGACTTGGCAAACACTAGATTTAAAATAGACGGGTTGGGCATTCATGTACCTAGTGGGGAGGTCCATGAACTGATGCAACGGTACTTGTAGAGTACGCTCAAGGAGCTCTGCACAGAAAGTACCTTCCGCCGATTCGCAAGCAAGCTCCGCTAAGCAAACTTCTAGTAGATTGAAATCCCCAGTATCAAACACCTGGGTGCGGAATGGGAGCGAATAAAATCAAGCACCCCTTTGGACGCACTCCCAGGGCTTCTATAGACAAGTACAACTGTAACTTTAGCTGAGGATGTGCTAATCACAACCGACAGCGCTTCGACAGTTTTATCGGCCGACTAAAACATGCAGTCACATAAAACGTCGTCCACAGCTAAAGTAAAACGCAACGTTCCCACCGTGTCGGCCAACGAAGCGATCACTTCTAAATAGTACGTAGCGAGACAGATGCACTGCACCATCCGTGATGTCCTGAGACAGCCACGTTTTAGTGAATGCAGACCTATCTTGCAATTCTTATTCCTTAGGCTGCGCACAATGCTTAGCACTATCTGAAGGTACTCGTAATGTCCAGCCCCGGGTTGTGCGCTAACAGTACTAGCACTGGTAGGGCGGAAACAGGCCGCCTACTGACCACTCGAAAACCCACCAAACGAAGACCTTGTTCCCCAGTCGCTCGCTTGGTATTGAGGTCCCTAATGGCCTCGTTAGCTTCAGCCTATCCGCTACTGGGAGGTCTGACTGAACGCTAACATTAGTACCCTGCAATTTGAAGGCAAATCGCAACAGCGCGTTGCGTTCCTCCGGGGTGGATAAGACTACACGAAGTAAACGCGGTCGAGGGTTTGGGAGGTTAACTGGGACGGTACCCGATCTACTCAGTTTCCTGACAGTAACGCCGGGAAACCCAGGCAGAAGAAGCCACGTTACGCACATCTTAAACCACTGTAGGTCGTCCAATGTATGTTCAGCAGGAAGTGCAGCAGAGGATTCAACTGAGTGACGAAATAGCATGCTGCTATACATGAAAGAAGCCCCTCGACGACGTGTATTGACCCCACGGGTTTTGGAATTTAGATGAAAAGCAGCCGGCTTGGCCGCAGACAATGAGACTGGGCGCAGGTTATCAGACGGCGCTGAAGCAATTGTAGCGTAAGCCTTAAGCTCCAGCTTGTTCGTCCCGTCATCCCTGACGCTTTTCTTGCCTGCCTGAAACGTACGAGCATTTCGGTTCCGATTTTTCTTTCGTCCTACAGGCGAAGAAGCCCGTGGCTTAACGTCCAAGTCCGCCCCACCGCCCTGTACCCCCGGATGACAGGATGAGGTGTTTGGAGTTGGAAATGTAGTTGGATTAGCACGCGATGAGGACATCTGGGGTTTTTAAACCCCTGCCAGCACAACCTTAGGTGAAACTGAGTGATTTCATCACCAGGTGGTGTTTCCACCTCTGGCGGTTGATATAAATAGTGTCCGTTCTGCGGTTTCAACTACCAAGTCATCCTGGAACACTGGTCCAGACGGAAGGCCGCCCGGTCCAGTTAAGAATGGTGAAGTTATCCCTATTCTTCGTTTGAAACGCTTTAGGTTATCAATGCAAAAATAGGTCAATGCCCGACCGCTTGGATACATTCCTTCATTATGCCAGGGAACAAGGGCGGAAGCCTACAGAAAGTTGGTAACTATCGCCCTATTAACCACACTTCTATTATCTCGCGCGTGATGAAGAAGTTGGTTAAAAAAGCCCTCATGACTTACCTTTATGCAGGCGAGCACATAGATGAATCTCAGTACGGGTTTCTAATTGCTCGGGCTTGTGCAACCTGTCAGCTGGACTTCCTTAATTTAGTCACCGAGGCCATTGACTCTAAGGTTTCAGTTGTCATTCTTTATCTTGGTACGCAAAAGGCGCTTGACTGGGTACCACACATGCACCTGATGCATAAGGTAAAGGCTTACGGGGTAGATAGTCTTTTCTTAGACTGGCTGGGTTCCTATCTAATAGGATGTACGCAGTCTGTTAATGTTGAGCAAACCTTATCCACCCCGACCGCCGTCCTCAGTGGCGTGGTGCTGGGTAAAGTCCATGGTCGTACCCTATTTTTGTTTTATATCCATGACCTCTGCAGGAGTTTGCAACACGATCGACTCCTTTAGCTTTGCTGACGACGTAAAAGTTGGCTAGGTCTTTCCCCTGGTAAGGAATTATCCGCAATTAATATTATCCGTGAGGATCTTAAAGCACTTGAAAAGTGGTGCGAACACTGACAAATGCTTTTCTCTGCTCAGAAATTCAACGTCATTATCCACAGCTGTTCTATACCTGCTGGGTTCCTAACAATAACCGGCATCACTATCAAACAGAATGCCATGATAACAGATCTGGACTTGCGCTACTCCATCAGCCGCAACTTTGCAGAGCAAGATCATACTCAAGTGGCAAGGGTAAGGGGATCATCGTTCTAAATAAGCCGTTACATAAAACCCCCGTTGCAAGGCTAGAACTTTATAAGATCCACGTCAGACCACATCTGGTATATTGCTCTTTTATATGCAGCAACCTACGGAAGTGTTCTGCGTGTAAACGTTCAGCGACTCTTTACGAAGATGTTGACTCCATCGCGGCAGGAGCTGAGTTACCGGCAAAGGTGTGAACACCTTAAAATTCAGCCCCTATGGCAAAGGCGCATTATCCTTAACCTGTGCTTCTTTCATATGCTAATTCATAGAAAGCCGCACAGTAACATCACTTGTTTTAAACTAAGGAGCGCATCTGCATCTAAACTCCGAAACAAGGGCTATTGCATTACTCCGCTAAAGGCAAAGAAAAGGCGATCTCGTTTCTTCTTAGTTGTGTACGTGGACATACGGAACAGGTTGCCTTCCAGAATATAAGCAATCCAAAACTTGCAGATATTCAGGAAGGAGATATAAAGATCCCTGTGTTTTAGCAATATACAATGCCCTCCATATCTGCGATTCGCAAGACCACTTCTGCGAAACTGGTCCTGATGTAGCTTGAGGACGCCCACGATGTAGTGCATGACATCTAAGCACCTTGCGCTCACAACTCAACCACATTCATTGTCGTTACCGTCTTAGCACCAAAGAGAATATGGCGGTATCCATTGCACCTATTTGCTAGGGTTTAGGAATAGCAAACCGGGTACAAGATGACTTTATGCTTCAACGATCTTCCTGACCTACTTGAGTTCTCCTACGGACAATTCCGTCTTACGACTGCACTACGGAAATAGTAGACGCCAACACAAAGGCTTCCGGTAGGGGATAATAATGGATAACCCCCATGAACTGTCTTCATCAGTGACCCTTGTCCTTTAACTTAACCATTGCCGCAATCACAAGACCCAGAATATCTCATTCGGATCCGTTGCACGCATCGTGAAGGTGCAAAAATTAGAATGCTGAATGCAAGAGGTATAAAGCGTGAAGAAGGATCGGTACGCTTTAGAACCAATAGGCGTGTATAAGGCCAACCTCCGATGAGTGGAGAACACCAAAAGTAACGCTAGGAAAAATTTAGTAAGTGAGGAGAAACGGTATCTAGTGCTAAAAGTAAGGCACCGGAAGATAGCTAGCGAGGGGAAAGGTGTGGTCGCGTGCGCGGAGAGCAAAGATGGCCGCGGAGCCGATGAGCGTCGCGCCGTTCGAAGGCGGATGCTATGTTGACCCAAACAAACGCGAGCAACGTTCAAACAGGCGAGCGGCTAATTTGCTATGTACATCGAGAAAATATAATTTTGTGATTTTGTAATATTTTGCGCAGCATTCGGCAGCCAAACAGGGGACTCTCCAGGTCACTACACAGCCCCCGTCTTAGAAGAGAACCGCAGGTGACCCTTCGATCTACGTGAGGACTGTCCGTCGCCGGCCAGCCTTCTGCGCGACCAGGCAGTGAAACCTGATGCAGCTGCTGGGGGAGAACCAATGCGATCGGATGCTAGGGGGCTCCCACCCGTGTCCTTCCTACAGGTGCCAAAAACACAAAATGGGGGGTAATGTTCGTAGCCTTCGAGTGCGTAGTGTCACAGCACATGGTGTTTAAGCACCTAGTGTCCGAAAACGTAACGTTCGATTGTCGTTGAACGTCCGCGTGTCGGGGATATGAAAAAGAAGCGGAAACGCGGAGTGTCAAACAGGTGCGGGCGACAGAGCTAACAAAAGGTGATAGCACTTACCGAGTGCGATAAGCGAATAAAGCGAGAACCATTTTGTGTTTTCAAAACGATTTTCTCCTTTATTAGGTTTTCAAAACGTTTTTGCGGTTTTTGGGGTTTTCAAAAGGTTTTGCGAATTTTTTGGGTTTTCAAAATTGCCGTGTGTTGGGCGGGTTAGGCCACAAGCAAAAAGGAAGCGGGAAAGGAAGAATGAAAAGAAGACTAATCTTTTAATCGCGCTGGCCAATGAACCCGCCTACCTGACCTAGTCGATTTCGGACGTTCGGTCGGAGGCGTTGTCGATCCAGCAGTTTTGTCGGATGAGGAAGCTTTCGGCTCGATAGAATCGGAAGGAACTGAGTCGGAATGGTTAGTCGGAGAATGCTTCGTAGCATCGGAAGTAGGCGTGTCGTCGATCATAGGCTGCGTTGACTCGTCCGAAGGTGGACGGGAGTCATCGTCGATCTCAGGTTCCACATGGGCAAGCTTGAGACGGTCGATAGAGACGGTTTCACGTTTACCGTGGCGGTCGATAACGAATACGCGGTCCTTACGTTTAAGAACCTTAAATGGACCTTCGTAGGGTCGTTCGAGTGGTCTGCGTAGACCATCGACTCGAAGGACAACGTAAGCGCAATGCAGTAGATCTTGTGGAACGAACGATTTACGTCGTTGTTCTTGCACGTCGGTTACTTTGATATGGCGCATGCTCGTGGCTAACTGCCGAGCGTACTTCGCGTCGTAGCGGGGTGTTCTGGGGTTTCCAGAAAAGAAGTCCCCAGGTATTCGAAGGGGCTCATATACCAGTTCGGAGCTGGACGTGTGCAAATCAGCTTTAAGAGCTGATCGGATACCAAGCTGTATCATAGGCAGTGCTTCGGTCCAGCTTATTGCATTAGCGGCACTAAAAAGGCCTTCAGCTGTCGGTGGAAACGTTTCACCATGCCGTTGGATTGCGGGTAATAGGCGGTAGTCCGGATGCGTTGACATCCGAGGACCTTGAGAAGATCGTTGAAGGTCGAGGATTCGAACTGCGGACCGCGGTCGGTAGTCACGGTGGCTGGACAGACATGTGAAGCGACCCAGCGCTCAACGAAAGCGCGCGTCACGGTGTCCGCGGATACTTCGGGTATAGGTACGGTTACGGGCCAACGGGTGTATCGGTCGATCATGGTCAGAATGTAGACCATTCCTCTGGATGGTGCCAAGGGTCTAACTATGTCGAGATGGACTTGGGCGAGGCGAGCTGAGACTTGCGGAAAACGACCAAGCGGAGCGGACACATGCCGCTGTATCTTGGCCTGCTGACACGTTAGACAACTGCGTGCCCAGCGCTTAAGATCGCGTTGCATTCCGAGCCAAACGTATCTCTCGGATATGAGCTTGATCGTGGCTCGGATGCCTGGATGAGCGATGTTATGAAGTGTGTCGAAAACTAGACGTCGAAAGGTTTCTGGAACGACGGGTCGAGGTCGTCCAGTAGAAGTATCGCACAAGATTGTGCCATCAGATGACGGCAGTGGATGCGATGTGAGTTGTAGCGAAGAATCTTGTTTGACGTTCTGAGTCAGTGTCGGTTAGTTGCGCGGTAGCCATGGCAGATAAGTCGATTGCCTGGCCAACGGTGTGGATTGCGGAGACGCGCGAAAGAGCGTCAGCAACGACGTTATTCTGACCTGAAATGTGTCGGAGGTCAGTGGAAAGTTGAGCCACGAAATCCAGCTGACGAACCTCACGTGGTGAGTGTCGAGCTGATTGAATTCGAAAGGCGTAAATAAGCGGCTTATGATCGGTGAAAATAACGAACGAATTACCTTCTACGACGTGCCTGAAATGTCGGACGGTAGAATAAACTGCCAGCAGTTCGCGGCTGAACGTGCCGGTTGTAAGCGTCGGGAGTAGAAAGCGAGTGGTTTCCAGCATCCTTCAGTGAATTGCTGCAGAACGGCGCCAATGGCGGTGTCCGATGCATCGACTGCAACGCTGAGTGGAGCTTTGGGGTCGAAATGGTGAAGCATAACGGCTTCAGCCAAGGCCACTTTGCAGGCCTTGAAGGCTTCGGTTGCAGCGGGCGTCAACTCGATGTTGCCTTTCTTGCGTCCACGAAGTAAGTCGGTCAATGGACTGAGCAAGTCGGCACAACGTGGCAGAAATCGACGGTAGTAGTTGAGCATCCCACTAAAACGGCGGATGGCGGCCAAAGTAGTCGGAACGGGAAGGTCCTTAATAGCGCTGACTCGGTCTTCGAGCGGCCGTATGCCATGCTGGTCAATGTGATGACCAAGAAATTCGATAGATGGTTGCTGAAAGATGCATTTGTCAGCGTTGACAGTAATGCTATTAGAGGCTAACCTCTCGAAAAGCATCTTGAGGTGCTCCGCGTGCTGTTCTTCGGAAGAACTAGCTACTAAAATGTCATCTATATAAGGATAAACCAAGTCGAGACCTCTCGTGACAGAGTCTATGAAGCGTTGAAAAGTCTGAGCTGCGTTGCGAAGACCGAAGGGCATTCGCAAGAATTCGAAAAGTCCGAAAGGCGTGATGACTGCGGTTTTCGGAATGTCATCCTCGGCTATAGGGATCTGGTGGTAAGCGCGAACCAGATCGATCTTCGGGAACACACGGGCGCCACGTAGGCTAGCCGTGATGTCCTGAATGTGCGGAATTGGATAGCGGTCGGGGCGGTAGCGTTATTGAGAACGCGATAGTCGCCACATGGACGCCAGTCTCCTGACTTTTTAGGCACCATGTGTAGAGGCGACGCTCACGGGCTCTTAGACGGGCGAATAATGCCTAAGTCTAGCATGTGCCCGAATTCGGAGCGTGCAATTTTGAGCTTGTCGTGGGTCATGCGCCTGGCTTTTGTGAACACAGGCGGACCTTTCGTAACGATGTGATGTGTCGCGGCGTCGGTTGCGAAAGGCAACGGGACGGCAGGACGGAAGGCCTGCGGAAAACTATCGAGCAGCGTTTGCCCGACGGGTGAACTAAGTTGAGTCGCGTACACGGGACTGATTGACGCGGTGTTGGTCAAAGTCCCAATGACTGCAAGATTCGTAAGGCGGTCGACTAGACGGTGTCGCTTGACGTCGACGAGTAGGTCGTAATGACTTAGGAAGTCGAGAGCAAAGATAGGCGTTTGAACATCCGAAACGAGGAATATCCATTTGAAAGCGCGTCGGAGGCTGAGATTTAGCGTGCGCAAGCGTTGACCATATACGCGGATAATGGTCTCGTTAGCTGCGCGCAATGAGCTAGTCACCTTTTCGGTCGGGTCGTTTGGATCACGCGGGAGAACGCTGACTTCTGCACTAGTATCGACGAGATAACGAACTCCAGTTCTACGATCGGTGACGAAGAAAAGGCGACTGCGTTGACCAGCTACGTCCGTCGCCCCTACGTGCTGGTCCGCCCGTTTCCCTGCTGCTGTCGTTTAAAGGAACAGGGCGGGCGACATGATTTAGCTTGCTGGCCGAATCGTTCGTGGTACCAGCGGTAACCGTTTCTATGCGGTGATCGCGAAGGAGAGTTCGAACGTGAACGCGAACGGCTCCTACAGCGGTTATGTCCGGAGGCCGAAAAGTCTGCGAATGATCGAGTCAACGTTGCCATCTGGGATTTAAGCGTGGTGATATCGTCGTCCGGTTTCGTCTCGACCTGCGAAACCTGGCCGTACGACTCCCAAATTCGGTCGGCTGTATTGTCCAGTTTGGATAAAGGTGCATCCTTACTAGCGCAGAAGATGTGTAGCATCTCGCGCGGAGGTCGTTGCAACCACATTTCCCGAAGAAAAGAATCATCTATCGAAGTGAGTTTATCTAGGCTCTGCATTTTTCGAAGCAGCTGAGATGGCTTAGGATCGCCAAGATCGGTTTCGTTGAGGAGTTTGGTAACTCGTTGTCGATCGGATAAGCCTGTTCTTCTCAGAACAGCTGTCTTGACTGCATCGTAAGTCTTTTGGTCATCAGGAAGATCTAGAATGTCATCAATGTCATCGATGACATTAAGCGGAAGCGCGGAAACGACAAGGTGGAACTTGGTCTTTTCGGACCTAATACCACGCAAAGAAAATTGCGACTCTAGCTGACCAAACAAAGACTTAGGATTAGTCTCGCGAAGAGGTGCGATAGGAAGCGTAACTGTGCCAAACTGAACGTCAGAATTTACGCGATCAGTTTCCATAGCGAGCAAAATAGCGAGCCAGCGAGATTAAACCGGAAAATGAAAAGTGAAAATTAGACGGGTTAGCGAAAAAATGTGGAAAATCTGAAAAGAAAGGTTAGCGACAATTCACCGAAAAATGACCAAAAGTCGGGTGTCACCAATAAAGCGAGAAGCAGGATCGGTACGCTTTAGAACCAATAGGCGTGTATAAGGCCAACCTCCGATGAGTGGAGAACACCAAAAGTAACGCTAGGAAAAATTTAGTAAGTGGGGCGAAACGCTATCTAGTGCTAAAAGTAAGGCACCGGAAGATAGCTAGCGAGGGGAAAGGTGTGGTCGCGTGCGCGGAGAGCAAAGATGGCCGCGGAGCCGATGAGCGTCGCGCCGTTCGAAGGCGGATGCTATGTTGACCCAAACAAACGCGAGCAACGTTCAAACAGGCGAGCGGCTAATTTGCTATGTACATCGAGAAAATATAATTTTATAAATAAATAAATAAATAACTTGTTTATTCTCGTCATTGCGAGGCACACCATCAAGGGCGTGATCATGGTAATACAGACATGTATAATCGGCAATTGCACAAATTAGTACATGTTGGCAAATAGCATAGGAATGTAGGTGTCTGTTGACATGTAAAAGTATGTTTATGTCTGTATTTGGAAGTAGCCATGTCGTATGATTAGGTAAGTGTGACTTTGTGTGTTTTTGTTTGTTGGGTTCGCCATCAAAGGAGGAAATCAATGAAATGCTTCGAATCGGATGACGTTCTTGATGTGTGAAGGATCCTCCGGGTATACCCATTATAGTTCAGGTCATCAAACACAGGTGTATACGCTACGTAGAGCTTAGAGCATGTGCACATAAGAACAAGATCGGAAGACTGCGCGGAAAAGAAGTGTTTGGATTGGATATCCGAGAGCAATTGTATATATTCCTATCGATGGCGTACTACTGAGTGGATTGGGACGGTGGGAACACCTTAGAAAGAGGAAAGTACACTAGCCAACCGGAAGGCGCCAAACAAAGATAAGGATAACAGTCAAGAACGGTCCAATTCTCCACTCGACACCGGTGCGCTTGAAAGATCCAATTTCTCATGCTGACGAACACGTTGCGCTCGAGTAAGCGAACACGATTGTTTAACCGCATGAGTGCAGTATCTTTACGGGAACCAGCAAGTGCTGCGGGGACAACAATTTGCTCTCGCATCACGGTGTTGGATGAGCGCTGATGCGAAGCAACGGGCTCGCGCGGAACAATAGTAGATGATGTGTTCGAGCAACAAGTAGAACCCGGAGTAGGGGACACAGGCGGATCCACAGTGGGGAGGTGCATTAGATGTGAGAGAAAGTCTGGCAATTTGGGACACGTGGACTGAATGTGCGGGACAAGCTCACGATCGCCCCCGGAGATCCACCATGGGTACAGCACATGCGCTGTGGGGGAGATAGGCGCCCGATGATAACTGACATTAGCAAGGGATCGGTGTAACTGAATGCGATATTGGTATGCCAGAAAGAGCTGGAGAATGTTGTACTTCGCAGTTTCTTGGCTGTTTCGGTGGGAAGACGAGTCATTGTTTGGGGCGAATACCATGTTTAGTAACTGTGTGGCTGTGTTACAATTTGCCATCACTGGATCTTCGGCATTTTTCAGTAACACTAAGACGCGATGGTGGACTGCGATCTGTGGATTCAAATGGTCTGAGTTGAATACGTAAGTCCTCTGGTCAAGCAAACGAAAGCACTGGTCGAGAGATCGCAATCCACGGAGCTGCCGTTCAGACAAAGTAATCATGAGATCCAGTGAACTCGTGGTGTCAGGGTGGCTGAGTAGTCCGTACGAGAGTAAGGCACCGATGGCGGAAAGATGGCGAGGACATAGGTCGATAGCGGAAAGGTTGTACTCTCGAGTGTCAGTTTTGCCCGTAGTCAAATGAATTGAGGAGCCGAATATATCAAGGAAGAAATCTCGAACTCTGGTAAGAAAGGAGATGACCACATTGGATCCACCTAATGACGTGCGACCGTTGACTGGAAACCTATCAGAGAATCTGAGTGGGACAATTGTAGCGTGAATAGTGGAACTGGGAGGAAACGTGGCAGGTAGTTGCGAGTCATCCGCTGGATAGATGGGTTCAATACGTCGCCTGATCCTCCCGTCCGCTATGTTGGCGGTAGCTTCACCAGAAGAACCTCTCGTAAAACAAGAATTTGACAGATCTGTATGACAGGTATCACCCGAACTATCCGAGGCTGACGAAAACTTGGGCTTGTCAGTTCGTGGCATTTGGTCACTATAGGGCTTTACGGCATCCTTTCCGGCCTGTATAGGTTCGGTGGTATGGAGTATTTGGCTCGGAATAGACGCGCCTTTCAGGTTCGGTACTAATTGAGAAGAATCAATGTCCGCCGAGGGTGCGGATGAATGCTCGTCCAACCCACTGCTAGGTGCTTCGGATACAGTGTGGACACGGCCAGTTGCAGTTCGGTTAACGTGTAGAGATTGCTGGTCCGGAGAAGCCTTAGTGCTGGTTGCATGAAGCGATGCTGCCGCATTGTCCGAAACCCGGTCACTTTCTGTGTGAACCACACTTGCTCCGTTTGTGTTGGCGGCGTGATTGATTTTCTCCTCAGAGGCGACAGGGTGAGCTTCATGATTCAGACTTTCATTTAATTCGTCCTCTTCATCGTCCAAGTCATCGGAAACGCGTCCGAACAGACGGACCATCGTGAGTGGACAGTAATGTTCCGACCCGTAGTGCTCCACCAAATCAAATTTGACGTATTTTATCAACTTGTCTCCATTCACTTTGAAGGTTTGCTTGCCTTTGACATCGAGGGCAGTGAATGTGCCAAGCGTGTCTCATGTCTTTGCGGGATACCGATCACTAACGAATAATCGAAACAACTTGACACGCGAAGAGAATAGTTCATACTTGGCTACCTCGATTTCACGCAGCATCACGGGTTCGCAAACCTCGATAACAAACCATTTTTCGGCACTACACGGAACGTTCATATACTCGTCTGTGTTCTCGTTCAGTACTGCATCGGGATTTTTGATAGCCTTGCTAGCTTCTAACAACTTGGCGAAACAACCAGAGGCAGCAACATTCCGCCTCAACGTGACTGATGCGGATGTGTACGTTCCGTCATTGGACAGGCCAGCGTTATCCATAGCAGAATCCTTATTTTGGTCGGTCTGAATTGAATCGGTCGTGATCTGCGCACTTGCGTCAGGCATACTGATTTCGGTGTGTTTGGATTCATTAGTATCTGTAACAGCTTCGTTCAAACGCAAAGGAACCGGGCTCAAGTTTGCGTCCTGAATGTCAGACTGTTCACCCTTTGCTCGCTGATCGTTGTCGGAAAGAGAACCATTAGATGAATAAGTGTCATCGGACGTCGGTCCACCGGCTGAAATGATCCGCTTGTCATGAGAGAACAGTGCATCGGTTCGCGTAGAGCCAGGATCGGCCTTTAGTCCGCCTTGTTCTTCAGAAAGTATAGCGTGGAACTCATTAAAGGTAGGAATTGGATTTTGCTCCATGTCTCCAACAGCAGCGTCTTCCAAAGGCGGCAGGTTGACTAGTGAATCCCGTTCTTCGGTACTAGTTCGTACATTAGTTTCCACTAGTTTTAAATTATCAGCACGTGGGGTCGCCTCGGAGATGAATTGACTTGCAACCTGCTTGGAGTTTTCATGACTGAAGAAGCAGATGTTTTGCTGCAGTCCAAATAACGCAGCATAAGAGGGAGAATCATCCCAGGTGCAGGATTCCAAAGTAAAACTCTTTGTGACGGTTATCTTGTCAACGCTGGCGTCATTTTCTGGATATAATAGACGTTTGGTGTCTAAATCCTGTGACGTAATATCGAATTTAATCACGGCAGAAAGCAGAGTGCAAAAAATATTAAGAAAAACATCCATAGAGTATCCACGTGCCAGGAAGAGACAGAAGCACGACGAAACAATCTGCCGTAACGTTAGTATAGTGGTAATATTGTAATATTTTGCGCAGCATTCGGCAGCCAATCAGGGGAATCTCTAGGTCACTACAGGTACTTAGCCATTACTGATTAGTTCCTGACGTGCTTCGACCCTCTCACTGACAGTTTGATCCAAAGGCGGAATGGCCCATTTGGTATCCACAACCCTCCGGCTTCTCTCTTTCTATGGTCACTTCGTCAATGTTTAAAAATTTCAACAAACGGGACAGCCTAGCCTACTGACTGGCAGGTGCGCAAACCAGTAGTTATTCCTAATACAGGGTATTGCAGGGCAATGACGAAGTCATCGTGGAGGCGAATTTCAATCCTTACATCTTATCTACGACTGCCTTCCTTGTCTTTAGCTTTACATTTATCACTTTCCAACTTCTTGATCACTGGGTCCGTGAAAAAATATTACGCCTATGACCCTTGAGGTACCCCTAGTAAAGGCGTCCTGCCAGACCTAAGCCGTGCATAAGAAATTGAAAGGTTTTGTTTCTGCTGATACAAGTAAGCTTAGCATTAGAACTGTCCAAAACAGTCTGAATGCCGGCTTTGACTGAACCTTTATGTGCCTTCGTAGATGTCGGTTGCTGGCTGGCCCTTATTGATGCTTTTTCATCAAGCTTGAGCACTAGCTACTCTATTCCGCCGTTTCCTACCGCTATCACTATGTAAACAGCAAAATAATATATATATCTTTCACATTGTCGACCAAGAGAGCCCTTTAAAAGTTCTAGGCCCAAGAATCTGACATTCTGCTATACACTTATCCTCCCTTGGCCCTAAATTCTTAGCTTTAGTTGGTATACATTTGCCTTTCACTATTGGTAACACTAGTAGACTGGCATTATGATAACCAGATCCTCTTCTTTAACTGCTTTTGCTAGTAAAACACTCGCATTCCAGATTCCATTTTACTGGCACGAAAGCTAACCAACGACAGAGAGGCCCCTGTCCTACTGGCTGGCTGGACCACCAGAAACTTTCCATCACCACTTTTCTTATCTTGGCCTCCCGTGTGTTATTTATCTTTTAGCTGGCCCCAAAGCCTACCATGCGTTATGCATAATGGCGGGTGAACGACTAGCTCCCACTGGTTTCTGTTGTTATTCTACTACGGATTTACCTTATCACCCTTTGCTATAGGTGCTAGAACAGCTCTTGCAATGAAAACCACAAAAGAAATATCCGGTGTGACAGTACTAGTTAACATTGCCACCTGGAGGAACACCGCTGGCACTTGCTGCGGAACTTAAAATTGGAGTGAACTAACTAGAACTTCATCAAAGAGCTGCACAGTAGTGTGCAACAACACATGAGGCTTAACAAGCCCTCAAGTTGGAGCAAGCTCAATCCCAAGAAGTAGAGTTGTTACTGCCCCACCAACACAGACCAAAATTGATATCCCGCCAAAAAGAAATTTGCTAAATTTTGCTAAATCTTCCTATACTCATTTTTTTCTTATTAGTGACAGGCTCCTCAAGCTCACTGAGGTTGGAGACATAGCCTCATTAATATAGAAAATCGGCTCTAAGAGATAAAACTTGGGATGTTTAGCTAAGAACTATGTGTATTTTCCGGGCCAAAATATGTCAACTGATCCGAAAGGTCTCCTTTGTTACTCAAGTAAACCTGGCTCACGCGGCCTTGATATAAACTTCAGAAACACTTAGAGGCTTAAAAAATACTAAACTCTGTATTACTAGTTGTTTATGTGGCCAGTACCCACTGAAAATGGCATGCTGAGGACTTCTAACCGTGGGTTAATTATAAGCTCGCCTGAATTCCCATGAAAACATAATATACCTTACTAGATTTCTAGCGTTTTCGCGCAACTATACCATGTTTGCGTATATTTGCCATGTATGCCTTCAAGGTGTACTTTCGAGCCATCAACGCAGTCCATAGTTGTTGCAGGTTATTAAGGTCTAAGTAGAGCATTTATGGATGGCTATGCCTATTTAGGACATATACCGCATCGCTAATTTACATTTTCTCTTCTTTTTTCTACTATCTGCTTGCAAAGCAGAAAGCCATTGTTAGCGAAAAAGGGTAATGTCCTTATTCGTAGACCACCATACAATTGCAAATAACTCGCAAACTACTGCACATATTGCATCGTTTTTACTTACAACGTAATCAGCGGTTAAAACTTGTCCTGAGCAGCTTATATTTGTGCCTCTTTACGCAGTAACCTAGCTTTAGAAAATCTTTTTCTTTTCTTTTGCTGATATTCACTCAGATTGAAATTCCGCGCCATAAAGCAATAGCAGCGACAGAAAAGTTTGGCTATATGTTTTTGTTAATTTGTATTTTTCTAGCGAAGCACACTGCTTTAGTATGTCTCTTAACAAATCCTTTTTATTTTCATCTGCATTTCTCGAAATTATTTTTAACCTTTCGTGTTGGCTGCTATTCCACTGGTCGTGGGTTCAAATCCTGCTGTCTCCACCTGATGAGATGAAATTACATCGAAACGCGTCGTGGCTGTGCAGTGTTTTCGGGTGGGCAATACCCAATTTCCATCTACTTTGAATACGGTCCCAGCGATCGCAGTGACTAAGGTTCATTTCAATATGAATCACAGTCCATTAAATTGAGGTTGCGTGTCGCAATCCAATCACACAACGTGTAATCCAAACTTGACCCTCCAATTAACCTTTCGTATCCTTTATAATTCCGTCACTCTCATTTCTTCCATGTACGCACCAACAATTGTGACGACTGAGCGGGCCATAAAGTCCAATGAATTGAAAGCAAATTTGTGGTGAATTGGATCCTGTTCCAAAGAAAAAAGGCACAACTACACCTCTGCGCAGTCTTTACAACAAAAGAAAAAAGTGCTCAACATCGCCGGAAGTGGCAGAAAATTTCAATTTGGGCGCCTGCGACCCCACCAGCTGTACACCAAACAATGCCAATGCATTTGTAATTGCCAACGAGGAACATATACTCGTATTTTGCCTACTGCCATGCAAGAGCATCGGGTTAATGTAAAGGTTGATCTGAACCCTTAATGTTACAGCCTCTAGCCGGTCTAGAAATATACCTATTTATTTATTTATCTTGTGCGACTTCTCAGCTCTCGGTTTGGGTGCGGAGGGTTTGCGCACTTTCCTTGCCCTCTTTCGCCTTTTCATTTCTGACCCAGGAGCCCGTGACTCACCCTCCATTTTTGAAGGGTCAACAATGCCGTCCGAGTCATATGTGTTAGTTATATCAATATGTACTGAAGCGTCCGGTAAGATAACCGATTCATCAACGGATAGACTGTCAACAGGGGGACAGTACGCTACAGAGTCCTCATTCGCACAACTCCGATATTTCATAATCAAATCCACTTTAAAGTTGAGCGCTGCAAGCCCGACAAACGGCTACCCCACCACGGTGAACCTGGATGCCAGTGTCTTAAATTCAGCACACATGACAGCCGAGTACATGGCTTTCTGAGTGCAGCAATCAGTACAACTGAACAGAAGATTTTCATTGAATGCTAGCATATTGTATTGACCTGCTCGGGGGCCGGTACAACATTTGTGATACCAGCGGAAGCAAACATCACACTACATACCACCAGATGAACCAGTAACTGGTCTTGGACAGGCAGAATTGCCGCAAGCTGCATTGGACTCATCAATCGAGGACACAAAGATTTCATCGGTCTCGATTTTAAGCGAGGCGACCATGTTTAAAGTAGAAAACAGAGCAGCATTTAAAAACAAGTATACAACCCTAGAACGACCACAGAAAGGCAAAAAGGGCGTGAAACGGAAGAAAAATGGGAAAAACCGCAAAATTTACCAGTAAGCCTGAAGGAGAAGCTATGTCCAGTAGCACCCAAAATTATCCAAGATAACTTGGATCAGAAAAATGTTGATGATAGTCAAATTTCGCTTTGTGTTTATTCAAACACGGTTTTCCACAATATTTCAGCTAGAAAACTCGATCAGTATGGCACGCCAAAATATCGAGTTACTGCGTAGAACTCATAGTAATAATACTTACAGAACAGGAACTCTAAAATGACTACGTTTTCTTTGGGGAAAAAACTACATGGGATTCTCCAGGATAGGCCAAGAAATATGCAACCAGTGAGAAAAGACGTCACACGAAACGCGGTAACAACAAAAGTTTGTGATTCAAAATGTTTGGTATCTTTAGCGGTTCGGCTTGAAGGCTCATATAGAATCAACTGATAACGGGAGGAGGGGAGCTATTTATTTCTCGTTTCTGTCTACGCTCCAACCGACTGCAGCTGTGCATTGGTTAAGGATGACTTTCCTCCTAGACACCACAATCTTTGCGCAAGGCCTAAAAGTCAGATGTCATTGTCTTTGCCTTAAACCTCAATGCACGAGTAGGTCGACGGCTTCCGTGCAAATGTCATCTTGGTAGCAGTCACGAGCTTGATGAGAGTCCTCATGACAACGGCGGTAGACCTCTAACCTCATGTACTGAGCACCGTCTCTTTCTTTCAAGTACGAAGTTTAGGCATAAGAGAAGACGTGTAGCCACCTGGCGTCCCCCTTCAGGAAATCAAGCGTGGTCATAAGCATATCACCTTTACAAGCAGCTTTAGATGGCGAGTCAGCGTCCGGGGTTGTGGATCGCTTTGGTTTACCTTGAAGCAGATCATACTTTAGTCTGCGCTGACATCCGCATGCGCTTTGGTAGCTCCTCAAAGCGAATGCTTCATGTGCTCGACACCAATGTTAGCTGACCTCGCTAATCGACCGATTTATCAACCTTCCTTATCGCGTGCATTCATTGGTACTCCACCTCAAGACATTAACTAAATAAATATTTTTATTCCCAAATTTATAGAGACACTAAAGCAGGCATGATCAAGGTTTACAGTCAGTTGTGTATCACGATACTTTGGGTTCAATCGTGCGTAGCGTAAACGGTCAAGGCACTATAAGTGCAGTGAAACGGTGCGTGTGGCCGGAGACTATCATATTCTTGCATGTGTCGCGAAAAATTTGAAATATGCGTCTAGTCGACTTGCCATTAAGTATTTGTGGGCAGCGACTTTATTTAACGGCAAATCACATCCACCACGTCGCAGTGTTGTTAAACAGACAGTTGTGGCTTCTTATAGGGAGAACGCTTGTCAGGCGAAAACCCACCACGTCCTGCAACGTTGAAAATCATTGGGGTCACTTGCGTGAAAGGATGCTCACTTCTGGTCATTCAAGCTGAGGAAACACAAGGCACCCTCTGACGGGCTGGATTTTCGCACACTCACTGGAATTGTTTGATTGTCGTAGAGTTATCTAGACCAATTCAACTATCAGAGCATTGCGTAGCATTCTTAACCAACAACTTAAGCAAAGCCTGGGTACGGATGACGAAACTTGGTAGTCCCAGTGCGCCTTTAGAGATGGAAACCGCAGCCCTCCCTGGAACTATTTAGATGCACTTCCAGGCCATTCGGGTCACTGGTTACAAACGACCTGGTGTCAGTTAGGTCAGTTGCGAGGTTGGCCGAACGCCGCTAAGCAACTTACACAGGCGTATGGACCGCTGGGCTGAACATTTCCGCATTCAATTCAGCCGGTCTGCTCCTCCAGCGAGCCTATTGAGCATACCAACTGGCATGTATTAGAAGGTCTCATTTTAACCACCCACTGAAGCTGAGGTTTGCATTGAGCTCTGACACTTGAAGCGATTCAAGTCTGCTTACCCAGACGGACTTCCTTCAAAGCTGTTCAAGTTCAGGGCGGAGCACTTATCAACCAGTTAACAGCTTTGTTCTGTGAGACCTGGTTTGAAGGAACAGTTCCGTCCGCTTGGAGCGAGTCAGTTATCGTCTCTGTATTCAAAAGGGTGCCCGTACCCTATGTGCTAACCACCGAGGAATCAGTCCAATATCCGTTACCACCAAGCTGTTAACATCCCTTCTATTCCGCAGACTAACCGCGATTCGAGAATCGCGCTAACATGAGGAACAGGCTGGTTTCCGCCCCTGTCGAGGGTGTATAGACCACCTGAAACGCGTCATCTTTACCGCCAGCCAACTACCGTTGTTATTCTGGACGCCGGAGCCGCTTTTGACTTCGTCGATCGGCTAGTTGTATGGCGTACCTGATGAGCAGGTCGCCATCCCTAACGTGTTAGATTGCAATTTCTCAGGTAAAATGAGGTCTTACGGTAAGGTCTCTTCACCTGGCAAGCGTTCTCTCTATAAAAAGCCACTAAGGTCTGTTTAACAGCAATGAGACGAGGCGGATGTGACTCGCCTCTAACTAAGGTCACGGCCCCATGATTACCCAACCAACCAACCAACCAACCAAACACACTCCCAACACGGGCGTCTCAACACCTCTCATACTATCCAAGTGATCAAGAACGATTGTAATAGCCCATATTCAAACTGGGTTAACAGACAGACACATGCAACTCTACTTACATGTCTGAACACTCAGCTCCAACGTATATGGCTAACTTGCACCATGTTTTGTACATTCCCTAACATTTATTTGTACCTTTAACCCGATCATGCCTACATAGACGTGTCTCGCATTGCACGAGGATAAAGAATTTAAGTATTTATGTATTTATTTAGTTTGCCGTCACTAGCGGTGTAGGACAGGGTTGCCTCGTGTCTCCGTTTCACTTCAAGTTTGTGATCGAGTATGTCATTTTAAGCGCTCTCGAGTGCTTTCAGCGTTTTGGTGTGGAGTTTCTTCCTGGCAACTGCGCGATCGGTTTAGATTATGCTGATGATATTGCCTTGCTTGGTGATGACGCACAGAGAACACAAGCCGTTTTAAACCGATGCAGCGATGGTGATTGATGCATCCAAATATGGAATGACCCTTGTAGCTACGACATTCACAGTCCTGGCCCTGAATTGGTATCCATCTGCTCCAATGCTCACTCTTTAAGGTAGGTAGCTTGAACAAGTGCACAACTTTGTGTACCTGAGATTCTGTGTTTCTGCTGGTGGTAGCATTGGAAAAAAGATTATCCTCCGCATTGCCAAAGTCCGTTCGGCATTTACCAACGTGAGGCAACTTTGGCGATGCCGCGTATTTTCACTACTATTAAAAGGCAGTGTCTACAATGCCTGAGTTCGCGTGGTGCTGCTGTATGGGTGAGTTCTTCACTTTTCGTGTGAATTACTTGCGTCGGCTTTCGGCCTTTCATTATGGATATCTGAGGAGGATAGCTCTTGTGTGTTGGAGGTACCACGTACGCAACGATACTGTTAGACGTCGTGTCTTGGTTAACACGGGATTTCCACTTGAGAGATGGTATCACGGCTCCAAAGGAGGTAGGGTTGCCACCTTTTACGCATGCTATATAACGGCTGCCCCGAGGCGCCCTGTTCGCTCGCATTGGACCAGGCTAGAAGGAACCGCGCGGGGGTCAGTCCATTACGTGGCGACAGATGCTTAAAGCGCTGGCTTCCAGTTTGGCCGTCGTGGTTGTCTGCGTCATCCGGGTTGGGGATCAAAGCTGAAGAACACCGCTGGCTGAAAAATCTGTCGGAAATGGCACAGCTTCGGGCTCAGTGGAAAATGCGTACAAATGTTTGTCTTGCTTTGCGTTATTTACGTCAAAAACCTTTAACAGACCAACAAAACAAAATGGAGCTTGAAAAGTAAACGAAAATGAAAAGACAAGGTACAAACAAATGTTTTGCAAATTTCATTCTTTTCCTTGTGGTCCCTATATTTATTACTTCCGTTTCATGATTTTCGCTGGCTCTATCTCTATCTTGTAGACTGCTTAAAATACTTATATATAAGCCCATAAGTACGATCTAGCTGAGCAACTGCGGACCTCAGGTGCACTATTTGTGCGTTCATATCCCTTGCAAGCAGGCTGATGCTATCGCCACAATCTTTGAACAAATGATTATGCAAATGCCTTTTAATAAATGTTATCAACGAGCTTGCTAATAGTGTGAAATTTAACCCTGGCGTAGATACGTGATTTGCTCATTCTGATGGTGTCTTTGGCGCTGAATTCGCTGGGGTTACAGTTTCGTGTTCCTAGGGGATGAAAGGATCATTGAGTAATGGGGCATGCCGCTGCGGCTACAAGGACGGCACTTCCTCGTTGGTCTTGGCTAGCGTGAGACAGAATACTTGGTGTGTCTTAAATGAGAAGCGATAACGTGAGTCCGGTATTAAAAGGTTACTAGCCTGCGTCGCATATATAAATACGTAAATATATATTTTATTCGCGACAAAGCGGGGCATGCCTTTTTGACATTATCAACACATCGCAACATTTTACATGATAGAAGGGTTAGCCGGACCAAGAGCGGGAGTAGTACAAATGGAGTCAGTGGTTTGGGCCCACATGGCCCAAAGGTTGTATGAAGTCTATCTTCGCAGAATGTGAAATGTAGCGATAGGAAGCAGATCATTAATGTAAGGTGCGTTGATAAGGTACTAGTCCGATGAGGTTGTGTACACAGTGCGGGTCGGGTGCGTGATGCATAAGGAAAGCACTGCAAAAATACTTTAAGAGCAGTGGTATATCGTTGAAGGAATATGTAGACGTAGTCGTACAAGAGCAGATATACGTCCAGAATTAGTGAGATGTGGTATCGGTCAACTTGCCAACGCGTGGTTGGGGCATTTGTGATGTCCATCATATTGAACAGTTATGGAGCAGGTGTATGAAATCACACACTGTCAGCATGGTCTGTGCGAATGGCGCACCGAGTAAACTAACCACGCGAATGTGGTTACGCGTGGAGCCTTACAGTGTATGAGCAAAGTATAACACTTTCTGGCATATTGTGCAATACCCCGAAATTGCACCCGTTTTTTAACAGGGCACCGATGCAATCTGGTGGTTCACCTTAATGCGTCTGATCGGCTCAGTTATGGACTTTTCTACGGTTTGCGCGTTCAGCTGACGTGGACAATCCGTTTCATACACGAGAACAATGGCCTCAGATAAATCTGGCCTTATTACTCTGACATCCCGATATCTTCTGTGGTACTACGTGATGAAGAGAGTCTCAACGTATTCACTAACCGCATATTATACATCACGTAATCCTGGTGTAAAGGATAGAGCATTGGTATATAGGTTGAGTGTATCTGGGCCCACAGTACAATTTTGTGTATGGAAAATACGCACACAACATAAATGTTCCGTCGTACACGGCAAACCGCTCGGTGGAAGAACATGTTGCCGTTGCTATTACTGTCAACGAAATAAGCACAGCTGATTGTGCCTGCATGCTTTCACTACCGCCTTCATCAAACGTGCACCTATAGCACGTGCAGGAGCGTGAAAGCTGTCATACACACCTACATGAACTATGAATATCAGGTTCCATAATTCGTCGCACTCCTAACCTCAACAGAACTAGTTGCATTCGGTGCACAACGACGTAAGGCATTGCGACACACTGCGGTGGATTTTACGTGGTTAGCGGAACAACTGGAACTTGGTACAATCTCACACTATTCACCCCTGTCTTTTGGCTTCCATACCCCTCATAAACTAGTTTGCAAATCTTATTCTACACGATGCTTTTTCTCCACTGTGTCCTACAACACGTAATAGATTAGGACCAATACACTTACTACCTCAGTTGTTGGGCTTATATATTATCCATACGACTGCTGGCAATAAACATTATATGAGGTGATTTCTCACCAGTGAGTCTGCAACAATGTGGTCAATTGCGAACAATTACCTTCGTTGCCTCCGCTACCCGTCTATCTCGCGCATTGAGAATTTTCCGAACTACTGCTTACAAGTGTTTGCATTGACATTCACTACTGTCGGATGTCATTGCTCCGTTTGTTACTGGTGTCCCTTGGCGCGGACAGCGGTTTCTCTGGTGAACATCATACTCCGGCTTAATCGGTTATTACGGCTCTGTATTCCGTGTCATTCTGTGGTTGCCGTACCATCCGTCTCCGCTCGTAGGCAGCTAGGCTATGCAGTGTTCACGAGGTGTACTGCTAACCATTACTACTACGGTGTCATGAGGAACCTAGCCGCACATTTATCTCGCCTTGGTAGTTTGCTTCTTCCCGAGCGCTTTCGGGTAGTGAGGTTTTGCGACTGACAGTTCGTTAACATGCTCGGGCGTCAAATATCCGTCCAGTTAATCGCTGCCCTCCTAGTCCAGTGACAAGTACCCATTTAACGATTACTAACATCGGTCGCCCGCATTTGCTTGGCGCCGTTACTATTTAGTGTTCTAAAATTTTATGAAAGCGGCACTGCATTTTACTCGCTGTCACTAAGACATGTAGCTCGATCGATTTCCAACAAAATGGGCTGTTTAGCTGTTACTTCTAGATGGGCACAGATAAAATCGGAGCAGTCTGCTCGGGAAATGGTTACATTTGTTTCCTCCAAACAGCATCCAGCCGATGCTAAATGCCATTGACCGTCGGCTGCCTAACGACGTTCGTTACAAAGTGGTGCTAAACGTTCACAAGCTGAAACGATAGAATACACCATTTCGAACTGCTGCTCTTTTCAAAACATAAGCGAACAACTTATTCGGATGTAAAGAGGCTGTATGTGTGGTTGCAACATGCGTACACGGAGCGTGTGTAATAACGAACGCGACAACCTTCACCTATGGATAAGTAAACACAATGGTGCGCGAAAGTAAGCGCGGCTCTCAGAAGACATTTGGACTCGGCCACAGCGGACTGTATTAAATGGGCCCCAAAAAGGCGCGGACGGATGAAGCAAGACAGGAGGTACACGTTTGCGCGGGAACATGCGAGGCGGCCGAGTGTCGAACAGGTTGTAAGGAAGATGAAAACAAGAAAGGCTAATGTACAATCAGTCAACAATTACCTAGTACATAAAAGATAGCGGTTATCTTTTTGGGCGCTACAGAGCTCCCCAAAGGAGGCTGAACATAAAAAGCCTTCGATATCAAAAATGCGTGTTGAGTTGAGGTTTAGTGGAAAATTCGTGTCGAGTACGAATGAGCGAGCGTTCGTGTCAAATGAGGATTGGCCGGAAATCGGAGTCGACTGTGTTGTCTGTGATTTTTTATATATAGATTGCAGGACAGGGTGCATTTCGGTGAGCAGCTGGAGTGGGCATGTCGGACTACAAAAATACTGGCTAGCCCAGAAAAACGTGCCAGCACCTCAAACCCCGTTGCTGTCAAACGGTGTGCTTGGGAGTAATCTCTCCCCCCGCCGCACCCCGCCCCGCAACAACACGACCCTCGTCCCACGACAAAATGAGCATGGTCCCACGAAGGAACGACGGCCGTCCCGAGAAAAAGCCACACACGTCCCGCAGATAAACGACCAGCTTTTGCTTCAGCGTCCTCGGAAGTATTGCTCAGGTGCGTCGATCGATCGAAGCGGAGGGTTGGGGCGTGTAGAGAAAAGAATATAGAAGCACAAGCACAGAAAACTCCAGAAAGGATGAACAAATAAGCTGGATGTTTAGGTTGTTTGGTTGCTGAAGTTTTGAGAAAAATGTTTTTCTGGTTTTTGCTTATTTTGTTTAGTTTCTAAACGTTATTCAACCGAAAACGGGGCAAATATATACCATATAGACAACATCCAAGTTCAAGCTCGGGTTGGACTGCAACGATAGGAGAAGCCCGTGAGTGTTCCATCTTGAGGGGATCACCGAGCCAGGAATTGATGAAGTGCTCAGTTATTGAGGACTCTAAAACGAAACGCCCGTATCGCACCCTGGCCAACCAGTTATTGCCCACGTTCCCTGACCTAGCAGTCCCTGCTGTGGCAGTCACGTGAAGTAAGCAAAGGATGGGTGGAGAAATTGAAGGTACAGAATAAGGAAGTGCCCTGGAAATAAGTAATACACATGCGTGAATACAAGAACAAAAAATAAAATCGAAGTACGCGGATACGTGGTACTCAGAAAAATGAAAAGGTTTCGTGTTGCAACCCAAGAGTATCAAGTTGCCGCGGAAATCCCTAATCGAAGCGTCCTTGATGACACTTTCGGGAAGCATGTCCTAGCGCTCGTTGACTCTGCGTGACAGCCGGATTTCCGCCCTACTCCTATTGGACCGCGGTATGTCAAGCTTTAAGGAATGCCGCGATGAACAGACATTCTAGCGAGACTGAATAACCAAGATAATCCTGGACCAACCCTACCAGTTAAGATACGGTAGGTTAGGATTAGGTCCCCTCTAAGCCTTCTGTAGTTCATCGAATGCATTCACAAACTAGGTAGACGCTCGGGGTATGTCCGTTCCCTAATCCCTCGACTAACCTAGTACCCACTCGTAAAACCCTCTCTAACTCTATTTTGTCCAGGTCGAGGGAGGGCGGACAAGCATGGACGCAGTATCCCAGATGAGGCCGAACGAAAGCCGAGGACATTATATTTAAGGTACCACCCGTCTAGGCTCCGAAAGAAACTCGTATGAACCAAACCATGCGGAAACCCTTTACTTGTTGATTGCTTCCAGTTGTCGTCGGAGTGTAAAGCCGGGAAGAGTACGACGCCTAGGTCAACCTGTTCAGAACCACGGGTGTCCGATCCCACCGCCTAAGAACTTCGTAGGAGGACAACCTCCAATTCGAAGAACGGAGCACTGCCTGATTTTTGGGTAGTAACCATAAAGTAGACTAGTCCAAATGCTCATCCAATGCTCGCTGAATAGCTTCGGAACCCCCAAGAATATCGACGATGTTCCACAGGTTCAGGCCATCAGCGAATAGTAGCGATAGTACCTCAAGCTCCGTGGTTAGATCATGTACATAGATAGAGAACAGCAGCAGTCAAAAGACCGAGCCCTACTCACGCCACATAGGACATACTGTCGAAACGATAGGACCCGGATTACACGTGCACACTGCTCTACAACCTCCAGGAAGGTCGTCACCCAATGAACGACGCGGTCAGCTACCTCGTAGGAAGTCAGCGTTTGCGCGAGTCTTACATGGGGTACGTTGTCAAATGCCTTCGAAAAGTCGACGAAAAGCACGTCCAGTGAGCGGTCGTTATCCACTGCATCCGCCCAACTTTCGCGAGCCACCAGTATATTCGTCAGACACGGATATCCCTTCCGGGATCCGTGTCGTATAGTGCTAAGTAGAGTAAATCTACTCAGATGGTTCTATAATGAATCTCTCACCAGTTTCGCGATGAGCTTGACTACTACACTCGTCAGACTAACTGCCCTGTAAGTTGCAGACAGACTCCTGTCCTAAGCTTTGAAGATGGGACAGATGAGAGTCTCCTTCCATTCGGAAGGCTATGCACAGCTGTCAAGCGACTGCTGAAACACCATAGTGAGCGGTCCACTTAGTTATGCAGCCAGCACATGCAACAGTTTCGGGTGAGTTAATTCTGGCCCGCAGGCCTTAGAACGGTTCAGCCCTTGTGACAGCCTACGAAATTCCGTTTTCGCTACAATAACTTCAGATAGTCCAGAACCCTCTGGGATCCTGCAAACCAGCTCAACGCCGGTCGACGTTTCCCTTACCATCGCTGCCGCATATTGCCCACTAAGTACGCAGGACTTGTCATGGTCCGTATGCGCATGAGTACCATCGTCCCGCATCAATACTGGAATTGACATGTTCGAAACGCAGCGCCTTTTGACATGAGCGAAAATCATTTTGGATTCTCCGAAGCTTCTTCAATTCACCCTTTCTCGAAATTGAGCCGAGCATACCTTAGGTGTTGCTTACCTCTGTGTCTAGCCTTACGGTACCTCTCATAAGTATCGGTGGATGGAGAATCTTGGTAAGTCCACCAACATTTAGACCGCTTTTTGTGCAGACGTCTGCCTGTGGAGTCTATCCAGGGCGGCTGTGCTCGTGCGTCCTTTCTCGTTGTGACTGGGGTGGAGGGAGCAGATACCGTTGCGAGGTAGGAATTAAATTTATCCCTAAACGCATTTACACTGTATGTGGTCGGAGAATCGAAACGTCTTATGCGCCTCCGGACCACGGCGATTGTCCATGGGCGGCGACGGGCTGCATTCAGGGGATGTCGGGACGTCTGACGCTTCAAGATCGGGCGAGTGCTCTGCTTAAACTAGGATAGTATGCCGAAAGTCGGTGCGATGAGTTGTGACGTTTCACGAAGCACTACCAGACGAAGTGCTCGAGGTGGCTTCTTCCATAATGTCGGGACTTATACGGCCGTTGGTGACGACTTTGCGTTGACCACCGCGGAGGTGACTCGTCACTGAACCAAGTCACTGCCCAGAACTACATACTGATAAGTCGACAAGAGCCATAGTTCAATAGCTGCTTGAAACCTGCAAGAATAAGATACGCTCTGTTTACATATACCTTTTTCCCTACACTATAGTAGCTTGACTGTTTACACTATGCGCACTTAAACCTAACGTAACGGCATCCATTGGTAATATTATTTCTCATGATTATTTTCTCAATCTCCGCAGCCAGTACAATTTTCGACCACTGCCGGGTATCTACTAGTGACGTGTCTGTTGCGAAACATGACTGCCTTTAAAGTTTGATCATGCCTGATTTGCTGTGCCTCGATAAGTGCGAGAATAAACCATTTATTTATGTAGTTACAATGTGTATTACGTTCGTACACTGCACAAGACGATAGTGTGGCAAGACGTACGCGTTCATCATAAGCATTCTATTCGTTTTACACTGCAAACCGGGGTGTTTTTCTTCATACTTCCCTTCTCCCCATTCCTGGATACCTTGAAAGGATAGACAGAACATACATGCATTATTATCTAGCATCATTCACCTATAAGAAAACAACCGGAAACATGCTGGCCCAATTAACAAGTGATAACACCACCGCACTATATTGACGAGGGGTTCGGTTTATGGGGTGGATGTAAACAAAAGAAATCGCAGCCGCGTTCATTGTTACGTGGAAATGAAATTAGTAGTAAAGTGGAGGATATTTAACGATATCATTAGGGCACATGCAGCTAGGCAGACAGGAAAAACAAGTTGACATGTCAAGCCCGCAAAAGACCATTAATTCATTGCTCAGTCATTCAAATATCTGTGCGCAGAAAAAGCGTCAGCAAGCAGTTGTTATGGGTGGCTGAAGAAGACAGGTGCGGTGGTATCAACATGTAAAATACGTGCATTGAACCCAGTGTGTCGATCGCCCCTCATTTTCTTCCAGATTTTGTAAACCGCATTCCGCGCACCTTGCTTCATTGAGCACAAAAACGTGCAAACTTGGATGGTTAGTTTGTTCGCCAGCTGTTGTCTTCCGCGATTCTTGCCTTGCGTCGTAACTATCCGCCGTCGGCTGTGCACTGGTTAGAACCGCTGGTATGGTGCCTTCTTCTTCCCAGCTTGCAATTGCCACATTACATTCGTCGCTAAAAGCCGCGTTATCGATGGCCGATGTGATAAGCCACTCCGGCAGTGTCGACAAATGGAGAGCTGCAGCTTCCAAATGCAGAATCATGGACCCCGGCAGCCGGTTGTACTCGGCAATGTTCGTGTCCGTGGCCAGGTGCAATGGTGGGGGAAGATGAACGGAGGCAATCCTTGCAGGCCGGCTTGTTAAACAAAACTACCCTGCCACGCAAAACAGAGCGAAGTACGCTGGCTGCATTCGCTGATACGGTGGACGTAGGTCGTTCAAAGCCCTATCCAAAACGACGCTCGGTTCTTCCTTCTGATTAATGATACTTCCGACGGCGCGATTGAAACTGCAAGCGCCCTATTATTCGCTCTCGTCCTCTGTCGGCTGGTCGGTACTTCGTTGACATCCACACTATTAGGCAGTACGTACTGCAGCAGGGGTCTGTATGGAAGTCCAAATCCCACGTTAGTTTTGCATGTGCACGTAGTGCTGTCGTGGTGCACCGTCTCCAGTCGATGATCGCTGAAAACAGTTGCATGCTCGCAGCTGCTGAGAACCACAACCGGATACGCTGAACTCAAGTCAGAAGTTAATACGAAAATAGCGTACGGCAACAATGGACGGCACAAGCGGTCCAAGTCCGGATGACCGGTAATACGCAGGGCGCGAAGAGAGCCATCCGCTATCGCTTCTTGTCAGTTCCATATCAAGTCCGCCGCGCTCAACCGTGACACATGTATGACTACCCACAATCCAATACGCCCATTCAGCAGTTCCATCTTAAGGCAGCGATGCACGGACGCTACCATATCCGTGTCGTGCATGCCGTAGTTTGCAGCACCAGGCATCTTGCGGTTGGCCCATCTTCAAGCATTGGGAAGAATGATGGAAAGGATACAGTGGAAGAAAGGGTTGATTATTAGTATGAGTGAGTTCCAAATTAGCTAACCATTTTCAAAAGTTGAACGGGTACATCGCGATGAAAACGTCTGAACGAAGTAGATTGCCGAAAACGTTTGATAACATTTATGCTTATATGGATGCGACGTAAGATATGATGGGCGGAAGGAAAGAGGTTATGTACAGGGTTCTCAAAGGCCAGTGCACTATCGGACATGTTACACTTGACGCCAGAAGCACCAGTTACAAACGCCATACACGTATGGAGGAGGGTTTTGACGTCAATCTCCTTCGCCCGCCAGAGAAAAGCAATGGCAACTGGCAGACTTTTTCGACGGCTATCGACTATAAGCAGCTGCTATAAAAAAAATCTGTTGGTTAGTGGAGAGGGTGCTATCAATAGGCAAAAGGACAGGAAACCGGGAGTACAGTTCCAGCATCTCGGGTGTTGAGTAGACGAATTGCGTGATCCCATTGTTTTCGTCGCGTTAACCTCGCGCTCACCCTAGCATGGCATGTCCAGGATATATCCTTAAAAATGTAAGCGACGCAATCAAGAAACACGTTACCTGGATTGTTGCGTCCGAACATGTGTCTCGCTCATAGGATGCTTCGTCCGCGTTCGATATGAATTTTCGAACTTCGATCGGACGTAGAACCGGATGTTGTAACATTGGCTTCGGCATTCCATCATTGCCCTGATTCTCTCCAGCTCTTCCGGCTCCATCCAACAGTTTCTACTGAACCACTTCAATGCTTCGTCTCCCAAAATTTCGCGGTTGGGCACCATGTGGAACCTGGTTATCCTGAACGAAGTATTCGGCGTGCCAACATTGAAAACGCCCCGCAATATGTGTGATTCAATAGTCTTCATCTTTCACCTCAGGATGGCTGGCAAACCTTTCCGGTGGCACTGATACTTTAGCAGTGTCTTCTCGCCAGATGCATCTGCTTTCTAGGTTCGAACACCGTAGTATGACCCGGAGATTCTTTCGAACAGATTGATGTAGTACACCAGTTCGTGGGCTTTGCTATACAGGCAACTGCGCACAACCTCAACAAACTGACTGGCAATGTTAACGGTGTATCCGTCGGGTGTGGCAGGACCACTGGTGGTCTCAATGTGCGCAAGGATAGCAACGGTATTTTAAGCCATAGCGAGGTTGTCGTATCCAGAATACATCCCTGTTATATACCAGCCCGCATGCAATGAAAACGCTGGAGAAAGTTACTACTTATAACGTACTACTCAGTTGTTTGTTAGTAGTGTGCATTTAATGAGGCTGGACCTTACCGTGGTGCGATGGTTTGTGTGCCGCAGCGTTCCATTGAGCTATGCTGGGTGGTGCATTTTTGCACCTTCAGAGTCACTCATACCAGATTGGTCATTGGTTAGAGGCCAGACAAACTCAGCCTCCCGGTCCTCCAGGTTAGGGGTTGGAATGAGGGTGGCACCTTATTCCTCAAAACGGACTCCTTGTAGTCCAACGCTAAACCCGCTGCCTTGCGGTCAGATTTTTGAACCAAAGGCTTTGGTTGAGAACCATAATCGTTAGCCTGTCTAGTCCTGGGCAACCTGACAGTATCTTGCCCACGCAATACCATAAATCTTACCTCAAACAAATTGCTGATGCTCTGGCCACCGCAGAGGATAATCAACGGTGTCCTCTCTGCTGCATCGAGCAGGGTGAATAGGGGTTTGAATGCTACTGCTCAAGCCTTCCCGTCTTCTTACTCTCCCCTTACGCTTTTTCACTCTTACCGTCCCCTTCCAACTTCACTTATATCACCCCAGTTTGCAACCCCTAATTTTTGGCCCTCCCCAAACATGCTTTGCTAGGCATTTATCTTCTAATTTCAACTCACGTGTGAACGCGGTGCGTCACTCCCCGCCTGTCGACAAGCCCATGTCCAACCAAGCGGTCCATACCGGTTCATCGGCTTCCATTTGGAGTCCTCGATCCTCCTTCAGATTGGCATGGCTCAATGTACGTACACTGCTACAAATCGGTCAACAGGCAGCACTTGCCCGAACATTGGAGACCCTCTCGATCAATATCTGCTGCTTTTCAGAGACCCGCCTGCAAGACTCCAGTTCTGAGCTCACTCTGCGATCCCTTCAGGTGACGCAAACAGTATTTTCTCAGTGCGCCTATCCGGTGACGATGCAGCTTCGAGCACCGGCCAAGCTGATGTTGGCAGTGCCCTGAGTCCCCGGACTGAAGCTGCTCTGGTTGATTGGATTCCAATCAGTAGCCGGATGTGTGCGGTCCGATTGGCCGGCTCGTTTAAAGCTTCAAAGTCGCGCGGGACTAATAGGTGTCTATTCATTATCGCTGCCCTGCAGCGTCTTGATGATGTGGACGTGGACAGACTCAATGGCGAATTTTGTTCTTCCCCAAATGGCATGTGTTCCCTACCCACCTCCCCAAACATCGGTCTCTTAGTCACCCGTGAGCACACAAAATCTTGCAGATCACTAAAGCTGCTGGACTTGATGCTTTATCCCCACTGGCACTAAAAGAGTGCGCGGATTATCTCGCGGCACCCTTAACCGCTGTCACTTGCGTGGTACAATCCCTGACAATTGGAGGCCTGTAAGGATAACGCCTGTGGCTCAGAAAGAATCTCAAAGCTGTCGTCCGATTGCATGTACGTCGGTAATGTTAAGTGTTTGAGAAACTACTTGTACCACGGGCGTTCAAGCGCATCCCGGCAGACGATGTATACCAGTTTGCCTATAAACCAAACCGCTCTACACTGGATGTTGTATCGTACCTTGTACATTCGATGTCATCGACACTGGATGAGAAAAGCAGAGCAGTGCGCCTACTGTTTCTCGATTACTCAGATGCTTTTGGGAGTGCAACAACTGATCAATTCTACTCAATCAGCTACTCACGATTGGGGTAAATACAAATGTCTGCAGCGTGCACACAGACAAACCCTACCCACTTCACTCAGCTTAACGGAAAAACTCTGCACCTTGTTCCTATCGCGATGTTTTACTATAAGCGATTGTCTCTACCTTACTGTTTTCTTTATATATCGAAGACCTCCCTACAACGTCCAACTTTATTGGATGGAAGTATGCAGATGACATCGTCATAGGATGCATATCTTCAGCCGTCGATACATCTACTATTCAAAGTGGTTTGGATGAGTTTGTGCAGCGGTCATCGACCCGGTCTCTCATTCCAAACGTTCCTAAATACCGTGAAGTAAGATATTTTTCTTCGGGTTGATCAGCTGCAAGCTATTTCGAATACCACTTTCTCACTGGAAGTGAGTGATCAACTCATACCCAGGACATCGACTGTCAAATATCTTGGGTTTTTTAAATCCCAAAACCTATCATGGTCTACCCATGTCAGTGAAACATTTGACAAGGTTAGAAGGCTATCTTCTAATGCCTTCAGACTTAGAATACTTTCCGTACCTCGTAGTTTGATTTTTTTTAATTTATGACTGCATGCATCCTACCTCAATGACTTTACTATTCCCGGTAATTCTTCCTGAGCTATTAAAGACAAAGTACGCATTGTTCTTACGTTCGTTAGAACCCCTATCGGTTGATGACGTGGACTCTCTAGAGAGGTAATAGCTTTTCCTTCAAAGTTCCAAACGACCCACTTCATCTACTGCATGAAACGCTGTCAAAAGCGCTACCTGTTTCTTCTATACGCTCCAAATTCAGACACCTATTTTCTCGTATGCCTTCCTACCACAAGTATATCCTACCGTCCTTGTTTTGATTACCTTTGGACTCAACGAAACTCATCATGATGCGCAGTTGTTTGCTTGAGTTATACACAAACAGTTTGCGTTATACAATTTATTTGTTACTGTCTATTAAATCTCGCGTATTTCTCCATTCGCAGTGATAGTGGAAAAAGTTGAAAATGTATCTACCCAGGTACATAAAGTCTATTTTGACTGCATTTGTACTATATTACGAACCTGTAACAAAGGCCAGCTGATAGCGTGAGTTAGCGGGTTTGCAACAACTTTACTAGGGGTTGCCTGGCTTGAGGTTGACGGTAGCAAGGCATTGAGCAGAAGGTGGTACACAAAAGAGGTTGCTCGGCGCTAACTTATCGATCAATCACACTGACCGAAATTAAGGGACGGGTAGTGTTAATAATACTTTATAATAATTAACGATACAATAAGCCCTTTGCTTATTCCCTCTGCAAATAGTAAAAAACGCATAAACGGAATAGCTAACCGTCCATTTGTGTTGATAAGGCAACTTTCGTTGAGCAAGTTGGATCCAAGAATGGAGAGTCAATCCACCAATAAAAGCAAATGAACATATATCGACGTAGCCTGCGGTTTTAAAATTAAGCCTATTGGAATTGATAGGCGAAGTGAACATTTGACTCATGTCTGAACGGTTAAAGATGCATACCTGGAGCAATATTAACAAACGAATCACTCTTACTGCACAGAATGAAGTTCATAGAACATTTGCTTGATTCCGAAAGCGCATGAATGATCCGAAAATGAGCTCCTGCTAAATCAGCATACCTAAGTCAAGCACGCGAAGTTTCAATGCAAGCATAAGCAGTACGCCGAGTATGCAGTACCGACGTTTTGCTGTCGCGTAACCACCGGGTCGCAAATGGGATAAGGATACTACGAGATTCGCCCAGTCAATACGCAGGCCCGAACCCGCGCCTAATGATTACAAGGCAGGCTTGTGATCCTTAACGATACGAGCAGGCAAATTACAGCAGTATAATCAATCACAAACACCAGATTTCGACGTGATATATCAAGCAATTGCGAATAGCGCTCTTGTATGGAGGCAATAACGAGTACGCTGCCTTCACACAAACACTAAGAGTTTAGAAAAAGCATGAAGAGCGCAAGCTCCAGGCGATCCGCTTCATCATATTGCTTCGTAAGGTATAGGTGTTTTAGCCTCCGGCGCCACAGCGAACGGAATCAGAGCCATCCTGTAAAGGTGTTGTGACGATGACTGCTTACACCGTGATATTCCTTTCAGACGTAAGCAATCGACGCAGTTCATGTTAAGCGAATCGATCCAATGTTACCGTATATGATTGAATACAAGCCCATCCGCAGATAAGCCGACAGCAAAACTTTGAAATATCAAATTTGTCCAGAACGGTAAGTCCTTATATTAGCCGACCCCAAAAAATTCAGCAAAAGGAGAAAGGAAAATGTTTCCCCACGATTTTGACTTCATCGCTACCTGCTCTCACTTGAGCGTGTTCAAGCGTAAGCGTAAAGGGTTATGATCGCGGTTAAAAGAGCGTAGAGCCGTCAGAACAGACTTTCATCGCATCGCTGACGTCACATGATCCAGCTGAGAGGGAAGGTGCTTACATTTCGTGCGATCATCCAAGGCCGTGGAAACGTGTAAAATGTCTCAACAGAAACGATGTTCATATGTTGCCGGCTTTAAATTGAAAGTTATCGCTTTTTCCGAGCAATCTAATAATTGTATGACTGCACGCCATTTCACCGTGAATAAAAAGCAAGTGAGATAATGGCAAAAGGAAGAGTTAGAATTGTCACTAATGCCTGTAGGCAAGAAAGCAAGACGCGGTAGAATAATCATATCGCCTGCACTGGAGGAAAAGTTAGCGCAGTGGGTTATGAAGCCGCGGCACAGCAAGTTGTTACCCGGACGAACATTCGGGTCAGGGCGCTCGCAATATTAAAATACCCTAAATTCCAGCCAACAAAACCAGTAAATTTGTTTGCTTCCTCAGGATGGTGCAATCGTTTTATGAACCGATTCGATGGATCTGTACAAAACGAGTCCAGAAACGGCCGAAGGTATTGGACATTAAAGTCGAATCTTTTCAGAGGTTCGTGATTCAGCTGAGAAAGCAAAATGATTTTAAACTGTCGCAAGTTGGAAATATGGACGAGACGCCCGTGTGCTTTGATATGCCTTCAAATCGCACGGTGGAGCAGAAATGCGCTAGCATTATTTTTGTAGAGAATACGAGACATGAGAAGACACGGTTCACAGTAGTTTTGGAGTGTTGGGCAAATGATTCCCGTGTGTCACATTTCATTATTTTAAGAGTAAGACGCTGCCTAAAGGAGCGAAGCTCCCAAGCGGCGTTTGTGCGGGCTCACGCGAAAGGATGGATGGACGAGAGCAGCACTTTAGACTGGCTTAATACAGTTTGGGGAAAGCGAAACGGTGACCTTTAAAAGAAACCATCTATGCTGACTTGGGAGTTTTTTTAGGGCACACGAAACCGAGAAGGTGCAGGAACGACGCTGTGAGCTGAAAACGTCCGTGGCTTTAATTCCCGGTTGACTTACATAAATCCTGCAGCCACTGGATATCTCTGTCAATAAGCCCTTTAAAGATAGCCTTCGGGCCACATGTGTTGAATGGACGGCATTGTCCTAGCTAGTGTTGAGAAAGAGAGGCCATTTGAAAATTTTTGACATTATTACAATTGCAGACTGGATGTAGAAGGCGTCGCTAGATATTCCACCAGAAATTATTGTCTTATCATCCAAAAAATGCTGCATCAGTAATGCTATGGACGGAAGAGAGGATGATGTCACTCTTGAGGAACAGCGAAATTGAAGAGGACGATATCCACCCTGACGTCTCAACGACAGACGAGGAGCTCTAGAAACCGTTTGGAGATTCTGACTAGGACTAGTTCAGAAGGATTCGAGTAACTGTACTATCATTGTGCAGCGTTTGGATATGGGAGCCTATAAAAGCTACCGGTACGTGCTGTTGTGTCATGTTTTCCCATACTATAGCGTGTGATGATGTTCGATTTTGTATAAGCAGTATGTTTCTGTTACTGCCATCCGTCGCGAAAGTCAAACGTGCAATATACCGAGAACTGTCGACACAAACCTAATGTGTCTACCTATAGGCACTTCAAATCCCCTCCTGGAATACCGTCCATCACTAGCGGGTGGTGCTAAGTGGAGATAGGGCCAGAGGTGTGCAGTGAATTCCTGGGTGGATTTTGTATTTGATCTTTTCACATTGCATATAATCTTTTCATAAGTTAACCCCCAACAAAAGAGATAGAGAACAGCCCAAAAATTATCAGCTTATATTCGGTAATACACTGTACTTACAATGTGCGTTATCGAAGGCGTACAGTACACGATTTATCCCGACCATACTCACTTGTATTGCACTTTTGCGACCAATGTTCTCTAAGTTCATAGCATGCACAATAGTGAACCATCAGCGCTTCTCGGAATGTATGTTGGCTGCCTGTTTGCAAATCATGTTCTCGAAATACAAACACCCCCACTACTCTCATATCTCTTCGGAGTTTGTGCATGAGGATCGGGCGGTAAAAGCCGCAAAGAAGCTGTCTCGTCGATGCCAACAGCTGTTTGTGATTATGTGCCGCAGACAGGATGTAGGCACTTTCATTGCGAATGTTTTCAGTTCGATTTTACACTATATGCCCATATTCTCCTCACACTACTCATCAATCATTATGTTACTCTGGCCATACGATATTTAAGCATCCGTACAGATTACTAATGTAATCCGATGTTGATAACGATCCATGGAGATCATCAATTGAATTGCGGCCTCTGGGTTTGGGCTGATGAAAAAGGTGTTCGATTAGGACACCTTTGTGGTAGATGAAGTAAAGAGTGATCTCTTAGTTAAGGTGTTCCAATCAATTCAGCATATGGCCACAGCCGCTTTGAAGCAAACAAATAGGGACTTAATGGTAAGTGGCAGCAGTCTATACCGCAGCCAATACCGATACAACTTACTACATTCAACGGTAAGTTAACAGGCATCACTTCATTTAACATCAAGATCCACCCGGGTTTACTTCACTTCGATGTGCAGTCTACGAAACACTACACGATAAGGGTGACGTTAGACTCGGAGCGACAATATCTAACCTATCAGCAAACAAAAGCTTGGGGTGTCTCGAGCCCACGAGATGCACCTCATCAGTGTAAACGCGATTTACGCCTTTTCACCAGACATTGTTGAGTAACGACTCGGTTCGAGGGCGTGGTCAATCTGAGGACTGCAGGGTCGGGATACTCATCTCTCGTATGCACGCCCCGGTCTTACTCGCTCGCTCGCACTAAGTATGCCTGTCCTATAAGAGTAGAACTGAGAAGGAAAAAGGAGAATCATCTGTACCGCGCGTCCCAAGACAACGGATATCCACGAAACTTTATTAGAAGCAAGATCCCAGAGATAAACGTGTGGTGTTTCCACACACGTTGCTGAGCTGCCAGCAAGATAGCTACATCCACACAGAATCAAGGTGGCATATAAATCGAATACTACTCTGAGAGAGCAGCTTACAAGACCGAATGACAAAGTCAAACAAAGCAGTCAAAATCATGTAATCTACCAGTTAAACTGCAGCGAATGTGATAAGCACTACATTGGCCAAACAAGAAAACTTTCCACAAGGATCACAGAGCATAAAAAGGCCATACGAAGACATGGTCCGAATTATTGGTTTAGGTAGCTGGAAAATGTAAAGATTTTAGCATGTGAGATTACGAAGTAGGTTAAAGAATTCTTAGAAGCATGGTACTCTCACCAAACAACAAGTTGATTTGGACGCCATCTATGTAAAATCGAGCAAAGAAACACCATCGCAGTCGAATACCCTTAATGGAAGAGGATACCATACGAGCGGCTCAGCAGCCTTTTAAGCCGAGGAGGAAAACGGGCCATAGTCACGAGGCATGGGTCGAGGAGGCCATTTGCAAACTCAACAAGTCCAAACAACCAATGACCTATAAAAATGCACGCGCGCGACTACCCAGATCACGGTGACGAAGATAGTAGTAACTGAGTCTACTGCGCGCCGATGATAGAACTACTAATGATTATCAGTGCAAACTAAACTCTCCGAATATGGTACCAGTGGAAGAATGCGCCCGTGTAACGAATAATCTTGTGGTGAGAGCACGGATTTACTTGTCGTATTCCAGGACGTTTCTAAATGAACTAGATCAGACGTTATATCTCGAGCTGGTGGCCTAAAATCCCATCAGGCACTCGATAGCTTAGCGAGCGTAAACCCGTCCCGAAGCACATTCGTAACACCGCGCACTAGGCTACGCCATCGTACACCTGGCTGTTCATCATCATCATCGGCTAGTAAGTGAAGATCGACGATGTAAATGAATTTATGCTCGAGTGAGTTGTCCATTACCGGTGGGTTGCATTGGAAACGAATGTCCATTCAGTGTTTCCCGAGATTTGGAGTAGATTTCTAACTGAATATGGCTGTGACGACGTGTATCGTAAGCTAAACATAAACCAGAAAAGTTCAAAAGTTTTAATCTTCGAACAAGGCAGTAGATCGCAGAAAAACAAAGTGAACACCAGCGACGCTCTGTTGACGCCACGTAAATGATATTTACATCCACGAAAGGGAGGGGTCCAGTAAACTTATTCCTCAATAGTTGGTAACCAAAAGGAAGTCTGGTTAGAACCGGTAGCAAGCATGGCGTATCGTGGATTGAAGGCCAAAGTGTGGATAGCAGCGTTTGGTAAGTGAGTGGCGGTCTCATAGCCGGGCAAACTGGCAACCCGCACTCCAGTTTCCACGGACCAGATGTGAACCATGCCATCAGGGGATCCAACGAGAACAAACAGACTATCCGGAGTGAAACTGGCATCCAAAGCCTGTCGATCTGCGTTGGAAATGATCTGGGAAGCGTGAAAATGGATGAGTTGCATGCACGCAGGAGGAAGTCGATATACAGTAATATGCGGAATTTAGCCAAAGGTACGGGCCCAAAAGCTTGTATACATATAGAAATAAGATTTGTGCTAAATTTTATGCCATACATGTGCATAGCCAAACCTCGCGTTTCTATATATGACACCTTGACACTCAAAATCACGGTAACGGATGTTCTATGTCCCAGGTTCCATAATATCTTGCGAATAGTGAAGTGAGACATGGGAGGACTCCATATGATAGAAAACGGGTTCAAACTATTGTGAGGAAGAGTAATTTATTTCGGTGCACCAAGTGATAATTTGTCACCGGTTGCCCCGTCCCCCGATGCCTACTCAGGTGTATAGAAATATGATCCAACAAACGCCTAGATGAGCTCCACCGATTGCAGATACACGATTAGTGGTTGACTCATGAAAGACTGTAGATGGCACGGAGAGTGGAGAGTCGGTAAGAATGAAAATAAACTCCTCCGGACAAAACGCATTCAAAAAAGCAAAGAGTTGGAACAAAGGACTGAGCAACCACATTTGTCTTTCGAGCGCCAACAACTATCTGAGAGATTAACTACTGCAGGAGGCAGAGGGGTGCGGATATTTTCTATTTTGAGGTCTCTGTAACAAGATTGCGGGGACGTCTATGGGTACTGAGGAAGTGTTGACAGAAATTTACTAGTGTAAAATGAAGCACTGCTGGATCGTTCCGACTTTTCTTGTTAACGCTTTGACACCAATGATGAGCAAGTGATTCCTAACTATAGGAAACAAGCAGAAGCAAAAGGACAGATTTGGTGACAGAAAGTAGATTTTTGATGTTGGCACGAGCAATAATTTTGCATAAAAGCTCGTCCCAGCAGCTCACAAGAGCGATAATCTAATCCCTGGTCCGGATAAGCACCAGACGATGGTTACTCCCTATTGGAGCTCGTCAGTGGTACGCATTCCCTCAGTTCCCTGCAGGGACCGATAGCAGTTTGCGCCAACTAACCAGCAGCTTTCTCCATTGAGCCATGGGGGACGGTGGTAGACCGTGAGAACTTGCAAGCTAACTGAGATATAGCGCGACACACCCTGTTCGAGAAGGTCACCTTCAGTATCTCCGCGGGGAGTAATGTCGACACCGTGACGCACAGCAACACTGATTCAGTGTCACTGTATAAGAGAAGAATATTGTCACAATGAACAGAATTTTGGTCGGGCAGTATGAGATTCGTTAAGACGCGGACGTTGTGGAAGCAGTTTCTTGTGCCTCTTCCGAGGCACAAGAAAAGGCACACAAAACTCAGACAGACATCAATGCCGGCAAATGGATGGCAGTTGAATGCAACTCCATCGCCTCAGGACGTTTAGAAAGAACCTCATGCGATCATATGTATGAATTACCGCTTATGAATGTTGATGCGCAGCTGTAAAGTTGTTGCTCCACAAATGATTTGATCTGTTTATATGGAATCGATGTATTCGTAAATGGCATTTAGAAATAAATGAAGTTAAAGACCGGGTGATTACCAAAAAGTTGCGACCAAGTGACTTGCAAATTCATAGCGGCAGCTATGAGCAAAGTCGAGATGGAGAGAAAATACTCCCACTATTTGGTCGAATGAGGCTAAATGAGAAGGTAACAACACCTGGCGACTTGGGTGCATCACCTAAATAATGACAACATAACAAAGTCAAGTCACTCACAGTCAAAGCGTGTAAATGGCTCCCTTTAAAAGCATCGACAAGACGTATGTGGTTGCCATTAGTAGCGATAAGAAGCGTCTTCCCGTCAGCAGAAAACTGCAATCCTGTCCAGACACAGCCCGCTGTTTCGGGCCCTAACTTGAAGGTAGCAAAGGGTCCTTTGTCAAACGATCGGAGGTCATACAACTTGACCGATTCGGAATTGATACCGGCTGCAAAGATCAACCCCTCCGGATCGAAGGCGGCGCACGGTCGTCCAGAAACATGCATGACACCCTGACCGTATGAGAAAAGCAGAGTGATGTAATGTAACTTTAGCAATCGAGATAAAATTGAGGCATTCGGCAACATAATCAGTGCAAAACGAATTTGACTAACAAAGCAGAGTGGAATAATGACCCGATATTGCGGTTGGAGCAATAGACAACAATCACAGTCGTAAGGTGATATAGTATGTGGTGAAAATGTCGAATCTGAAGCTGGATGCCTTACAATTGGAAGTATTATAATTCGGTCTTGACTACAAAGTTCCAGTTAAGCGGTTAAATGAGCTTTCAAGTGAATCGCAATGCGAGAACTTCTGTGATCAAGTGAGAGATCTACATCCAGCCGGCGCTGATAAGCTCATATAGTTGAGAAACGAGCTGGCGGATATTGATTATAATGTTAAACATGGGCAAGTAAAAGAAAAGTATGAGCTTACAAAACCATCTACAAGCGTTACGCGAATTACATACAGAGAATGTGATTCTGCAGTAGTGATCATGATTTAGGATGAATCAAGATGTCAGTCATACCCGAAGCAACTCTATTTCGGATACGGCCCCTGTGATCAGAATGACCGAGATCCCAACAGAGATTGCATGTCACAATCCAACCACACGGCGGGTACTCCAAATACAACTTTGAATTCTTTACTGCTCTGTTAGGCGTTGCTCACGGATCTGTGGGCATAGTAATCAAGGTGTCAGTCGTTAACCACTAGGCCTTGAGTTCTACTCCAGCTTAGGCTATCTCCACCTGGATGAGTCCGAACAAGGACGGAACCGTTGGTTGTGGGGTGTCAGTGTTGAGAGGAGCAACACCGAGTCACTTAATAAAATTCGAATGACTTGAGAGCGCAGAGGATGTGACTGTGGTAGAGTCTCGCATAAAGTCAATTAGAAATACTTGAGCTGCATCGTTTGACTGATAGTGATAATTGTGACGGGTTGTAACCGACTGGTTCCATTACCCCTCAACTATACGGGCTACCTAAGGTATATAAGAGCGGGGTGCAACTCAGACCGATTCTGTAGATGGCAAACGCTCCCCAAGATAAACTGGCTCGCTGGCTGGTGAAAATGTTCTTCCTGCTGAGAGAGTGGGCAGAACTACACAGGCCAAAGATTCCTTCGAGCTTATCGACAAACCTAATGTAACCGAGGAGGTCACGTGCTCGTTGGATGTTTATTAATGCGAGCTGAACCAAACCGTCGACTACATTTGTGAATTAACAGAAAGCTCTCGGTGTCCTCAATCGCTACCAGCCGAACTACCAAGAGAAAATAGTAAGAAGCCTTTGACAAGTGTCCCCAAGAAAATGGTGTTCATTACGCTGCCATTTATAGGCGATTAAAAGGATAGAAGATTTCAGCACCGTCTCCGCCAGGCAGTAGGGAAATGTTATTACGCGGCCGATCTGGTGTTATTGCACCAAGTTAGGAAGTTGCTCCGCAACTCCAACTTAGACAAGCCACACCCTCACGTTACCGTCTCTTGCGTTCATCTATTCCACTCTACTTGTGGTAGCAAGTACGTTGGCCGAACTGAGGACGCTATCCACTAGGATTTCAGGGCACATTTCACGAAATACGGTCGCCAACGGTCCCAAACTGCCGGCCAGCTCTATTGTTCAACACGTCCTGGATTGCACAATGTGCCAACACCCTCATGATTTGTTTTAAGTTATTAACCTACAGAGCAATGTTCGACTGATTCAGTTTGCCGTAGCCTCAGCTATTCGGCGGCTTAAGCACAATTTGTGCAAGCAGACTGAACTTACGGTCAGCCTCGCCCTAAGTTAAATAAATAAGGTTATTGATCGTTTTCCTTTGAACTGAATCACCTTATGTATTGCTTCCCCTTTCGTATGCAACGCGATAATTTCAACAATGTGTGTAAAAGGATGACGAGAACGTATCCTGTTAAAAGGTTTTTTCTTCTTGTTATTTTGAAATTTGTGTGGGGAAAGTCCTGCATGTTTTCTTATTTTGTCTATTTGTAACAGTTGGTATCCTGTAGTAATTTGAAAATGGCAGTAAGAAGACCGAGGCTCTCAAATTCGCACATTTCTTACTGTATTACCAGTACCTTTTACAGTAACTCATATTATTGTTTATTTAAAACATGTTGCGATCAAACGTCCGTTTGTACCATCCAATAATCAATATGATAGGCGGGGTTTTTTACCTTTATTTCCGGGACACTAAGGCTCACCTGTATTTGTTTCTGAGCTCCAAGCATCTGCTTTATCCGGTTAATTTCAACCGGCACTGCGAAACTTAGGAGTCGAGAATTGGTGTGATGTAATGGGATTGTGAACGCTGAAGTTACCTCGATTCGGTGTCTTGTGGTCAGTAAGTGTCCGCCGATCGTACAGGCTGATAGCCTTTGCAAAAACGCAACTTAAGTAAGGACTGTTTGCTACGCGTCGAACATTAAACACACTTAGGCACATGCTCCCTGTTTCGGGAACTCAATGTCTTATCGATTCCGCCTATGTAACTGGCTCCGCAGTCACATGTGAATTAGTGTATGCAATGCGATTTGTCCCCGACAGGTTGAACCTGCTTTAAAGAAGGAATTGGGCGTTTTTGGGTTCGGTTAGTGACAATCACCTTGGTGGCGTAGTAAGCCCTCTGCATGTCACAGATTAGACGCCTTGTTGTCCTCAGCGAAGAAACATCACCCTTGAATGACAGTTCATTGACTGAATGCTTCTTGTTTGGTCTCATTCGCCTATTCTTCTCGATGTACTTACCGATGATAGACGCTTTTCAATACGCGTATTCGTAAGTAACTGCAGTTCATCTAACCAATCATTGGTGCAGATTCCTCTGGCACGATTAATCAATGTTCTCACGGGTGTCCAGTTGTATCGCATTGGTGTGAAGCCAATGAAATGCAGCTACTGGCCGGACCATGTTGGTTTCCTGTAAATAGGCCTCTTAATATGCCCGTTTTCTCTGCGACTGAAGAGGATATCCAAGTACGGGAGGCAATTTTGCTTCTCTACCTCACAGCAGACCTGCATATTGGCATGCGCAGAATTTAGTTGCTCCACCTGATGCTCGATGAACAAAATGCAAAAATATCATCCATGTAGCATTTGCAGTATCGCAGTTGAGATACTCTTCCGGAACTACCTCGTTCTACCATCAACATAAAGTATCGACCCAGTGGACTATTCATCGCTACTTTGATAGTACGGTCTGTTCCTGAAGTGAAAGTTGACATTCTCCGTGCACAACATCAAAGATTCTCTTGGTAGTTCGGCTGGTAGCGATTGAGGACACCGAGAGCTTTCTGTTAGTTCACAAATGTAATCGTATGAATGTCTTCGTCAGATGAAGTGGTCAACACCGACCCAAACAGGAGGGCGGTATGCGCTGGCATGACTAAATCGCTATACCAAGGTTTTCATATCATTTTCTATGCCAGCTATTGGAAGTGATGATTCATACGACAGCGTGTAACGTCCGGGAACAAAGCACACCGATGTAGTCGATCAATAGGTGTTCGATGGATACGACCAATGGTTAAAGGCAACATGTCTCAATGTACTAGTCATACATTATCCATAAGGCAACAACAGCCGCAATGTAAGTGTATACAATACAATACTTTCCCCCGAGAAGCCGACCCACTGTTCCAAAAATGGTTGAAACCGTGTGAAAGTACGGAGCATTATCGGTACGCACCAACACGCCAGCGATGAGCCGATAGCCAGAGGTGATACAAATAGATGAACCGATCCACTACCCTGAGTGACTGTCAATAAAAGTGACGGCATGAGGTGCATTGTGTGGTCCTTGAAAAACAGAACAAACACTAGGCTGCGAACTAAGCTTATCAGAATTAACACATGCGAGCTACTTGGCAAGAGAAAATACGAATTTCTCCCATCGATGCGGTCCACAAGTAGCTTGCCCTCAGCTGAACACTAAGTGTGGATATTCCGCTGTGTTTCTGTGCCAGACATGTGTACCACGCAGTCTTGATCCAGTAACTGCTGTGACATCCACCCGCATGCTCATCAATCATCATTCCACAGCCTAGCTGATGATGAGAAACACATTAGCTTTTGGCGGTAATGAAATTCAAATGGATAGTTGTAAGAATGGAACTAGGAGTAACTCTCAAGTCACATATAGCCAACGCTGCATCCATGATTAACAACACCATCATCATTATCATTATCGACGTCGTCATTAGCGTCATACGCGTTAGCTGGAAAGTAGAAATGCCGCAGCTATTGAGGTGCAATATGATAAAATCATACGGTCGAACAAGTAAGAAAGAAACGATACAAAAACACGGAGCAAACATGTTATTTTCCGCTGTGCATCGCCAGTGACATCGTGGTTGGGGAGGGAAGGGCAAAAAATTCAACTTTTTGTCAGGTTTATCCAGTCAAAAGGGGTTCAGCCTCTTTTGAATCACAAACTAAGAGTCGGAATGTACCAACCAAGGCCAAATTAAAAGTGACGACACCTCCATTCCACTTGAGAAAGTCATCAGTTAGTCTTCTTCCTCTTCCCCCACTCGGATTCGTGTCGCGCAAACTAGGCACGTCGTAGCAATTGGTGTGCGGGAATGCGCAGCACATGACCCAGCTATCGCAGCATGGTGCGTAAAGTAACGGTGTTGAGCGATTAACATCCACTTCCTACGTCATAAACAAAGTGGCAAACACGCTCACCGACCAATCAGGCGTGAGCTAAGATTCCGAAACCCCAGTGATTAAACGCTACATCTGTCGAGCTGATGGGACAGTTTTCGCAAACGTACGCGAGCGTTTCACGGGTGGTAGCATTGTACACCCTAGCATTCATGGAGGTGAGGTCACATAGGTGCAGTAAGTGGCGGCGTTAAAGAAAACCGCCCCGAACCTTTGATCTAAAGTTTGTATCTTCAACAGCGGCTCAAAAGAAACTGATTCAGCTAGCAAGGTAGCTTGTGAACCACTTCGAGATTACGCCAGCAAGGGTCATTGTAGGGGTTGGTCCCTGCCAGTATTGTAGGAAACGCTTTGCATTTAGAGGGCGTAAAGTAAAAACCGAAACGGCTGACAGTCAGTGCTAAGCCGTAAAACGCAGCTTGGCAGGTTTGGAAGCTGTCACAGATTAGCTCAATGTTGTTGGTATACTGCAATCGATAAGTCTATCACCTGGAAGCAAACACGCCCCGAAAACGTGTCAATGGAATGCAATTACTAGATCTTCGTTAATGAAGAAATTAAGGAAGAACGGCGACATTGAGCATCCTGCCCTCAAGTCAAAATACACTTATTTATATGGTTGGCGGCATCCGATTCCGGATTCGCCTCTCAATGCGGCATCCACCGGGGCAGCCACAGGGTGCGTGAGTTCACAGAGGGATCAAGTATGACTTGCGTTGCACTCACACACTCCATATCCAGTATAAACCCGAAGGAATAAGACCGGGAAGCATGTGGATGGGAGCTAGGTTTCATCAACGGAGTCGGCCCACACTGCTTCAACATGCACAACAGTAGCATACCTGTCTATCTAATTTGGGAATCTTGCCTACCAGATGTACACGAGGCGGTGGCTGGGCGATAGTCCGCATCACACTGGATGGAACCAAACTTTGCGCCTAGCATCGTCACGAACACCGAGCACCCCGTCCCTCTAGCAACGCTTCACAGTCTACTGAGCCAGTTCAGACGAGGTGGTGCGTAACAGACAGGTAGGCATCTTGTCAACATTGATATCATGCGTTGTCACCCCAAGAAAATCAAACAACAATCAACTCCAGGTATGCATGAAAATCAACACGTAGACACACTTACAGACCAACCACAATGATGAAGCAGTACACGAACCACACCAATCGCTTTATTGGCCTTTAAATCGGCAGTTGCCTCCTCATTGCACATCATTTTTACTTTATCTACTGTGGATGAATATGATTTGTAGGAATAGCTTGAAGAATGATTTTGTCAAAAGAGTACATCCGAGGTCACCAAGACGGCCTTACTCACCGGATTTTTAATACTAAATCGAGATACCGCGCACCATTAGCGAGTTGTAGCTGTTGGTCACGAACTTTCGGGCCTGTTGAAATCAAAACTCTACTCTGACCACTGGAAAAAACCGAGGATAGTGGTTATAAATTTGTGCACAGGTCCAAAGAACGCGAAACCTTTTACCACAGCACCCTCTTCCATTTCCTTTATCCATTCATAAAACTGTATTTTTGAATATGTCAATTTACTTCATCCGCAGTTGATACCGTAGTGCTGAAAAAGCACCCATCCGGGTACATAAAGCTGGATTTGACTTGAGTTAGTAAATCAAATGGATGTGGACGCAGCGTACCTTCCGATCGCTGCGTCGATTGCACTTAGATAATTAGCTGATTCGAAATAAATGAGAATATCCGTAGCTCGGGGTGTGTA
>OX104066.1:91318059-91369337 GCA_944474145.2 Dicrocoelium dendriticum | reverse complement strand
ACGAAACTACGGATTTTCAGCAATCCACCACCAATACGATGTTTCACACCGATACCGTAGTCACCAGCAACATCAAAAGCTAAGAACATCAGTGCATATTATACAGGTCAGAGGCTAAGACATACTCTGGCTTCACACTAAAGACAACCGCGCAGTCATTCGAGGTTTGCCAATTCAGCTGCACCCTCGCCCGCATAGTACTGTGCAGACATGGAATTAAACTTAGAAACTTACGCGGAGAACCAAACTTACCCAATACCAGCCACAGTGCCTCGCGGTGCACCGTGTTAAATACCTTCATGAAATCAACCAACAGCGAGTACAATAGCTGGCGCTGCTCTCGGCATTTCTCCTGCAACTGAGAAGCCACTAACATCATATCTATGGTGCTTCAGCCCGAAAGGAATCCACATTGCTCTTCCATCACATTCAGTTCAACGACCTGAGAGTGATGAAGCGGTTGAGCAGGACTTGGGTATCACTTTACCTACACAACTCGGCAAGTTGATGTCAAGATAATTCGTGCAGCAATGCTTGCTCCCTTTGCCCTTGTACAGGGGGTAGCACTTACGGCACTTCCTCTTCAATCCACATCCCTTGCATCAAGTGGGACACTGTATTTACTAAAGCGGATCCGCCGTGTTTCAAAACTTTTGGTGGTATCCCGTCGGTACCGGAGCACTTGTCTTGGCGCAGCTGAGCGAGTTCTCTCTGCATCTCAACCAGTGTCGGTGTCGGTGTCGACAAGACACATCATCATCTCTTGCTGTTGCAGCCCGTGCAACATAGCAGAGTCGATCTCTGAACGGTTGTTTAAGAGACAGTCAAAGTGCGTTCGCCAGATCTGCATTATTTCAGCAGTCAGTGTGCAGGCAGCGCCTGAACTACCATCGAGCAGCGTCCTCAGCGGCTGCAACGTGCGTCCATACACCGCCTACAAGGAGTCAAAGAATTCCTTGTGTTGGTGACGTTCGCCTTCACCGTGCAAAAAGCACTTGATGTGGCGGAGCTTTCGAGTCAATCGCAGTCGATACTTGCAGAAATAACTTTGCAGTTAACAGGGTCCGTCACATGTACAACGAACGCTGCATTCTTTTCTAAGCCCAATGCATCAATGGTCGCAATGTTGCCATCAAACCAATCGAGCCACATGCAGTTTGCGCAGCAGATCGTTTACTCGATAGTAGCCGTCACATATTCACAGATGTGGAGCAAAAGGCTATGGGTTCAAGATCGCCAATGCGAGCAGCCACCACCTTCTCCAACTTCATCCTATTCTCGTTAGTACTAAGGAAGGAACATTAAATTTGCGCCGATCCACGGCAGGTGAGCAATCCAGCGATTTGCGAAAATATATGAACAATTCAATCTTCACCAATTTGTGATCAACGCCACACTCAGCTCAACGCAGTACACGTGTAACGCGCAGGTCACGCTGGCGTACGATGACATATTTGAGCAGGTGAGTGTGACCATTGCGTGTATGCGTCCAAGTTGTTATATCACTCGCACACAGTTCTCATTGGGTTCGTGATCGTCAGGCCGTGAGTAGAGCAATATGAGAACAGCCGGTCTCCGTTCCAATTGGCTGTGCCATACCTCACGGACCGTTTACGTCCGTCCACACCGTGGCATCACGCACAACGCGTGTGTCGAAATCAGGATAACACATGGAGAGACAATACGTGCTACTAAAGGTTGCGAATTTACCTCTTCCAAGTCGCAGTCAAAAATACAACAGTAGTGGGCTGATGCCAGTCGGCTATGCCACCCAGCTGGCAATTTAGGCGGTCGGATAGTGCAAATCCGACCCCATGTTCACGTCGAACTGAGCTGGCGTTCTGCACCCAGAATACTTAATCCCGACGCAACGAGATTGGACCTTACCATGGTGCGACGGTTCGCGTACCACTGTAACCCAGTGAGCTATATTGGGTGGTACCCCCGGGCCCCTTGAGAGCTATTCCTACCAGGTTGGTCAATGGTTAAAGGTCAGATCAACTCAGTCTCCTGGTCCTCCAGGTTAGGGGTTTGAGATAGCATAGCGTCCACTTCTGTAAAACTATATCAGTGCCACCTCACCGCTGCCTTACGAACAGGCTTTTGAGCCAAAGGCTTTGGTTGAGAACCCTACTCGTCCTTCTGTCCAGGTCTGGGTGTGTTGGCAATATCTCAGCTCACATACAACCATGACATTTTCTTCAAACATAAACTTCATCCTGCATTGGCCGTCCCGCAGATTATCAAGGGTCGCCTTATCTGCTGCATACAGCAGGGCGGATAAGCGAAAACATGCTACTGCTGGCGCCTCCTTTCTTTTCCACCTGTTTCTCTTACTCCCATCCCGACCCCATTACTAAGCTTTCTTTTATAATTCCCAGCTTAATTGACAGCAGACATAATGAGACTGGAGTCAAACTATCTACAGCTACTCTCCCTTACTGGACGCCTATCGGCAACACTCCCTTATAAGACCAGGCTGTCCCGCTTCTATGGCGACGTTCAACGTTCGCACTCTAAGACAACTAGGTGAACAGGCTGCACTCGCACGCACGTTAGACATGCTGGGTATTGACGTGTGTTCCGTATCATAAACTAGGATCAATGACCTTAATGGGGTAGTTGAAGTAACTGTGCCCGGCTTGTCCACCCGTTATTGGTTGCACACACCCGGAGACACTGATGAGGCAGCCACTGGTCAAGCTGGGGATGAGTCATCGTTGGTTGATTGGATTCCGGTGAACAGCCGTTAGTGTGCAGCCCGTTTGACGACATCGACCAAGGTGGAAGCACGAAAGAGTACAAGATATTTTTGTTCGTCGCAATCAGCCGACAATTCAGATATGTCGACCAGCTGTCCGGAAAAGGCGAGACGGCCGTCTGGTGCTTTTCCGGACAGCTGGTCGACATATCTGAATTGTCGGCTGATTGCGACGAACAAAAATACTCACCAAAATCCTTCCATTCATAAGTAGTACAAGATATTGTTTGTTCGTGGATTCTGCAGCCACTGACTGCAGTTTTGGTGCTGCCAAAGACACATTCTAGCTCGAACTGAACACGCTACAAGGCAGTGCTGCCAGTTCAGATATCATAATATTTTCAGGTCGCCTGGGCCCTTCACAAGCTCAGCTAGCTGGTAAATATGGGCTTAACTCCGACAGTACGGGCAACGGTGAGCGTCTTTCTTAACTGTGTGCGGAGCACCAGCTGTTTCATAGCAGCATTGCTTTTATACACACTAGGCGTCAAAGTGTCACTTGGCGTTCTCCTGCAGCTGGCCAGCGATGGACTCACATTGAATACATTGCCATAAATTACGGGTGGCATGGTTCCATCTTGGATTGTTTCTCGTTCTGGAGTAATTGCGTCGACTCAGATCATGTCTTGCTACGCTCTTGCTTTTCCATGAATTTTACCGGGAGGCGCAATAAGTGTCTCCCTCGATTGGCAACTGAGAAGTTATCTCAGCCCTCTTACAGGCAAGCCTACCAAGCTGTACTGTGACCCGAACTTTCTCTCCCTTGCCCTAATGACATTGAGGTTCAATGGAATAAGATTTCCGCCGCCATGCCACACGCAGGAACCTCCGCTTGCGGCACTGTCAATAGGTCGGTGAACCTGTTAGAATCCAGAAGGAAACTCCCGGCAGGCTCTGAACACAATGCTAGCAGGCGGACTATTAGGCGCGAACTAAAATGGAGCTTGAGCGCTGACAAAAAAACCTGGTAGGCCAGTATGGCTCAGGAAATGGAAAAATGAGGAGCAGTCAACAATTGTCGCAAGTTCTTCCAGCTGATCGGTACCACTGGTCCCAGGAAACCAGGCGTCAGTGAGACAGTGTGGGTGCCCTGATTCACAATAAGTGCTCCGCATGACTCATTGTTCGGAGCATTTTCAAGATCAGTTAGCCCACTGCTACCGGACCTTTTCCTACTCAGGTGATGCATGACGATCCTTGGACACTTAGTGTAGAGGCTCCATTGGAAGTCCGAAACGCGATGACAACCCTCAATCGTTTTCGTGCCGCTGGCCCGGATTCCCTCCCACCTGCACTAGTTAAGGATGGGGGTGAGGTCCTCTGTAAAGCACTGACCTCGATTTTCGAGCAGGTTTAGGAGAGGACCATCCCAGCCAACTGTAGTGAAGCAATTATAGTGGCAATATACAAGAAGGGCAGCCGCATAGACTGTGCTAACCACAGGGGTATTAGCCTAACGCCAGTTGTGAGAAAAGTACTGGCCTCGATTCTCCTTCGTCGCCTCAGTGTGGAACGTGAATCTCGGATTAGGGAAAAGCAGGCAGGTTTCCGCCCAGGACGGGGCTGTACAGACCATTTATTCCCGCTGTGACAGGTGCTACAGCGGCGTCACGCATACCGCAGGCCAACAGGAGCTGTGTTCCTCGACTTCAAGAGCGCGTTCGATCTAGTCGATCGATCCATTATGTTCGAGATACTTGCGCGGAAAGGTGTTGCCGTGAAATATGTGAACATCCTACGTGCTCTGTACTCGAACACAACAAGTCTCGTCAGCGTTTACTGTGATTTATCAGACGTCTTTCTGACAACAAGTGGCGTTCGTCAGGGATGTCCAAGTTTTTCATTTTTGTTCCATTTCGTCGTGGACTCTATCATAGTGTTCCCTCGCGGAATCTCACGATGCAGGGGTTGAGGTGCTGCAAGGTGAAAGGCTAGTTGACCTTCATTGTGCGGAGGAGATTGTCTTGCTGTTTAACGATCTTGGGGCGGCGCAATCAACCCTGAATAATCCGTGTAGATTGGTTCCGATAGTTGGTATGCACTTCGCACCTTCAAAGTGCAAAGTGTTGCAGCAGGACCACCAGCCACTCGATGACCACTTGACCCTTGATAGCGAGGAACTTGTGGTAGCGGATCAATTCACTTACTTGGCAGCTGTATCAGCAACGATGCATGCATTAGCTACTGTGGTCAGTTCACGAACTGCAAAAGCCAGATTTGCTTTTTTGGATCCGCAACACCTTTGGCGACAGAAAGGGGGTTCCTTCCGTCCGAAAAGCCGTGTTTACAAAGCAACAGTAAGGGCTGCCTTCCTGGAGAGGAGTGAGACTTGACCACTTCGGTCTGAAGATCTGAGGCGCCTTCAAGTCTTTGATCATCGTTGTCTACGGAGCATTGTTAGTGTCGGGTGGCACCAGCTTGTCCGCAACGATGATGTGCGTAGGCGAGTGTCAGGCAGTGATGCTCAAGAACTTAGAACAACAGATAAGACTGAATAAGTTACGTTGGCTTGGGCACGTGTTACGTGTGTTCTGGTCACCGCTTACCTAGGAGCGCCTTGTTTAGTCTGCCAGATGTAGGGTGTCGCAAAGTCCGAGGTGGACGTAAGTTGATTTGCCAGCAGGAAATGAAGTCACTGACGACCAAACTCGGTGCCGTTGGTCCGTCTCGCCTTCCAGGCTAAAATCCACGTGACTCGTCTTGTGTTTGGCTCGAGACTTTACAGGACATGGCTCGTAAGCGACACCAGTGGCGCGTCTGCTGTCGTCTCCTAGTCGGAAGTGTTTTGTGCTAAGTTAGCTGCGGGGTAATGGCTAATTATGACGCGGGGCAGCGAAAGCCGCAACACAGCCGTCTCGCTGATGCCACCTTATCTTTGTGCGATAGCCAGCTGTCTGTGATGGTATGTGGTTGACAAGGTGTACGCACATTGACCCTGAATGTTTGCTTAGGGCATTAAGATTTTCCGGTAAGTCCCCCATCTCTCCTTGTTATTATTCTTCGTTGCTTAGATTGTTATGGTTGTATGGCAGCGAAGCATCATTTCAAATGGCTGGTGTACTGTTGTTGATGATGATGAGAACGTGCAATAGGCATCAGTCTCATGCAGCTTGCCTCAGTCAACGAGCCGTCTCGCTGAGTGCGGCAATGTCGATCCCGTTGCGCACGAGTTCCATGGCGGCCAATGCAGTGCGTCGCTTGGGTCGCTCACTCGTGTGCCGGTCATGTAGTGTGCTGCATCGGTCGTCGCAAAGGGGCACTAGGAAAAGGACCGCCTTATCTGCTGCACACAGTGGGGTGGATGAGCGAATACATGCTACCGCTGACGCATCCATTCTTTCTTCGCCTACATATACTCACCCCATTCCCGTTCAACTTAACTAACTATTTCCTCCAATCCGGGTGCAATTGTCCGCCACCGTAATCGTATGTCTCGCCGCAAAGCGCTCAACATGGGGTGGTGGAATGTGCGCACATTATTCGAACGGCTAAGCAACCCCAGCGACGTCCTGCATTGGCAACGATGGAACTTGTGCGCTTCGGGATCGACATTGCCGCACTCAGCGAGACTCCGCTCGCTGACCGAGGCAAGCTGTATGAGACTGCTACTGGTTAATCGTTCTACTGGAGGCAGATCGCCAACTCAGCACCATGGGTCGGATTTGCACTATCCGACCGTCTAAATGGCTAGCCGGTGACAGAGCCGACTGGCATCAGCCCACGAATTATGACTATTCGACCGTGACTTCGAAGAGGAAAATTTGAAGCACAGTGTTCCCTGTATGATCCTAAACAATGCAAAGAGAAGATGGATGTTGTAAGATGATATCATATTCCGAGACAAATTTACTTGTTTATTTTCCTTCAAACTCTATGTTTGCTGTCTGATATCCCCGGTGTCGCTGCGCTAGAGGTGAGTGGTGATAAGGTGACTAACAGTCGAAAACACGACATTTCCATTATACTGGCTCTAGAAGACTGTTAATCGTTGCTTGGAACCATGACCGTGCTAGACTCAGTACAGTTCCATGCATCTACGGTTTTGTGTACGTCTGGTACGCTTGATACCACAATTAGACTTACTGGAACGTTGCTGCTGTGCATGTTGACTGTGTGGGCCAGCACCGTTGATGAAACGCGGGTCCCATCCAAATGCCCCCCGGTATAACTCCTTCGGGTTTACACTGGATATGGGGTGTGCGGATGCAGCTGTGAGTGGTGCAGCGCAAGCCATACTTGGTTCCTCTGTAGATGCAGGCATCCAGTGCCTGTCCTATGGAGGCCGCTGTGAGAGACAAATCCGGAACCGTATGCAGCTAACCATAGATATTTACTATGTTCGCATTAAATTAGACGTCTTGTAAACCAATTCAGGCGTTTTGCAAAATAAATTGGACATTTTGCAAACCGAATTGGACACGTTACATTCTAAGCAGAAAATCAGTAATTTGTAAACAAGAAATGATGAGTGGGGCGACTAGACGATGTTCAGACTACATCGTAGTCATGCTATTGCAACCGAATTGTGTAAGCAGCGAGTGTCACTGCAAACCATTCTCTTGATCGTGAACCTCGATCATCTGGACCAAAGGCAGCGACTGAGTTTCCCCTCTCTCCCTACCGGACTTTGTGTAGTGTATGTGCTTGCGCCTGTACACATGAACTTGTGTAGCTGTGTGACTATTGGAAAGTCAGATTCCCGAATCGCGTAGTTCGTTATGACTTAAACAAATGTCACCCTCATTTCAGCGCCAGTCATGAGCAGGCAAATCAAGAATATAAAACTGAGGCCAAGGTTTTCTGCGTGTACAACTTTTCTTGTTAGTGTCGAGTAAGTTATATTGAGAATACGATCAGACGACTGTTCAAAAGAGTCCAAAAACACTGCTCAGTGTGGCTCTATGGTGGCGTGAAGAAGTCAGGGATGAGAGCAGAGCTACCGTACTTGCACGACTCAAATCATCCAATTAACGCGCAAGAGGCTTTTCAGTCCACCTATCGGATATCGGGAGGTCACAGGCAAGCGATCAGATGTCACTTGTAAATGACGGTACAGGCGATCTCTATTCGGCTTCACAACCCAGACCCACGTGCACAAAAGGACTGCGTCCAAGCCAACCAACTACTATGGCCACAAACCACAGAATCTAACAACGAGGATTGTACCATCTCCCACAATCTTGCTTTAAAAAGCGCGAGCACATATTAGGCTACTCCTTTCGTTGATTCATTACATAGGAATATCCTGTTAGCTTTATTCCTATCTATCTGCTGTGGTGTAAAGGCCTGATGAGGATCAGCGAAAACACACTTTGCGCTTAGCTAAGGTTTGGTTTGGTTTACCTATAAACTTGCCGCATCTCGAATGTGAGACGTCCTTGAAGATCGGCACGATAACGGAGCAAACCCAATCATTTTGGACAGTTTTCTGATCTCACAGCAAATTGTCTACAAGAGCTGGTCGACCGAATTTGAAGAAGGTCGGAGGTAGTCCGTTTGATCCTACGGTTTTATCCAGTTTCATCAATATAAAGAGACCTTAGACTTTTGCGCGGAAGGGCGGATCCAAAGGGGCGGCCCAGCGGGTAGAGCGACAACTGACCATCAGCGAACCTGGTAGTTCCGGCCGATTAAACTGTTCTTTTTTTAATGTTTAGTCGAGTGTTCCAAGTGTTTTTACAAGTTGTAGATAAGCAATTCACATCGCATTATATAATTCCGCTAAATCCGAGTGCAGAAGAATCCCGAATGCCCTATCCTGTGAGACCTTCGTCTCGCTCAGTGATCCTCTGGCTTTGATTCCATCTATTATTTATCCAACTCTTCCTTGTCCCAAACCAATCTTTATTTCGTGACTAACGGATTATAGTTTATGCACCTAGGATGTAAGCTGCTGTACTACGGATGAAGGCGATTGCGTTAAGGTTGCAATCAATCGAGAAATGGTATAGCTGATAGCCAATAACCGGCTTCAATAGCGTTTGAGTTGTGGGTGTTCCTTGTCCCCCCTTCGCCCTTATCTTTCCCCTCCAACAACGATCTCAAAGTGCATGGATAATGTTATACTTAGCATTACATTAATTGAACTTTTAGTTTATATATTCTGTAATGTTTTGTACCTCGCTTTCTCATATATTCTAACTTTTGTATTGCGGCACAGTCAGCTGAGACGTGTTTTTCGCCTTCAGCTAATGTGTAATGATGATGAAGGAAAAGTTGAATGACAGCTTTGAACCCTCAATTGAGTCAAAGGAATGCGCACTCAGGATTGGTTCTAACCGAACGAAACGATCGACCGCCGCTTTTACTGATGTTAGTAGCCATCTTCTTCTTAAGTAAATAATAAACGAATAAGGCGCTTAAATAGGTGCACTGTTTCAGTAGAGAAAAGTATTTCCTCTGCGAGTCGGGGTAGCAAGATGAGCGATTTGTTTGCGAATACTGATGTGACTCGCATACTACAACCATTGGAACGCTGTATGTGAACCAGGAAAGATTATCTAATGCATGATAACTGTCCCCCTGACTGCTTTGTCTATAACGCTGCCGAGATCGTTCATTGGAAGTATAATTAACATAAAATTTAGGCTATCAAAGCGAATTCAAACAAGCTGTAGGTATTGAGTTGTTCCAAGATATCTAACTTACGTGACAATTGGGTGACCGAAGATCCCAAAGACGAATCGTACAGTCCATAGATCCAGATAAAAAAGTGTCGTCGATAGGCGACATGCAAAGGGAAACAACCCTTAAAAAAGTTGACCGAAATGAAGCGCGTACTTTTTCGTGTGACTTTGGAAATACCGTATGTATTTGTTGTCGTGAAGTGACAAGTAGCGAATCGTGTCTGTAGCAGAGTTAGGGAAAAAGAAGAAGCGAACCATCGACTTTGGTAGAAGCGTGAATAGCTGTTGTCGGACTGTGAGTGAACTGAATAAGATTGACACCGTACTTCTTACTATTCAGTGTTCGCTTCGGTCTAAAACGTAAGACAATACGAAGAAACTTACGTCCCGCTAGTACAATCATACATAACCATTTGATCATCATCGCTGCTTGATATCAGCGTCTCGCCATTACTCGAATAACTAAGTGAGTTGATTCGGTCAAAATTTTCCTTGAAATATTTAACAGGCTTAAACGTTTTCATTGCCGTGTCCGTCAATTTCATATTTTTGATTTGTACTGGTCACTCAAAAGGTGTAAAAGCGACACATTGAAACAGATGAGAGTAGTCATGTAAGTAAAGTGCAACAATGTTATGAGATCGAAGGTTGGCAAACGATAATGATAAGATGAAAGTATACCTAAGAAATGAGAATGGTACTACGGAAAAACATGCACAGTTCACCAAAGAATCAAACGCAATACCAGAAGTAAACCATATATATATATATATATATATATATATATATATATATATATGATCTAGTCTTGTATGCTGCCACACCACCTGAAACTGATTGCAATGTGGTCCATTTGAGACCAAACTTGTGACGGTGGAGGACACCAGGTGGCAGAGCGTCTCCTCGAGTGCCTGAAGTTTGTGCTTACGAGAAATAGACTGTTGTTTTCGCACAAATTGAGAAGTCTGACTCCGTTATCTGAACGACTCTCGTTCAGTGCATTATGACCACGCAGGTGATATTCACCTGGTAACAGTCGAAAGACACATGCGTTGAAGTCTCCGGCGAGGACAATAACGTCCGGCTTGGTGGCTTTGCGTAATAGCTGATGAAGCTGATGGTAAAAAAATGTCCTTGTTCAGTTCAGAGCTACAATCAGTTGGTGTGTAAGCAGAAACTACAAACAGATTGCGACTTTCAGTACGATGTCTGAGCCTTGGGGACGAAGTGCACATACTCGACTGTTAACTGGGAACCAGTCAAGGAGTGCAGCCTCGGCTTTGTTGCTTAAAGCCACATCAACGCCGTCCAAGCCAGCGGAAGCAGCTTCTGCGTCGCCAGATAAACCTAAGTGGTATGTAACTTCTTGGTTGGTCTGAGATTTCAATTTGAACACAGTAGTTGGGTCCTATAATCGCGTTTCCGATTAACCAGCTTGAGAAAGTGGTCAGTGAAAACCCGCGTCCTCAAGGGCCGCACCGGCCTGACGGACGCAGACATCCTCGTAACAGGTGCCTAATTGTTATGAATGCTCCTGAGTCCAACAAGGAATCTCCAGCTGAAAGAATTCTGGATGATCAGACTTTCCTTAAGTGTATGCTTCCTCTTATGTTCGACGATGGCGAGCAGGGAATCAATATCGTTTCTGCTTTTCGCCTCGGTAGAAAGCATGATGAACCATCCAAATCCCGGCCCCTAAAAATCGCCTATCAAAATGAGGGCGAAGTTCGCCGTATTCTCATACAAACTTTTTGGCTAAAAGGGGAAGCTTGTTTTGTCCTCAGAGACCTCTCCCTGGAGGATCGGGTGAAAAGGAAAGAGGTGGTTGATGAAATGTGGGTTTGTCGAGCGGATGAAGAGTCAAATCACCATATTGTGGATTTTCGAGTAATCCAGAGAACTTCGAAATCAGTGAAGCCAATATTTGTCACCTCCAGACATTGAGGTTAAAAGAGGGATCATGTGTTATATGTGCTAATGTGTGTAGTCTGAAAAATAAACTAGACGAGATTCATATTGTTTCAACAGAACACTGCTCAGATCTGATGGCGTCCACTGAGACTAGGCCGATCTCGGACATTCTGGACTCAGATCTACATTCCAGGCTACCATACTTCCCGAGCTGATCGTCCTGGAGGCCGAGTTGGCAGTGTTATTCTTTACTGCCAAGTGGAACCTCGAGTCCATATTGTTGATGCTTTAGGTAACAGCGACGGAGAATGAGAGCTCCTTTGGTGTTGCGCCCACGACGGTTGGTATTATATATAGGACTCCATCGGGATCTGGTACCGGCTTGTTGGAAGCTATCAGCCAGTATGGAAGCGGAAGAGACTGTCTGACTATGAGTGACTGCAATGCCCCCAGTATCGATTAAAAACACCTTCACTGTGGACTCCCTGTTGAATCTTTTGACTATGCTTTCCTCGAATCCGTCATGAAAATTAACTTGATTCAGCGTGTTACAGCTCCTACGTGATTTCTTCCAGGCCAGACTCCTCATATCCTTGACCTAGTGCTTACACCAGCCTCATCCGATGTCATTGGCTTATCTGACCTCCAGCCACTAAGCATAAGTGACCACTGCGTTGTCACTTTCTCGTGGGCACGACGTCTCGCTGTCCATGACAAAGTTTACTTCCGAAATTTCTGGCGTGCCGATCCAGGACGCATAAAACCTGATGAGAATGCAGTCGATTGGAGCATCGCTGAACACTTAGAGCTAGAGGATGATTGGATTCAATTCCGTACCAAAGCAACCATGCTCACTAATAAACTTGTCCCAGTTTTCCGAAGAAGACCGAGTTCCAGGGGTCTCCCTTGGATTGATGTTGAACTACAATTTTGGATGACAGAGGCGGAGGATACGGGATACATACAAGAATGTACAATCGAATTCTACCTATTCTGACTAAAAAAGCGTCAGAAACATTTGTGCAGCAAAAAAACATGAGAATCACAAGAAGTATGAGTGCGATTTGGCTGCGCAATCTACAGCAAGTCCCAAGGAATTATTTTCGTATCTGAAACTGACTACCAAAGCTGGCAATTGTATCCCCGTCTTGTTCTCCTCTCGGGACAACCAATGACGTGGAGAAGGAGCATGAAGAATGCAACCTTAAGCTTGGCATCTGTCGGACAGGTCCGCCTTCCAAAATTTGGACCACGCGATTCGGACTGGCAGTGGTTAGAAACGTTGGAAGTTATGGTGCGCAAACGGCATCAGTGGTGACAGTGCTGTTCAACCGTGTTACCGATTAGTTAACGTCTCATAGAACATAACACACAAAAAATCCCCAAAAAGCGGCTTGTGTAAAACACAAGAAAGTTGCCTTCTTCATGTTGTATTTCGTTTCCCCTTTATATTTCGCAATGGTTTTGATAGCATATTTCTTGCAATCAGATTCTGAATATATATATATATATGTATATATATATATATATATATATATATATATATATATATATATATATATATATATATATATATATATATGGTTGGCGGCATTCGATTTCGAATTTACGTGTCACTGTGGCCAGCCACAGGACGCTTGCGCCTACAGAAGGACCATGGGTGGCCTGCAGTTCAACACCCACAGCTCCATCCACACCCCCCCCCATATCCAGTGTAAACCCGAAGGAATAAGACCGGGAGGCATGCAGATGGGAGCCACGTTTCATCAACGGAGCCGGCCCACACTCCTTCACAGGCAAACACAAGCACGCTGTATTTGGGGAATCAAGCGCACACAAGGCGGTAGCCAGACCGTAGTCCGCTCCACACTGAGTGCATGGAATCACCCTTCGAGACTAGCACAACGACAAGGACCGTGCATCCCGTCCCCTCCAACAACGACCAACTGTCTCCTGGAGCCAGTATGGACGAGGTAGTGGGTAATAGACAGGTAGGCACCTTGTCAACATGCACATCAAGCGCAGTCACACCTGGGATGTCAAACAACAGCAAATCACTTCAAATGACATTATCAAACAAAACACATCTGTTAAAGAATACGGCTATGCAAACATAACACTACCGTAAATCAGCAAATGAAGTAAGTTGGTTAGCAACGAATCCGTGATAAGTAAGAAATGTCCAGAAGTTACTCAAAAATTCTACAAACGCAATAAAGTTAACGAAGATAGCCACAATTAGCGTAAGCAATGCGGCCAGTTAACAGAAGATTAGTCAGGTAGGCAGAACAAACCAAATAAAGTGGAATGAAATTTATCCAGCTTAAGAAGACCTAGTTTAAGTGTAAGTTGGTTTAGCCCAACTGCGGTGAAGAAGCATCATGAATGCAACAGCAGCCTCAGCATACGGCATCAGTCTACGAATGGACATAGAACCATTAAAAACCATGGAAAGCAAAGAACGGTACAGTTATTGGAAAAAAATACCGAATACAATACAGTGAAATCCATGGTTTCGTTAGGCAGCAAGATACTACGCGGTCATTCAAGCCGAAGTAAGGTGTAGAATTAGGGGACTCTACTTCAAGTCTTTGGTAAATAGCTTTCTCACAAGGCAGCGGGGAGAATTCAGGGAATCGCGCCCATTGGGAGCTGGCGACTGAGTGCTTAGTTCGTACGCCTTTCTTTTGGTCGACTGACAAACAGGTGCCCAATCCTCCCCACCAGTCAACATGTAGTATGTTATGAATGGTTTACTAATCATCATCACCATCATCGTCAACAGCAGTACATCAGCAATTTGAACTGACGCTTCGCTGCCATACAACCATGAGGACCTATGAAATAAGGAATAAGAAGATGGAGAGAAGGAGGACTTACCTGAAAACCTTAATGCCCTAAGCAAACATTCAGGGTCAAGGCGCCTGCACCTTATGTAGACAACATACCGTCACAAACAGCTGACTACCGTGCAAAGATAAGGCGGCATCGGCGAGACAGCTTCCTTGCGGCTTTCACTGCCACGCGTCATAATCAGCCATTACCCCGCAGATAACTCAGCACCAAACACACTTTAAACAGACAATACAATTAGGAGACAGCAGCAGACGCGCCACTGGTGTCGGTTGCGAGCCATGTCCTGTAAAGTCTCGAGCCAAGCACAAGGTGAGTCACGTGGACTCCAACCCGGAAGGCGAGACGGACCAACGGCACCCAGTTTGGTAATCAGTGACTTCATTTCCCGCTGCCAAGTCAGCTTCTGACCACCTCGAGCCTTGCGCCATCCTACACCCGGTGGACTGAACAAGGCCCTCCTAGGTAAGCGGTGATCAGGCATGCGTAGCACGTGCCCGAGCCAACGCAACTTATTCAGTGCTATCTGTTGTTCTAGGGAGCTATCATGATCATCACCACCTAGTACTCGCCTACGCACATCATCGTTGCGGAGACGCTGGTGCCATCCGACACCAGCAATGCTTCGCAAACAATGATGATCAAAGACTTGAAGGCGCCTCAGATCTTCAGACCGAAGGGGCCAAGTTTCACTACCATAGAGCAGAACGGCCCTCACTGTGGCCTTGTATACACGGCCTTTCAGACGGAGGGAAACTCCCTTCTGTCGCCAAAGATGACACAGGTTCAAGAAGGCAGCTCTGACCTTTGCAATGCGTGAGCTCACATCAGTTTCTATGCGCCCATCATTGCTGATGCAGCTGCCAAGATAAGTGAATTGATCAACCACCTCGAGTTCCTCGTTAGCAAGCGTCAAGGGGTCATCAAGTGGCTGGTGGTCCTGCAGCAACACTTTGCACTTTGAAGGTGCGAAGTGCATACCAAATAATGGGACCACTCTGGATAGGCTATTCAGGGTTGATTGTGCCGCCTCAACATTGTCGAAAAGCAAGACGATATCGTCCGCATAATCTAGATCAACTAACCTTTCACCAGGCAGCACTTCAACGCCTACATAGTGAGATTCCGCAAGGGAACACTCAATGATAGAATCCACGACGAAATTGAACAAAAACGGGGAAATTGGACAACCCTGACGAACGTCACTTGTAGTCGAAAAGCTATCTGATAGGACACCGTAGACTCTGACGCCGCCTGTAGTGTTCGAGTATAGAGAACGAAGGATGTTCACATATTTAGTGGGAACACCTTTTCGCGCAAGTATCTCGAACAGAACCGATCGATCGACTGAATCGAACGCACTCTTGAAATCGAGGAACACAGCTATTGTCGGTCTGCGGTATGCGTGGCGCTGCTCTAGCACCTGCCGCAAAGTAAATATATGGTCTATACATTCATTCATTCATTATACACATCAGCTAGAGGTGGGAAAACACCTTCGCTATTGTGCCGCAATACATGAAAGAAATACATACATACATACATATAACACAATACACAAAGGAAAAATAGATACAACAGTTGCATGCCAGCTGAGCTACCAGCAACGGATAGGCATCGTTCCGGTAAGCTTCCAGCCAGCTACTAGGCAAAAAGAAAAAAAATGTTGTTTTACCCTAGGAAATGAGATCGTAGATGGAGGGGGAGACTAAAAGGGATGGGGAGGGACAAAGAAACTCACAGCAGGGACGCCACTGAGGTCGGCTCCTTGCCATGTCAGCAAGTGTATCCAGCCAAACGTGTTCACCGTCTTTTGGACCCCAACCATGGAGCCGTGAAGCTCCAACCGAGGCTAGCTCCGAAGTGATGGACTTCATTCCCCTGGACCAAGTCATCGTTTGGCCACCTCTCCTCTTCTTCCACCCACATCCCCGGTGAGCAAACAACGCACGTCGCGGCAGTCGGTGGGCTGGCATGCGTAACACGTGGCCGAGCCATCGGAGCCTGGTGCGGGAAATAACGGTGCTGAGCGGTTCAGATCCTTTTCCTGGGCCGTAAACAATGCGTCGAACACGCTCGTTACTCACGCGGTGTTCCCACCAGATGTGAGCCAAACCGCGAAGGCACCGATGGTCGAACGTAGCTAGCCTCTTCAAGTCCGCCGACCTTAGGGGCCAGGTTTCGCAATCGTACAGTAAGGTCGAACGTACCGCTACATTGTACACTCTACCCTTCAGGGCGAGAGTGATGTCGCGCCGGCGCCATAGGTGGCGAAGGTTAGCAAAAGCACTCCGAGCTTTCGCTATACGGTTCGTGATCTCGTCTTCGATCCCAAGGGCGCTGATACAACTTCCCAAGTAATTGAATTTCTGAACGACTTCCAGCTGATTCCCACCAAGGGTCAGCGCAGGAGGCGATCCCTGCCAATCTTGGAGGAACGCTTTGCACTTCGATGGTGCAAAGCAAAGCCCGAAGCGGCTGACAGCCAGTGCTAATCTGTCCAGCGCGGCTTGGCACGTCTGGGAGCTGTCACAGATGAGGTCAATGTCATCTGCATACTCCAAGTCAAGAAGTCGTTCTCCTGGTAGTAGCTCCACACCTTCCAAGTCATGTCCTGTAAATGCAAACTTCATGACTTCACCAATAGCGAAGTTGAAGAGGAAAGGTGACAGCGGGCATCCTTGTCTCACACCGCTGGAGATATTAAAGGGTGGCGACAGCTTGCCGTAAGCCCTCACTCTGCCCGTGCTACGCGCGTATAATGCTCGGATAATATTTACATATTTCTCGGGCACCCGTTTCCTGAGTAAACAATTCCAAAGGGCACATCGATCAACCGAATTGAAGGCACCTTTGATGTCGATAAACACGACAACGGTGGGCCGCCAATATGTGTGGCGGTGCTCCAACAACTGACGCAAGGTGAAGATGTAGTCGATGCAGCCACGACCCCGAAGAAACCCGGCTTGCTCCTCACGAATCTGGCTTTCACGAGCGCCAGTCAGTCTGTGAAGAATTATGGAGGCGATGGAGATCAGACTGATTCATCTATGGTTGCCGCATTTGGAGCGCGAGCCGCCTTTGAAGATGGGAACAATAACGGAGCGGCTCCAGTCGGTTGGGACAGTCTCCTGCACCCACAGTTTCACTAGTAATTCATGTAAAGCATCAATAAGAGCAGAGCCTCCGAATTTGAAGAGGGCTGGAGGAAGATCATCTGGTCCCGCGGCTTTGTTCAACTTCAACAGTCGGATCTCACGTTTGACTTCTGAGCGAGAGAGTGGATCCAAAATATGGTCTATACAGCCACGTCCTGGGTGGAAACCAGCCTGCTCCCCCCTAATCCGAAATTCCCGTTCCACAGTGAGGCGACGAACGAGAATCGAGGCCAATAATTTTGTCACAATTGGCGGTTGGCTAATACCCCTGTGGTTAGAACAATCTGTGCGACTGCTCTTTTTGTGTATTGCCACTATAATCGATGCGCTAAAATTAGCCGGCACACTCTTCGTTCCAGATACGTTCGAATCTGAAGGTCATTGCTCTGCAGAGGACCTCACCTCCATCTTTAAATAGTGTAGGTGGGAGGGAATCCGGGCCAGCGGCACGAAAACGATTGAGGGCTGTGATCTCGTTTCGGACCTCGGCCTCCGACGGAGGCTCTAAACTAACTGTCCATGGCTCGTCCTGCATCACCTGAGTAGGAAAAGGTCCGGGAGCAGTGGGTCAGCTAAACTGATCTTCAAAGTGTTCAGCCCAACGAGCCATACGGCGCTCCTTATTGTGTATCAGCGCACCCGCGCTGTCTCTGATTGTCTCACTGACGCCTGGTTTTCTCGGACCACTGGTGCGTATTAGCTGGAAGAGCTTCCGGTAATTGCCTACTGCTCCTGCCTCCTCCATTTCTTGAGCCCGACTGGTCCACTAGGCTTCCTTGTCAGCAAGTAGGCTCCGCTTTAGTTCACGCCTACTAGCCCGTCTGGTCACATTGTGATCAGAACCAGCCGGGAGGTGTTTTCTAGATTCCAACAGGTTCACGGACCTCTCGGATATCCAGTGACTGGTGCGGTGACGACTGATAGTGCCACAAACAGATGCTCCTGCGTCGTGCATAGCAGCCGAGATCCTATTCCACTGAAGTTCAGTGTCATTAGGACAAGACAGCGAGAGCTCGCTATGCAGTGCTTCTTGATAGGCTTGCCTGATCGAGGACTGAGACAATTTCTGCGTTGCCAATCGGGGGAGACGCTTTGTGCGCCTTCCGGTAAAGTTCATGGAGAAATGACAGCGCACCAAGGCATGATCAGAGTCGACACAGGTACTCCAGTACGAGCGGCAATTCAGAATGGAACCGCGCCACCTGTAACCTATGGCTATGTGGTCAATTTGCGTCCATCGCTGGCCAGCTACAGGTGGACGCCAAGTGGCACTTCGGCGCCCACTGTGTCTAAAAGCAGTGCTAGTAAGGAACAACTGGTGCTCCGCACACAGTTGCAGCAGACGCTCACCGTTGTCAGTCCGTTCAGAGTTAAGTCCATACTTACCACCCAGCTGAGCTTCTGACGAGCTCAGACGCCCTACTTGTGCGTTCATATCCCCTGCAAGTACCATAATATCTGAACTAGTAGCACTGCGTAGTAGCAAGTTCAGTTCGTGATAGAATGTGTGTTTGACAGCATTAGAACTGCAGTCGGTGGGAGCATAAACGGAAATCACAAACAAACAGCGTTTTGTTTTACTTCGCGAATTCACCCTAGCTGATGTCGTCAAACGGGCTGCATATAAACGGCTGTTCACCGGAATCCAATCAACCAACGATGACTCAGCCTTGCAGCTGAGAATGATACCTACACCAGCTTGACCCGTGAGTGCCACATCGGCGTCTCCGGATGCGTGCAACCAATAACGAGAGGACAAGTCTGGTGCAGTCAATTAAATAACCCAGTTAGGGTCATTAATCCTAGCTTCGGACACACGACACACATTAACACCCAGTGTGTTCAAGGTGCGTGCGAGTGCAGCCTGCTGACCTGTGTGTCTTAGAGTGCGGACGTTGAACGTCGCCATGGAAACGGGACAGCGTGGCCTTATAAGGAACTTTTGCCGATAGGCGTCCGATAGGTGCTGTGAGATGGTGGCTGCAGATGGTTCTACTCCAGTGGCACTTCTGTTTCTGTCAATTAAGCTGGGAATTATAGAAGGAAGGTTAGTAATAGGGGCCGGGATGGGAGTAAGAGAAAAAGATGGAAAAGAAAGAAGGGAGGCACCAGCAGTAGCATGTTTTCGCTTATCCGCCCTGCTGTATGCAGCAGATAAGGCGACCCTTGATAATCTGCGCGACGGCCGATGCAGGATGAAGTTTATGTTTGAAGAGAATGTCATGGTTGTATGTGGGCTGGGATACTGCCAGAGCGCCCAGATTACCAACCGTTTGCTACCAAATCCCGATGTTACTAACTTGAAGATCGGCGCTTTGTAAAAGCCATAGTAAAACGCCATTTGAACGACGGTATCACTGAGCCGTCAAGTTCGCCTTGGAGGACACAGGTAGTTGGTAGCAAAAATGCAAACCATAGGAGAAAAATGATTATCGATTACAACTAAAAGACCAATCGTTTCACCCTTTTCGATGCTTATCAATTACCGCGAATCGACATTACTTGTTATGCCGTACATAGCACAATAGACCTGAAAATGCTTACCATCGGATTCCTATTGCTGAATCTGAAAAGTCTTATACTGATTTTGAAGCGCGTGGAAGTTTTTTCAATTTCGTCGTATTTCCTTTGGAGTAGCCTGTTTGGCGTAGCCTGCTTTTAGCGCACGATGGACGAGATACTAAAAACAGAAAGCCTCGACACGTTTGCCTACATTGATAAGGCGACAGTATGTATAGTCACAATAGAGAACTATGATTACAACCTTGAATGGTTGAAAGCAGCTGCTAAATCGGCATTACCTTGAACGCCACTAAAACCGTTACTACATCTGAGGAAATCCCCCACCACGGTTACCACATATCTAAGGGTGAAAAAAACCGATATCGAACGAATGAAGTCTCTACGTCAACTTTCAGTTCCCAATGACCTGAAATCCCAAAAGTGGATGGTCGGGATGTTCGCTTACTACTCTTAGTGGATTCCAGCATCCTCGGAAAAATTAGTCCCCCGGTGAAGAACGCGTGTTTCCTGCCCCTTCGCATGTGAAAAGTGCATTCGAATAGCTCAAACAGGCCAAAGAAAACACTATGGTTGTGACGATCGATTGTAGTATTCCTCTGGTGGTTGAAACGGATGCATCCGACATAGCCGCCGGTGCCTCACTGAGTCAGAACAAACGACCAATGGCAATTTTCTCGCGCACCCAGTCCGACAGTAAAATATATCATTTATCCGTTGAAAATGAAACGTGTGCTATTGTGGAAGCTGTTCAAAAGTGGCGCCACTACCATTTCAGAACACACTTCAAACTTATCACCGATCAACGGTCCGAAGCTTTCATATATGATAGTAAACACTCCAGCAAGAGTAAAAATGATAAAATCCAAAGATGACGACCTGAACTGTCTGCTTAGCATTACGATGTAATCTACAGATATAGGAAAACAATCAAATGACTTAAGCGCTCTCTCGCTAAACTTGTGCACCTAACTTCAACGATCCGAAACTAAGGGATGTGCCTGACACATTATGCCACCCCGGAGTGACTAGGATGGTTCATTTTGTTCGTTCTCGAAACCTACCCTATTCCGTGGAAGACATAAAATTGTACTGTTTGTGCAGAAGTGAAACCTTAGTTTTACAGACAATCCGTGGGCCGACTCATAAAAGCTAGGCAGCCATTTGAACGGCTTAGCATGGACTTCAAAGGACCGTTACCCACAACCACTCGAAATCGATATTTGCTATCACCGATGAACACTCCAGGTTCCCATTTGCATTCGCGTGCCCAGATATGCTTGCCTCTACTGTCATCAATCACCTTTGTCAATCGTTCGCTGTATTCGGCATATCCTCTTACATGCAGGCCGATTGTAGCATCCGTTAGTTCACTCCTATCGGAGTAAAAGAGTAATAACTAGCCACACGAATGCCTACAATCTCCAATCCAAAGGTCAAATGGAACACCTGAATGGTACACTCTGGAAGACTATTCCGCTGGCTCAGAAAAACAGAAACCTACCAATCTCAAAGTGGGAATCAGCCCTCCCGGATGCACCGCATTCAATTTGCTGCCTGTTGTAAACCGACACGAATACTTTTCTGCTTCAAGCGACGGTCAACTAATGGATCTTCCATGTCATCGTGCCCAATAGTTCCTGGTCAGTTTGTTTTCAGACGAAAGAATCAGTATTCGAAGTACGAACCTATGGCAAGAGCAGTTAACCTAATAAGTTGCAACCCACATTACACTCGTGTGAACTACCTAACGGTAGACAAGAGAACGCTTCTATTAAGTGCTTTGCACCTCGAGGCGGATTTTGACAGATGCCTTAGCTGCGCACCACAGAGATATGCAAATAACAGCACAAGAACTCCAGGAAGGTGGTTATACAGACGATATTGCCTACTCTTATTCACGCCTAACCCTAATACCGGACACTGTCTCAGATATGTCGGAGCGTCAGCAGAGGACGCGTCCACACAAGTTGAGAGGCGGATAAGTTTGAGTTAAAGGATTTCAGTATTTTATAACCCACTTGCTTGTATTACGACTACTGTGTTTAATTTCTGTTGAAACAGTACTTCCATATTTCGTTCGGGGTAAAGTCGGACTAACGCTTTTTCATCCAAGCACCTGGTTTTTATTTAACGCGTCATGACTTGCTCTTTTACATTACAGCTCGTGTACTTCAATTGTTAGACCAGTAAAGCCTACTACTCTATCTCCGAGTTATACCGCCTGTTGTGCTATCTTCGTACAGCGAATCAAATACGGTACAAATTTAGGAAGCACTATACATTGTTCGGCTGAAGATCAGAAACACACTTTAACTATTGTTTCGCAATACAAAAAGATAAGATATACGAAAAAGCGAGATACTAAACATTTTAGAACATAAGAAATGCTTAGTAACATAATATGCTTCAAGAGAGAGACCGTGGTTGGAGGAGGAAGGTAAGCGAAATGGGGAAGGACAGAGAAACCTACAACACAAACGCTATTGAGGTCGGCTCCTGGTCATGTAAACAAGTGTATCCAGGCAGAGGTGCTCATCGTCCTTCAGTCCCCAACCCGGCAGTCGGGAAACCCCGAGGGAAGAAAAGTGGTGAGGACATCCATTCCTCTTGACCAAGTCATCGCCTGGTCTCCTCACTTCTTCCATCCACACGCCCAGCGCGTAAACAACACAGGTCGCAGAAGCCAGTAGGTTGTCATACGCAGAACGTGACCAAGCCATCAGAAACTGGTGCGTGATATAACGGAACTGAGCAACTCACTCGCTTTTCGTACATCAAATACACGACGTCGAACACGCCCATTGCTCACACGGTGTCCCCAAAGACATGAGCCAAACTGCGAAGGCAGCGATGATCGAACGTAACTAGTCTGCTTAAGTCTGTCGATCTGATGAGCCAGGGTTTCGCAACCGTACAAAAAGGTTCAACGGACAACTCAACCATAAACGTTGCCCTTCAGGGCGAAAGTGATGTCACGATGGTACCAGGTAGCGGAGATTGGCAAAAGCGCCTTGTGTTTTGCTATGCAGTTTGTGATCTCATCTTCCCTTCCACTGGCGCCGATATAGCTGCCTAGATACTTGAATCTCTGTATAACTTCTAGCTGATCACCACCAAGGTTCAGCGCAGGAGTGGGTCCTTGCCAATCTTGGAAGATTTTGCACTTCGATGGAGAAAAGCATAGCCTAAAACGACTGACAACCAATGCTATTGTGCCTAATGCTACTTGACACGTTTGAAAGTTGTCACAGATGGGGGCAATTTCGTCGGCGTACTCCAAGTCAAGAAGTGGTTCACATAGGAGTAGCTCCACAGCTTTTAAGTTGTGTCTATTTGCATGACTTCGTCAACGGAGAGGTTGAAGAGGAAAGGTGACAGCAGGCATCGTTGTATCACACCGCTGGAGAAGTTGAAGGCCGACGAGTTTGCCGTAAAACCTCACTCTGCTCGAACTACGCGACTATAGCACTCTGGTAATGTTTGCGTTTTCGGCATATCATCCCTAAGTAGACAGTCCCAAAGGACACATCGATCAACCGAATCGAAGGCATATTTGATGTCGAGGAACACGACTACGGTGGCTCAACGATAAACAGTACGGTGCTCCGACAACTGATATAAGGTGAAAATATGATCAGAGTATGTGCGCTTCGGATGAAACCAGGTTTGCTCCTCACGAATCTTGCTTTTAGAGGTACAAGCAAGTCTATGAAGAATGAAAGAGGCGAAAATCATTAAAGGCGATTGAGATTGCACCGATTTCTGTATGACTATCGCATTAAGAACGTATGCCCTCTTTAAAATGGGTACTATATTTGGTCGGTTCTAGCTGCTGGGACAGTATCCTGCTCCCACAACTACCCAAGTATGTTGTGCAGATCATCTACAATGTCAGGTCAACGAAAATGAAGAGAGATGGAGGAATATCCTCCGCTCCTAAGGCCTTATTCACTTTCAACAATTTGATCTCATGTGCGACTTCTGCGCGTGAGGATGGGTCTAGGTAGACGGCCCAGGCAGAAGGGCGATCAACAGCCGACGAAGAATCTGGTAACATCAATTGATTAGGCTGTCTTTCAAAATGTTCGGAGTAATGCACAAGCATTTTGACAAACTGTGGATTGGTAGTCTAACCTCGTCACGTATGATCTTCATCAGCTATTTTCGCGTATCAGACGGAATAGCTTCCGAAGGTTATCAAGCGCACCGGCCATTCCCATCTCCGACGCACGATGAAATTACCAGGCTGCCCGGTCTCCTTTTAGTCTAGCACGCAGTTTCTCCTAGACATCTTTGCGAGTCCCGTTGTATTCCCTTATAACCGGAATGTGTCGGAGGAAATAAAAAGATTCCAGAGACGGCATAAAGATGTAATGTCCAGATCAACAGTTTAATTTGCATCATGAAGATATGCTTGTGGCATATGAATCAATCAGATGTTCACAACCAGCATCGACTGTTCCTACGTGCGTGCGCGTAGGTCTGCCTATACATTACCCACTCACTAGTGACATGGCGTCAGCCAATCGATGGATGCTTTGTACACCTTCTAGCCAGAATACACGATGTGTGCTGTCAGCTCGGTGTGTTCGGTTGTCCCTGCGTCGTTCGGCCACAAGTCATTATTGCGTCCGCAGCCTTGCGTTAGTTTCACACATGAAGGCAATGGAATCTCATCGTCATCATCGACGGAGTATGGTTGGCGGCATCTGGTAGCAGATTTGCCTGTCACTGTGGCCAGCCACAGGAACGCCTGCGCCTACAGAGGGACAATGGGTGGCTTCCGCTGCACCACCCACAGCTCCAACCACACACCCCATATCCAGTGTAAACCAGAAGGAATAACATCGGGAGGCATGTGGATGACAGCCACGTTTCATCAACGGAGCCGGCCCACATTCCTTCACAGGCAAACACAAGCACACCGTATTTAGGAATCAAGCGCACACAAAGCGGTGACTGAACCGTAGTGCGCTCCAAACTGAGTGCATGGAACCACTCTTTGCTCGGCCAAAAGGACTGTGCACACCGTCCCCTCCAGCAATAACCAACTGCCTCCTGGAGCCAGTATGGACGAGGTAGTTGGTAATAGACAAGTAGGCACCTTATCAACATGCACAACAAGTGCAGCAACACCGAAGATATCAAGCAACAGCCAGCCACTTGAAACGACAAGATGAAATAAAATAAATCGAATAATGCGCATAGGTGCTGACCTAGCTCTTTAATAAATGAGCATATGAAATAAATTGGTTGCCAAAAATTCCCCTATAGTTTCAAGAGGCCAGAAAATATATTTTAAGAAAATGTTGTTAAAATGTTATCGAAGTCAACGACAAGTAACTTGAGTGACGTGTGCATGTTAATAGAAGATAGTTCACGTCGGCAATAATGAGACAATATAGCAAATCCACCACCTGAAACAGAGATCAGCAGGCAAGCAAGCGGTTAGTAAATCGAATGCAGCGTAGCTGCAAACGCTGCGCCGGTTCTGCCTATATTCTCAGCAGGACCGGTCGTCCCTTCCGTAGTGGCCCCGAGTGGCCTCGCTCATGGCTCACTACGACTGCCTGACTCAGGCAGTCGAGACGGCATGTGCTGCAGTACCCTGCGCTCGATGTCGATGGAGTACAACCAATCAGTGCTTGCCGACTCCGCACTTGCCGCTTCTTCTCTGCATGCATGAGGTTCTTCAGCTGCATCTCGGCAAATGCCTTCAGGATCAGATCGCGCCATGCACGCTGATCAACCGTTTTCGATTCCCATGACCCATGACATTGGGAACGGATGTAGGCAGATTTCGTTCGAGACATTGCAGAAAGTGCTTGCTAACACCATCCGACGAATGCTCCACTTTAGCCAAAACGACGGAGGGCACTTCGAAAATCTAATTCGTTGATATTTACAGGCATTTCCTATATTCCCTGTAAATAGAAGTAAAGAAATGAATAAATGTATGTTCTCGATTGTACATGGGTAACATCATCGAAGGCCTGATCAATTTGTACAACTAGCAATTGTCTGACTATGAGGGCAATGGTTGTACTCATGATTAAATTGGTATGCTGTCCAGTGGTGCCGCCATTGCGTCGCGGCAGAGTGCGCTGTCATGTCAAGTCAAAAATTCGTTTTTACGCACCCATGAAGGGTGAGTTTTCAGCTGTAACACACACACGATCAAAACAGTGAAGCGAAAAGCACTACAAGCTTACAATGTGCTCCTGGCAGTATGACTCCCTTTAGCAGCGAAAGCAGCCTAATAAAAGCTTACGGGTTTATTGGAAGCCAGTCATAAGGCGACAACAGAACATCGGCGTATGCTGTTTTCACATTCACCGATTTATCACCGCATGCATGAGGACTTTCTCCTGCACCTTGCAACGGCCTTCCTGATCAGATCGCGCCATGCACGCCGATCAACCGCCTTCGATTCACATGACCTGCGGTCAAGATTAGTATGTGAGAGTATCACTTTGATCATATCCTGGTAACGAAGCTTCTGTTTACCCACATGCCGCTTCCCAATACTCAGCCGACCATATAATAGCTGTTTCGGTATCCGCGTCGAATCCATACGGCTTACATGACAAAGCACCTCAGGTGTCTCAGCAAAAGTATGCAGTCCACTGCATACATTCCACTTCCACTCAACTCTGTCGTACCAACCGATGCGTAGATTCCGTCGCACTGTTGATGGAACCGCTCGAGATATCGCACATCTCGCCGGTACATCGTCCAGGCTTCGCTGCCGTATAGAAGAATGGACAGCACCATGGATTTGTACATCAACTTCGTGCAAAAGGTCAGCTGGTGGTTATTCCACACTCGATACTCTAGTTTCCCGAATGCGGCTGCTGCCTTCGACACGCGAATACGCAACTCAACGTGTAGCTGCTGGTTGGTCGACACCACACTCCCATGGAAACAGAGGATTGATGGGCATACAATACTTTAGCACCAATGCTGATTCGCAGAAACATTGCAGATTCCAACTCCGGTGAAGGCTGACAGAGACAGACAGTTTTGCTTGTGTTGATGGTGAGTCCGAATTTGGCCGGTGTCGAAGCCAGAGCACTAGTCGTGCTGCAACTCATCCGCGCTGTGCACAGTCATCAGCAAACTGCAACATACGAATAGTTGACTCACAGCCTAGGGTTCTCGAACCAAAACGACGGATGTTCAGCAACCCACCATCAATACGGTGCTCCACACGAACACCGTAAACACACGCCGCATCAAAATCACCAGACATCATTGCATGAAGATCAATATTAAACAGGGCAGGAGCTAAGACACAGCCTTGCTTCACACCACAGACAACTGCAAAGTCATCCGAGATCTCTCCACTCTGCTGCACCCTCGCCCGCATACCACTGTGCAGACATTCAATTAAACTTACAAACTTACGTGGGCAACCAAACTTACCCAACACTAGTCACAATGCCTCGCGGTTCACCGTATCAAATGCTTTGATGAAATCAACAAACAGCGAGTACAATGGCTGGTGTCGTTCTCTGCACTTCTCCTGCAACTGATCAGCCGCAAACACCATAGCCATAGTGCTGCGACCCGAAAGGAATCCACATTGCTATTCCGCCACGTTCAGTTCCACAACCTGACTAATGAGGTGGTTGAGCAAAATTCAGGCAATCCCTTCGTCCACACAACTCAGCAAGATGGTGCCACGATAATCCGTGCAACATTGCTTGCTCCCTCTGCTCTTGTACACAGTGGTACCACATGGGCATCTTTAAGCTCAGGAGGCACCTCCTCCTCAATCCATGCGTGTTAAACCAAGTAGTGCAGCGTAGTCACTATCGCGGGTCAGCAGTGTTTCAAAAATTCAAGCGGGATCCCGTCGGCTCCGGCACACTTGCCGTTTCGCAGCTGAGCAAGTGCTCTCTGCGTCTCATCCATTGTCGGCGTGTCCGCCGGACTCTCCTTCACATCGTGGTGCTTCAGGTTGTTCAATGTTGGCCAGTCGATCTCCGAACGGTTGTTCAAGAGACGGTCAAAATGATTTCGCCAAATCTGCATTATGTCTGCAGTCTGTGTGCAGATAGCGTCCGAACTACCATCGAGCAGCATCCTCAGCGGCCACAATCTCGGTCCATACACCGCCTTTAAGGAGTCAAAGAATTCATTGTGTTGGCGACGTTCGGCGTAGCGTTCCATCTGCTTCGCCTTCTCCGTCCACCATGCATTTTTAATGCGACGGAGCTGTCGGGTCAGCGGTCGTCGAATTTTGCCAAACTTTCTCTTCTTCCCAAAGTCACTGGGGTCTGCGACATGTGCAGCAAATGCTACATTCTTCTCACACACCAATGCGCCAATCGTCGCATTGTTCTCATCAAACCAATCGGGTCGCTTACAGTTTGCGCGCTTGATGGTCTCTTCGGCAGCAGCTGTCACCTGGCCGCGAATGCGGTGCCACGCGTCGCCCGCTGTTGCTGTGCATTTCACATCACACAGTCGTGCAACTTTCGACATCTCTAGCTCAATATGTTGCTCCACAGTACCGAGAGAATGTTAACTTTATGCCGATTCAAGGCGGGAGTACAATACATTGGTTTACGAAAATATATGCATAGTTTCTTTTGAACCAACCTACAATCAGTGAGACACTCACCTCCACGCAGAACACGTGTCAAGCGCACTTCACGCTGACGTACATGACAGTGGAACAGGTGAGTGCGACCACTCCGAAAGTGCGTCCAAGTTGCTATTTCACTCGCACTCAGTGCAAACCGAGTAGTCGAGATCGTCAGGCCGTGAGTGGCACACAGTGACAGCAGCCTGTCACCGTTCGCATTCGATAAACCAATGCCATGCGGACCGATGACATCTGTCCACACCGATGCATCACGCCCAACGTGCGCATTGAAATCACCCAACAGAAATAGTCGGTCGCTCCTCGGCACAGACCGTATCATGAAGGATAACTGAGTGTAGAATTGATCACGCATGTCATCAGGATAACACATGGTCGGGACCTACGTACTTATAAAAGTGGCAAACTTATCCTTTCCGAGTCATGGGCGAACAGTTATCAGTCGCGCGCTGATGCCCGTTGGTCCACTCATCAGCTGGCCATTCAGGCGGTCGGATATTGCAAATCCGACCCCATGTTCGCGTGGTGCTGAGAAGGCGTTGCCCACCCAGTAGAATGTGTGACCAGCACCCGCTACATACAAGTTACCTTGCTCAGCGAGCCGAGACTCACTGAGCGCCGCAATATCGATGTTGCAGCGCGCCAGTTCAATCGCGACCAGTGCAGTGCGTCGCTCGGGGCGCTCACTCGAGTTTCGGTTCAATAGTGTGCGCACGTCCCAGCACCCGATGCTGAGTGCTTTGCGCGCAGCCATACGATTACATTGGTGGGCAATCGCATTCGAGATGGCGGTTGTGCCTCGGAAGTTTACTTGGGGGACTCCACCCGGACGGAGCCTTTGGCTTAATAGCCTGACCCACAAGGCAGTGGGTGGTTTGGAGGTTTGCTTGAGGGACTCCACCCGGAGCTTGTACCTCAATAGCCTGACCCACAAGGCAGTGGGGAGCAGATCCAGCTCGGGAATGTGATTGCAGAGACAGATGGAGATCTGCTTGACGGCCGTCACACGCAGCCTTTGAGGTACTGGAACGATTCATATGTTTTGCGACCGTAGTAGGATATGCACCTGCGACCACGGCCAGACGCAGGTGGATGTTGGCGGATTTGCATCAATTTCACCAGGGGTTGCCTGGCTTGAGGCGGGCAGTAGCAAACCATTGAACAACCGGAAGTGCCCTTCCACCGTCAGAGACAAGGTGTGGCTCTCGTGCACTACGTCAACCGAGCGGTGAGCTTATAACCCGTAGACCTGTTGTCTCCCATAGCTAGGTTCTAAGGGATGGGGGCCATCGACTACTTCCTAACCTCCGAAGAGGATAAGATTTGGGTTAGGATACTGGTAAAGCGCCCACACCTGACAGGAGAACGACTCGGGTCCTCAGCCAAAAGCTTCGATTAAATGCACACCCGAAAGACAGCGGGTATAGCACATGGTCAGTTCACTGACTCATGCAGATCGGTGTCCTGGATCTTAGAAGGGAGAAGGGCGTAACCCAACTCTCACCCAGCGGTCGCCACGTGGCGTCAGGACATGAGCCCATGGCACAACAGTAGCAGCAGTAGGTAGACCATCTGTCATGATCTAGCCACCACCAGCCTCAGCGCACCATAGGCTCTCACGCCATCGACGGAGTATACACCTGTATTTATTCACTATGAGTTACCTTATTCCACTTGATCCGTTTTGGAAAGAAGCGGCTTCCAAGCCCTCCCTTGCAGTTTAGAATCGATGAAAAACATTCTGTGACTATCTTGAACTCTTCAGAATTGCAAATCGTCACATCACTATTATTGAGCGTCAATCTGATAAAATGTTGAGAAAACACCTGGGTGCATAGGGTCTTCATTGGCATATGCACTCAGTTGCAATCTACCGCAAGAAGTGGAACAACACTGGACTTGTATACGGAAGGCAATGACCATTTCCGGACAGTCATGCTGTGGCCTAACTCGACGCCCATTGAAGGCTTGGATCTCTGCTCGTTCTCTGGAGCTGTTCGAACGCCGCAAAGATATACCCGCGGAATCAGATTGCAACGAGCGGCGCCGTTCTGCCAACCGGCTGCTCAAGCAAAGCCTACGCAAGGATCGCGAGACATGGTGGTCTGAACGTGCTTTAGAGATGGAGACCGCTGCCCTCTCTGGCAACACTCGCAGGCTTTTCCAACTCATTCGGTCCACTGGCCTCAGGAAACCTGGTGTCAGTGAGGTCATTTGTGAGGTGGATGAGTCTCCGATCACCAACCAACAGAGGCGTATGGACCGTTGGGCCGAGCACTTTCACTCGCAGTTCAACTGGCCTCCACCATCCATCAGTACATGCAGTAAACCTTGTTGTCCACCCTGGCTCGTCCCTCTGAATCCACCCAGCGAAGCGGAAGTCGGCCTCGAGATTCGACGCTTGAAGCGCTTCAAGGCTGCCGGATTAGACGGACTTCCTCCGGAGCTATTCAAGTACGGCGGTGTGGCGATCATTAACCAGCTTACCGCGCTGTTCGCAAAAATTTGGCATGAAGAGAAAGTGCCTTCCTCTTGGGGAGAATCAGTCATTATCCCGATTTTCAAGAAAGGCGCTCGCACTTCATGTGCAAATCATCGCGGGATTAGTCTTATTTCGGTTGCCTCTAAACTATTGGCATCTATTCTGCTTCGCAGGCTATCCCCAGTACGTGAATCATACTACCGTGAAGAACAAGCTGGTTTCCGTCCTGGCCGCGGATGTGTGGATCAAATCTTCACGCTCCGCCAGCTCCTCGAACATCGCCACATTTATCACAGGCCCACTATCATTGCATTTCTAGACATACGTGCCGCTTTTGACTCCGTTGATTGTCCTGCTTTATGGCGTTGCTTACTAAAGAACCGGGTGACAGAGAAATATACCGCCATCTTACGAGCACTTTACCTTCATACATGCGGCAGAGTGAGGGTCTATGGCAAGCTTTCCTCGCAATTCACTGTCAATAGCGGTGTGCGACAGGGCTGCCCTATGTCCCCATTCCTCTTCAACTTCGCAATTGAAGACGTTCTGTCGAATGCTCTAGAAGGTTTCCAACATTTTGGCCTAGAGCTTCTTCCGGGTGAGCGCGCGACCGACTTAGATTATGCTGATGATATCGCCTTACTTGGTGACGATCCTCAGAGTATGCAACTCACTCTGGATCGTTTGGCGGTTGAAGCATCTAAGTATGGTATGAGCTTCGCCCCATCGAAGTGTAAAATACTGCTCAAAGATTGGCATTCACCTGCTCCCGTACTCACTCTCGATGGTGCACAACTTGAACAGGTAGATAGTTTCGTCTACCTTGGGAGCTGTATTTCTGCCGATGGCACCATCAACAAAGAAGTTTCTCTTCGTATCGCTAAAGCTCGATCGGCATTTGTCAATCTGAGGCACTTATGGCGTCGTCGCGACGTCTCATTTTCACTAAAGGGCCGAGTTTACAGTGCATCAGTTCGCTCAATATTGTTGTATGGGTGCGAGTCCTGGCCGCTTCGCGTGGAAGACATGCGTCGTCTTTCTGCGTTCGATAGCGGTTGCTTAAGGAGGATCGCGCGTGTTTGGTGGCAACATCGAGTAAATAGTAATGACGTTCGACGTCGCGTCTTGGGGAATGCGAGTATTCCCTTCAACAAACTGGTTTTGTTGCGCCAGTTGAGATGGCTCGGTCACGTTCTACGCATGGCACCTGAGCGTCTACCGCGTCGCGCTCTATTCGCTCGTCAAGGACCTGGCTGGAGGCGACTGCGTGGTGGTCAGCCTTCCACTTGGCGGCAGCACATGAAATCGCTGACGTCGTGTCTAGCCGCTGTAGGATCCGTACGTCTTCCAGGATGGGGACCCAAAGATGAGGAGTGCCAATGGCTTAGCACTCTTGAAGATATGGCCCGCAACCGGAATCAGTGGAAGAGTTGTGTACATTATTGTATTGATTCACATGTTTAATTCTACAAACATTAAAATGACAAAAAAGAACAAAAGCGGCGTGTGAAAAACAAACTAAAAATGTTTGTTCTGCTTTTTATCAAAATGTTCCATTCTTCCTGCGGCATATTAGTTGAAGTGTGTTGCTCACCTTCAACTAGCATGCCACGATGATTATGACGCCATGAATCTTGCTTATCTCCATGGTTTTAGGCTGGCTCTTTGTCTAGCTAATAGACTGTTGAGAATACATACATACATACATACATAGGGTCAGAGGTATTTCAATGCACCACGGTTGTATGAAAACACTTCGCTGTCGCACTGTCTGAAGTCACTAGATGGCTTTTAGAGCTTACAACAACGTGTTTGCTGCACGACTAAATTTTTTCCCGCATACAACAGTACCTGCCTGATTGCCGTTACGAGGAGCTTCCGTCCACGAGATTTAAAGAGGTCATGGCCAACCAATGTCTGGTTGACTTTCGCGACAACAAGTACCGAGAACGATTACTGTCGGAAGACGACCGCAAGTTTAATTGGGAAGCCGCATGCACATTGGTGAGGTAAAAAGAAAATGTGGTTCAACAATTAATTCACTATCAACATGATCATCCATCAGAGGTAATCGACGCGGTGCAAATTCGATTGTCACCCAACAACAAACGCTCCTTAATGTGCTACCGGTGTGGTGAAAGGCATGAAAGAGTAACTAATTGTATATCTAAACAATCCACTTGCCACAAGTGCGGCAAGGTTGGACATCTTGCGATTGGTTGCCGCTTGACAGTGCTGTTAAGTCGTGTATCTTACTCTCCACCAAATACAGTCTGGACAGTAGGGAATCCCAATTAGTCCATATCTCACTTGGGCAACCGGGTAGTATCACGCCCTCTCACAAACCATGGGCTGTTATACAACGTGCTCATCTGCTACCGTCTCTGCTTCTTACATTCACGGACCTCAATACATACCAATTGTTTGTTTGCTAACAATTCTTACTTTCCGTTATCTGATTCATGTTGAAAAAGCTGGCTGCGATTCCGGTTGCGCCGCGAACCATGGAGTTCAACCTATGACTTCCCTTTGACCCCGATCTTCGTTCTGTCTGGCGTGCTTCAGCGTACGGACGCACATACAGATTGGACAGCAAGCCAATCTAGCACGCACCCTCCCTTGATGTTGACGTCTGCTGCTTTTCAGAAACCCGAGCGCAAGACCCAAGCACTGTGATTACACTAACATCCTCCAATAATCAGGAATCCAGATATCACCTGCGTTTTTCTAGAGATCCAGTAGCAGCGTCAGCGGGTTTCACTGGTGCGGGTATAGCACTACTGGCACTGGTTCCTGATTAACAGCCGACTGTGTGCAGTTCGGCTTCGGGGTTCTTGTAAAATCAACAAGCGTCGCAAGGAGAGACGCAAGTTGTTTGTGATCTCCGCGAATGCCCCAAATGACTATAGTAGTGGCTCGGTTAAGGACGACCTCTATCGGGAGATTCATCAGCTATTGACTTACGCTAAAAAACCAGATGTCGAGGTCCTTCCTGGGGATTTTAATGTACAGGTTGGCCGCCACCTTGGTGATCACAACGAGCTCCATGAGGACCGCTCTGATAACAAAGAGAATAGTCAACTATATGCCGTAACGGCGCTTCGCTGCCGTGCGACCACCACCAGTCGCGCGTGGGCTGAGTATACTGCGAAGACACCCGCCCTTACAAGCACTCGGGCAGGAGACCTTATGATTGCAAGCCAGGCGTGCAGATCACTCAGCCCCCGACTTCTCACATTGTGTGAAGACAATCATCTGTTTCTCTCGAGCACCAACTTCGGGCATACGAAGAAACGTTCCGCAAATTGGCGTTCCCCTTCGCTAGTACAACCGTGGTCTCAAATCGATCACAATGCAATCAGCTTCAGATGGCGTCGCAGCGTACAGGGCTGCAGTTCCTTTTGGTCCCCCACCTTGGTCCCCCCCCCCCACTGGTCTGTTCAAAAATCCGCATGTGTTTTTGGGGGTCGCCATAAATGAAACAGCGCAAGATTGATGTCAACAGATTAACTGATTGCTCGGTCCAGGCGAGCTACCAGTCTTCGTTAGCATACTCACTCATTAGCAATCCACCGCATTATTATCATGATTAGTTATACAACACTTGAGCAAGTTAAAATTGGCAGAGCTAAAACATATAGTTAACTGCAACAAAAAATGGAAAAACAGGTAGTCAGTGGAAGAGTTGAGAAGACTTAAATTTATGCGTTGTGTGGACATAGATCTTCCCGATTGCTCAGGCTAAGAAAGATGGTTGACTTAAGAGACCCCATTCTAAGCCATTGCACATGAAGACCTGACCTGAAACAGAACTGGACCTTAATGTGGTGCGACGGTTTGCATACCTCCTTGACCCATTGAGCTTTTCTATGTGGTGCCTCCGGGCCCCTTGTGAGCTACTCCTACCAGACCAACTCAGTCTCCTGGTCCTCCAGGTTAGGGGTTTGAAATAGCATGGCCTCCATTTCTGCAAAACTAAATCATTGCCACCTCCCTGCTGTCTTGCAGACAAGCCTTTGAGCCAAAGGCTTTGGTTGAGGACCCTACTCGTCCTTCTGTCTAGGTCTGGGCGAGCTGGCAATATCTCAGCCTACATACAACCATGACTATTTCCTCAAACATTAATTACAACCTGCATCGGCCATCGTGCAGGTTATCAAGGGTCGCCTTATCTGCTGCATACAACAGGGCAGATTAGCGAAAACATGCTACTACTGGCGCCTCCTTTCATTTCCACCTGTTTCTCTCACTCCCCTCCCAACCCACATTACTAAAATTTCTTCTATAATTCCCCGCTTAATTGACAGTAGACATAATGCCACTGGAGTCGAACTATCTGCAGCCATCTTCCCACAGCAAACACCGGAAGCCAGCCGACAACAGTCCCTCACAAGGCCACGCTGTCCCGTTTCCATGGCGGCTTTCAACGTTCGCACTCTAAGACAACTAGGTCAACAGGCTGCACTCGCACGTACCTTGAACACACTGTACTGTGTGTTGTGTGTCCAAAACGAGGATCAATGACCTAAATGGGGTTGAATTAATAGTGCCCGGCTTGTCCACCCGCTATTGGTTACACGCATACGGAGACACCGATGCAGCACTCACGGGTCAAGCTGGTCTAGGTATTATTCTAAGCTCCAAAGCTGTCATCGCTGGTTGATTGGATTCCGGTGAACAGCCGTTTGTGTGCAGCCCGTTTAACGACATCAACTTAGGTTGGTTCACGAAGTAGTACAAAACGCTGTTTGTGATTTCCGCTTATGCGCCCACCGACTGCAGTTCAAATGCTGTCAAACACACATTCTATCTCGAACTGAATGGGCTACTATGCAGTGCCACTTGTTCAGATATTATAGTATTTGCAGGGGATATGAACGCACAAGTAGGGCGTATGAGCTCTTCAGAAGCTCAGCTGGGTAGTAGATATGGGCTTAACACAGAACAGGCTGACAACAGCGAGCGACTACTGGAACTGTGTGCGGAGCACCGGTTGTTTCTAAGTAGCAAGGCTCATATATATATATATATATATATATATATATATATATATATATATATATATATATATATATATATATGGGTTTACGGGTTATACGCTCACAGCTCGATTGGCGTAGAGCACAAGGGCCACGCATTGTCTCTGACGGTGGGAGGACACCTCCGGGTGTTCAATGGTTTGCTACTGCCCGACTCAACCCAGGCAGCCCATGGTCTAATTGGTGCAAACCCGCCAAAACCCACCTGCGTCTGGCCGTGGTTGCAGGTGCGTATCCTACTACGGTCGCAAAACATATAATAATTGTTCCAGTACCTCAAAGGCTGCGTGTGACGGCCATCAAGTAGATCCCCAACTGTCTCTGCAATCACATTCCCGAGCTGGATCTGCTCCCCACTGCCTTGTGCGTCAGGCTATTGAGCCAAAGGCTCCGGGCGGAGTCCCTCAAGCAAACCTCCAAACCACCCACTGCCTTGTGGGTCAGGCTATTGAGCCAAAGGCTCCGGGCGGAGTCCCTCAAGCAAACCTCCGAAGCAAAACGACCACCTCGCGTGCGATTGCCCACCAATGCTATTGTATGCCTGCGCGTAAAGCACTCAGTATCGGATGCTGGAACGTGCGCACACTACTGGACCGGAACTCCAGTGAGCGCCCGGAGCGACGCACTGCACTGGTCGCGATGGAGCTGGCGCGCTACAACATCGATATTGCGGCGCTCAGTGAAACCCGGCTCGCTGAACAAGGTAAGTTGCATGAAGCAGGTACTGGCTACACATTCTACTGGGTGGGAAACGCCGCCTCAGCTCCACGTGAACATGGGGTCGGATTTGCAATATCCGATCGCCTTCATGGCCAGCTGGTAGGTGAACCAACAGGCATCAGCGCGCGACTGATGACTGTTCGCCTACGACTCGGAAGAGGTAAGTTTGCTACTTTTATAAGCACGTACGATCCGACCATGTGTTATCCTGATGACACGCGTGATCAATTCTACACTGAGCTATCCTCCGTGATACGGTCTGTGCCGAGGAGCGAGCGACTATTTCTGTTAGGTGATTTCAACGCGCGCGTTGGGCGTGATGCATCGGTGTGGACAGAGGTTATCAGTCTGCATGGCATTGGTTCAGCGAAGGCGAACGGTGACAGACTGCTCTATCTGTGAGCCACTCACGACCTGACGATCACGAACATTCGGTTTGCAATGAGTGTGAATGATATAGCAACTTGGACGCACCCACGAAGTGGTCACGCTCACCTGCTCGACTATGTCATCGTACGTCAGCGTGATATGCGTGAGTGCGCATGACACGTGTACTGCGTGGAGCTGAGTGTGGCACTGATCACAAATTGGTTCGGACCAAACTGTACATATATTTTCGTAAATCGATGTATTGCACTCCCGCCGTGAATCGGCGTAAATTTAACATTCTCTCCCTCGGTACTGTGGCGAAACGTACTGAGCTTGAGAAGGCGATGGCTGCACGCCTGTGTGATGTGGACTGTATAGCCACAGTGGGCGACCTGTGGCCCCACATTCGCGACCAGGTGACAGCTGCTGCCGAGGAGACCATCGGGCGCGCAAACTGTAAGCGGCCTGATTGGTTTGATGACAACAATGTGACGATTGATGCATTGGTGTCAGAGAAGAATGCAGCATTTGCTGCACATGCTGCAGACCCCAGTGACTTGGGGAAGAAGAGTCAGTTTCGCAAAATTCGACGGCGACTGACCCGAGAGCTCCGTCGCATTAGAAATGCATGGTGGACGGAGAAGGCGAAGCAGATGAAATGCTACGCCGAACGCTGCCAACACAAGGAATTCTTTGACTCCTTGAAGGCGGGGTATGGACCGAGATTGGAGCCTCTGAGGACACTGCTCGATGGTAGTTCAGGCGCTACCTGTACCCAGACTGCAGACATAATGCAGATCTGGCGAAAACACTTTGAATGTCTCTTGAACAACCGTTCAGAGATCGACTGGCCAACACTGAACGGCCTGAAACAGCACGATGTGAAGGCTAATCTGGCGGATACGCCGAAACTGGATGAGACGCAGAGGGCACTTGTTCTTCTGCGAAACAGCAAATGCGCCGGAGCCGACGAGATCCCGTCGGAAGTATTGAAACACGGCGGACCCGCGTTGTTGACTGCGCTACATCACTTTGTGCGAGGCGTGTGGATTGAGGAGGAGGTGCCTCCTGAGTTGAAGGATGCCCTTGTGCTGCCACTGTACAAGGGCATAGGTAGCAAGCAATGTTGCACGAATTATCGTAGCACCAACTTGCTGAGTTGTGTGGGCAAAGTGATTGCCCGAATCCTGCTCAACCGCCTCGTGAGTCAGGTTGTGGAACCTAACGTGGCGGAAGAGCAATGTGGATTTCGTTCGGGTCGCAGCACTATGGATATGGTGTTTGCGGCTGATCAGTTGCAGGAGAAGTGCAGAGAACGACACCAGCATTTGTACTCGCTTTTTGTTGATTTCACCAAAGCATTTGATACGGTGAACCGCGAGGCATTGTGGCTGGTGTTGGGTAAGTTTGGTTGCCCGCGTAAGTTTGTAAGTTTAATTGAATGTCTGCACAGTGGTATGCGAGCGAGGGTGCAGCTGAGTGGAGAGACCTCAGATGACTTTGCAGTTGTCTCTGGTGTGAAGCAAGGCTGTGTCTTAGCTCCTGCCCTGTTTAATATATATCTTCATGCAATGATGTCTTGTGCTTTTGATGCGGCGTGTGTTTACGGTGTTCGTGTGGAGCACCGTATTGATGGTGGGTTGCTGAACATCCGTCGTTTTGGTTCGAGAACCCTAGGCTGTGAGTCAACTATTCGTATCTTGCTGTTTCCTGATGACTGCACAGCGCGGATGAGTTGCAGCACATGACTAGTGCTCTGGCTTCGACAGCGGCCAAATTCGGGCTCACCATCAACACAAGCAAAACTGTCTGTCTCTTTCAGCCTTCACCGGAGGTGCAATCTTCAATATTGCCGCGAATCAGTATTGGTGCTGAAGTATTGGAAACCACCTCCCGCTTTTGCTACCTTGGGAGTGTGATATCGACTGATCAGCAGCTACACGTTGAGTTGCGTATTCGCGTGTCGAAGGCGGCAGCGGCATTCGGGAAGCTTGAGTACCGAGTGTGGAACAACCATCAGCTTAGCATTAGCACGAAGCTGATGGTGTACAAATCCATGGTACTGTCCGTTCTTCTATGCAGCAGTGAATCGTGGACGATGTACCGTCGGGATGTGCGAAATCTCGAACGGTTGCATCAGCAGTGTGTGCGATGAATTTTGCGGATCGGCTGGGGCGCCAGCGTTGCAGACACGGAAGTGTTGCGCCGAAGTGGGATGTATGCAGTGGACGGCATAGTTTTACTGCGACACCTGAGATGGCTCGGTCATGTGAGCCGTATGGATTCGGCGCGGATACCGAAGCAACTCTTATACGGTCAGCTGAGTATTGGGAAGCGGCACGTGGGGAAACCAAAGTTACGTTACCAGGACATGATTAAAGTGAGCCTCGCACGTTCTAATCTTGATTGCAGATCATGGGAATCGAAGGCGGTTGATCGGCGTACATGGCGCGATCTAATCACGAAGGCAGTTGCTGAAGTGCGGGAGAAAGCTTTCATGCATGCAGAGAAGAAGCGGCAGTTGCGGAAGCGGCAAGCACCGATGGATTGTATTCCATCGACATCGAGTGCATAGGGCTGTAGAACATGTGGTCGCGAGTGCCTGAGTCAGGCAGGCCTATTGAGCCATGAGCGGGGCCACTCGGGACTACTACCCAAGCGCCGACGGTTCTGCAGAGAACGTAGGCAGAGCCGGCGCAGCGTTTGTAGGTACGCTGCATTCGATTTACTAACCGTGTGCTTGCATGCTAAGTCTATTTATTTCAGGTGGTTGGTTTTCAATTTTGCCCTAATGCTTTTCTTTCCCATATAAATGCCTAGTTATACTCTCTTCTATACACTTGCACATGTCGCTTAAGCCACTTGTAGTTATTTCGATAACATTTACGTGTTGTAGCATTTCCGTAAAATAAACCTCCTGACCTCGTGAACTCACCACGTATTCTTTTGTAAACGTATTCCTTAGTAAACAACTTATTTCATATGCTCACTAATTTAAGATTTATGTCACCGTTTGCTTGCGTGCTAAGTCTGTTTATTTCAGGTGGTGGGTTTTCAATTTTGTCCCAATGTTTTGCTTTCTCATATAAATGTCTACCTGTACCTTCTTCTTTAAAATTTGCACACGTCAGTTAAGCCAATCCTCGTCCTTTTCGATAAAGCTTTGTGTTCGTGGGATTTCCGTAAAGTATACCTTCTGACCTTGTGAACTTATCTCGCATTCTTCTGTAAACAATTTACTTCAGATGCTCATTACTCTAAGTTATATGTCAACTTTTCCTTATGTATTACTCGATTTATTTTATTTGTTATCTTTCTCTCAAGTGATTGGCTGTTGCTTGATATACCCGGTGTGGCTGCGCTTGATGTGCATGTTGACAAGGTGCCTACCTGTCTAGTACCCACTACCTCGTCCATACTGGCTCCAGGAGACAGTTGGTCGTTGCTGGAGGGGACAGGGTGCACGGTTCTTGTGGCCGTGCTGTGATCAAAGAGTGGTTCCATGCACTCAGTGTGGAGCGGACTACGGTCCAGCCACCGACTTGTGTGCGCTTGATTCCCAAATACAGTGTGCTTGTGTTTGCCTGTGAAGGAGTGTGGGCCGGCTCCGTTGATGAAACGTGGCTCCCATCCACATGCCTCCCGGTCTTATTCCTTCGGGGGTGTGTGGTTGGAGCTGTGGGTGGTGCAGCGCAATCCACCCATGGTCCCTCTGTAGGCGCAGGCGTCCTGTGGCTTGCCACAGTGACAGGCAAATCCGAAACCGGATGCCGCCAACCATATTATACACAATCTGTGGTACAGATATTGTGCCATCGGAATCATGGCTGAATAGGAAAACAATATGAGTAATATGAAAAGAGCAACAAGGAATGCTTTTTGTCTATTTTACCACTCATAGTTTTTGAATTTTTTTCAGTTTGTTCTTTCTTTAGGTGGAGGAAGGGACACCCCAACAAGCCGACGCACACGTCCGCCATTGACATCGATCTTGTGCCATAACTTCCAAGGTCTTCAACCAGCAAGTATCCTCATCTCTCGGACCCCAACCAGGTAGTCGATAACAACCGGCCGAGGCCAACTGTTTCGTCAAGTTTTTCATGCGGCTTCTCCATGTTGCAGGCTGTCCACCAGACCGTCTCTTCCAGCCCTGTGCAGCAAGTGCAAACAACGCACGACGGGGGTAACACTGGACAGGCATGCGCAATACGTGTCCCAACCACCGCAGTTGATGCAATGAGATGAGCTCCTGGAGCGAGTGGGTTCCACGTCCCAAGACACGCTGTCTAACTTCCAAATTTCTTACGTGGTGCTGCCATCACACACGGGCAATGGACCGCAGAAAAAATGTGTCAGCTTATACGCCGTAACGGCGCTTCGCTGCCGCGCGACCACCACCAGTCGCGCGCGGGCTGAGTATACCGCGAGGACGCCCACCCCTACGCGGATTCGAACCGGTGACCTTATGGTTGCAAAGCAAACGTGCAGACCACTCGGCCACCGGTCGACTGGACCGCAGACAGCGGTGCTCGAAGACGGATAGCCTGCGCGAGTCATCTTTACGAATGGGCCAGGTCTCGCATCCGTACAACACAGCACAAACAGTTGCACAATAGACCCGCCCTTTGATGGAGAGAAGAATGTCGTGGCGAGGCCACAAATGCCTCGGCCTAGAAAAAGCGAGGCCTGCTCTCGAGATGTGCATCGAAATCTCGTCTCCAACAGCCCCTCCAGCAGTGATGCAACTTCCCAAGTAGACAAAGCTCTCCACAACCTCTAGTGTCTCACCAGCAAGCGTGAATGCAGGCAGAGGCAACTGCCAGTCTTGAAGGTTAGGCTTGCATTTGGATGGCGACAAGTACATACCGTACTTTGATGCTTCAATCGCCAAGCGGTTTAATGCAAGTTGGACGAACTGTGGATCGTCACCCACCAAGACGATATCATCAGCATAATCCAAATCAACAACTCGAGTACCTGGGAGAAGCTCAACGCCAGCGTTCAACGTAGCGCTCAGAGCGTCTTTCAGGACATCCTCAATGGCAAAGTTGAGTAGGAACGGAGAGATAGGGCATCCTTGTCGAACTCCACTGGAGACCACAAAGGTAGGCGAAAGCATGCCATAAGCCCTAACCCTGCCCGAGGTCAGACTATTTAGAGCGCGCAGTATGGAGACGAACTTCTCGGGGACACCGTTCCTCAGAAGGCACTGCCACAGTACTGTACGATCGACAGAATCGAAGGCTGAACGGATTTCCAGGAACACAGCAATCGTTGGCCTCTGATACACATGGCGGAGCTCGAGGATCTGGCGAAGTGTGAAGATTTGATCGATGCAGCCGCGACCAGGACAAAACCCAGCTTGTTCTTCTCGTTGCAACGATTCGCGTGTTGGGGATAGCCTGCGAAGTATGATGGACACCAGCAGCTTGCAAACGATGGAGACTAAACTTATTCCTCTGTAGTTGGAGCAGATTGTGCGCAGGCCCTTTTTGAAGATGGGGACGACTATCGATTCACCCCAAGATGATGGAACTTTCTCTTTCGACCAAATTTTCGAGAACAAAGCGGTGTGTTCTCGGACCAGCGATGCGCCACCATCTTTAAATAGAGCTGGGTGAAGACCATCAGGGCCGGGGGATTTATAACGCTTCATGTGCCGGAGCTCCTGCTCGATTTCATGGGAAGAGTGAGGGTCTGTTGGGGTAGACCACTCGGCCCCAGCGCGAGCGCCAGAGGTAGCAGATGGAGCTGGAGGCCAACAAAACTGCGAGCCAAAATGTTCGGCCCATCGCACCAACCGTCGTTGAAGAATGGTGATTAAGGTGCCATCCTCTTCGCATATTGTTTCACTTATACCAGATCGAACACCTTCGGTGACTCGAATGAGATGGAAGTTTCCTGGTATTACCACAGAGACTAGCAAGCTCCATCTCCCTAACACGTTCACACCACCAAGCTTCGCGGTCCATTTGCAGACTCCTGCGCAACTCTCGACCAAGGTATTGGCGTTCCTCACTGTCTGGAATCCGATGGGATCAAGCGGCGTTTATCCATCAGCGACAAGGATTCGGCGGAAATCCAATGTTTCGGTGGGTGACGGGTAACCCCACAAGTGTCGATACTGGCGGAAACTCACGCATCTTTGATATGCGCCCACTGCGAATCGAGGTCACCGTCAACAGTTGATCCAAGCAATGTTGACAGTGAGGCTTGGTACCTGCACTGCTTGTAGACAAAATGGACTCCGAATTTCCATTTGGCGTCCTCCTGTAGTTGGCAGCGATGGACCCAAATTGACCACGTTGCCATAAGTTACAGGTGGCATGGTTCCGTCCTGGATTGCCGCTCGTACTGCAATACCTGCGTCGACTGGTCCTGGCTTGGTACACTGTGGTTCTTCCATGAACTTAACCGGGAGGCGCACTAAGCGTCTACCCCGATTGGCAACTGAGCAACTGTCACAGTCATCGATCATGCAAGCCTATCAAGACTCACTACGTACCGAACTTCTGCAGTCTTCTCCTAACAACACTGAGCTTCAGTGGAATAGGATCTCGGCCGCCATGCACGACGCAAGAGCATCTGCTTTTGGCACTATTAATCGCCACCGCACAAGTCACTGGATATCCGAGATGTCGGTGAACCTGTTGGAATCCAGGAGGAAACTCCCGGCTGGTTCTGAGCATAATGTGACCAGATGGACTATCAGGCGCGAAGTAAAACGGAGCCTGCTTGCTGAAAAAGAATCCTGGTGGACCAGTCGGGCGCAAGAAATGGAGGAGGCAGGAGAAATAGGCAATTATCGCAAGCTCTTCCAGCTGATCCGCAACACTGATCCCATGTAACCAGGCGTCAGTGAGACAAGCAAAGACTGCGCGGGTGCGCTAACACACAATAACCACGCCGTGTGGCTCGGTGGACGGAGCAATTTCAAGATCAGCTCAGCTGGCCCCTTGCTCCCGGATCGATTCCTACTCAGGTAATACAGGACGATCCTTGGACGGTTAGTTTAGAGCCTCCGTCAGAGGCCGAGGTCCGAAACGCGATCACAGCCCTTAATCGTTTTCGTGCCACTGGCCCGGATTCCCTCCCACCTGTACTATTTAAGGATGGAGGTAAGGTCTTCTGCAAAGCGCTATCCTCTTTATTCGAACGCATCTGGAAGGGTGTCACGGCTAATTGGAGCGAATCGATTATGGTGGCAATATACAAGAGCGGCCGTACAGACTGTACTAATCACAGGGGTATTAGCATAACACCAGTCGTGACAAAATTACCGTCCTCGATTCTCGTTCGTCGCCTCAGTGTGGAACTGGAATCTCGGGTTAGGGAAGAGCAGTTAGGTCTCCGCCCAGGACGTGGCTGGGTAGACCATATATTAACTGCGACAGGTGCTAGAGCAGCGCCACGCATACCGCAGGCCTATATTAGCTGTGTTCCTTGATTACAAGAGTGCGTTCCATTCGGTTGATCGATGCATTCTGTTCGAGATACTTGTGCGGAAATGTGTTCCCACGAAATATGTGTACATCCTACGTGCTCTATACTCGAACACTACAAGCCGCGTCAGGGTCTACGGTGACCTGTCAGATAGCATTCCGACAACAAGTGGCTTACGTCAGGGTTATCCGATTACCCCGTTTTTGTTTCTTTTCGTCGTGGACTCTATTATGGAGTGTTCCCTTACGGAATCTCACTATGTAGGCGCTGAGGTCCTGCCAGGTGAAAGGTTAGTTAAGCTTGATTAGTTGGACGATATCGTCTTGCCTTTCGACGAGATTGCGGCGGCACAATCAATTCTGAATAGCCTGTCTAGAGTGGTCTCCTTATTTGGTATGAGCATCACACCTTCAAAGTGCAGTGTTGCTACAGGACCACCAGCCACTTGATGATCCCTTGACGCTTGCTAACAAAGAACTCGTACTGGTTGATCGATTCACTTACCTTGGCAGATGCATGAGCAACAATGAGCATCATCATCATCATCATCAACAGCAGTACATCAGCCATTTGAACTGATGCTTCGCTGCCATACAACCATGAGGACCTTTGAAATAAAGAATAAGAAGAGGGAGAGAAGGGGGACTTACCTGAAAACCTTAATGCCCTAAGCAAACATTCAGGGTCAAGGCGCCTACACCTTGTGTAGACAACATACCGTCACAAACAGCTGGCTATCGTGCAAAGATAAGGCAACAATGAGCGCATATAAATTGAACTCAGTTCACGCATTGCAAAAGCTAGGACTGCTTTCTTGAACCTCGGGCATCTTTGGCGACAGAAGGGAGTTTCCCTACGTCTGAAAGACCGTGTATAAAAGGCCACAGTGAGGGCCGTCCTGCTCTACTGTAGTAAAACTTGGCCCCTACGGTCTGAAGATCTGAGTCACCTTCAAGTCTGATCATCGTTGTCTGCGGAGCATTGCTTGTGTCGGATGGCACTAGCGTGTCCGCAAGGATGATGTGCTTAGGCGAGTACTAGTTAGTGATAATCATGTTAGCTCCGTAGACTGACAGAGCACACTGAATATGTTGCGTTTGCTGGGGCACGTGCTACGTATGCCTGGTCCCCGCTTACCAAGGAGGGCCTTGTTTAGTCTGCTAAGTGTGGGGTGGCGCAAGGCTTGAGGTGGACAGAAGTTGCAGAAGCAGCGGGAAATGAAGTCACTGACGACCAAACTGGCTGCCGTTGGTTCGTCTCGCCTTCCGGGTTGGAGTCCATGTGACACGCCTTGTGCTTGACTCGAGACTTTACAGGACATGGCTCGCTATCGATACTAGTGGCGCGTCTGCTGCCGTCTCCTAGTCGGATTGCGTATTTAAAGTGTTTTGTGCTGAGTTACCTGCGGGGTAATGGCTGATTACGAGGAGAGGCAGTGAAAGCCGCAAGGAAGCTGTCTCACCGATGCCGCCTTATCTTTGCACGGTAGCCAGCTGTTTGTGACGGTATGTTGTTAACACACAGCACCTTGATTCTGAATGTTTGCTTAGGGTATTAAGGTTTTCAGGAAAGTCCCTCTTCTCTCCCTCTTATTATTATTTATTCCTTAGATCATCATGGTTGTATGGCAGTGAAGCATCAATTTAAATGGCTAATGTACTGTTGTCGTTGATGTTGACACTCAAGGCAGCGGGGTGATTAACGAAGATCGTTGACAACCGGGTTGTATTCTGTTTGGAATGGACGACGCTAGGTCTACCTGGTTGGAGACAAGGGGGAGTTCGAGCCCACCGAACACGTCAGGTCAGGTCAAACGGACGATAGAGGCTTCCGCCTAAAGAGCGTCCAGCTCTTGTGCCGGTAAGTGAAGCGGACCACGGCACTTTGACGATGGGTTGTCTCTTGCTTCAGCAAAGGAATGAAGCAAGAACATGAGCAATCTTTGTAATTTCATGTGTCAGCATCGAAATACACCACATATTCCAGTACAACTATAATATCTCTGGAAAAAGGATAGACCAGCAGTCATCTTTTGAAGGCATCTACAGTCTCAGACTCCACTAAATCAGAAAGAAGTTTATTCCAGGAGTTAACTACCCGGTCCGTAAATAACTTTGCCCCTATGTCCAAACGAGGGGAGTGGCTAATTTTTGTACTGAAAAATTGGCCTGGAGGGCTTTGTTCAGAGTTCATAGAGTTGTAGAGAGCAGAAGGGAAGACCCGTGTCAGCCCCATCACCTCCCGTTCATTGGCTAGATGACCTGTCGATGCTAAACTATGTTCCCCGAGAGATTGTTGCAGCTGCACCAAATCAGCGGAATCCAGGCATGCTCAGCATGTACTTGTCCAATCATTCTTTAAAACATTCCTCTGTCTGGGCACTTACCACGCATTCAGGGAGATTGTTCCACTCATTCACAACCTGTGTGGATAACGCGATATCGGTCCGGATATGGTTCTTCCGAAGTTTAAAATGTTTCAAGCTGTGGCCCCGTGTTGGACAAACTGTGTTGAACTGGAAGAACTGCAGCACCTTCCCCAAATCTCCCCTTAAAATGCGTCTAGTACAAATCATATCACCACGGCGACGGCGGTAGTCCAGAGTAAATAAGTTCATACCTTGGAGACGAAGGGGATAAGGTAAAACATGTAGCATAGACGCAGGCTTGGATCCGTGCTTCTGAACCTTCTCAATCAACTCACATTCAAATTTCGTGAGTGGGTAGGTAGGCAGGTAGGCTGTATTCCAGTATTGGACGAACGTGGGAGGAAAACAGTAGCCTGAAGTTCTGCGGAGTCAGTTTGTAGAACGACCTTCGTATGGCACAGAGCATCCAGGTGGCAAATGCTAAATTCCGCAACGTGTCCTGGCTTGTTCTTAGGTCTGGAGAAACAAGTATACCCAAATCCTTCTCACCACCCACATTCTTCAGCAGAAAACCACCAATGTAGTAAGCACCGAAAGGTTCCTGATCACCGATCAGAGGAACACAGCACTTATCACGATTGATAGGCATTTGCCACTTGACCGGCCAGTCATGCATCAGATCGAGCGTCAGTTGCAACCTGTCAGCATCTTCAAGCCTGGATACTTCCGACCAAAGTTTAAGATCATCAGCATAGATCAAGCAGTCGATTTGGAGCACCTCCAAAAGATCATTGATAAAGATTTTGAATAGTTCGGGACCAAGAACGGAGCCTTGTGGGATCCCACTGGTCATAAGAACAGGACCAGAGTCAACTTCGTTAACCTTCACCTTCATACTACGGTCATCTAGGAAATCCGCGATCCAGGCGAGCAAATTATCAGCGATGCCAATCTGCCGAAGTTTGATAAGAAGTCGCTCGTGTGGAACCCTATCAAACGACTTGCTAAAATCCACAAGAACTACATCAAGGCGACGACCAGCATCCACTGACTGCGCCCACTTTTCTCGGGCAACAAGCAGATTGGTAATGCAAGAGCGTGCCCCTCCGAAATCTGTGCTGAGCAGGAGAGATGACGTCCAATTTCTCAAAGTGAAGATGCAAGGTCTGTTTCAAAATCCTTTCCATGGTTTTACAGAGGTCATGTCAAACGGACGATAGAGGCTTCCGCCTATAGAGCGTCCAGTTCTTGTACCGGTAAGTAAAGCGGCCCCGGCACTTAGACGTTGGATTGTCTCTTCTTGTTTCTGCAATGAAATGAAGCAGGAAAAAGAGCAATCTTTGCGCTTTCATATTCCAGTACAACTTCACTATCTCCGGAAAAAGTATGGATCAACAATCGTCTAAGACCCTTTTGAAGGTTTCTACGGTCTCAGACTCCACTAAATAAGAAGGAAGTTTATTCGTAAAAACTGCCCTGATGTCCGAACGAGCTCTACGATGTTTGAGCTTCAGGCGATGCCTGCGCAAATGGTCTGATATAGCCAAGTTCAAGTTCAAGTTCAAGCGGGACTGGAACGATAGGATTATCCCGTGAGTGTTCCTTCTTCGGCGGGTCGTTGAACCAGGAGTTAGCAAACTTTGAAATACTGATGGACCTAAAACAAAGACCGCATCACACCCTGTCCAACCAATTAATGCCCACGTATCCTGCCCTAGCAGTCCCTGCTGGGTCGGTTACGTGAAGTAAGAAAGAGAAAAAAGTAAACGCAGAAGGCAAAAGAGAAAGTGGTAAGAGCTAAGCAAGTGGAATACCAAGATAGTTGAGTCAATAAAAAAAGAACTGAAAAGTGAAGGTGTCAGCTAGGAAAAAGGAAAGGTTTGCTGTTGCCATCCAAGAGCATCGAGCTGGCGCGCAAAACCCTTAACCGTAGGTTCCCTAACCACGTGATCTGGAAGAGAATTCCAGCGATCTATAACTCGGCGCGATAGACGAGTTTCCGTCCTAATCCTATCAGACCGTGGTTTATGCAGTTTCAGTGGGTGACCGCGGAGACTAGGTAACGTAGCGGGACTAAAAAGCCCTGACAAGTCCGGGCCAATCTTACCCGTCAAAATACGATAAGTGAGAATCAAGTCCCCTCTTATCCTTCGTGTAAAGTGACCCTCCGTTCATGAAAAAGTCCAAGTCTGGGCCTCGATCAGAAATTCATTATTCATAGATCACCAAGCTTCACAGGCTATTGGGTCGCTGGGCAGAACATTTCACTCTTCACTTCAACCACCCAACACAGCCCCATGTGACACCTCCAGCCCCGATGGATGATGCTTGGCCTGTCTTCACGCACCCCAAATGAACCAGAGATCCGAAATGTAATCCAATCTTTGAAACGCCACAAGGCTCCTGGTACCGACAGCCTACCACCGGCTCTATTCAAAGATGGCGGAGTGTACTTGTCAGCGAAATCCTATCGCTGTTCACGAAAGTTTGGACTGAGGAGAAGGTTCCGAACTCATGGGGAGAAGCGGTCATTGTTCCGTTTCACAAGGAAGGCTTGCGCGACGATTGCAGCAACTACCGCGGAATCTCCCTAATCTCTGTCGCATCCAAAATCTTCGTGTTGGTTCTACTTCGCAGGCTTTCAACGACTAGTGAGGAGTGTACCCGAGAAGAACAAGCTGGATTTCGCCCAGACCGCGGCTGCATCGACCAAATCTTCACGCTTCGGCAAGTTCTCGAACTTCGTCACATCCACCGGCGGCCAACAATCGTAGTGTTTTTGGACATCCGAGCGGCATTTGATTCAGTAGATAGATCTGCGTTGTGGAACTGTTTACTGAAGAAAGGTGTGCCCGACAAGTTTGTAACCATCTTGAAAGTACTTTACAGTCACACGTCGGGCAAAGTTAGGGCTTACGGCACGCACTCCTCTTCATTCGCTGTGACCAGCGGTGTTCGCCAAGGTTGCCCTATTTCACCTTTCCTCTTCAATTTCGCCATCGAAGATGTTCTCCAAAGAGCACTGGAAGGTGTCCAGGACTGCGGTGTTGAGCTTCTCCCTGGAGACAGACTCACGGACTTGGACTACGCCGATGATATCGCCTTGCTGGGGGACGACCCACAATCCGTCCAGAACGCTCTGGACCGCTTGGCGATGGAGGCGTCTAAGTACGGCCTGTGCTTCACTCCGGGAAAATGTAAAACGCTGCTCCAGGATTGGCAGGTGCCTGAACCCGCGCTCACCATTGCTGGACATGTTCTGGAGCAAGTCCCTTGCTTCACTTACCTAGGGAGTTGCATCACGGCTGGTGGCGGTGTTGGAGATGAAGTCTCACAACGGATTGCAAAGGCCCGCCTTGCATTCATCAAACTGAGACATCTATGGCGTCGTCGTGATGTCAGTCTCAAGCTCAAGGGCAGGGTGTACAATGCTTCCGTCCGTGCAGTACTCTTGTACGGCTGTGAGACTTGGCCTATTCGCTCGGAAGATATGAAGCGGCTATCAGTCTTTGATAATCGCTGTCTACGAAGGATTGCTAGGGTGTGGTGGCAACACCACGTAAGCAACGCAGAGGTGAGAGACCGCGTGCTTGGGGCGAATAGTGCCAGTCTTCAAGACGTTATTCTCCGACATCGCATGCGCTGGCTCGGGCATGTTCTGCGCATGCCAGCCCATCGCCTTCCACGTCGAGCGCTATTTGCACTCCCAGGGAGCGATTGGAAAAAGTGCCGCGGTGGACAGCCGATGACGTGGAGAAGGAGTATGAAGAAGGCGACCTCAAGTTTGGCAGCAGTCGGACCAGTCCGCCTTCCAGGTTGGGGACCACGAGATGCTGAATTGCAGTGGTTGGAAACATTGGACGTCATGGCCCGCAACAGACATCAGTGGCGGCAATGTTGTTCCGCAATTTCACCATCCCTTTGATGCACACAAAAACTCACAAAACAAAACAAAAAATACAAAATGGCGTGTGTAAAACCAAAAAAATTCGTTTCCCATATTTTTTAATCGCATTAGTGTCCCCATCTTCTTCACCTTTTTCTTCTGCCATGGTTCTGATGGCACAATGTCTGTTAACAGACTGTGAATAAACAATATATACATATATTGGTTGGACACCTTGATGATATGGCTAGGGAGCCGACCTTCAGTGGCGTGGCGTTCGTGCTTGTGAGTTTCTTATGTCCCACCCCATCCCTCATAGCCCTCCCCCTCCAACCACGATCTCATTATTTAGCCTTATACAAATTTCTGCATGTCAGTATTTTTTGCGTGCACAGCAGCCGGCTGGTGGCTTACGGAACGAATGCCATCCATTACGGTGGCTCGCCAGCTGTGAACCCGTTTCTTTTTTTTTATTATGTATTGCGGGGGGCACCGTAGTGGAGGGTGTTCCCCACTCCAGCTAACGTG